>JARQOD010000005.1:500778508-500996493 GCA_033576555.1 Oophaga sylvatica
TGCTTGGTTGTCACCATGCATGGAATTCCTTATTCTCTATTTTGTTTTTTTTCCCTTCCTGCACACCCCGGTGGATTCCTCTATTTTATGTGAGTGAGTATTTTGTGTGTCTGGAATTTTCTGTTAACCCTTGTTTGTGTTGCCTTTTTTCTCAGGTTGGTGTACTGCGGTGCACAGTATCGCCCCCTCTTCCTTGGGTGAGGGAAGAGAACAGGCAGAGGGCAAACATAGGAGATAAGGGAAGGGCGGAGGCCCCGGCATCTTCACCATCTGAAGTATCCCGCGGAGCAGGGCGAGGTAGGGTGCCCCCTAGTGTTAGGGACAGGAAAGGAGCCACTGGTCCCGGATCACCCGACAGCTGTGTCGTGAAAGCGTGTTTACAGCCACCACTCTCAGTGCAGTGGCATGACAGAAAGCCTGCGGCTTCCAGGAGAAACAAAGTTAATTTTCTCCCAGGTGCCGAACTTTTAGTACAGCATCCTGACACCTTCATAGCGCTATTATCCTAAAGTTTAACCCTATATCTGCAGGTTAATAGCGTAATCGGGCCTGATTGGTTCCCTTTAAGCCTTTACATTTTATTGCAGCGCCTGGAATTGCTCAGTCATCTCCCTTGACCCTGCAGAAAATTGTACATCTCTGTCTAGAGCCATGTCAATCCATGGTTCTCCTGCAAATGGCATCACCGAAAGAGAGGGAATCCATTTGATTACACCAATTACTGTTTGTGTAATCTTGCGAGTTTAATAAAATGCAGAAATCAAGAAAATCTGAAGACTGAATGTCTACTCTGCTTAAAGCACAGTCTTCTCCTATTACACAGAATCTCTTGTTTGCACATAAGCACGCCATACTTCACCCCTTCTCATACCTTGCATCCCTGTAGTTTATACATTCATAAGATGATTACCATCTGTATAATATAACCCACATCAATAGAGCAGGCATACTGCATAAAAGATGTGTCTATTGACCAAGAAAAAGCAAGAAGCGTAAGGTATTGGATGAACAGAAGAAAATAGATAACATCCGTAAGCGTAAAAGAATAGCCAAGTCAAGAGCACGAAAAAAGGATGGAATGCCTGCTGCTGGCTGGTACTGGTTATTAGAACCACTTCAGACATTTTTTAGAACATTCTTGGCATTGCATATTTACCATTTACTCCATCCAGCAGGAAATCTTTTTTGTCTTAATAATCAGTTCTAAGAAATTCAAATTTGCTCAACCAGTTCAGACCAATTGGCTACAGATGGTTCTAGGCTGGTCCTCTACTGAGAAATTGAGTTGCCTCCTCAAACAGATGTGGTCTAAAAGAAGACTGCTCAATATGAAAAATACCTCATTGTGCAAAAGTAACCTAATCCCCTAAATGGCCCAATTGTCAAAGTCTATGCAGGTTCAAAATTTCACAAGTCACCCTCCCCCACTGTCTAATGGTCATCTGTAAGAGCTGTTTTTTTTCTGCGGAGTAGTCAGTGCTCGACTGGAGCTGCTTATGCAAAAGACAAGATGACTATGTCACCTAATTATCTGGCAATCTGCTGCATATAGCATTGGTCACATACTGCTGAAAAGTAACTTTCTGTAGCTGAGAGTTGCATGAGAACATGATGGAACAAGTACGTGTCTGGCTTATTTTATGGGCTTTACGGATGGCACTATTCTATAGTGTGTAATTGACTAGCACTAGTTTTGGTCACTGTGCTTGGCCTTTACAGGGGTGCTGTATCAGGTAAAATTTTGTCAATACAAAAGACCCGACTTTTTTTGTATTAGTCATCTCAATATTTATTCAGCTTTACTGTTGTATGGAAAACAGTGCTACAACAAGTTCCTCATTTGGGGGCTGATACCAATACTGAGGATACTTCGGCAAAAGCTGGTGGGCCCACTCTGCCAAGGCTTCAATTGCTATCATCTGCCTTTCATCTACAGCAGATGCGCTACATATATGGAACAGACCTGAGCATAATCGTTAGGCTGGGTTCACACATGCGAGAAATACGGACGAGTCTCGCATGTGAATTCCCGGCACTGTCGCCGGCACTCGGGAGTGGAGCGAGTAGCTGCATAGAAATAGATGCAGCCATACACTTCGCTCCCGAGTGCCGGCGGCAGTGCCGGGAATTCACATGCGAGACTCGTCCGTGTTTCTCGCATGTGTGATCCAGGCCTTACAGTGTGAATGCTGGCAAGGTTATACAGCTGGCAACCCAAAGATAACTAGTACCATCTGAGATAGTTCTGATCGGAGATTGGAAGTGTGGGAATAGTGTGTCTTCTGACCACCATCTTTTTCCCGCAACATGAGAACAGGGTGCCGATGGCATTGTAATGCTAATGGAATCTAAAAAGTAAAGCCAATTAATATATTTGATATTGCTGATGTGTAACTATCTGAACTAATTAAAGCTATTATTAATATATTTGATGATTGCTGAAATGGGAAAAAAATAAAATGGAAGAATCACTTGTTTTTGGTCATTTTACATCCCAAAAAATAAAATGGTAGTTTGGGGAGACACGATGTGTCAATGGGTGCTCTAGTCCGCTGGCTCGAGACCGCAGGGATCAGGGCTCATCCCACTGAACGCCCCCTCTCCTTTCCCGTGGGCATAATATTACTCAGGCAACACAAGGTGAGGGTAAAAGAGCGTGGCCATACGTTATTGAACCACCTACAGGCAATAACACATGGAACAGTCCCAGCAAAATACTCAAGATAGTGCAAAATTGCAGTCTCACCCTTCTAACTCGCCGGGATAAGAGCAGCTGCAATTCCTTAGCTTTCAGGACCGACTAAACCCACCTGTGATACCCACATATAGGACGTAACGACAAGTTCAGGAAGCTGACAGTCCATTGAGGCACGTGACCAGGTGACCGGATGGTCACAATCTGGCTTCTCCAAACCTCTCCATGGAGCCAGGTAACCGGTGGGCCCTAATTCTTGCATCCCCAGGCATAAACGTGGGTTCAGTGATGGTCAATGAAGCAGATCTGAATTCTTTCAGCCGGGCCGTGGTCCCCTAAGCTGGCATCCTGTAGTATGTCAATTCTGTGTTCTTCATGATAAAGCCATGATGTCCTGGCTGCCATCCTATAAAGTGTTCCTGGCTGTGGTTGTGTAAAGAGTCTTTGGATCTATCAGAAGAATAGAAAATCTCTTTTTATAGCCACTTCTGTGGCTCAGGTCATCATCTACAGATCAGGGGGAGATGGGATGAGTTTAATTCTCTCTCTCATTGTTTAATATTTAATCAAGCTGCATAGTTTGTACTTCTCTGTTTTGCTGGTCAACAAACTAGCTAGCCTGGACAATGTGTAATTGAAATTTTAACAAGCATCTATTGTTCAATTATCCTTTGTCCCTGTCATCCAAAATAACAACACAATATGCTACAATGCCTCTGCTGCATTCCATAAGTGGTGATATAATCCCCTGAGTCACCCTGTATACTCTCAAAAAACATTCAGAAGTTTTCCATATTGTATGTTAATCCTGTCGGCCCGATCCGTTGGGTCGTCTATTCTGTGTTCTCTATCCCTCATAGCAGCTGCTGCTCGACATCCTACTGTAACCTACGTCTTTCACATTCCCGGGTGAAATCTTGCGCCTGGGCAGAGAAATCGTGCCTGCGCACTAATCATCGCCCTACTGCGTGCATGCGCATTTATGTTCTTGGCTTTGCCCGCAGTAGGGCAAAACAGTGCGCAGGCATGAGCTGTAAATTCTCTGTGCAGGAGCAAGATTTTGTCCGGCAATGTGGATGATGCAGGAGGCATCATCCACGCAATCAAAGCAGGATGGTGAGGAGAAGCCGGGAGGACGGGTCACGCTGTAATTTTACTATACTCGGCTGATGAAATGTCGGGTTTTCTAGGAGATGGGTCGGTAAAAATTGGATGGCACACGCATGGACTGTGTGCTGTGCTATTTTTTCTCGCACCTATTGACTTGTATTAGCGAGTGTCGTCCGATATACGAGGACAATTGCTGCATGCTTCGATTTTTTTTTTTTCAGTACGATCTGAGCTGAGAAAAAAATTGTAAATGAGCAGTGAATCATAGAGTAACATTGGCCAGAGTGCAAATACGATTTTTTATTGGATTGCACTTGTCTGTTTTTCTCACAAATGAGTAGGAGCCCAAAATCTAATTATTTAAAAAAACAAAATATAACATTTCCATTGACTTATTGGGACCTTCATAAAATATTCTAATTTATGTTTTTATAGTAATCATATTTTTTAAAAACTTCGGAGATTTTTTTTTTACATTCCAAGTCACTATTTATATTGAAAAAAAAAAAGACTGAAATCTTGCTCTTTTCTCTTTGACCACTGAAGTCTACTTTTCATCTCGTCAACATAGGCAGGATTCCAGTGTCAGCAGTATATCTACTATATATGCAGTAGGTAACAGATGATTCCCCATGCACAATAGGTGAAGGTCACAACTTTCCTCATTCACCTTCCAGCACAGTATGCTCCTTATAGCTACAGAGCATACCTAGAAAACTTTCCCTTAGAAGTCTACGAACATCTCCAGTCTATGTTTTCCACTGATACAAGTGACTGCTTTAAATCAGATCGCTGAATGCTCAGCTCAAGAAAGATGTTAAGAAAATAAAAACCACCTAGCTAATAAGAAAATAACTAAAGAGTATAAGAGTATGTCTCAGCAGTTAATCTTAATTAATACAAAACATTACATATGATTCGTTTTAATAGTTTCATAGTTTTTAAGGTTGAAAGTAGATATACGGTAAGTCCATAGCGTTCAACCAATAACCTAACATGTTGATCCAGAGGAAAGCAAAAACCCAAAGAGGCAGTTATATAAAACTAAAAAAAAAAACTTTGATTGTTATCTGCTTCCCATCTAAGGCTACATTCACATGTCCAGTATTCAACCTTTAGGCCGGTGTCACAGTTGTGAGTGTGATGCGAGAAACTCGCACAAGTTTCTCGCATCAACACGCGGCACTGCCGCCGGCACTTGGACCAGAGCATGCAGCTACATGTATTTCTATGCAGCCGCACACTCCGGTCCGAGTGCGCGGCAGTGCCAGGTGTTGATGCGAGAAACTTGTGCAAGTTTCTCGCATCACACTCGCAAGTGTGGCACCGGCCTTAGAACAGATCCATCATCAATCCGATGATAAAACAGTTGTGCAGACACAACTTTTCCGTTCACTTTAAATAACTGATTTTAATTGGATATTTTTTTTAACAATAAAATCTATGGAAAAATAATCGTTAAATAGCCATTAATTTTTCTCCTATTTGAAAAGGATCCATTTTTTGCTTACTGGAGGTGAAAAAATAAATATTCAACATATATTTCTGGTCATATGAACTTTCAAGTAATGGTCTATTTGAAACTGATCCAGTAAGCAGAAAACAGATCCTTTTCAAATGGGAGGAACACGGATGACTATTTAACAGATCCGTTTTCCATAGACTTCAAAGTTATAAAAACGGATGAAGTTGAAATCAGCTTTTTTCAGGCGGATAGAAAGTTAGTGTCTGCACAACTTTTTTGTTAACGGATTGCTCCTGGATCCAATCTTACAGATGATGACTGGACATGTGAATATAGCCTTAGCTTTGTCTTTTCAGGCCCTAATGGACAGGCCAGTTTCAATTACAACATAAAGAGCTGCCTGTTGGCTCCGACCAGAATGGCTGTGCCAGGATTTCCCGCTTCTCATCAAGTTCACTTCTCGACGGAAGTGCAGACTGGGTGAACGGAGTAGTCCTTAAATGTTATGGCATCTAAGAAGTTTGACAGACGGAGGAACACCTTGTATTCCAAAGTATTATGTAAGCGATCAAACGATCACAGCTTGTAGTCTCTCATAGGAATAAAATTAAAATTTAACCCCCTAACGACCAAAGCTATTTTTGGTTTTGTATTTTCATTTTTTGCTCCCCTTCTTCCCAGAGCCATAACTTTTTTGGGGAGGTCAAAATGGCCATGTGAGGGCTTGTTTTTTTGCGGGACGAGTTGTACTTTTGAACGACGCCATTGGTTTTAGCATATCGTTTACGCAAAAACGGAAAAATTCCAAGTGCGGTGAAATTGCAAAAAAAGTGCAATCCCACAGGTGTTTTTTTTTTATCATGTTCACTAAATGATAAAACTGACCTGCTATTATGATTCTCCAGGTCATTACGAGTGCATAGACACCAAACATGTATAGGTTCTTTTTTTATTTAAGTAGTGAAAAAAAATTCTAAAGTTTGTTAAAAAAAAATAAATTGCGCCATTTTCCGATACCCGTGGCGTCTCCTTTATCATGATCTTGGGTTGGGTGAAGGCTTATTTTTTGTCTGCCGAGCTGACGCTTTTAATGATACCATTTTGGTGCAGATATGATCTTTTGATCGCCCGTTATTGCATTTTAATACAATGTCGCGGCGACCAAAAAAAGTAATTCTGGCATTTTGACTTTTTTTCTCGTTACGCCATTTAGCGATCGAGTTAATTCTTTTGATAGATCAAGCGATGATGGTGGATTTTCATTTTTGTAAATTTTTTTTTTATCATATCACCAAGTAGAACTTGCCCCGAATGCAGCCTTGTCAAGGGAAAAATAAAAAAAGAATTCTAGTAGTTTTTCGAGTGCATTGACAAAAAAGGAAGAAAAAAAATAGTTTAGTCCCAAAAGTTCAAAATAGGAAGGAACATAATTGGTTTAGTAAATCCTATATATTGGAAGAAAGGAAAATACTATATAGTTCCTGTATAAAGGAAACCGATAAGCAACAGCTTCGAAAAATATCCTGGATTGTTGGATGATCGTATAATGGTATATAAACATATTTGATATGTGAGTATATTAATAATTTTATACTAAATGGACCCAACTTAAGGGGTATTGTGATTAAAACTTGACTTTTATTGTAATTAATTAATATGGTGAACGGTTTAGACTCAGTCCACTGAAGAAGCCAGTCATGGCGAAACATGTCAGGGAGGCTATGAGTGAATTTTAATGAGCTCTAGTGGTCTTGCAACTGATATCTATGATTATCCTGAGAAAAGCTATCCTAGCTAGTGGACTGCAGCCATTAAACTAGATAGGAGATATATTAGCTTTAGGAGAGTGGTATTCCATAGAGGAGTCCCAAAGAAATGTTGCACAGCAATACCACCTGAGTTATTTTAATACTGACCAGTTTGACCATATTAATTAATTGCAATAAAAGACAAGTTTTAATCTCAATATTGCTTAAGTTAGGTCCATTTACCCTCTGGGTAATCTGTTAGTATGATTTCTCATCCCTAAAGGGTTTTGTTAGACGCTCAGTTTTCTATATTAATACTTGACTATAACTTTATCCAACCTGCAGATATTGGAGAAGAACTCTCCGTGTCCCTAAGGCTTTGATCCCATGCGGCACTTAGGCTGAAAGGAGTCGTTATTGCGAGGTTTATTATTTATACTTTGTTAATGCTTTTGAGGCTGCCCATACATTTGCTTGAGTGCTGCTTTTGATCACTGGGTACTGCGCAGTCTGTTCTGGATTTAAGATTGCCAGTGATCAAACAGTGCACCTGGGATGGTTCCCATGAACAAGGAAAAAAGGCCTTATCTGTTCTAAACTCCATGATCAAAGCGCTGCAGCCAACCTCACTTTCCGCTGTGCAGGCTTTAGTGCACATTTCAGCAGTACAATCGCTGGCTTTCCATTTTATTAACCTTTTCTATTCCCCCTGCTTAGTTTATGCTTGAGGAAGTTTCTTAACCCTCGCAGCTGGCAGAAAAAAAAAAGGAAAAAATATTGCACTGTCAGAGAATGTTGTTCCAGCCAAGTTTAGCTAACCAGAGAATATTAGTAGAATGTCATCGGATCAGCAGAAAAACTGCGACCTCAGCGCCTAATGATGCAGACAACTTTGTATTGAAGTTGGCTGGTTATTTCCTTCCTAATCCAAATAATTTTGACTACAACTTGGTGTTATTTTTATTTTTTAGATCTCATAAAATTTTCTGGTGGGAAATCACAGATCAATGTATGATCAGTCGTCCATATCATGTCTCCTACGCATCTCGTTGAACATTACCAGTAGCATTACAGTTTTCATATTGTACCCATCACTATAGTTTTTTACATAAACCAATAGTATCATATGTGAAATAAATGTCATTATTTTGGGGAAAAGTGAAAAATGCGTGCCCTCACATCAACCAGCAGTTCATGAGCCCATGCACATGACTGATTTTCTCGTATAATCGCTTTCCGTGGTTTTCATGGATGACACTTGGACAAATGTTATTCTAAAGTCTGCGCCGCACATGGGTAACAACACAACCCGAAAATATTTTTTTTTAGGGAGAAAGAGGATCCATTGCTAAAGAATAATTTAAAAACTATCAAATTTTTATTCCATAATTTTTTAAAAAATGTTGTTGTTAAAAATTCAATGCATAAAGAACAATACAAGTGACATGTTATAAAACATGAAAAGTTAAATATATCTTATTTAGGATTCACATAACAAGCACATATATAATGTCCATGTGGCACAATGAAGAAAAGCCAAATCAGATACTAACTACTTCCATAAGCATATATCACCTAGTCAACAGTTTTTAAATATAAAGTGCATGTGCATAAACCTATTCATAAAGCTTAAGACATCATTATTGCAGAAAGTAGCAAGATCCATATCTACTGATTACAGATGAATACTTACAAAGTGACAGAGTGCTTGAAATAAATAATAGCGTGTCACCCCACCAAAGTGAATAGGTTTATGCACATGCCTAAAAGAGATAAAAAACTGTAACTTCAAAAACATATGAAAAAAACACATGAAAGAAAAAAACTACTGTAAATGGGAAAACACAAGTAACCCAATTTACCTAATAGGTGCAGAAATGCTTCAGAAAATCTGCAACATCAAAAACTAAAAAAAAATTAAGGAAATGGCAGTTCACCACTGAAGGAATAAGTCCAGTATGTAAGGAATAACGTTTTAACCAGACATGGTAATAATCATAGAAAAAAACAGCAGGTTCCAGCTTCTGGTAAAATATTGGATATCAGTCCATCTTTATTAAATTAAAATTCCATATAAAAAAATAAGATGCATCTTATTTTTGTTTTAGGGCTCATACTCACATGCGTGAAACTCAGACGAGTCTCGCATGTCAATACCCGGCACTGCCGCCGGCACTCAGATCGGAGCGTTCAGCTGCATAGAAATACATGCAGCTGAACGCTCCGATCCGAGTGCCGGGTATTGACGTGCGAGACTCGTCCGAGTTTCTCGCATGAGAGTATGAGCCCTTATATGGACTTTAAATTTAATAAAGATGGACTGATCTCCACTATTTTACCGAAACCTCCTGTTTTTTTCCTACGAACATCAAAAACTCATCAAATACTACTATTGTGGGAATGTTGCCTGAGTGTTCAGAAACCCAATAAGAACTGGATTCCATATATCTGGCTATTTGTTTTTCTTTCCCCCACGGACTGGACTAGAAATATATGAAGCAGACTGATTCACGGACATCTGAAAGAGCCCTTATTCTATGGGA
Source organism: Oophaga sylvatica (assembly GCA_033576555.1). NCBI lineage: Eukaryota > Metazoa > Chordata > Amphibia > Anura > Dendrobatidae > Oophaga > Oophaga sylvatica. The sequence continues at coordinate 500,788,070 of JARQOD010000005.1, forward strand.
TTGTTTCTCGTGTCTGGCACATCAGGTTTATCTAGTTTTAGAGTCGGATCAAAAAAAAATTTAGCTCTCAAAAAATGTATCAGTGTGTACCAGAAAAAAATCAATATATCAAAACCTAGCTTTAGTCTCACAAAAAGGCCGGGGTCACACTTGTAAGTGTGATGCGAGTCTCTCGCATCAACGCCCGGCACTGCCGCTGGCACTCTGACCGGAGCGTGCAGCTGCATAGAAATACATGCAGTTGTATGTTCTGGTCCTAGTGCCGGCGGCAGTGCCCAGGTGTTGATGTGAGAGACTCGCGCGAGTTTCTCGCATCGCACTCGCAAGTGTGACACTGGCCAAAATAAGCCTTCTGCAATTCAGAAGGCAGGGAGGAGGGGGATGCAGCTGCACCTTCATAGGGGGTTCCATGAAAATGCATAATTGGGAGAAGAAAGAGTGCAATAGGGAAGATAAGAAAAGTTCTATATAAGTGATTAGAGCAGGTCAAACTCATAAGTCATAAGTAGGGTCTGATCAATAGACCTCATCAATCCTACAAATGGGATTTTTTAGGTTTAGTCCTAAGTGGAGATCAGGTAGTGCAAATCTCATAGTTACTGCATTAAAAATAGCATATGACAATTACCAGAGCCACTTTTCCCCCCACCGCCTACTGAAAAAACAGTGGGAGCTGCGGCTAAAGGATGTTGGCCAAAACAAGCCTTCTTCTGACAGCCATCTCATGTGTTTGGTTAGTTTAACTCATATTTGGTGGCTGTAATAAGAGCAACGCTCAGTGTAACTGTGGGTACGTGTGTACATTCTGTTCTATCACCGTTCCATGGAACAGGATCATGTTCGTTAGTCAGGGTGGATTTATTTAACTCTAAATTTTGGACTGGTATAAACCATACCTGTATTAAAAAATGACTCATTATACAAAATCATCAATGTCCATGACATGTCCCCTCTGTAGACCTCTAGGCTCATAATTTATCAGTAGAGCAAAATGAAAAGAAACAAGAATACTGCAATTAGTTCAAAATATGCATCACGGGTCACAGAACATGGAAGACGTGTACAGACTCTGCAGGAAAGGAAACGGCTTGATCCAGAAAGAGATCCATTTGCCTCCCTTAAGTCCTCATGTAATCCCTTAATTGCCTCAATATGTTTTGACATACTTACAATCAAGATAATTTCATTTTTATTTTTTTTTACATTTTGTACGATCCTTCAGCCGAGATTTCATTTCATGGTATACAGAAGAGTTATGATGATGGCTTTAGACAAGCAATGTATCGTTGGAGGGGTAACCATTGTGTTGGCTTGCTTTGCAATCCTGGTTCCTTTTGGCAATGCTCGGGGTAAATCTAGCCTGGATATATTCCCAGCAGCCCCTGGTGAGTATTGTTCTAAGTCCTCAATGTGAAAACCGCAAGGTAATTTTTCACTACCACAGCTCTGCGTTTACTTTGTATTGAGCCATCGTTGGCTTTTCTTTGACATTTCTGAACGTGATCCGCTGTCATTAAATTTCTGTAGTGTATGGTGCGGCCAATTTTAGATTTAATCCTTCCTTCGCTTATACAGTTTACAGCCAAAGTGCATTTTTGCGTTCACTTCTTGCTTCGTCAGCGCTGGAGTTCTGTACGTTTTACAGCTTTTGCCAAGATTAGAGCTTCAAAAATGTAATCAGTTCTCAAAAAAAAGTAATGAAAAATACATTTTTAATAAAGGGAGTAATAAAGGCGAATTCCTGTGACTGCAGGATCCTATCGTTTTGTGAGTTTTGCTTGTAACGTATATTGCAAATATGACATAGGCTAATGAGTCATCAAATCAGAAATTAAGTATGTTTGAAAGAAAATTATTCTCCGCTGACTTTTGTATAGTCTGGTTGTAGTTGATATGAAAATTGTAGATAAAAGACTATTGGCGAGCCGACTCATTTACTTGTCTCTGTTTATCCTACAAAATGTGTGGATTATGGGTAATTGTTTACAATTTTCAATGAATTTTTCCATGTCTGAAAATGAAACCAGTAACATAGGATTTTCTATTTCCATAAGATCTTCATCGCGGTGTAATACTAGACAAATTACCATTGTTGATGATGTTCAATAACTGTTTAAGGGGTTGTCGAAAATGTTTGCCGACAATAGATAACTGTGCCCTGATCAGGACCCTCATTTATAACTATAGCGATAACAGTGTCTGACGGTGTAATGCTTAATTTCACCTGTGGGGCTGCTGTTGCGAAAGTTGACACTTTTTTTCCAGGTTGCCCTACTGAATGATTGATGGTGGTCCATACAGCAGGACACTCTGTCATTAGCTTGTAGTCAGGGGACCCATTTAACAAAAACAGTTTATCTTATTGTTCATTCAGACGTACGTTTTTTTCACGCATGAGAAAATCATTCCAGGTTTCATCAGTAATTTTGTTCAGAATGTCATCCGAGTTTCATCAGAACAAAACCCAATCTAACTTGATGAATCAGCGCCTAAGAATTCAAGTTTTTCCCTCCATTATTACAGCACTTCATTACATGTCCTTACTGAGCCAACACTGTTCAAAGTTGTGGTTTACAATTACTTCTTAGGTTTGGACTCTGGATTTCCCATTGGTCAGTGTAAGGAAATACCGAAATTTAAGAAGGTCCATTTACTCTCATTGAATGAATGAATGAAGGAAGGAAAGGTTCGCATACAGAATAATTTGGATGCATGTAGTGATCTTAACATACCTGGTGTAGTAATTAGGAAGCTAAGTGAAGACACTACATGTCAGGTTTGCACTAGGTAATTAATGGTAGTGTTGAGCGATACGATACTGCAAATATCGGGTATCGGCCGATATTAGCTGTATCGGGCTTTCGATTCCGAGTACCGATATTTTCGTCATATCGGATACCGGATTCGGATTTGTCACTGTCACTGTGAGTGTCCGTCGGTCGGGTCTGTCAGGAGTCAGCGGCACTTACCTGGCAGAAGATCTCCGGCGGTCACGTCCTGGACTGCTTGATGGCCGCCATTATCTTCTCCCTGGCGGTCACATGCAGTTTTTTGTGATAACTGCAGTGACTGCAGGGTAATCCCGGCCGTAAACCAGTCCGATGACGTCACCGCCGGGGAAGCAGGTAATCAGCTGTGCTGCGCCGGGATGACAGGCTCTGCCTGCCTGCCTGCCTCTGAGGTCATTCTGATGTAGCAGAGCTGGATCGTCGTGGGACACTCGTTACTATGGACTGCGTCGGACAGGTGGTATACTGCTGTTTATTTTTTTCATTTTTTTACAGGAGATCGATGGCGTCGCAGGATGAGACTGTAATAAAAGTAATGAAAACTGTGTTGTTTTTTTTATTAAATTAAAAAACTTTTTTATGAACATTCACCCGTCCGGGTACATCAACAATTTAACTATTTACATACAGGGACCCTGTCCGGGTTATTTATAAATTCTTTGGCAGGGGTGTTCCAGGTACCACCTGGTACTCTTCTGATGCTTGCCAAACATCCGAGACACCAAGGACCACCAGGACCTGATGACGTCGTGTGGCCTGTACAGTCAAGTCGTGACCCGCTATCTGTGTCTGTGTGGCCACCTCTTTCGTCTCCCTCCGGGTCTGGAACCCTATGTCCCGGACTGTACGAACCCCAGGGGGCCTAACAGGCGCCGGGTACGGGCCAGCTATCATTATCATGTCCATAGCTGGGGCTGCTGAGGAGACCACTGAGGGAGGCTGGGGAGATTTACGGCGTGGGGTGGGCACTTGTGCAGAGGCCTGGATGTGGGAGGCTGAAGGCTCCGAGGGTCTCACAGGTTCCTGACACTCTGGGGACCAGGGGTCGCACCTGGTGACATTTAGGGCATACCATCCATTGTAACCCCAGTGTCGGGTGTAAGTTACCAAGTCTCCTGGCAACAGGTCCCTCCCCGGGTGTCCTTCTGGGAGGTGAGTCTCCACGTCCCGCCGGGTCACAAACACTTCTAAATAAAGTCCAGGCTCCTGGATGAAGCCCCAACCAGCTTTCAATTTAAAGCTCCGTACTGCACCCTTACGCCGCGGCTCCCTCACCGTACTTTTATCTTTTCTCATCCGGTCCTTATCTGCCCGGTCCTTCTCGATGTGACGTTGGCGAAGCTTCTGGGATTCGCGCTGCTCCCTTTGTCGCTCGGCTTCTCTCTCCCGACGTCTCCACTCTTCCTCCTGACGCCGGTTGTAATTCTCCTCCACCAGCATCTCCATGTCTCCACCATCAAACTGCAGCTTACGATGTCCGGTTTGCGGCAGCTCTCCTGGCGCCCGACAGTCCTGGCGGCGCTCACCTGCGGAGGAAGCAGCCGGTTCTGGAACAGATGACAGTCGGGGCTCCGGTACAGACAGGTAGACCTCTGGTGCCTGCGCGGCCTCCTCCATGAGGACGGGTGTCGCTTCTTCTGTCTCAGTGACGGGGGCAGACAGCGGGATCTGGGGTGCTGCCGGTGCAGCGTTTTTTGCAGGAACGGGTGCCTCCACTGCGACAACGTCAACCGGATCACATTGCAAGGGCTGGGATGCCCGCACGGACTCCTCTACTAGAACGGGTGCCTCACCTTCCGGTACAGACACTTCAGGTAAGAGGGATTGGCGCCGCTCCAAGTTTAATTTTAGGGCACGCCAGCTGGCTTCCATCCTGGCGACCTCCTCCCGGTGCCGGGCCAGGCCTCTTAGGGTATCCTCCGCTTCTTGCAGCGTAGGAGGGTTTCCAGGCCGGGTGCCCAACGGTGGTTCCGTGGCGATCGGGTCGCTGCCGTGGGGGGAGAGCTCTGACTGCTCCATCCCTTCACACTTCTGCTCGTGTCCATTAGCCATCTCTGCCAAGTCACATGTGTCATTAGCATCTGGAGAGGGCCCCTCTTTTGTAGTGAGGCGGGACCTTCGTGTTAGTTACCGCACACTGAGGAGGATGAGGAGGCGGAACTCAAGAGCTGTGGGGCACGATCTTACATTGCAGTACCATTTAGAGTGGTCGGCCATCGTTTTCGCGCCACTGAGTGAGTGTACACCCACGAAGAGCACGCCCTTCTTCTTCACCAGTGCCTCGTCGTGACGCAGATATGGCTGAAAAATGGCAAATACATTCTCTGATGATTTTAGCAATTCTCAAGCACAAAACCAGTTCAATTCAGGCACACAGGACTCGCTTATAGCGAGCTACAGAATCCTGTTCGTGACGCCCAAGTTGAGTCGCACAGAGCCAGAGGTTTTGGGGGTACTCGGCACCAAGCCCGTCGACTTCTATGGGGTATGTCACGGCTTTACCCGGCAATTGAATCAGAGTCTATTTTACTATGTAGAAGTGTATAAACTATAAATATATGTATATATATATGTCACAATGACATGTATATATATATATATATGTATTCTATGTGTGTATATTTTGTGTTTAAAACGAAAGAAAGTGTTTTTTTAGTTGCAATATTTTGTTCCCATAGACTTACATGGGACTTCCGGTATCGGAATCGGATATCGACGATATTTAGTGATATCGGCGATACCATTCCGATCCGATATTTTTAGATATCGAGCAGTATCGCTCAACACTAATTAATGGTCATTGCAGTTGGCATAATGTAGGTACATCTGCTGCCAATTATATGTGCCGCACTGTCATCAGGTCAGTATTTACAATCATTATTGATTTTCCAGGACTTCAGGTAAAGCCGCCAATACACATGACATCTGTCAGCCTGATGCTTGTTCTGCCAACAGTTACCTTTCCAAACTGTTCCACAGACATGTATGCACTGCCCAAACGTGCGTGTTTTTTCCATAACAAATAGGCTGCTGATAGACTCTTGTGCCAGTAACTTATTTCCAGCAAGAACAAAAGGATCTGGTAAGTTATTAATATACTCCATCCCCTTTCATTCCCCTTTCCTCAGAAATTTGTAGACTGTGGACAATCGGGAGCCCCTCGTCACAGCCAATCATCCTAAAGTCTGTGTGTTTGTCATTTGTGTGGCCATCTTAATGTTTATGTCCACCGCTACAACTTTTATTATTCTTAGCACCCAAAATGAAAAGTAAAATAACTTTACAACGTTTCACAGTAACATCCAACAACTATGGCCCCAATTCATCAAGACCCAGAATCTTCACGGGGGAGTGTGGGGCGGAGTGCGAGGCCCCTGATTTATTGAGTTGAGCGCACCTCTTAATTAGAGTTGAGCGATACTTTCCGATATCCAAAAGTATCGGAATCGGAATGGTGTCGCCGATACCATTAAAATATCGGCGATACCCGATACCGATACCGGAAGTCCCATGTAAGTCTATGGGAACAAAATATCGTAACTAAAAAAACCTCTTTCTTTCCTTGTAAACACAAAATATACACACATAGAATACATATATATATATATATATATACATGTCATTGTGACATATATATATACATATATGTATAGTTTATACACTTCTACATAGTAAAATATCCTCTGATTCAATTGCCGGGTAAAACCGGCTTCTGTGAAAAGACAGAAGCACCCGACATGAAATGACACTTGGTGTACATAGGGTTAACCATGTCTTTTCATGTCGTTTGCTATCTGATTTGCACAAACAATTACATCAGTCTATGTGTGCAAAATTTCACACCTGTAGGGGTTAATTAAAGGTGTAAATTCGTTGTAAAAAAAACGGACTTTTTTGCTACGAATTTACACCTTTAATTAACCCCTACAGGTGTGAAATTTTGCACACTTACACTCATGTAATTGTTTGTGCAAATCAGATATCAAACTACATGAAAAGACATGGTTAACCCTATGTACACCAAGTGTCATTTCATGTCGGGTTCTGCATTTTCACAAAAGCCGGCAATTTAATTAGCGGCTATTATACTATGTAGAAGTGTATGAACTATAAATATAAATATATATGTGTCACAAATTCAATGACATGTATATATATATATGAGGTGTAAAATTGCTGAAAAAAAATGCGTGGGCTCCCGCCCTATTTTCGCAACCAGACAGACAAAGCCAGTGAGTGGGGGCAGATAATAATAGCCCAGAGAGGGACCATTTTTTTTGGCCCCCCCCGGCTACTTAACATCTGCCCCCAGACACCCCAGAAAGGGCAAATCTCTAATTAGATTTGCCCTTTCTGGCACTTTGCCCGTCTATTCCCATTGCCCTGTAGCGGTGGCGAATGGGTTAATAAGGGGTTAAAATGACCTTGCAATTGAAAGGTCACTTTAAGCCAGGTTAATAATTGAGAGCTGTCAATTAGACAACTATCAATTATTAATCCTATTGTATGAAAGAAAAATCAAACACACACACTTTAATAAAAAAGAAGTTTAATGAAATAATCACACAGTTTTTGACCATATTTTATTTACCTGCTAAAACCATTTCCTGTAATAAAAATAAAATAATAAAGCAAAATTATTCTTACCAATCCGATGCACAGTCAGGTCCCACGGTGTAATCCTTCAGAAAGGGTTAATGTTTACTGCAGGGACCGCAGCTAATGCTGCAGCCTCACAGTAAACCCCCAAATGAATGAGCTCCTCTCCTGGCTGACAGGAGAGGAAGTGGAAAGCTTAATTGATTGCTTTCCACTTTCACTTCAGGTCAGCCAGGGACACCATCAGTGACGTCAGAGGGAACTGATTAACAAAAATAGGGGTTCCCTTTGCAAAAAAAATGGCGTGGGGTCCCCCCTATTTTTGTTAACCAGCCAGATGAAGCAGACCGCTGAGGCCTGGATTTTCAGGCTGTTAAGGAGCCAAGATCCATGGACCTTGCCAGCCTGATAATACCAGGCCACAGCAGTCTGCATATCTTGGCTGATTAACAAAAATAGGGGATCCCCTCGAAAAAAATTGGCGTGGGGTCCCCCCTATTTTTGTTAACCAGCCAGATGAAGCAGACCGCTGAGGCCTGGATTTTCAGGCTGTTAAGGAGCCAAGATCCATGGACCTTGCCAGCCTGATAATACCAGGCCACAGCAGTCTGCATATCTTGGCTGATTAACAAAATAAGGGGATCCCCTCGAAAAAAATTGGCGTGGGGTCCCCCATATTTTTGTTAACCAGCCAGATGAAGCAGACCGCTGAGGCCTGGTTTTTCAGGCTGGTAAGGATCCAATATCCATGGACCTTGCAAGCCTGATAATACCAGGCCACAGCAGTCTGCTTAGCTTGGCTGGTTAACAAAAATAGGGGATCCCCTCGAAAAAAAAACGGCGTAGGGGTCCCCCTATTTTTGTTAACCAGCCAAGTAAAATGCAGACTGCTGCGGCCTGGTATTAAAAGACTGTCAAGGCCCATGGATTTTGGCCCTCAACAGCCTGATAATACCAGGCTACAGCAGCTCCACATTTGGCGCATCAAAAGATGTGCCAATTGTGGCACTTTACCCGGCTCTTCCCACTGCCCTGTAGCGGTGGCAAGTGGGGTAATAAGGGGTTAATGTCACCGTTGATTGCACGGTGACAATAAGCCCGGTTAATAATGGATAGGCGTCAATAAGACACCGATCCATTATTAATCCCAAAGTTATTAAATGTATAAAAAAAAGACAAAGCAAGAAAAAAGTATTTTAATGAAATAAAAGAGACAACACAGTTTTCATTTCTTTTATTACTCTCTCATTCCTGCGACGCCATCGATCTCCTGTAAAAAAATAAAAAAAACAAACCAACAGTATACCACCTGTCCGACGCAGTCCATAACGACAGTCCCACGACGATCCAGCTCTGCTACATCGGAATGACAGGCAGAGCCTGTCATCCCGGCGCAGCACAGCTGCTTACCAGCTTCCCCGGCGGTGACGTCATCGGACTGCTTTACGGCCGCGATTACCCAGCAGTCACTGCAGTTATCGCAAGAAACTGCATGTGACCGCCGGGGAGAAGAGGATGGCGGCCATTAAGCAGTCCGGGATGTGACCGCCGGAGATCTTCTGCCGGGTAAGTGCCGCTGACTCCTGACAGACCCGACCGACGGACACTGACAGTGACAGTGACAATTCCGATTCCGGTATCCGATATGACGAAAATATCGGTACTCGGAATCGGAATTCCGATACAGCCAATATCGGCCGATACCCGATATTTGCAGTATCGGAATACTCAACCCTACTCTTAATATATCAGGGACATCAGTCGAGTTGAGCTCACCTCCTCGGTAATTGCCTTGCACAAATCTTACTCCAGTCCCTGCTGGAGTAAGATTTGTGGCATGTGAAACGCTGACACTCGTCATTAATTTGATGAACTACAGTCACCACATCCCCTTCATGCCCAGCTCTATCCTTTATTGGAGGTGGGTGAAAATGTCAAAGGTTGCCAAAGTTTTGTGCAGCTTCAAGTTAAGCCAAAACTTTGCTAATTTCCAAACCTTTTTAGACCAGAAATCAGCCGTAAAAGCTTTGATAAACTGGGTACATAGTGTAGTCTAATCAAATATTCACACTTTGGCACCTTAATTTTTACTTTAGAATATTCAGTGGATTGCCAAGAAGAAAAAAGTCAGATGGAAGAACGTGGGGCTGCAGGATCAGACTACACAGAGGTTTATTGTAGTCTGTTACCATGGAGATATAGTTGCAGTTGCTTTATTTTGGATGCATTTCAACAATAAAAATTGTTGCAAATGTGGAAACTGAAAGAATATTCTGTAACATCTCAATGTTACTGTACTGCAAAAGGGAAACAGGTCAATGACAAATTCCCATCCGCTGTACCCACACAATGGAAAATATTAGCAACCTGTATATTGTAACAGTTGCATTATAACCTTATTACGGCACATACCACTCAATACAGTTACTGTATAAGAGTGTGCCATGTCTACGTGGCATTGATTGACAGCCAGTCATATTTATATATTTAATGCTCACACTGTCAGTGTATAGACACCAATACATATGATTAACATATCTCAGAGTTTTTCTTGGAAGTGTAGGATAGTTGGAAAATAAGCAATGAATAATTATGACTAGCTCTTCCTTGACTTGTTTTCGACTGGACCCCACACATAACGTGGTGCCAAACCACCCTTTAGTGTGTTTGCTGGCAGCTTGCAGTCGTCAGTCACTGCCAGAGCATAGCAGATAAAAGTAACCACAATTTATTTGTGAATGTCACTCTTCATGAGTCACTGATAGTGCAATGTGCCGAAGAGAACTCAACTGTGAGAAGCGCATTCTGGGTCATGATGGCCAAGAGATTTAGCCTTCTATGATATATGTGAGGCGTTCACAGACCCAAAGCCAATTCATCATTGAATTATTCTCCTGATAGACATAGTTATAAAAACATGATCCAAAATTATTTGTATGGACCTGGGTCAGCACTCTGCAGAATGCATTGTTTTATCTCCTTCAGGACTTGGAAATTCAATATGTGAGTTAGAATAACTCATGTCAAAACTGTTTATTAGCAGCGCGGAGTAATTGAGGTAAGCACAGTCAATAGTATGTGTGGAGGAAAGGGGAAATAGCGTGACGGGATACAAAGGAGGAGAATATTCCCTCATGTCTAATCTCTAGTACATCGCAAGAGAGAAAAAAAATCCAGCACCTGGGGTAAAATCTTCTAACGCTTTGTTTACATATTTTTTAAAAATATTGGAAACATATTGGTAATTCTAACACATGTGCAAAACTCCAACAGATGTGGAAAATTCCAACATGGGTCTAAAACTCCAATGCATGTGGAAAACTCCAACATGGGTGCAAAACACCAACACGGGTGCAAAACTCCAACACGGGTGGAAAACTCCAACGCATGTGAAAAACTCCAACATGGGTGCAAAACTCCAACACGGGTGCAAAACTCCAACACGGGTGGAAAACTCCGACACAGGTGGAAAACTCCAACATGGGTGCAAAACTCCAACACAGGTGCAAAACTCCAACACGGGTGGAAAACTCCGACACGGGTGGAAAACTCCAACGCATGTGAAAAACTCCAACATGGGTGCAAAACTCCAACACGGGTGCAAAACTCCAACACGGGTGGAAAACTCCGACACGGGTGGAAAACTCCAACATGGGTGCAAAACTCCAACACGGTGGCAAAACTCCAACACGGGTGGAAAACTCCAACACGGGTGGAAAACTCCAACACGGGTGGAAAACTCCAAGGCGTTTTGAGCTGAACACAGTTGTTACAACATCGCTGCGAACAAGAGCTGTGTTCAGCTTTACACATATTGGAGTGTTGCTCAAGTTTTGGAACTGCCAATGTTTATTTTATCTTTTTAGGAAGATGTAAATAAAGCATTGGAACATTTTCCCCAGGTTCTGGACTTTCTCTCTTTTGCTATGTGCAGCCGTAGACTGGAATAATTTCATGCAATGGGTGATATACTGCAGTGTCTTGCCATAATCTCAAGCATGAAAAGCAGAGGTATAAAGATAGCTGTCGCTGAGGGTGCTACCAATGCTACCTGGATGTGCTACCTGGATGTGCTACCGAGGACACATATTCAGGGGAAATGTATTGTGGCACAGAGACCCACTTCCTGCACTACAATACACTCTGCTGGCCAATCAGAGGCCTGCAGCTGAAGTAATGCATTGTTCTCACTGCAAGCCGACATCGGCTGCTGGCTCCTGCACAGGCTACAGAATAGGACACCACTCAGCGTGTCAGTGAAGGAAGGTGAGAATAATCTTTTTTTTCCTTTTAAAATGTGCTGGAGAAGAACGGAAAAGGCCCAGGATGGGTACATTATACAAGAATGGGGATGTTATACAAGAATGGGGACATTGTGCCAGAATGGGGACAGTATAACAGAATGGGTGACATTATACCGGGAAGGGGCCCAGGATGGGAGAAAATGTTATACCATAGGGCCCAGGATAAAAGGCATTATTACTGAAAGGGGCCAGGAAGAGGATATTATTCTTTGAAGGGCCAGGACGGGGGACATTATTACATAGGAGGCAAATATGTATGTCTTTATAGGATCTGGAATGTTACAAGAGCCCACACATCTGACCAACATGCAGGTGGGGCTTCATGTCCACATTTTTCCCTGGGGCCCATTAGACTCTAGTTATGCCACTGCCAAAAAGCACATTCACCAGTCTGGACTTCTCTGATAAATCACTTTTAGAGAAAGATAGATCTAAAATAGAGATTTCTTATGTTTCATCTTATATTTATTATTTATTTTCTTCGATTCTATGACCACCTGCCAACTTAATTGAACCCAGTAGGAGGAATCTTCATTTATTGCTCCCTGGACATTCATGCTGGTATTTGTGCGTCAGTGAAGCAATACTAAGTGTACTGTTCAAGGTGGGTGAAGGGGTGAGACTACGGAAGTCTCTTTGCAGAATGGACTATGGGTGAGGGGAGGTTGAGGGAGAGTTTGTAACATGTCAAAGTGACCTAATAATTGCTATTATGGCTATTCATAATACCTAGATACAGAATGATAGCCCTGAAACAAAAAGCCAGTTCTAAAACATAAAATAAATTGCAGGTTAATGAGATAGCATTTATTGTGAGCACATATTCTTATTACTTTGGTGATAACTCATTTTAATATATGTGAATAGATATTGTTTTGCAAGAAATGACAAAAGCAAAATCACAAATCCGAAGAATTTTTTTTTTTTTACCTTTTACATATTTCATCTTTTTTTTAAATACAGTTTTGAAAAAAAACAGACCTATAAAATACAAATACCAGACTTTGCAGGAAATGGAACTATTGAATGTAAAAAAGGTTTTCATTTAAGCCACAGTTACTACATAGTGTGTCCATAACAGAAGCAAATAGTGACATGCTTACCAGAGTCAATCTCGCAATTTTTCACCTTGACTTTTTTTTATATCCAAGGGTGTAACGACTTCTTCTAATTCTCTAAGTGTAACTTCATGTGAATATAAGTCAGATAGGAAATCAAGTTGTTAACCCCTTCCTCACCTGACCTAAACCCTACTGAAAACTTGTTGGCCCTTCTTCAACTGGAGATTTATGGCAAGTGAAAATAGTTACCTGTCTTACAGTGTCTGGGAGGCTGTGGTTGGTGCTGCCCAAAAAGTTAATTTTCAACAGATTAAAGAAGCACTCACCTCAAAATTGTTATCCTCTTAATATATTGCAATCATCATATATGACACTGTGTACTTACAATTGCTCATTTTGACTTACTAGCCAGTTAATTATTTTCTTTTATATTAGGTCTATGACATCACGTGATTAAAAACTGACTAGCTGAATCCTTCTAAGCTCGGTGTAGAAACAGAAAGTCAGTTTTCCCTGTATGAATCATGAGTCACTGCAAAAGTCCCTGGCTGGTGGGTGGATGGAACAGCTGGGTCAGGGATGAAGAGAGAAATCATTTCTGCAGGGACAAGAAACTTCCTACATCGAGCATAGAAAAGAGCAGAACTAACTGGGTAGAAAGGCAAAATGAGCAATTGTAAGTACACAGTGCTGTATAATTTATTGAAAGGATAAAACTTTGATGGGAGGAGGGCTTCTGTAAGAAACTGATAGACTTCATGGATAAGCAAAGAAAAAGGGGGCAACAGTCTAATGGTCAATAAAATGTATAAACTTTATTAGCAACAAATAATAACAAAGGTTATACTGGACTTAATTATGTGTCTTTAAGCATGTGTATTATGTATATTATTGTGTGTTGTCTGTATTTCATTTTGTTTTTCATTTATATTGTAATTATTTGTATTTTTCATATGTTATTTCGTTTGTATTTCGTTAGTTGCGTTTATTATTGTTCATCGTATTTGGATCATTTCATATTTGTTGTTATGTATTATTATTTATTGCACACTGCAACAGACCTGTATTCTATCTAAATATTGTTGTATGACGTCAGCATTGTCGTTGCCATATTTGTTCCTGGTGTTCCATACCAGGGCGGTCCTGCGCATGCGCCGTCCTTTCTTCGTGCTCCCGCGTCACTTCCGGTGACGTTACATGTTTGGATCACGTGGTGCCCCACGTGCTTCCGGATGTGACGTCCTGGGATGTGCGTTGGATGCACGCGATGTTGCGACGGTGTGTGAGCACTTCCGTTTTATTTCTGTATATATACACCAGCTTGTTCACGGTTTGGTTACACGCCCCCTGAGGAAGGAGTGCTATCACTCCGAAACGCGCGTCGGGGTGGGTCGGATGTTCGTGGACCGCTGCATTACTTGGTAAATATCTATGCCAGTATCATCCTTGTTGCCATATGTGTATCTCTTATCTGTTACAGTGTATGGATATGTTGGTACTTACCATGATTTTGACATTGTCTATCTGTAATGTATAGGGACTCTTTATTATACTCTTTCTATGGCTTACATTATGCCTAATTGGCAGGATGTGATATGTCAGTGGTCCACTTTTTCCTGGCCCTTTCTGTGATCATGTTTGCTTTGGGTTACACTTCCCTTCGTTTGCCAGACACCTTTGTTATTATTTGTTGCTAATAAAGTTTATACATTTTATTGACCATTAGACTGTTGCCCCCCTCTTTCTTTGCTTGCCTATTTTATAGCAGTCGGTCTATCATTGTCCATCTTGGCATTCATGTTTATTAGTGTTTGGTGATCTCATTTTTGATCACCAATTCTATTTGTTCATGTATTTTGCCATTTTCGCTTTGTGTACTGTTAGACTCCATGGATGCAGCTTATGACTCTTATTAAAAAGAACTGTGGCTATATTTGTCACTGACATGTTTTTTTGTAATGTCAGAAATGTATTTTTGTACATTTTGAGTAGTTTGGTTATTGTTCGCAGATGAAAGATGAAAATAAACAATTGAGATGGGAAAATTTATGTTTTTCATTTAGTTGCATAATTCTGCACACATAGATATTGTCCTAAGACAAATCCTCACTGTTAATTTTATTATGCTTTGCTTATACAACGCAATCAAATTCCCCAGCACCTTACAGGCATGATCATCGCTGTCCCCATTAGGACTCACAATCTAAATTCCCTATCAGTATGTATTTGCAGTGTGGGAGGAAACTGGAGAACCCGGATGAAACCCACGCAAACTTTATTAATTATTGACGTTTGTAAACCTTTTGAATTGACCGAAAGATCTGTAGTTGTTCAATAAAAAAATTAACCATCAAAACTACAAATTGCCTAATATTTGTGCACACAATGTACAGTTGCAGATGTCATGCTTTATTTGATTGGAAATTTTCATGGCATACTGCGTGTAGCAGATGTAAATCAAAAGCACCAGAGATTTATAGAGGTCTCAAAAGTAATGCTTTATGATAGACATATACGAGTATATACACACAGTTATGTGGAAAAATGCTTGTCCCTTCCTGATTTCCTATTCTTTTGCATGTTTGTCACACTTAAATATTTCAGATCACCAAATAAATTTAAATATTAGACAAAGATAACACAAGTAAACATAAAATGCAGTTTTTAAATGAACATCTTTATTATTAAGGGAAAAAGAAAATCAAACCTAAAGGGCCCCGAGTGCAAAAGTGATTGCCCTAAACCTTTTAAACTGGTTGGGCCACCCTTAGCAGAAACAACTACAATTAAGCATTTGCGATAACTGGCAATGAGTCTTTTACAATGCTCTGGAGGAATTTTGGCCCACTCATATTTGCAGAATTGCTGTAATTCAGCCACATTGAAGTGTTTCCGAGCATGAACCGCCTTTTTAAGGTCATGCCACAGCATGTCAATCGGATTAAGGTCAGGAATTTGACTTGGCCACTCCAAAGTCTTAATTTTATTTTTCTTAAGCCATTCAGAGGTGGACTTGCTGGTTTTGGATCATTGTCCTGCTGTACAACCCAAGGGTGCTTCAGCCTGAGGTCACGACCAGATGGCCATTCTCCTTCAGGATTTTTTGGTAGACAGCAGAATTCATGGTTCCATTCGCCACAGCAAGTCTTCCAGGTCCTGAAGCAGCAAAACAGTCCCAGACCATCACACTACCACCACCACCATATTTTACTGTTGGTATGATGTTCCTTTTTTGAAATGCTGTAATGAAATGGGACATACCTTCCAAAAAGTTCAACTTTTGTTTTGTCAGTCCATAGAGTATTCTCCCAAAAGTCTTGGGGATCATCAAGATATTTTTTGGCAATACTAAGACGAGTCTTTATGTTCTTATTGCTCAGGGGTAGTTTTCATCTTGGATCTCTGCCATGCAGGCCATTTTTGTCCTCTCTATTTCTTATGATGAAGTCACAAACATTTGCCTTAAACAAAGCAAGTGAGGCCTACAGTTCTTTGGATGTAGTGTGGGATCTTTTGTGACCTCTTGAATGAGTTGTCGCTGCGCTCTTAGGGTAATTCTGGTTGGCCGACCACTCCTGAGAAGGTTCACCATTGTTCCAAGCTTTCGCCATTTGTGGATAATGGCTCTCACTGTGGTTCGTGGCAGCCCCAAATCTTGAGAAATATCTTTATAACCATTTCCAGACTGATATATCTCAATTACTTTGTTTCTCATTTTTTTTCCAGAATTTCTTGAGATTACGGCATGATGTCTAGCTTTTGAGGTATCCTTTGGTCTACTTCACTTTGTCAGGCAGGTCCTATTTAAGTTATTTCTTGATTGAGAACAGGTGTTGCAGTAATCAGGCCTCGTTGTGGCTAGGGAATTTGAACTTCCCAAAGATGTGAAATAAAACACAGTTAATTTATGTTTTAAGGGGGGAGCAATCACTTTTTCACACAGGTCCCTGTAGGTTTGGATTTCTTTTTCCCTTTATAATGAAGACCTTCATTTAAAAACTGCATTTTGTGTTTATTTGTATTACCTTTGTCTAATATTTAAATTTGTTTGGTCATCTGAAACATTTAAGTGTGACAAACATGCGAAAGAATAGAAAATCAGGACGAGGCAAACACTTTTTCACACAAATGTATATACAAAATTGTGCCATGATCTGATTTTCTAGCCCTGGACACATATAATATATTCTGTATGGCCATACATACATAGTGTAGTGGGGTAAGAGGAGCGAGAGCTGCACCTGTTATAAACTTCAAAGAGCTACTTCTATGACCACAAGTTTCACGCAGCTTGAAAAATGTGTGCGTTTCCTTTGAAGTTTGAAGCCGGCAGGACATTGTATTGTCAGACTGCACAGAATTAAAGGATCTGACAGCAATCATGTTGTGAAAAAGAAATCGAACCTGCAAGTCCAACATTCATATTTGTTCTATGATAAAGCAAAGATCAGTCATTACTCGCGTGCTTCTAGATATAGTTTATTAACTGAAGCTAATTGCACACATGAGCCCCTTGTGAAGTAAAGAAATTATTCATGAAACACAATCATACAAAAAAAAATTTTTTAAGTTCCCTGAATGCAATCAAGTGGTGTGCTAAAATACTTTCCTGAAGGCAAGATGTACTTTTATTTAAAAAAAAAAATACTAAATCTTTTACTAGTCTTAAAGGGTTCTTCCCATCTTCATAAACAGTATTGTCAGACAGTGTTTGTAAATATCAGCAATTTTGCAATACACTGCTACCTAAAATTTGTAGTTATTCTTAAAATATAAACACTTTTCTTTTGTTCACAGCTCATTGCCTTGAAGACCGACCTCTGCTGCTAGACAGCAGACACGTGCAGGGCTTACCAGCTCTTTTTTATTGAGCTTAGTAACTACAGATTCCTCATGTTCAATTCCTCAGTCTTTGAAGGTTGAGCATATTTTGGTGTTAAGGACTGAAATATTTTTTTAAATTCTTAATGAGGTTGTCCACTACCCTAAATCAGTTACTGTTTTTTTGCCATATTTCAATATGTAGTAGTAATAATAATAATAATAATAATAGCAAATACCTCCAATTAGAAATGTAATATAGTTCTTCTGATTCGCTTTATCTTTTTCCTCATGTGCAGATGTGTGGCCCAGCTTCGCAAGGCACACATGTCTCCTGGAAAATGCACAGGAAGGTAACTGTAAAGCTTGATATTCATTCACGCACACTTCTCAGCATTGCCACTAGAGGCATTTCAGACTATTTAGTAGTGTGACGTAGCAATAGTGATTCAGTCAAGTTCCTGTCTTTGGACAGAGAGGTTGTTTCCAGTCAGTCTGTTTCCTGTCTTAGGACAGTGCAGTCAAGCCTAGGGTGGCTCAGGAGTGAGTCATCCCTTCCATCTTCAGACAGACGGAGGTAGAGGAGAGAAGTCTGAATCCTGACAGAGCTTGTGTAGCTCATCTGACAAGAAAGTGGAGGCTAGTACGGGTGAAGTGAATCATCCTAGCCTAGTCAGAGCTACCCCTTAACCTGCTACTCAGAATAAGCTGCCCGTGTTCCTAAGAAAGGAGGAAGGAAAGGAATTACAGCAGTTATACCAACGAGTCAACTGAGAAACAGGTCAGTGAGCACTGAAGGAAATCTGACCTTGGCACGATTGCTACACGTGCTTATGTTAAGAGCGAGAGCAGGGCGAAGGGCGAGTGGAGAAGTAAGAGTGACAAAGGGACAGATCACCCTCACTCAAATTAGCCGGACACCGGGGTCCGAAGCGTTGCTAGTGCTTCACGCCTAGTAATAAGAAAACCGGAGGCTTTCTGGACTACAAGTCGCAGAAGGTAGCCCTAAGCGCTGATACGTAACCGGAGTCAGGGAGAACAGGGACTTTGAGCAGGACCCTGCAAAAGTAAGGACTTAGTTCTCTCAACATCTGATAATCAGAGACATAGAAGGCTCCACCACAATATTGGCCGGGCAGTTGTTATGAAAAGAGTTGCACTTGACTTTATGCAAGTTGTACTCACACACATTAAGAGGATAAAGGAGGCCTCTAACCTGCTCAACAGTTCTCCTGAATGTGCATTCTCCAACCTAACCAGCTTCCCGGGACATACCTGCAACATCTACAAGTAAAGGTATGGAAAGAGATTGCATTGTGTGTGACTGAATTCTTATCTGCACCCTGCATCACCACCATAGACTTTGAGGGACCAGTCCCACCTGTGGGGGACTTAACACCTAGCTGCCATAACATCCCCTCAGAGATCTACCCTGCAGCGCTGGTCAATCGGATCAGAAACCACAGGTGGCGTCACGAACTATACTAATCTACAATCCCCTGTAAATATCCCCCATTGCATGACCGCCAGGGCCACGGACCGAGCTCTGCTGCCAGTGACAACTCCCATAGACTTCCATGGGCTCGGCTCCGAGTACCCCATAGCCCTGGTATCCACACATGTGGTGCGCGTCATCTAAGCTTGGCGTCACGAACAGGATACGAAGCTTGCAAAATTGTGAGTCCTGTGTTGCCTATATTGACTGATTTGTGCAGAAAAGACTGTTTGCTGTTTTGTCATTTTGGCGCCAAATACCGCCATTTTCACTGCCATATTCGCGCCCTGAGGCGCTGGTGAAGAAGGTGGGCGTGCATTCGTGGGCGTGCATTCGTGGGCGTGTACCCCCTATGGCGTGAACGTTATGGCCGCCCTCTCAAAATGCTATTATAATGTGAGATCCTACCCCACAGCAAGGGAGATCCGCCTCCTCTTAATCTTCTATGCAAAAAAGAGGAAGCGCAAACCCCGCCTTCACGGAGGAGACCAGATTGTTCCTGATGGAGAACACAGTCTGGCCTGGGGAGAGGTGGCAGAAGGACAAGAGCAGCTATGCAGTGGAGCGGTGGAGCGCAGGCCCTGCTCCCCGGAGAAGCTGTTGTTTGAACCGGAGCCATCCCTAATACAGAAACTTCAGCAAACCTTGCTGGAGTGCAAGGAGGAGAATGCGGCGCTTAAAAAGTTGATCCAGCGCCAGGCAGACATGGAGGAGACTGAGAGACGCTGGCGTGCCCAGACACAGCGGCTGCTGTGGGACGCAGTGCTCTCTCCCACAAACATAACGCCATCACCTGACTTTCCTAAATCCCTGCTGAAGAAAGCTGAAGGAAAACCGGAGGCCGCCCCCAAAAGTGCTGTACCTGATCCCACCGATGGAGAGGTGGAAGCGAAGGAGGCTGAGGAAGTCCTGCCTGTTCCGGAGTACCAGCTAGGCCAGGAGGCCGCAGCAGATTACAGTTCCCCGGTAGGAACACAGGAGGGGTCCCAGCCATCACTGCCAGAAATCGATTGGGACGCAATGCAGTATCTGGATGACGTCACTTATGCTGTAAAAGTGGAGAATGAGCAGCGACGCCGTGATCTGGATAAACAACGTCAACAGGAGCAGAGAGAGGCGCAGCAGCGGTACCATGAAAAGTTCCTTGCTGATAAGGAGGCCGTCCGAAAGAATAAAGGTACGCGACGGGAACCGCGGCGCCAGGGGTGCATAACTGGGTTCCAACTCCGCAAAGGCTGGGGCTTCATACATGAGCCGGGCCTATACCAAGAGATCTTTGTGAGTCGGAGAGATGTGGAGTCCCACTTACCCATCGGGCACCCTGGGAGGGATCTTGTAAACGGGGACATTGTAAGCTACACGCGGCACTGGGGGTTAAAAGGGTGGTACGCCTTAAACGTCACCCGTGACAGCGACCCCGTTCCTGATACCAGTGAGGTCTCCCGTGCCACAGCACTGCGAACCCCAGCAGCGTCATCTTTGGCGTCCGCACCAGGCCGTGCACCAGCATCACCCCCTGCATACTCCTCTGTACCCAAATCTTGCTCTGCAACGCAACCTGCGACCAGTTCTGAAGCGCAATTTGAATTGTACACTGTGGCACCTTCTACAACGCAATCTGCGTTCTACTCCAGGGAGATACCTGTTAGGTCCCCAGCTCAAACAAAAGATGTCGCTACACAAACGTACATTGCAGGACATGATCTACTTATAATGGGTTCCGAGGTCATTGTATACTTCTGGCCCCAGGAATGGAAAAAGTAATGGTCACAAGCAAGAAAGATGAAACACAGTAGGACCCAGACAGGGGTTTACTGCAACTGAAAATGTATAAAGTTTGAAAAAGATGAAGATTTGCACTTTACTATTGATAAATGTTTACATAGTATGTTTGCTTATTTAAAGTAAAAGTTGATTGAAATGTGATTTTACTTGAAAAGTGTTTTATCATGCAAAGGACTGCGTGGCTGTGGACTTTGCCAGCCCAAAAACTTTCAATGTAAATAGTTCGCACTTCGGTGCCCCATTTTGGTCTTACATAAAACCTAACTATCTCTGAAGAAAAACCCGTATGGTGTGGCCTAGAGTGAGGTCTGCAGTCAGAAGTCCTGCAGCCCACCCAGGACCCACGTGGGAGGTTTTTGATGCGGGTCCTCCACAAGAATCTTGTCTTATACTATGTATTTATTGAAAAGTATTTTGATAATTTTCTACTGATCTATGTACAAAATGTAACGTTCAAGAGTCGTACCTCCCGCAAGGGATGAGTTATTATGTTGATTGTGAGACAGTGAGTGAATATGTGATGAATGGGGTGTACATTTCACCTAGGTATAAGGGAAATGTGTGGCTTTGTAAACCTAGTGGTAGAGAAAGGTCACTACACCTCACATTCAGCACACACTTGCAGCACAAGCCTGAAACTACTCAGGTCTTGATTAGGAGACCAGAAGTAGGTGTCTGCAAACACAATCTGAGAGCTAGTTTAGCCTGGACACAGGAAGGTGTCTCGGCACAAGAAACAGTCTCCAAGAGTGTTAGAGCTAGTTTAGCCTGGACACAGGAAGGTGTCTCGGCACAAGAAACAGTCTCCAAGAGTGTTAGAGCTGTCTTTAGCCTGGACACAGAGAGGTGTCCTGGCACAAGGAAGCAGTCTCCAAGAGTGTTAGAGCTGTCTTTAGCCTGGACACAGAGAGGTGTCCTGGCACAAGGAAGCAGTCTCCAAGAGTGTTTGAGCTATCTCAGTTTGGGTGCAGGAAGAACCCTGGACATAGGAGTAGTCTCAGTGCGAATCCGTGTGAAGAGCGGCTGAATAGGAGTGGATCTCTCTCAAGTCTGGACATGGAAGGTGCCTTCAGACACAAGGAGGAGTATCTGTGAAGCTCCATACTGGTAACATATGTGATATGTGTTGTTTTGGGCACAGACTGGTAGAGTCTGGGTCCCGGATAGAGAGGGCCATCTATCTAAGTGTAATTAGAGGCTAGACAAGCCCAGGTTTTCTGTTTATGCTTTGTTTTAATCTGTTTGCTGTGGACTTTAATAAAGCTGGTTGCGGCCAGTTTTGCACCAGAACTGCTGTCTGAATGAACTGTTTTCATGCCATTCTGTCTACCCAGACAGCGATCCTAGAGCTAAACCCCGGAAATGTCACAATTGGCGGAGAATGCTGGGGCAGCGCAGTGGCTGATACAGTTAGTGCTGGAGTGTGCATGCAGCACAGAGGCTTAGAGACAGCATTAAAGGTGAAGTCTATTGAAATAGCAGCAGAAAAAAAAAAAAAAGGTGTGTCAGCAGAAACGTCTGTTTGGAGCAGTCTTGGAGAGACAGTGGCCCTGATAGGGTCTGCAGAGAGAAAATGTATGCACAGCAAAGCTGAACTTGTTGTGAAAATGACTGTGGAATGTGCAGCAGCAAAATAAAAGTCTGTGGAGCAGTCTTAAAGAGACAGGAGCCCTAATAGACTTTGCAAAGGAAAAAAAAAAAAAAAAAAGTGTCTGCACAGCAGAGCTGAATTTTTCTATGGAAAGGACTGTAGAGTGTGTATGTCTTGAGTGAAGACTGCCGTTGTTAAGACAGAGAAGTCTGACAGCATGGATGACAGCATGGAGGCGCTGTTTGAACAAATGGCACAAGTTAATGTGCAACATAAAACTGCCGTGGTTGAGACAGACAAGTCCGGCAGTATGGAGGGGCTCGTTGAGTACCTGGTACAGGCCCAGCGGAGCATGGAGCAGCAGCGCCTGCAGCACCAGCAGTGCATGCAGGAGCACCGGCAGCAATTCCTGCAGCAGCAGCAGGAGAATAACCGGTTGTTGGAGCAGATTACAGCTCTCCGCACCTCGTCTCAGAGTAATGTTGTGAAGGTACCTGACTTGTCCGCTGTAAAGAAGGCGGTAAGACGGTCCCTGAAAAAGATGACACCTCGTGATGATGTGGAGGTGTATCTCACTAGATTTGAGGAACTGGCAGAGAAGGAGAATCTGCCCCTATCTGAGTGGGCCATGATGGTCGCACCCTATCTGATTGGAGTGCCCCAGGTGGCCTATGCTGACCTGAGCGAGCAGGACAGCCAAGACTATGCCAAGCTGAAAGCGGAGATTCGTACCCGGCTGGGTGTTGCGGTGACAGCCCGTGCCAGGGGAGTTCGTGACTGGAGATACAGTTGGGAGTCTGCAGTCAGCAAACCTGATTATGGAGTTGAAAAGGTGATAGTGAACCGCTACACCCGAGCACGTCCTCCTGAGGTACAGCCGTCTGAGAGGTCGTCACTTCAGAGTTCCCGGACGCTGAACTCTCGCGGTAAGAGCGTTCCAGCTATAGGGGACATATGGGAGGGTGATTGTGGTGGACAGTGTTGGAGATGTCGTGAAATTGCAGCCGGCTGTTCACTAGAGGGGGAGCCTATGTGCCGTGATGTTGGCAGGTCTCTCTCTCTCTGCGCAGAGCCTATGTGTTGTGATGTTGGCGGATCCCTCTCTCCCTGCGCAGAGCCTGTGTGTGTGTCCACCTCAGCAGAAGAACTGGATCACAGGTGTGCACGGTGGTTGTAGATGACTGCCCAGCACAGGCCCTCTTGGACTCAGAGAGTCCAGTGACTTCCGTATGTGACAGGGACTTCATCCCTGATAAGCACCTGAGTGTGGTGTGCATCCATGGAGACACCAAAGTCTACCCAGAGACTGCCGTGGACTTGGTCCCTAAACTCGGGGAGGTTTCATATGAAGTGGGGGTAGTGAAGAGCCTGGTGCACCCCGTCATATTGGGTGGAGACTTTCCCCGATCTAAGGATCTCTGGGGGAAAAATG
This sequence comes from Oophaga sylvatica, assembly GCA_033576555.1. NCBI lineage: Eukaryota > Metazoa > Chordata > Amphibia > Anura > Dendrobatidae > Oophaga > Oophaga sylvatica. Next base: position 500,811,947 of record JARQOD010000005.1, read on the forward strand.
TTTCTGATGGACAGTGTGATGAAGCTCCTATTGAGGGTGCGCAGTCCCGAGGGGCGGAACACAATGCTAGTGGGCCGTTAAATTTATATGATGATGATCATGATAATGATGACGACCATGATAATGCTGATGCTGATGCTGATAATGATAATGATGATGATCATGATAGTAATGATGATACTGATCATAGTCATGATAATGATATTGATAATAATGATGACCGTGATAGTAATGAAATTCCTTTGCAGGTGATGTTGGGAGACGAGGATGGTGGTTCTCGGGAACCGAGTGTCCCTGACTTGCCTGTGTCCTGTGACAATTTTGGGAGTGAGCAGTGGCGAGACCCCACTCTTGGGACGGCACAGGAAAATATGAGTGTTCTAAATGAGGTTTCCCAGGAGCCTGACTCTGAGGAGAGATTTTCTCATGTTGCCATAAACACTGAAGTCCAGGGAGAGGTCGTGAGTCAGCTCCTAGTACCTGAACTATATAGAAGTATAGTGCTGGGGTTGTCACATAGTCACATACTTGAGGGACCAGATGGTGCAGTTAATGTTGTGGATGACATGTTAACTAAGGTTCCAGAGCAGGATGTGAATGAAAATGAATTGTATAACACTGACAGTGAGCCGGATGTGAATGAAAATGAATTGTATAACACTGACAGTGAGCAGAATGTGAATGAAAATGAAGGGTATAGCCCTGACAGTGAGCCAGATGTGGCTGAGGAAGTAGAGTGTGGGACGGACGGTGGGGCTTCTGGGCATGTCTTGCCAGAAGAGCCTGAAAGTGGGGAACTGGAGAAAAGTGAAAAACCCCCTATACCTTCTGTGATAGTTGGTGACACATGGTCAGTGCACCAGGGACAGGAGGTACGTGAGTTTCTGAGGAAGAGTCAGCAGAAGTGTTCTGATGTGTCGGGTCGTACTTCTCTGGCCAGGCACTATATCGAAAATGAGCCCGGCCCTAAGGTCAAGATGAAACCGTGCAGGATACCCGAGGCCCGCAGAGAGTATAGGCCTGGGAGGGTACAGGGTAGTGCGGATGCTTCAGATGAAGAGAAAGCTGATGTTGGCTATGACTCAGGTGAAGATACAAATGACAGTGGTGAAGATGAAGCTAATGAGGGCCATGACTGGTCCAGAGTTCACTGTCTCTGTTGGATTGTTGACCAGCCCTCCGGTCTGGATGACCAGCCCTCCGGTCTGGAGAAGAGGGAGGGGATATGTGAGACAGTGAGTGAATATGTGATGAATGGGGTGTACATTTCACCTAGGTATAAGGGAAATGTGTGGCTTTGTAAACCTAGTGGTAGAGAAAGGTCACTACACCTCACATTCAGCACACACTTGCAGCACAAGCCTGAAACTACTCAGGTCTTGATTAGGAGACCAGAAGTAGGTGTCTGCAAACACAATCTGAGAGCTAGTTTAGCCTGGACACAGGAAGGTGTCTCGGCACAAGAAACAGTCTCCAAGAGTGTTAGAGCTAGTTTAGCCTGGACACAGGAAGGTGTCTCGGCACAAGAAACAGTCTCCAAGAGTGTTAGAGCTGTCTTTAGCCTGGACACAGAGAGGTGTCCTGGCACAAGGAAGCAGTCTCCAAGAGTGTTAGAGCTGTCTTTAGCCTGGACACAGAGAGGTGTCCTGGCACAAGGAAGCAGTCTCCAAGAGTGTTTGAGCTATCTCAGTTTGGGTGCAGGAAGAACCCTGGACATAGGAGTAGTCTCAGTGCGAATCCGTGTGAAGAGCGGCTGAATAGGAGTGGATCTCTCTCAAGTCTGGACATGGAAGGTGCCTTCAGACACAAGGAGGAGTATCTGTGAAGCTCCATACTGGTAACATATGTGATATGTGTTGTTTTGGGCACAGACTGGTAGAGTCTGGGTCCCGGATAGAGAGGGCCATCTATCTAAGTGTAATTAGAGGCTAGACAAGCCCAGGTTTTCTGTTTATGCTTTGTTTTAATCTGTTTGCTGTGGACTTTAATAAAGCTGGTTGCGGCCAGTTTTGCACCAGAACTGCTGTCTGAATGAACTGTTTTCATGCCATTCTGTCTACCCAGACAGCGATCCTAGAGCTAAACCCCCGGAAATGTCACATGATGTTATATGCAAAACAAAAATGTTTTTCTTTTCTATTTCAGCCCGGGAGTGCTGAGTTTAACTAGGGGGGGATGTGTGGCCCAGCTTCGCAAGGCACACATGTCTCCTGGAAAATGCACAGGAAGGTAACTGTAAAGCTTGATATTCATTCACGCACACTTCTCAGCATTGCCACTAGAGGCATTTCAGACTATTTAGTAGTGTGACGTAGCAATAGTGATTCAGTCAAGTTCCTGTCTTTGGACAGAGAGGTTGTTTCCAGTCAGTCTGTTTCCTGTCTTAGGACAGTGCAGTCAAGCCTAGGGTGGCTCAGGAGTGAGTCATCCCTTCCATCTTCAGACAGACGGAGGTAGAGGAGAGAAGTCTGAATCCTGACAGAGCTTGTGTAGCTCATCTGACAAGAAAGTGGAGGCTAGTACGGGTGAAGTGAATCATCCTAGCCTAGTCAGAGCTACCCCTTAACCTGCTACTCAGAATAAGCTGCCCGTGTTCCTAAGAAAGGAGGAAGGAAAGGAATTACAGCAGTTATACCAACGAGTCAACTGAGAAACAGGTCAGTGAGCACTGAAGGAAATCTGACCTTGGCACGATTGCTACACGTGCTTATGTTAAGAGCGAGAGCAGGGCGAAGGGCGAGTGGAGAAGTAAGAGTGACAAAGGGACAGATCACCCTCACTCAAATTAGCCGGACACCGGGGTCCGAAGCGTTGCTAGTGCTTCACGCCTAGTAATAAGAAAACCGGAGGCTTTCTGGACTACAAGTCGCAGAAGGTAGCCCTAAGCGCTGATACGTAACCGGAGTCAGGGAGAACAGAGACTTTGAGCAGGACCCTGCAAAAGTAAGGACTTAGTTCTCTCAACATCTGATAATCAGAGACATAGAAGGCTCCACCACAATATTGGCCGGGCAGTTGTTATGAAAAGAGTTGCACTTGACTTTATGCAAGTTGTACTCACACACATTAAGAGGATAAAGGAGGCCTCTAACCTGCTCAACAGTTCTCCTGAATGTGCATTCTCCAACCTAACCAGCTTCCCGGGACATACCTGCAACATCTACAAGTAAAGGTATGGAAAGAGATTGCATTGTGTGTGACTGAATTCTTATCTGCACCCTGCATCACCACCATAGACTTTGAGGGACCAGTCCCACCTGTGGGGGACTTAACACCTAGCTGCCATAACATCCCCTCAGAGATCTACCCTGCAGCGCTGGTCAATCGGATCAGAAACCACAGGTGGCGTCACGAACTATACTAATCTACAATCCCCTGTAAATATCCCCCATTGCATGACCGCCAGGGCCACGGACCGAGCTCTGCTGCCAGTGACAACTCCCATAGACTTCCATGGGCTCGGCTCCGAGTACCCCATAGCCCTGGTATCCACACATGTGGTGCGCGTCACAGTCATTGCAGTAGCTTAGGTATCCATGGTTACGACCACTCATGTAGTGACAGTTAGTTAGCTAGATGCTAGTGGTCGTAACCATGGATATCTAAGCTACTGCAATGACTGCACATGAGGAAAAAGATATAGCAAATCAGAAGAATTATATTACATTTCTAATTGGACGTATTTGCCAATATTATTATTATTACACCTACTACATATTGGGATAGGATGTTGGCGATGGGAATACCACTTTAAGAATAATGTCCCTAAAATAACCCCATATACCTTTTCTGCAAGTTTCATGTTGTTTTCTGTTTTGCATCCTGTGCCTTGACATCAGTCCTGTTCTCACAGGGATCAGTTCAACTTCAGATTCCTTTGCTCCATTCTGACTTTATTTCCCATCATCCTTTGTGCTGGGCTGCAAGCCATCAATGAACACACACTCCTGTTACGCTCATGCCCTGGCTGGTGGGCGTGAGCCAGGGGGTTGTGGCCCCACTGTGCTACAAACCAGACTACCCTGGAAGGGGCGTGACTAGGACAGCTGCCTCGGTCTTCACTGGAGCCTCTGATGGTGAGGTCAGGCTTGTGCGGCAGGCAGCTGCCAGGTGCCACTCCAGGGTGGTGTCTGGTTCTGGCTGCTGGTCCCACTTGGGAGACGGTGGCATGGCTGAGACACTGGCAGGCAGGCACGGATGAGACACAGGGCAGGCAGGCACGGATGAGACACAGGGCAGGCAGGCACGGATGAGACACAGGGCAAGCAGGCATGGATGAGACATGGCAGGCAGGCACGGATGAGACACAGGGCTGGCAGGCACGGATGAGACACGGCAGGCAGGCACGGATGAGACACAGGGCAGGCAGGCACGGATGAGACACAGGGCAGGCAGAACGGATGAGACACAGGGCAGGCAGGCACGGATGAGACACAGGGCTGGCAGGCACGGATGAGACACAGGACTGGCAGGCACGGATGAGACACAGGGCTGGCAGGCACGGATGAGACACAGGGCTGGCAGGCACGGATGAGACACAGGGCTGGCAGGCACGGATGAGACACAGGGCAGGCAGGCACGGATGAGACACAGGACAGGCAGGCACGGATGAGACACAGGACAGGCAGGCACGGATGAGACACAGGGCAGGCTGGCACGGATGAGACACAGGGCAGGCTGGCACGAATGAGACACAGGGCAGGCAGGCACAGATGAGACACACGGCTGGCAGGCACGGATTAGACACAGGGCTGGCAGGCAAGGATGAGACACAGGGCTGGCAGGCAAGGATGAGACACAGGGCTGGCAGGCACGGATGAGACACGGCTGGCATGCACGAATGAGACACAAGGCGGGCAGGCACGGATGAGACACAGGGCTGGCAGGCACGGATGAAACAGGGCTGGCAGGCACGGATGAGACACTGGGATTGGCAGGCACGGATGAGACACTGGGCTGGCAGGCACGGATGACACACTGGGCTGGCAGGCACAGATGAGACACAGGGCTGGTAGGCACGGATGAGACACAGGGCTGGAGGGCCCTGTTCACACAGCAAATACAGATACTGGAACTGACTGGAAGGAATGTATGGAAGAACAGGTAGAGACCTGTTCACATAGGAGAATTGCAAAGCTGCGGAGAAGGGCTGTAGAGCAGCAAGAGGTTCTGCAGCAGCAGGAGCAAAGCAGAACCGCAAGGCATGCGGAGAGGAGCTGCAGCAAGAGGTTCTGCAGCTGCAGGAGTGACGCAGAGCAGAACCGCAAGATATGCGGAGAGTAGCTGCAGCAAGATATTACTGCAGCTGCAGGAGCAAAGCAGAGTGGAACGGAGCAGAACCGCAGGAGTGCGGACAAGAGGCAGAAAGAGATTCAGAAAGAACACCAGGCAAGACACAGCAGGCAAGGAAACCACAGACCAGGAGACTAAGAGACAGAGGTAGGACAGAGTTCAGACAAGGTAATGACACGAGACAAGGTACAGGGACACAGACACAGGGTCCAGGATATTCTGCCTCCTGGAGGGCGGAAATTTATTATATAAATGCAGGCATTACTGACAGAGGTGCATATTCACCCAGAAATTCAGATATCAGCCTAATAGAGGTATGTTCACATTAGGTTAGGGACTCAACAGAATTGAGACCACCTTGACGATGGTTGTTGGGCTTTAAAATGTTTGGCCAAATGTTTATACTAAGCGTCTCAAATTGTTCCTTATATTCCAAAGCCATATTGCTATTCAAAATTTCATGTATTCCATATTGTCATGCTTTAGTATGCTTGAGTGCAGCCTTTTTTTTGGATGTTTTACATGAGGGTAGCTCCCTTTGGTTTGCACCTAGTTCACATTAGTCTGGAAGTGCCAGTCAGGTTTTTTGTCTTTTGAAGGTACAAGGCAAAGCTAGGAGTGAAGCCTTCAAAGATGGAGGAACACAGAGCAAGACCTGGCAGCTCAGTAGCAAGATACTAACTGAGTTAACACATTGCACAGGCCCGATCCACAGGGTGGAGTTGCCTTAAATACTAGAGGTCTAATGGTAATTGGTTAGGGACAAATTAGACAGGAGGACCCTGACTCCATAAGGACCAGAGAGTTCTGGCCCCGCCCCCCTATGGACACAGCCAGGAAATATGCACAGAGCAGATAAGAAACAAGAGGCACAAAGCATGGAGCTGGCAGTAGACAGAAATCACAGCATGACCTGGAGCAGTGAGCAAGTTGGTATGTGGGGAATGGGAAGCCAAGCAGTGATGCCAGCAGGGTTGTTACAACTCCCTTTAACTCCGCCTAAACCTCTCCCACCCCTCCCCTAATATCATACGCAGCCTTAACACTGTCTCCTGCACTGGAAATTGTTATGTGTAGCCCTGGTGGTAGGCACACGCAGTACCCTGGGGAGTGTATGGCGAGACGGCGGCTTAAAGCTCAATATGCATTCATTCTACACACACTAGACACACCCTTGGGGTAGTGAAGTATACTCTAGGGAGTGGTCAAGAAGGTATGTGTAGGCGTGATTTTAGTGAGTTCAGTTCCTGTCTTCGGGCAGTAAGGACGTAAGAGTTCCTGTTCCTGTCTTCGGGCAGTAAGGACGTGGAGAGTCTGCGTCTGGACTACAGTGAGAGAGTCTGCATCTGGAGGGAGGAAGGAGTCTAGATTGCTATCTCTTCAGCTTTGAAAGTGGAGTCTGGTATAGGTGTTGATATACACCTTAGTCTGGTCAGAGCTGTGTCATCTCCTCAGCATACAAAGAAAGAAAGAACAAGTTGTAACCCAGAAAGTCTTCAGCATTCCTGTCAAAAGGACAGTATCAGGTACAGAGACGTGCTCCTGCCTGTGATAACTGAGCATCTGTGGTTGGCTTGATTGGAAGGAAAAAGATTGGAAGTGACTGCTCGACCCCTGGCTAGTAAGAGTGTTTATGTTACCAGCGTGGACAAGGCGAAAGGCAAGTGGATTAGAGAATTTGGTGCTACAGGATTGCAGAAGTCCAGCGCCCTGTTACCGGTCACTGGGGACCGAAGAGTCGCTGTTGCTTCAGGCACAGAGACAGGACAACCAGGAATCTACCGGACCCTAGGTCGCGGCAGACAAGCCCCTTATAGTCGGTACGTAGCTGGGGTCAGAGGGAGTGAAGACTTTGGAGTTCTGCAGGACAAACATAAGTATTCAGCTCCTTCACAGGAAGATCCCTAACACTAAGCTGACTGGGCAGTTACAGCTAAGATTTGCTGGAATCATAGAGGGAACTACGCTTCAGGCTGGTTGTACTCGTTTATTGGAGTTAAAGGAGGCCCCTAACTTGTCCAGCTGCCGTCTCAATATACACTCCCCTTGGATCAGCCTCCCTGGGACCTGCCTTATCTTTCTGCAAGTAAAGGTATGGAAAGACTTTGACTGTGTGAGACTGTGTTATTTACCGGCACCCGACTTCACCATCTTAACAGACTTTGAGGGAAGAGTCCCACCTGTAGGGGACCTGACATCTAGCTGCCTCACCATCCCCTCAGAGATCTACAGCAGCGCTGGTACTAATTACCAGAACACTACAGGTGGCGTCACGAACTGTATATAGTTATCCCCTGTAAATATCCCCCAACAACATACGCCAGACCGCCAGGGCCACAGACCGAGCCACAGCTACCTGTGACAAAATCCCCATAGACTTCTACGGGCTCGGCTCTGAGTACCCCATTGCCCTGGTAACCCACAATTGTGGTGGCGGGTCGACACAACTAAACTTGGCGTCACGAACAGGATACCAAACTCGCGAAATTGCGAGCCCTGCGTGCCTAAGAACTTGTTTTTGTAAAAAGGACTGTTTGCTATTTTTGGCGCCAAAATCGCCATTTTTGTCGCCATATTCGCGCCCTCAGGCGCTGGAGAAGAAGGTGGGCGTACCTTCGTGGGCGTCTACCCCCTGTGGCGCGAAGAAAATGCCTGTCCTCTCAAAGTGCTACTATAACATGCGGTCCTGCCCAACGGCAAAGGAGGTCCGCCTCCTCTTCACCTTCCCTGCGAGGAGGAGGAGACGCAAACCCCACCTCCACGGAAGAGACCGGATGTCTCCAGAGAAAGAAAGAAAAATGATGGAGGCCGGACGTGTGGAGCCGAGCGGAGCAGCGGAGGAAGGCAGGCCCCGGGGTCCCGCCAAGCTGCCATCGGCATCCGAGGCCTATGCGATTCTGCACCTGCAACAGGCGTTGTTAGAGGTTCGGGAGGAGAACTCACGCCTAAAGCAGTTGTTCCAACCTGGACTGGAGGAGATTGAGAGGCGCCGCTGTAATCTGCAGAAATGGCGGATGACGAACACGGCGTCCTCTCCCCTCAACGAACCCCCACGATACAAAGTACCGAAAAGTCTGCTGCCCAAGGCGAAGGAGCAACCGGAGGCTGCCCCGAAAGTACCGTTCCCGATCCCACTGGTGAAGCGGTGGATGCGGAGGAGGTTGAGGAGGTACAGCCAATCCCGGAACGCCCGCCCGGCCAGGAGGCCGCAGCAGATTATCGGTCCCCGGCAGGGACACCGGAGGGGTCCTGTCCGTCACTACCAGACATCGACTGGGACGAGATGGCGCGCCTGGATGACGTCGCCTACACCGCCCAGTGGGAGCAAGAATGGCGGAGTCGTGAGGAGACAAAGAGGCGCCAGCAGGAGGAAGCGCGGGAAATCAAGAAGAACCGCCAGCGACAGTTTGCTGAGCTGATTGCTGACAAGGAGACTGTCCGTCGCGACAAAGGTACCTTACGGGAACCGCGGCGGCAGGGGTGTGTGACTGAGTTCCAGCTCCGGAAGGGCTGGGGCTTTATTCGTGAACCGGGCCTCTACCCAGCGGTCTTCGTCAGCAGGCGTGACGTGGAATCTCACCTGCCACAAGGCCATCCCGGGAGGGACTTAGTAAACGGCGACATAGTCACCTATACGCGGCATTGGGGAATGAAGGGGTGGTATGCCCTGAACGTCGCCATCGTCCGCGACCCCGTCCCAGACGCAGGTATCGTCACCATTACCGCAGCGTCCCCGTACTCAGCTTCAGCAGCATCTGGCCGTGCCCAGCATCGCCCCCTTCAAAGTCATCGCAACATGCGACCCAAGGTCTATCGCAAGAAAAAGCCACTTCCATATCGCCAAATGCGACCCAGTCTAGATCGCAAACCCTGACGCGGTCTATATCGTTGACTGTAATTGAGACGCAATCGGTGTCCTGCGAAGAAAGTATACCCGTTGCGCCCCTGGAGGTTCAAACCAGAACTGTCGCAACCCAGACCCTGATCGCAGCACATGATTTGCTGGTCCTGGGATCAAGGGCCCATTGCGTTGTTCCAGCCCCCGGCGTGGAAAATGTGGTGGAAAATGTCTTAGTAGCTGATGAATAAATAAGTAAAAGTTGGTGAGATCCCTATCGGATCTACCACAAGTAGAAAGTTTACAATGTTTTTGAAAAAGAGTTTTGCACAAGTTATATATAATGAATATATATTTCTAAGTATAGAATGCCCGGCTGGTAATTGATAATTGGTAATTGATAGATGGTAATTGATAATGAATAATTGCTAATGTGATTTATTATGTCTTCTTTTATAAATGGACTTTAGAGGTAAAGGACTATGCTTACCCAGAACTCTTTTGTACATAGTTGCGCTTTGGCGCCCTATCTTGGTTTTACATAAGCCATCCATATCTACCTCTGAAAAACAAAACCCGTGTGGTGTGGCACTGAGTGAGGTCTGCACTTGGATGTCCTGCAGCCCACCCAGGACCCACGTTGAAGGTTTGGTGCGGGTCCTTCACAAGTATCTTGTATATCTATTTATTGAAAATGCTATTTGAATACTATTTTTGTATTAAAAGTTTGTAACGTTCAAAGTATTCTTACCTCCCGGATGGGAAGATGTTATTGTTATTGTTATTGCATAAACAAAATTTTTCTGTCTTTTGTATTTCACAGCCGGGAGTGCTGTCGTTTACCATGGGGGAATGTGTAGCCCTGGTGGTAGGCACACGCAGTACCCTGGGGAGTGTATGGCGAGACGGCGGCTTAAAGCTCAATATGCATTCATTCTACACACACTAGACACACCCTTGGGTAGTGAAGTATACTCTAGGGAGTGGTCAAGAAGGTATGTGTAGGCGTGATTTTAGTGAGTTCAGTTCCTGTCTTCGGGCAGTAAGGACGTAAGAGTTCCTGTTCCTGTCTTCGGGCAGTAAGGACGTGGAGAGTCTGCGTCTGGACTACAGTGAGAGAGTCTGCATCTGGAGGGAGGAAGGAGTCTAGATTGCTATCTCTTCAGCTTTGAAAGTGGAGTCTGGTATAGGTGTTGATATACACCTTAGTCTGGTCAGAGCTGTGTCATCTCCTCAGCATACAAAGAAAGAAAGAACAAGTTGTAACCCAGAAAGTCTTCAGCATTCCTGTCAAAAGGACAGTATCAGGTACAGAGACGTGCTCCTGCCTGTGATAACTGAGCATCTGTGGTTGGCTTGATTGGAAGGAAAAAGATTGGAAGTGACTGCTCGACCCCTGGCTAGTAAGAGTGTTTATGTTACCAGCGTGGACAAGGCGAAAGGCAAGTGGATTAGAGAATTTGGTGCTACAGGATTGCAGAAGTCCAGCGCCCTGTTACCGGTCACTGGGGACCGAAGAGTCGCTGTTGCTTCAGGCACAGAGACAGGACAACCAGGAATCTACCGGACCCTAGGTCGCGGCAGACAAGCCCCTTATAGTCGGTACGTAGCTGGGGTCAGAGGGAGTGAAGACTTTGGAGTTCTGCAGGACAAACATAAGTATTCAGCTCCTTCACAGGAAGATCCCTAACACTAAGCTGACTGGGCAGTTACAGCTAAGATTTGCTGGAATCATAGAGGGAACTACGCTTCAGGCTGGTTGTACTCGTTTATTGGAGTTAAAGGAGGCCCCTAACTTGTCCAGCTGCCGTCTCAATATACACTCCCCTTGGATCAGCCTCCCTGGGACCTGCCTTATCTTTCTGCAAGTAAAGGTATGGAAAGACTTTGACTGTGTGAGACTGTGTTATTTACCGGCACCCGACTTCACCATCTTAACAGACTTTGAGGGAAGAGTCCCACCTGTAGGGACCTGACATCTAGCTGCCTCACCATCCCCTCAGAGATCTACAGCAGCGCTGGTACTAATTACCAGAACACTACAGGTGGCGTCACGAACTGTATATAGTTATCCCCTGTAAAATCCCCCAACAACATACGCCAGACCGCCAGGGCCACAGACCGAGCCACAGCTACCTGTGACAAAATCCCCATAGACTTCTACGGGCTCGGCTCTGAGTACCCCATTGCCCTGGTAACCCACAATTGTGGTGGCGGGTCGACACAGTTACAGGGCATAGAATTAATGCACAAAGCACCAGAATAACAGCCCTGATAATTAATAATATCCTCTACTTCTACTCACTGACTAATGGATAAATATCTGGGAAGAGAGATATTGCAAAGGGAATACAGCAGGGTATATATATAGTAAGATGGCCGCCTGATAAGATTACTTGAGGGGAGATATGTGCATTGCTGCTATTAGCTGCGGTGATGAGAGCTCGGCATTATGCTACAGCACATATAGTGCTGAGAAAATTGTTTGAGCCGCTCCAGGGCCGGGTTTTACGAGTGGTCATAATGGGTGGGAATGACTGCTCACATATCCGCACCCCTGGGACATGTTTTGCTGAATAAAATGGAGGCCAATTGCCTTATTCAGTGTCTATGGCTAGAGGTGTGGAGTCCTCCATTGTGTGTGTGCGTGCTAAAGACACTGACCTGTTCGGGCAAACCGCTGTACTACATGGACTGTGTATTTTTTTCTGTTTGTTACTTTATGCCGGAAAAGGCTGTGAATTTGTTTTTTCTAACCAGAGCAGTTTATGCCGTGTGAATAAACTTGCTTGGACATTCAAGTGATACCGCTTCCTGTGCCTACCTCAACAGCAGCTGAGTGAGTACAGATCCCTACAATTGGTGGAGAATGCAGGCAGCGTTCCCAGAAGAGATGTGAGACTGCTACAGGAAAGGCCACATGTTCAGGGTTAAGTATGTCGCAAGCCAGCAAGCATCGCCAGACAAGATGGAGGACCTGCTGAAACACCTGGTCCAGTAGCAGCAGCAACAGCAAGAGACCAACAGGCTGTTGTTACAGCGGATCCAGCAAAGCCAGCAGGAGCAGCGGCAGCAGATGCAGCTTCTAGCGACCGCCATGCAGGGCAGGACGAGCACCCCCAACCCGAAGTCCAGCTGATGATGGCCACGTCTAGAAAGCGGTAAGACATGCGTTGCAGAAAATGACCCCCAGGGATGACGTTGAGGCCTTCCTGACGATGTTTGAAAGGGTTCACGAAAGGGAGAAACTTCCGCCAGAGCAATGGCCAGGGGTACTGGCGCCATACTTGACAGGGGAACCCAGAAGGCATACTATGACTTAACTTTGCAGGATACCAAAGAGTATCACAAGCTAAAAACTGAGATTCTCGCGCACTTGGGGGTGACAATGACTATCAAGGCACAGCGGGTTCATTTGTTTTTTCTAACTAGAGCAGTTTATGCCATTTGAATAAACTTGCTTGGACATTCCAGTGATACCACTTCCTGTGCCTACCTCAACGGCAGCTGAATGCATACAGATCCCTACAATATGGCGCCAGTACAGCTCTGGCAAAAATTAAGAGACCACTGCAAAATTTTCAGTCTGATTTTTCTCTTTATAGGTATATTTTTGAATAAAATGTAAATTGCTCTTTTATTCTATAAACTACTGACAACATGTCTCCGAATTTCCAAGCAGTAAATTTGGTATTTATTTTCACAAAGTGAGAAATGGTCAAAATAACAAAAAAATGCAGTGCTTGCAGACCTCAAATAATGCTAAGAAAACAGGTTCACAATCATTTAGATAATCATTTAGAAACAACAATACTAATGTTTTAACTCAGGAAGAGTTCAGAAATCAATATTTTGTGGAATAACCATGATTTTTAATCACAGCTTTCATGCGTCTTGGTATGCTTTACACCAGTCTTTCACACTGCTTTTGGGTGACCTTATGCCACTCCTGGTACAAAAATGTAAGCAGTTCTTTGTTTGATGGCTTGTGACTATCCATCTTCCTCTTGATTACATTCCAGGGGTTTTCAATGGGGTTCAGGTCTGGAGATTGGGCTGGCCATGACAGGGACTTGATGTGGTGGTCCGTCATCCACACATTGATTGAACTAGCTGTGTGGCATGGCGCATTGACCTGCTGGAAAAACCAGTCCTCAGAGTTGGGGAACATTGCCTGAGCAGAAGGAATCAACTGTTTTTCCATAACCTTGTATGCGGCTTGATTCATACGTCATTCGCAAAGATTAACCTGCCCAATTCCAGCCTTGCTGAAGCATCCAAGATCATCGCCGATCCTCCACCAAATTTCACAGTGGGTGCAAGACACTGTGGCTTGTACGCCTCTCCAGGTCTCCGTCTAAACATTAGATGACCAGGTGTTGGGCAAAGCTGAAAATTAGACTCATCAGAGAAGATTAACTTACTCCAGTCCTCTATGGTCCAATCCTTATGGTCTTTGGCAAACTTCAGCCTGGCTCTCCTTTACTTCTCATTGATGAAAGGCTTTTTTCTAGCTTTACATGACTTAAGCCCTGCTTCTAGGAGCCTGTTACAAACTGTTCTTGCCGTGCACTTCACCCCAGCTGTCATTTGCCATTCCTTTTGTAGGTCACTTGATGTAATCCTGCGGTTGCTGAGTGACATTTGAATATCACGACGGTCATCCTGGTCAGTGGAGAGTCGTTTTCGCCCTCTGCCGGTCTGTAGCTTTGTTGTCCCTAATGTCTGCTGCTTGACCTTGTTGTAATGGACTGCCGTCTTAGAAATTTTAAGGATGGAGGCAGCATGACGCTCACTGTATCCCTCTACTAGTAAATCCAGAATTGTGCCCTTCTTTTCCTCACTCAAGACTTTTCTTTTCAACTCCTTTGGCATGGTTAAAAGTTATTTTTTCATTCCTATTACTTTTGGGATATTACTAACACTTGTTTTGCCATCCAGCTTGTACTATTGCAAGAGGACTGTGAACACCACAGCAGTGTTTTTTATACTTTCCTTCATTAAATAAGATTTGGTTCAGGTGATCACCTAATCAGAAGCACATTAAGTAGAATGAGGTGTACTCTGGTTGGAATTCAACTGACACTGGAATAGAACGGCTGTCAGACATGTAGAGAAGCGGATTTTTTATAAAACTGTGCAGTGGTCTCATAATTTTTGCCAGAGCTGTGTGTATATATATATATACATATATATATATATATGTATATATATATTACACAAGGTATAGAGCTAGGTGGGGGTGTGCATGTATCTATATACTCTGCTGTATGCATAAAGATACCAGTGAGAGCTATGTCTGCAGCAGCTGCAAAGGAGCAGTGTGAGCTCTGCTGAATGGAGCCACGCCCACCCATGCATCAAGCCACGCCCGCCCATCAGTTTTCAGAGTCGCGATCTAAGGGAGATTTTGTCGTGACTTCACAGGAAGCTGCAGATTCTCAGCTAGAGATCATGGGACCATAAGAGCAGCTCAGGTTACAGAAGGATTTGGAAAATCAAAGAATTTAGTAAAGTGCTCATCTATGGCTGTTAGTTCAAATGAAAGCAACTTATAAAGTAGTGGTCAACCCCTTTAAACCCCTTCATGACCTTAGATGTACTTAGTACGTCTTGGTCGGCTAGTACTTACTGACCTTGGACGTACTCAGGCGATTTTGTGCGCACAGAAGCTGTGAGTGCGTGTGCGATCACCGACGGGTGCTAGCCGATTCTGATTCTGCCCACACTGCTCCCGACACTTTTATCCCTTAAATAATGCGATTGCAGCATTTAGCAGGCATGCAGAGGGAGGGAGCCCCCTCTGCACTCCGATCGGTGCCCCACTGCATCATCATACAGGGTGCTGAAAGAGAAAGTGCCATAGTGGGAAAAAGTAAAAAAGTTAAAAAAAAAAAGTAAAACTATTTAAAGGAAAAAATCAAAAAATAAAAAAAAAATATATATGTATTGTACAGATAAATTTCTATTTTTATGTAAAAAAAATAAAGTGCACATGTTTGGTATCGCTGCATCCGGGATGACCTGTTCCATAAATTTGTCACACTAGTTAACCCCTTCAGTGAACACTGGAAAAAAAAAACGGGCCAAAAAGCGATGCTTTTCATCATATCACAAAAAGTGGAATAAAACGTGATCCAAAAGACGAATATAAATAAAAATTGTATAGTTGAAAACATCATCTTGTCCCGCAAAATACATGTCGCAATACAGCTCCATCAGGAGAAAAATAAAAACGTTATAGCTCTCAGAATGAAGCGATGCAAAAATAATTATTCTTTCTGTAAAATAGTTTTTATTGTGTAAAAGCGCCAAAACATTAAAAAAAATATAAATATGGTATCGCTGTAATCATACTGACCTGAAAAATATAACTGCTTTAGCAATTTTACAACGCGCAGAACGGAATAAAAAAAATCCTAAATTGATGGTTTTTGTTTATTCCGTCTCTCAAAAATCAAAGTAGAAAGCGTTAAAAAAAAGTTATGTGACCGAAAATGGAACAAATAAAAGAGTCAACTTGTCCTGCAAAAAAAACACTATCACATGACTGTCGGCAGAAAGATGTAAAAATTATAGCTCTTTAAACATGGCAATCAGTGAAAAGTGTTTTTTAGTGTGTGACAGCGACCAAACATAAAAAAACTATATAAATCTGGTACCGCTGTAATCGCACCGACCCGAAGAATAAAGTCATCTAATCACTTACCATATTTTTCGAACCATAAGACACACCATGCCATAAGACGCACTTAGGTTTTAGAGGAGGAAATTAGAAAAAAAATTGAAGCAAACAATGTGGTCCATTCTGTACAAATTTCCCCTATCCTGGTATATATATCCCTAGTCCAGGTATACATGGTTCCCTCATCCCCATCCTTGTATACATGGTGCCCTCATCCCCATCCTGGTATGCATGGCAATCCCATCCCTATCCTGTTATGCATAGCCTCCTCATCCCTATCCTAGAGGTCCTTGAGGTTTTTAACCCTCCTATAAGTTATGGATGCCATGGAGGTATATTTAGACAAAACTGTATCCTGATTGAGAATGGGCCAATATTTTCCCAAAGCAGTCATAGCTTGAAAGTTAAAATTGAAGGTGGATATAAACCTCACCTGTTGGTCTTGAGGGTTTTTTTCTGTTTAGCTGTAATAGATCCTCCCTCCTTGAATGATATGATCTTCTTCGGCAGCTTTGAATTGTGCGTCCAGAATATCCACATTTCTCAAAACATTGGTGAAGTTCTTTAGCTCTGCAAATGTGTAGCCCTGGTGTTGGGCACACGCAGTACCCTGGGGAGTGTATGGCGAGACGGCGGCTTAATGCTCAATATGCATTCATTCTACACACACTGGACACACCCTTGGGGTAGTGAAGTATACTCTAGGGAGTGGTCAAAGTAGTGGGTGTAGGGTGATTTTAAAAAGAGTCTAGTTCCTGTCTCTGGACAGAGAAGACGTGTGAGGTAGAGCTTAGACTTCTGTGGAAAGAGGAGAGAGGAGTCTAGCCTGCTTCATAACCAGTTCAAATAGTGGAGTCCGGTATAGGTTTTGAAATATACCTTAGTCTGGTCAGAGCTGGATTATCTCTCAGCACACATTGAAGAAAGGAAGGAGTATCAGCACAGAAAGACTTCAGCGTTCCTGTCTAAGGACAGTATCAGGTACAGAGACGTGCTCCTGCCTGTGACAACTGAGCATCTGTGGCTGGCTTCATTGGAAGGAGAAAGATTGGAAGTGACTGCTCGACCCTGGCTAGTGAGAATGTTTATGTTACCAGCGTGGACAAGGCGAAAGGCAAGTGGATTATAGAATTGGTGCTACAGGATTGCTTAAGTCCAGCACCCTGTTTACCGGTCACTGGGGACCGAAGAGTCGCTGTTGTTTCAGGCACAGAGGCAGGAAAACCAGGAATCTACCGGACCCTAGGTCGCGGCAGACAAGCCCCTTATAGTCGGTACGTAGCTGGGGTCAGGGGGAGTGAAGACTTTGGCGTTCTGCAGGACAAACATAAGTATTCAGCTCCTTCACAGGAAGGCCCCTAACACTAAGCTGACTGGGCAGTTACAGCTAAGATTAGCTGGAATCATAGAGGGAACTACGCTTCAGGCTGGTTGTACTCGTTCATTGGAGTTAAAGGAGGCCCCTAACTTGTCCAGCTGCCGTCTCAAAATACACTCCCTTTGGATCAGCCTCCCCGGGACCTGCCTTGACATTCAGCAAGTAAAGGTATGGAAAGACATTGACTGTGTGAGACTGTGTTATTTACCGGCACCCGACTTCACCATCCTAACAGACTTTGAGGGAAGAGTCCCACCTGTAGGGGACCTGACATCTAGCTGCCTCACCATCCCCTCAGAGATCTACAGCAGCGCTGGTACCCATTACCAGAATACTACAGGTGGCGTCACGAACTGTACATAAATCAACCCCCTGTAAATATATCCCCAACAACATACGCCAGACCGCCCGGGCCACAGACCGAGCCACAGCTGCCTGTGACAAAATCCCCATAGACTTCTACGGGCTCGGCTCTGAGTACCCCATTGCCCTGGTAACCCACAATTGTGGTGGCGGGTCGACACAACTAAACTTGGCGTCACGAACAGGATACCAAACTCGCGAAATTGCGAGCCCTGCGTGCCTAAGGACTTGTTTTTGTAAAAAGGACTGTTTGCACTTTTGGCGCCAAAATCGCCATTTTTGTCGCCATATTCGCGCCCTCAGGCGCTGGAGAAGAAGGTGGGCGTACCTTCGTGGGCGTCTACCCCCCTGTGGCGCGAAGAAAATGCCTGTCCTCTCAAAGTGCTATTATAACATGCGGTCCTGCCCTACAGCAAAGGAGGTCCGCCTCCTCTTCACCTTCCCTGCGAGGAGGAGGAGACGCAAACCCCACCTCCACGGAAGAGACCGGATGTCCAAAAAAGAAAGGGTTTTGTTCTGGAACATGATGGAGGCCGGACGTGTGGAGCCGAGCGGAGCAGCGGAGGAAGGCAGGCCCCGTGCCCCCGCCAAGCTGCCATCGGCATCCGAGGCCTATGTGATACTGCACCTGCAACAGGCGTTGTTAGAGGTTCGGGAGGAGAACTCACGCCTAAAGCAGTTGTTCCAACCTGGACTGGAGGAGATTGAGAGACGCCGCTGTAACTGCAGAAATGGCGGATGACGAACACGGCGTCCTCTCCCCTCAACGAACCCCCACGATTCAAAGTACTGAAAAGTCTGCTGCCCAAGGCGAAGGAGCAACCGGAGGCTGCCCCCGAAAGTACCGTTCCGATCCCACTGGTGAAGCGGTGGATGCGGAGGAGGTTGAGGAGGTACAGCCGATCCCGGAACGCCCGCCCGGCCAAGAGGCCGCAGCAGATTATCGGTCCCCGGCAGGGACACCGGAGGGGTCCTGTCCGTCACTACCAGATGTGGACTGGGATGAAATGGCGCGCCTGGATGACGTCGCCTACACCGCCCAGTGGGAGCAAGAATGGCGGAGTCGTGAGGAGACAAAGAGGCGCCAGCAGGAGGAAGCGCGGGAAATCAAGAAGAACCGCCAGCGACAGTTTGCCGAGCTGATTGCTGATAAGGAGACTGTCCGTCGCGACAAAGGTACCTTACGGGAACCGCGGCGGCAGGGGTGTGTGACTGAGTTCCAGCTCCGGAAGGGCTGGGGCTTTATTCGTGAACCGGGCCTCTACCCGGCGGTCTTCGTCAGCAGGCGTGACGTGGAATCTCACCTGCCACAAGGCCATCCCGGGAGGGACTTAGTAAACGGCGACATAGTCACCTATACGCGGCATTGGGGAATGAAGGGGTGGTATGCCCTGAACGTCGCCATCGTCCGCGACCCGTCCCAGACGCAGGTATCGTTACCATTACCGCAGCGTCCCCGTTTCCAGCTTCAGCAGCATCCGGCCGTGCCCCAGTATCGCCCCCGTCAAAATCATCGCAACATGCGACCCAAAGTCTATCGCAAGTGAAAGCCACTTCCATATCGCCAGATGCGACCCAGTCTAGATCGCAAACCCTGACGCGGTCTATATCATTGACTGTAATTGAGACGCAATCGGTGTCGTGTGAAGAAAGTGTACCGGTTGCGCCCCTAGAGGTTCAAACCAGAGATGTCGCAACCCAAACCCTGATCGCAGCACATGATTTGCTGGTCTTAGGATCTAGGGCCCATTGCGTTGTTCCAGCCCCCGGGGTGGAAAGCGTACTATTTGATGAATAAATATATAAAAAGAATTGGTAAGGTCCATAAAGGATCTACCATCAGTCAAAGTTTGAAAAATGTTTATAAAGTTTTTGCACAAGTTTATATATAATGTATATATATATAGTCCTAATTATAGAATGCCCGGCTGGGTAAATGGTGAATAGAACCATAAAAAGTTATTGCACTTTATCATAATGTGATTTGATATATGCCTTTGGTTTACAATGGACTCGTAGGTTGAGGACTGAGACAGCCTAAAAACTTTCTTGTACATAGTTGCGCTCCGGCGCCCTATCTTGGTTTTACGTAAGCCATACATATCTACCTCTGAAAAACAAAACCCGTGTGGTGTGGCACTGAGTGAGGTCTGCACTTGGATGTCCTGCAGCCCACCCAGGACCCACGTTGAAGGTTTGGTGCGGGTCCTTCACAAGTATCTTGTAAATTTATTTATTGAATGACATTTGATACTATTTGTATTTTTGTATTAAAGTTTGTAACGTTCGAAGTATTCTTACCTCCCGGATGGGAAGATGTTATTGTTCCAATGTTATTGCATAAACAAAATTTTTCTGTCTTTTGTATTTCACAGCCCGGGAGTGCTGTCATTTACCATGGGGGAATGTGTAGCCCTGGTGTTGGGCACACGCAGTACCCTGGGGAGTGTATGGCGAGACGGCGGCTTAATGCTCAATATGCATTCATTCTACACACACTGGACACACCCTTGGGGTAGTGAAGTATACTCTAGGGAGTGGTCAAAGTAGTGGGTGTAGGGTGATTTTAAAAAGAGTCTAGTTCCTGTCTCTGGACAGAGAAGACGTGTGAGGTAGAGCTTAGACTTCTGTGGAAAGAGGAGAGAGGAGTCTAGCCTGCTTCATAACCAGTTCAAATAGTGGAGTCCGGTATAGGTTTTGAAATATACCTTAGTCTGGTCAGAGCTGGATTATCTCTCAGCACACATTGAAGAAAGGAAGGAGTATCAGCACAGAAAGACTTCAGCGTTCCTGTCTAAGGACAGTATCAGGTACAGAGACGTGCTCCTGCCTGTGACAACTGAGCATCTGTGGCTGGCTTCATTGGAAGGAGAAAGATTGGAAGTGACTGCTCGACCCCTGGCTAGTGAGAATGTTTATGTTACCAGCGTGGACAAGGCGAAAGGCAAGTGGATTATAGAATTGGTGCTACAGGATTGCTTAAGTCCAGCACCCTGTTTACCGGTCACTGGGGACCGAAGAGTCGCTGTTGTTTCAGGCACAGAGGCAGGAAAACCAGGAATCTACCGGACCCTAGGTCGCGGCAGACAAGCCCCTTATAGTCGGTACGTAGCTGGGGTCAGGGGGAGTGAAGACTTTGGCGTTCTGCAGGACAAACATAAGTATTCAGCTCCTTCACAGGAAGGCCCCTAACACTAAGCTGACTGGGCAGTTACAGCTAAGATTAGCTGGAATCATAGAGGGAACTACGCTTCAGGCTGGTTGTACTCGTTCATTGGAGTTAAAGGAGGCCCCTAACTTGTCCAGCTGCCGTCTCAAAATACACTCCCTTTGGATCAGCCTCCCCGGGACCTGCCTTGACATTCAGCAAGTAAAGGTATGGAAAGACATTGACTGTGTGAGACTGTGTTATTTACCGGCACCCGACTTCACCATCCTAACAGACTTTGAGGGAAGAGTCCCACCTGTAGGGGACCTGACATCTAGCTGCCTCACCATCCCCTCAGAGATCTACAGCAGCGCTGGTACCCATTACCAGAATACTACAGGTGGCGTCACGAACTGTACATAAATCAACCCCCTGTAAATATATCCCCAACAACATACGCCAGACCGCCCGGGCCACAGACCGAGCCACAGCTGCCTGTGACAAAATCCCCATAGACTTCTACGGGCTCGGCTCTGAGTACCCCATTGCCCTGGTAACCCACAATTGTGGTGGCGGGTCGACACACATATAGTGTACAACTAATGAAAGGTTCACCAATGACATTATACATAGGAGCTCTGTATACAGTGTATAGTGTACAGGTAATACGGTGATCACCAGTGACATTATACATAGGAGCTCTGTATATAGTGTCAGTGTACAGGTAATACAGTGATCACCAGTCACATTATACACAGGAGCTCTGTATATAGTGTCAGTGTACAGGTAATACAGTGATCACCAGTGACATATACATCAGCGCTGCATATAGTGTACAAATAATACAATGTTCACCAATGACATTATACATAGGAGCTCTGTTTATAGTGTCAGTGTGCAGGTAATACAGTGATCACCAGTGAAATTATACATAGGAGCTCTGTATATAGTGTTGGTGTACTGGTAATATGCAGTGATCACCAGTGACATTATACACAGGAGCTCTGGTTATAGTGTCAGTGTACAGGTAATACAGTGATCACCAGTAACATTATACACAGAAGCTCTGTATATAGTGTCAGTGTACAGGTAATACAGCGATCACTGATGACATTATATATAGGAGATCTGTATATGGTGTCAGTGTACAGGTAATACAGTGATCACCAGTGACATTATACATAGGAGATCAGTATATCACTAGTGACAAGACCTCTGTATATAGTATACAGTGTATAGTATCAGTGCAAGGGTAACACACTGACTCACCGGTGATGTCTATGCCACATGAAGAAACAAAGCGACAGGGTCACCCTGCACAGTGACAGGACCTCTCCTCCTCCACACTGAAAATGGTATCCTCAAAAATAATATCCTTTAATTAGCCCTTACAGTAATAATATCCCACATTCTGGATCCCACGTGTCCTCCGATTCTGCCTCACGTCTCTCCCTGCCGATCTCCATGTCTCTCCCTGCCGATCGCAGGGCCCTTAGTTCTGGAGGAAGAGGTGAATCCTTGGACGTATTCTGTGAATGAGGATAATAGGAATGAGTGGAAAAAACAATAATAAACTTATTTTACATAGTAAAAACATAAAACTTTATGAATATTATCATGTTTGCACTCCCATGTCGACTAAGTGATTACAGAAAATTTCCTTTGCTCACTTGTTCTTTCTCTTAATACTGGCTGTAATCCTAATCTGCCATTCAGTCTGTTATGTGAGTAGGTTAGATAATGTTTCTATAGGATATGTGATTTCTGACGTGTACTGGACGATTGTATAAATGTTGTGTATACAGTTATTATACAAATTTACCTTAGAAAAGACATATACTTACATTTAGTAATGGGATCAATAGATCGCATCCACTTAACAGTACAGACGGGATTGAGGTTCTGCAGGTTTTGTTGGATTATTCCAGATTCTGCTCTGATATCTGACATCTGGACTGCAGTTTTATCTCAGCGTCTGTGTGGATAGAGTATGATGACTATGAGATAAACAGTCCTCGCCTTGGGTGGTGCTCAGTATGAACCGTCTATCTCTCCATTTTTGGCAATTTGCTCTTTCATCATCAATACTTATCTATGGAGACAGAAAAGATGGTAACCAAAAAAATTACCTGGAATATAAATTGGTATACATGTAAAATATAGCAGCATGTTCAGTCACACTGGCTATTAAAAACACAAAACCTAAGATAGAAACAAAATGACCATATACCCTGCTGTAAGGAAATAAGTAAAAGCAATAGTGCGTATAAATAACATGGGGGACTTATTACACACTTTTTTTGATCAAAAAGCAGTAAAGCCATCTCACCAAGGTGTACCCAAATCAGGATGTTACTAACCTCCAGTATTAAAACCTTACCATGTGTCAAAGTGGCGTCAATGTGAATAAGGGCCGAGCAGGACCAAGGCCCGAATATGGACACCCAGCAGTGGGAAGCTATATAAATACAATGTTTCTATGCTGATGATGGTGGGATGGCTTTTACGCTTGTTTTTAATCAAAAATGGTGTTTACTAAGTGCTTTGTTATTTATATTCACTATTACTTTTACTTATTTCCTTACAGCAGGGAATATGTTCATTTTGTTTCTATCTTAAGAATAGACAATAGACAGAAAAGGGCAGAAATAGCCATTATTAGAGGACGGGCATGGATTATTAGTGGAATATTAGATCCTTGTCTTCAGTGATCTCTTGGTGTCAGAATATAAATTGCATTAATATATACTTAATTATATGAAAATAAATATCTTCTTACCTGTTTTCACACCTTGCTCACATGTAGTTGTGCATGCAGTTGTCATCAATTGTATGATACATGCTCACTGGTGGAAGCCCAGGGTGAACACGGTGACCCTTTGCGTGTCGGACATCTACAGAGGACCATGTCCATCATTTTGCACTTTGTCAAGACGCCAGCAGGCGGCATGGCACATTTCTGTGCTAATGTGTCTCTAAGGCACTCTAAAGGTAGAAAATATACAAATAATATTAGTTGTACAGATACTTTACATTGTAAGTGCCAACCTGCTAGGTCATATTATAGGGAAGGCTGAAGACACATTTCCCTGGAGCTTTGGAGTTTTCGCCAACTATATGACATAAAGTAACTTCATCACCCAGGATGACTCTTCTGATCTTTTCAGCAATTTCTAGTCAAACCCCTGACAGTCACTTATTATATGTAGTGTATCCACCATTCACCTCTGGAACATAGAAAAAAGGGTCCCTGAAGGCTGTTTCTCTCATTTGGAAGCTATAAAAGTTGCAGTAACTTCAGTCCTGCCCCAACAACCTGTTACTTCTATCAAAATGTCATATTTTTGACAAATGATTGTCATGTGACACGTACCTGCGGGGTCACAGACTTTTTCTGACCGCTCATCCTGGGAAATCGATCCTTATTCTGACAGATATGGATACAATGGGCCTGTGTTGCCCACAGGCTTCTACTCCATGTATTTCTATGGAAGCAGGAACCTAAACATGAGAACTGAAGAATGAATCAAAATTTATTAAATCTGTTGTTCCATCAACCACAGCAGAAATGCCGTCCCTTCTAGGACACTACAAAAAGGAGGAATAACTTGTGGCTACTGGTCCTAAAGACTCCAGTGGGCACCAGGTCCCGGGTGATGGCTATCTCTACACCTCTATAACTGTGCATTTATATAGAGGAATAGTAAAGGGTATTGATGATTTATATTAATGTTTACATGAAATCTATCATGAAGGAGATGTGAACGATGTAATATCTTTTAGGAAGCAGCCGTGGATGTTACACAAAGTCTGCAAATAATGGAAGATCATATAGTAAGCCTGGGATAATGTCTAAGAACGTACAGAACATGTGCGGGTGCAGGACGTGTGTGTAACGAATGGAAGCGGAGGCAGAGATGGTGAAGTTCACATTCGTCTTTATTTTTTAATGTGGAACCTCGAGACCGCGGTCCGGGGGGCTCCGAAGGGGGCGTGACTAATGAGCCCCGGGTACCCGTAGTAAGGCCCCTCGAACAGGACCAGAATGGAATACCCGGAGGACACAGGTGCTACCTCCAGTTAGACCCCGGACACGTGGCAGCTGTTCCAGAGGGACCAAAAGGATAACAGGTATATACAGAGTCCGTGGAGGGTTCTTGACGGAGCTGAGTAAGGTCCTGGTCCAGAATGGATGGTGGCAGGCTGGCTTCAGTGACCTTGTCACAGTCTACGGGTACGGATGGCTGATGGCGGAACGGGATGACACTTGCGCCAGTAATAACCGAGATTGTCCAGGTTAGCCAGATACGGGTTAGCAATGATCTGAGGAGACACATAGTATAAGCGAAGCACAGAGACTGCAGACGCAGCGCAAACAGATCAGGAACAGAACGGATGTAGCAATGATAGAACACGTTGCTCCGGCACTCCCCTTATGGTGGAGTGACAAGATATAGTACTGAGTGTGCTGCCATTGGTTAATTAGCTATTTCAAAAAATGCACGCTGCCCCTTTAAGAGAGACGGTGGGCGCGGCCTCGCGTCCTAAGCAATCTATCTGGAGGCCTGCTAGCAGCGTGCCAGGAAGTGGAGGAGGACACAGGACGCTGAGGAGCAGATGGGACAGGAGACCTCAGCCTGCACGCAGACTGCTGCAGAGGGACAGCTAGAGGAACAGGTGAGTGACCAGGACGGAGTGCAGAGCCAGCGCGGGGACCTAGTGTAACAGTGTGCAGTATGAATTAGGCTAATGGCTGAGGGTGTGTACCAGGAAATTTCATAGCTATGGTCCTGACCCTACTTACATTTGATAATAAATTGCTTCTGTTTGGTAGTCCAGCCCTGATTTACGTTTTGACAGATTTTGGTGGATTTTTCCAGATTTAGGTCTTATATTTGGACTACGGGTCTCCCTGAGACGTAGATGGTCCTCCCTGAGGTGGGTGGTCCTCATCTTAGGTGGGGTTTTGTAAGAGAAGTCTGCCTCCGCATTTTTGGCATTGTCCCTTCTCTTCACAGATCTTCGTGAAACGTCCAACTCTAAGGAGACAGAAAGAACAGGGATTAGTAGACAAGAAGGGGCAGGAATATCAGTAATTAGAGGAAGGGAATGGATTATATGAGGAAAATTAGATCTCAGTCTTCAGTGATGTCCTGGTATCATAATATTAGTTGCATTAACGGAGTTTCTTTATAATTATATAAAAATAAAATATTTCCTTACCTGCGATCACACCCTGTGCACACATAGTTGTATGTGTATTTGATGTCATATGTGTGATAGACGCTCATTGGTGGTAACTCAGGGTGGACACATGCGTCCTGTTCAGTGTACGACACCAGAATGGACCATGTCCAAATTGTACACCATTTAAATGCCAGCAGGCGGCATGGCACATTTCATGAATTAATGTGTCTCTCAGGCGCTCTAAAGATAGAAATTACACAATTACTATAAGTTATAAAGATACCTCACATCACAAGTGCCAACCTGCTGGGCCATATTATCTTGAAGGCTCAAGAGATATTTGCCCTGGAGCTTTGGAGATTTCACCAACTATAGGACCTGAAGGATCTCCATCACTCAGGCTGACTCTTCTGATTCATCCCAGTAATTTCTAGTTACAAGCCTGGCAGTTACTATTTATGTGTATTTTATCCACTGTTCACCTCCGAATCCCCCACACTTAGGGAAAAAGGAGTCATGGAAGGTTTTTCAGTTATCCTAAGCAATTAAGGACTTTTTGCCATGTATGTCTGTGTTTCTCTGATTTGGAAGCTATGAAAGATTCAGTAACTTTAGTCTGGCCCTAACAACCTGATACTTCTGTCAAAATGTCAATTTTTGGCCATATGATTGTCATGTCAAACTTACCTGCGGAGTCGCACACTTTCTCAGACACTTGGATTATGGAGTATAGATCTCCATCCTTAGGCCGGCGTCACACTGGCGAGTATGATGCGAGTAAGTCGCACGACTTTCTCGCATCAGACCCGAGTGTGCGGCTGCATGTATTTCTATGCAGCTGCGCACTCGGGTCCGAGAGCGGGCGGCTGTGTCGGGTGTTGATGCGAGATGTCGTGCGACTTACTCGCATCAAACTCGCCAGTGTGACGCCGGCCTTAAAGTCGTTTCGGCAGTATCCAGCTGCTCTCCTCAGTCTTTTACTCCACGTAATTTCTATATTTGACTCGGGAAGCTAAAGATGAGGAACGAAGAAATAAAATACATTATATCTGTAATTCAATGAAAAACAGCAGAAAATGCCGTCCCTTCTAGGACACTACAAAAGGGAGGTATAACTGTTGACTACTGGTCCTAAAGACTCCCGTAGGTACCAGGTTCCGGGGTGAGTACTACCTCCTCTGCACCAGTATAACTGTGCATTTACATGGAGGAATAGTAAAGGTTATTGATGATTTATTACCCAGACGTTTACATGAAGAGTTACAGATAGCTGAATATAGATGAGGATGTACAACCCAGTGATTGTAATATTTTACCTCATTCTCAAACACGGTGCTATTGTAGAGCTTGAAAAGACGCGTAACCAACTCGTGTTTGGTGTTCCGAAAATCCTGCACGTATGGAGATGCCGGAGATGTGATGTCCTTTAAGAAGCAGCCCTGGATGGTACAAATAGGCCTGGAAGAACAAAAGATACATGAAGCCTTAGATCATATCTCAGGACATACAGAACATGTACTTATTCACTCCTTCCCCCTACAATTTAGAAGGGTTTTCCCTATTAAAGATCGAATCATCCCAATGGTGGAAGGTCAGGGACACATATACAGTAGGGGCAGCCAGCAATAAGCTATGAGTCCGGGCAGGTGGAAATATCAGCACTGAGACAAATCTTCTGAAAATGTTAATGCCAGAATCCAATATCATTGCTATGTGAGCGGAGCTGGAAGGTTTCACTGGGTGCCAGCAGTTATACAGGGCAGAGAGGAGGATTAACTACACCCTGACATATATTGGGGTGTTAAAACAAGGAGATGTGACAGGGCTGGACTTTCTAAACTGAGCTGATGGCTGAGGATGTCCACCAGCAGGGGGAAACCACTTCTTAGTTTATATAACTTACTGCTCCTCGGAGGTGGATCTCTCCAGGCATCCAGATGATTCTGTATCTGTAAGGAAGATTGGAGCATTCAAAATCTTTTCATCTTTGGTCATTTTTACATTAGGGCATCTATATAATATTTTTATACAGTTTAGCCAAATCTGCAGTCCTTGATTTAAATGGAGTGAAGAGTCACCAGATAGTCAGGGCCACTACTTCTTTTTACTCACTTGTTGGCTATCTGGTCAAGGTGCACCTGTCTATTGTTAGAATATATTTAGGGGAAATATATGTAATCTTTTATAGATTATAATATAATCCATAGTTTTGGACACTCAGCAGTGACAGGAGATGATGGTGCTGTTATTGTATAGTCTTCACCATCGCTGTCCATATAAATCTCAGGAGGTCCGCACTGCTCAGGGGCATCGTCAGCCCCGATGTCAAAACTCCTGAGTCCTGTTAATAACATAGAACAGAACAGAAAATGGATTAATGGACTGTGACAAATACCAGAAATCTAGGTTGTGTCTAGAAAACACAGCTAGTTAGTCCTTACTTTTGCGAGTTGGTGTCTCCTCCCCACTAAAATAATCCTCGTCATCAGACACAACAATGACATTGAAGTTACTGTGAAAGCAAATACAGAAATAGGAATCAGTGGGGAAAATTCTAATAGTAAAACAAAATGAAATTATGAATATAAATGGATCAGATAAAATAATCCAGAGCCCAGGAACCACAAGGGTCATATTCTATAAAACCGGGATTAAGGACACTGATTGTCCCAATGGAAATGTCTCCCGATGGGACCTGAGCTCAGAGTTGGAGAAGATGTGATTCATCCTACCTGTAGATGTCATTGCTGCATGACGGAAAAGATGATATTAGATCTGAGGAAGTAAAAAAATATATATATGTTAGACGGTTATTATAGGTAACAGCAATAAGTGATAATTAAAGGGATCTTACAGGACATGAAGATTGGTGGCAATACTTAGGATAAACTCATAATGATTGGATTACTAAGAATAGGCCATTCATGTAAATCATGTTTAACTCACACACGACTTTAAAAAAATTAAAATAAAAGTAAGAAAGTATAGAGGCTGCAAACCCTACAATCCCGAGCAAAGCTGTTCTTATAAACTCATTATTGTTGGGGCCCATATCTGCAGACTAGATTGTATCGGGGATCAGAACCTGGGTCTATCGGTGTTATCCCAGTATTGAATCCAGCTTCCTGTTGATGGTCCGGAAGTCTTAGTCTTTTTGTGGGATGGGACTAGAATTAGAGAAGAAATATAAGCCCTCAATGTCACATAAATCATCAAAAACATCAGTAAGAGAATGAAAATAACACAAGGGCACATGAGGTAACGGATCCAGGGAGTGGGGCGCATGATATTCTTATTAATACTAATAATGTTAGTGACGGTCTAGTAAGATGGATATAAACGTTTTTGTGATTTCCTGAGGTGGCAGCTTATTAACCCAACACCCAAACAGGATTACTCTTCATTATCAGGTATTAAGGAGCCAACAATCAGCAATATTGATCATTCTAACAAGTCGTCACATAAATCATCATAGACCATAGATTAGTAATATATAAGAATAATGCAGAGAAGTGACAGCTCACCTGATGGAAATCCTCATGACTGCTGTTCTCTGAATCATACATAATACGATAAAATCGCTTTTTCTTCGCCATATTCGCTCTCACTAAATGCCACAATCCTCTCTCTTCAACGCCTTCAACAACCTCAACGGAATTAGGCATTACATGGCATCTAGAACTGTCCGGTAAATTTTGACATCGCTGTAGTGACACCATCAGCTCTGGACCATCGTCACTGTGACCTCAGCACATATACAATTATAAGCAGCTAGATATGTATAGATAGGAGGCTGCACTAATATCCCAGATAATTATTCTAATCGCATGCAGTAATAATGGTGGGTTATTTTCAATGAAGTCTGTTTGTAAAAAGTGTTATTGGGTATTGGTGAAAAAAGCCCAGATTTTCCCCTTTTATTTTCCTCCATTCTCTCCCCTTATTGTTCCTCATTTTATCACTGCTATTATAATATCTTATGAGTTTCCATATCTGTTTCACAAATCTTTTTGTGCAAGTAATTTACTGTGTAAAGGGTATGTCACACTAAACGAGATCGCTAACGAGATCGCTAAAACGTCACTATTTAGCGATCTCGTTATGACTTCGTTGTGTGTGGCATGTAGCAACGATGTGGCCCCTGCTGTGATGTCGCTGATCGTTCACTAGCGTTCTGGACCGTTTTTTGATCGTTGGCGTCCCGCTGGTGAGCCTATATCGCTGTGTTTGGCACCTTTTGCGAACGACGAGCGACCTCGTTTGTGACGCATATGACAGCAGCGCAGGCGGGACTAGGGTTTTTAGCGTCACGGAGTGGATCGCAATATCTGTAGGTTCTCTTTTGCGTCACAGAGAGGATCGCAGAAGTTGCAGAGCAGGCTAGCAGGACGCAGAGAGCAGGAGCGATGCTGGAAATTCCTATGAATCAGAAGCGCTCAGTAAATGCTAATGACATCCTAACGACCGCCAAAGTCGTTAAAGAGATCGCTGACCGCTGATGTGTCGTTTATGAGATCTCCTGTTTGGCAGTTACTAGCGACCTAAAAGCGATCACACCAACGATCTCGTTAGCTTGCGTCGTTATCGTGATTGCTAACGAGATCGCTAAGTGTGGCAGTACCTTAAGTCTTAGGAACCTGTTGGACCCTATGGCCAAGGAGAGGAGCAATTACTGTAGCTACCATTGCTGCAATGAGACACGGAGGGCAGCGGTAGAGATACCACACACTGGTAGATGAGGGGCGATGCTCTGCCCGATCTTCTGAATTTGGAGCAGCAGAGCAGTGCTCCTTGTCTCTCCAATAAGGAAATGGTAAAATGCTCACTGCACTGGGTTCCCGATTCTGGCTAAACAAGAACATCCTGCTCAGCGGTACCAAGCATCCTAGGCCCCCTACAGTTGGCATCCAACCATTTTCTGACCATAGATTGTCTTTTGGAAGATTGTCACAGGGATCCCTTTTGTGATAAGCCAATCAGAGGTGCAATAGGGGCGGGGGTCCCACTCAAAAGTTAACCTCCAGGGTTCCTGGATCTTCTAGTTACATTCCTATGTAGGCCTGTTGCTGCATAAATAGACTTTATGTTTAATCTAGTTTTATTAAAGATTTTTATAATATTCAGATTTTGTTAAAGAGGAACATGAGGAAGAACATACAATGACGTAAGCCATATTCAGTCTCGCAAATAACATATAAGGTATAATGAGTGTACACCCAATAGGTCTGACATTGTAATACTCAAAATTCCTATCTCTAATATAACGCTGTAAGCGTCCCTCTGTCCGAAGCCTTTATAGACTGCGCAAGCGTGACACACCTGCGCAGTCTGGCTCCAGACAGATTGAGGCATCCAGCGGTGAGTACTCTGTATGGCGCCGGAGATCACGGTATGCGTACTGGATGCATAACGTGATCACCGGCGTCATACTCACATACTTACCTGACCGGGAGGAGCGGCGCTTCTCTTCTCCTGAGGCAGGAGACCATGAGTGCGCGTCGGAATCGCGCATGCACATAGCGCTATCCGGCGCCATTTTGCTGAAGACACATTTACAGTGTGTCTTCAGCAATATGGCGCCGGACCGCGCGGTATGGGCATGCACGCACTCCGGCGCCGCTCTCCTCCCCCGGCGTCCAGCAGAACAGAACAGCGCTGGAGCACAGGGAAGAAAGGTGAGTATAAATGTTTGTTTTTTGGGGGGTATGTGTGCAGTTTAATAGCGGTGAGGGGACTATGCATATCAGGATAGGGGGGTGAGGGGACCATGCACATCAGGATTGGGGGGTGAGGGGACCATGCACATCAGGATTGGGGGGTGAGGGGACCATGCACATCAGGATTGGGGGGTGAGAGGACCATGCACATCAGGATAGGGGGGTGAGGGGATCATGCACATCAGGATTGGGGGTGAGGGGACCATTAACATCAGGGTTGGGGGGTGAGGAGACCATGCACATCAGGATTGGGGGTGAGGGGACCATGCACATCAGGATTGGGGGGTGAGGGGACCATGCACATCAGGATTGGGGGTGAGGGACCATGCACATCAGGATTGGGGGGGTGAGGGGACCATGCACATCAGGATTGGGGGGTGAGGGGACCATGCACATCAGGATTGGGGGGGTGAGGGGACCATGCACATCAGGATTGGGGGGTGAGAGGACCATGCATATCAGGATTGGGGGGTGAGAGGACCATGCACATCAGGATTGGGGTTGAGGGGACCATGCACACCAGGATTGGGGGGTGAGGGGACTATGCAGATTAGGGTGGGGGTGTGAGAGGACCATGCACATCAGGGTTGGGGGGTGACAGGACCATGCATATCAGGATTGGGGGGTGAGGGGACCATGCATACCAGCATTGGGGGGTGAGGGGACCATGCATACCAGGATTGGGGGTGAGAGGACCATGCATATCAGGATTGGGGGGTGAGAGGACCATGCACATCAGGATTGGGGGGTGAGGGGACCATGCACATCAAGGTTGGGGGGTGAGGGGACCATGCACATCAAGGTTGGGGGGTGAGGGGACCATGCACATCAGGATTGGGGGGTGAGGGGACCATGCACATCAGGATTGGGGGGGTGAGGCGACCATGCATATCAGGATTGGGGGTGAGGGGAACATGCACATCAGGCATGCACATCAGGATTGGGGGGTGAGGGGACCATGCACATCAGGATTGGGGGGTGAGGGGACCATGCACATCAGGGTTGGGGGGTGAGGGGAACATGCACATCAGGATTGGGGGGTGAGGGGACCATGCATATTAGGATTGGGGGGGTGAGGGGACCATGCACATCAGGATTGGGGGTGAGGGGACCATGCACATCAGGATTGGGGGCGTGAGGGGACCATGCATATCAGGATTGGGGGGTGAGGGACCATGCACATCAGGATTGGGGGGAGAGGGGACCATGCACATCAGGATTGGGGTTGAGGGGACCATGCACATCAGGATTGGGGGGTGAGGGGACCATGCACATCAGGATTGGGGGGGTGAGGGGAACATGCACATCAGGATTGGGGGGTGAGGGGACCATGCATATCAGGATTGGGGGTGAGGGGACCATGCACATCAGGATTGGGGGGTGAGGGGACCATGCACATCAGGATTGGGGGTGAGAGGACCAAGCACATCAGGATTGGGGGGTGAGAGGACCATGCATTCCAAGATTGGGGGGTGAGGGGACCATGCATATCAGGATTGGGGGGGTGAGGGGACCATGCATATCAGGATTGGGGGGTGAGGTGACTATGCATAATCAGGATTGGAGGGTGAGGGGACCATGCATATCAGGATTGGGGGCTGAGGGGGTACCATACATCCTATGATAGGGATGAGGGGGGACCATGCATACCAGGATTGGGGGGTGAGGGGACCATGCACATCAGGATTGGGGGTGAGGGACCATGCACATCAGGATTGGGGGGGTGAGGGGACCATGCACATCAGGATTGGGGGGTGAGGGGACCATGCACATCAGGATTGGGGGGGTGAGGGGACCATGCACATCAGGATTGGGGGGTGAGAGGACCATGCATATCAGGATTGGGGGGGTGAGAGGACCATGCACATCAGGATTGGGGTTGAGGGGACCATGCACACCAGGATTGGGGGGTGAGGGGACTATGCAGATTAGGGTGGGGGTGTGAGAGGACCATGCACATCAGGGTTGGGGGGTGACAGGACCATGCATATCAGGATTGGGGGGTGAGGGGACCATGCATACCAGCATTGGGGGGTGAGGGGACCATGCATACCAGGATTGGGGGTGAGAGGACCATGCATATCAGGATTGGGGGGTGAGAGGACCATGCACATCAGGATTGGGGGGTGAGGGGACCATGCACATCAAGGTTGGGGGGTGAGGGGACCATGCACATCAAGGTTGGGGGGTGAGGGGACCATGCACATCAGGATTGGGGGGTGAGGGGACCATGCACATCAGGATTGGGGGGGTGAGGCGACCATGCATATCAGGATTGGGGGTGAGGGGAACATGCACATCAGGCATGCACATCAGGATTGGGGGGTGAGGGGACCATGCACATCAGGATTGGGGGGTGAGGGGACCATGCACATCAGGGTTGGGGGGTGAGGGGAACATGCACATCAGGATTGGGGGGTGAGGGGACCATGCATATTAGGATTGGGGGGGTGAGGGGACCATGCACATCAGGATTGGGGGTGAGGGGACCATGCACATCAGGATTGGGGGCGTGAGGGGACCATGCATATCAGGATTGGGGGGTGAGAGGACCATGCACATCAGGATTGGGGGGAGAGGGGACCATGCACATCAGGATTGGGGTTGAGGGGACCATGCACATCAGGATTGGGGGTGTGAGGGGACCATGCACATCAGGATTGGGGGGGTGAGGGGAACATGCACATCAGGATTGGGGGGTGAGGGGACCATGCATATCAGGATTGGGGGTGAGGGGACCATGCACATCAGGATTGGGGGGTGAGGGGACCATGCACATCAGGATTGGGGGTGAGAGGACCAAGCACATCAGGATTGGGGGGTGAGAGGACCATGCATTCCAAGATTGGGGGGGTGAGGGGACCATGCATATCAGGATTGGGGGGGTGAGGGGACCATGCATATCAGGATTGGGGGGTGAGGTGACTATGCATAATCAGGATTGGAGGGTGAGGGGACCATGCATATCAGGATTGGGGGCTGAGGGGGTACCATACATCCTATGATAGGGATGAGGGGGGACCATGCATACCAGGATTGGGGGGTGAGGGGACCATGCATACCAGGATTGGGGGGTGAGGGGATCATACATTCCAGGATTGGGGGTGAGGGGACTATGCATTCCAGGATTGGGGGTGAGGGGACCATGCATACCAGGATTGGGGGGTGAGGGGAACATGCATACCAGGATTGGGGGGTGAGGGGACCATGCATACCAGGATTTGGGGTGTGAGGGGACCATGCATACCAGGATTGGGGGATGAGGGGTACCATGCATACCAGGATAGGGGATGAGGGGACCATGCATACCAGAATTTGGAGGTAAGGGGTGCCATGCATACCAGGATTGGGGAGTGAGGGGACCATGCATTCCAGGATTGGGGGGGAGGGGACCATGCATTCCAAGATAGGGGGGTGAGAGAACCAAGCATACCAGGATAGGGGGGTGAGTGGACCATGCACATCAGGATTGGGGGGTGAGGGGACCATGCACATCAGGGTTGGGGGGTGAGGGGACCATGCACATCAGGATTGGGGGGTGAGGGGACCATGCACATCAGGATTGGGGGGTGAGGGGACCATGCACATCAGGATTGGGGGTGAGAGGACCATGCACATCAGGATTGGGGGGAGAGGGGACCATGCACATCAGGATTGGGGTTGAGGGGACCATGCACATCAGGATTGGGGGGTGAGGGGACCATGCACATCAGGATTGGGGGGGTGAGGGGAACATGCACATCAGGATTGGGGGGTGAGGGGACCATGCATATCAGGATTGGGGGTGAGGGGACCATGCACATCAGGATTGGGGGGTGAGGGGACCATGCACATCAGGATTGGGGGTGAGAGGACCAAGCACATCAGGATTGGGGGGTGAGAGGACCATGCATTCCAAGATTGGGGGGGTGAGGGGACCATGCATATCAGGATTGGGGGGGTGAGGGGACCATGCATATCAGGATTGGGGGGTGAGGTGACTATGCATAATCAGGATTGGAGGGTGAGGGGACCATGCATATCAGGATTGGGGGCTGAGGGGGTACCATACATCCTATGATAGGGATGAGGGGGGACCATGCATACCAGGATTGGGGGGTGAGGGGACCATGCATACCAGGATTGGGGGGTGAGGGGATCATACATTCCAGGATTGGGGTGTGAGGGGACTATGCATTCCAGGATTGGGGGTGAGGGGACCATGCATACCAGGATTGGGGGGTGAGGGGAACATGCATACCAGGATTGGGGGGTGAGGGGACCATGCATACCTGGATTGGGGGGTGAGGGAACCATGCATACCAGGATTTGGGGGGTGAGGGGACCATGCATACCAGGATTGGGGGATGAGGGGTACCATGCATACCAGGATAGGGGATGAGGGGACCATGCATACCAGAATTTGGAGGTAAGGGGTGCCATGCATACCAGGATTGGGGAGTGAGGGGACCATGCATTCCAGGATTGGGGGGGAGGGGACCATGCATTCCAAGATAGGGGGGTGAGAGAACCAAGCATACCAGGATAGGGGGGTGAGCGGACCATGCATATCAGGATTGGGGGTGAGGGAACTATGCATATCAGGAAGGGGGCGAGGGGACCATGCATACCAGGATGGGGGGTGGGAGGACCATGCATACCAGGATTGGGGGGTGAGGGAGCCATGCATACCAGGATTGGGGGATGAGGGGTAACATGCATACCAGGATAGAGAGGTACAATGCATACCAGGATTGGGGGTGAGGGGACCATGCCTACCAGAATTGGGAAGTAATGGGTGCCATGTATACCAGGATTGGGGATGAGGGGACCATGCATACCAGGATTGGGGGGTGAAGGGTACCATACATCCTACGATAGAGATGAGGGGGGACCATGCATACCAGAATTGGGGGTGAGGGGACCATTCATACCAGAATTGGGGGGTGAGGGGACCATGCATTCCAGGATTGGGCTGGAGGGGACCATGCATACCAGGATTGGGGGGTGAGGGGACGATGCATACTGGGATTGGGGGGTGAGGGAACCATGAATACCAGGATATGGATGAGCAGGTACCATGCATACCAGGATAGGGATGAGGGGGTATCATGCATACCAGGATTGGGGGAAGAGGGGACCATGCATACCAGGATGAGGAATGGGATGCCATGCATACCAGATTTGGGTGGGTGTGAGGGTACCATACATACCAGGATAGAGATGAGGGTTACCATGCATACCAGGATAGGGATGAGGGGTGCCATGCATACCTGGATAGGAGGGGGGCAGCACATACCAGGATGGGAGACCATATACCTATAAAAATGCTTGCCACCCGGGCGTAGAACGGGTTCATAGCTAGCTATATATAATTCAGTTTGAATCCAAGATCACAACTCATTGAGTTAAAGTAGCAGAAAGGGAGAATGAAAAGGTATGTTCCATATCTTGAGACATTACAAGACATATAAAGCTAGCAAAGGAGCAAAAAAAGAAAATATGGAAAACATGGGGGGTTTTGAGAGTGGAAATATTGGGATCATTTAAGAAGATCTCCATCTCTAATTGCTGTCCAATGGGGTATCGGTAAAGAGTAAATAATACTTAGGATAATTCAAAAAGAGAAATGTAAAAACCAATCAGTTGGGCCATTAAATTCAGCATTTAAAGACATTGTCCACTATTTTAACACTGATGACCTATAATTGGGATAGGTCATAAATGTCTGATCGGTGGTGGTGGTACAACATTTGACACCCCCATCAATCAGCTGTTCCCAGTGTCAGTGGTGGCTGAAACTGTTCAGTCAACTCTGGGTACTGCAGATCCGCCTCATATTCAAATCAATAGCTGCCATCTTCTGGCTCTCTGCACTGTTACTGCTCAGGCAGAGGGCGCACAGACGTCACGTCATCTTGCCCTGTGACCTGAAAGTCACAGTCAGAAGACACGGAAGACACCGCAGCAGTGGAGCAGGGAAGAGGTAAGTATCGCAGGTGCCGGGCCCCTGAGTAAGTGGGGGGGCCCACTCGCCGGCGCTGCCACTGGCACAGACACCGGGCCCCCATTCCGCGCTTGTGTGCCCGGCGGCGAGTGGGCACCCCCCGTCTGCTCAGGGCCCCGGCACTTGCCCGGGTGCTGACACCGGCCTGATGTGCGCAATCTAGAAGAGGGAAGAAAATTCAAGGAAAAATAATGTCTTCCCTTTGCCAATAATCTTCAACCCCAGCACGCAATTTTCGCCCAACTAGAGAATGGACAGAAGTTAATACAAGGAGGAATCACACCACATGTCACTTGAAGACATGGACTCAATAATGTGTGGTAAAATGGGATTTAATGCATAATGATGCTATTGGACGTATATCCTGACAGTATATAAATAAACAGGCAGTTGATGTTATGATTGTCTATTAGCACACTGATGTAATAGGTGCAACTCGTTATTAGGCTATGATAATATTATAGAATAAGACTGTTAGCCTTTTTTAGCCTTTTTTGCTCCACGGACTCTACAAATTCAGTGAGTTTCGGGAAATCTCTTGTTAATATGAGATTCCTTATCCTTGATCCAGAAAGGTCAAGTACCCTATTTGCTGTATTTTGCTGTTTTTTTTCTTTTCCTTCCCTGTCACATCTCACACTATCCCCTTTCCTGATGCAATCAAGAAATATCTTCAAAACAATCTCACATACCGCCTAGATAATTTCAATATAAACTCTATAACCACTTTACTGTTATTACATCGGCAAGAAATATATGTCCTTCTTATAAACGTTACTATACTATGACACTAAACCCCAGTCTAGATAGTATAACAATAAGGAGATCAGATAGGAAAAAAGTACATTTTTTATTGAAGAATCACTTTATAGCAGATTCTTGGAGAGAATCACACGGAATTAATAATGGATATACAAATGTTGTGAATGTGTTAGAAATGAATTCTGAGCAGAAGCTCCTCTGGTGGTTACAAACAGTACTGAACTATTCAATGAAGATTGTGAAGATTGGCAATCAGGTGTTACAGACTGGTCTTATATAAGGGAGGTTCCCTCCCATCAGGGTTGCCGGTGATCAATTGTTCTTGTCTCAACTTTGGTTCCTGGTTCACTTGGAAGCCTGCTGTGTCTTGCCTGCATCTTCTGCTAACAGATAAGATATTTTCTGCTTTTTTTTTGTGCTTGCTTTTTGCATTTTGTCCTGCACTTCTGTGGAGGTCAGCCAGGTCCCCTCCGGGGGCTTGTGCTCCTCTCAGTTTATCTGAGCCACTGTTATTTGTTCATTTGCCTTTTCCAGTTTTTTCAGTGGCTGCTGCTTAGTTTTGTTACACCAGAGAACTAATTTAGGTGGTAGAGGTCGTGTGATCTCAGATGTTTTTGCAATTAGTGAGTTGGTATTTTTTTTTAGGGTTTTTTGGATTGCAGTAAGTGTCCTTCCTATCCTTTTCTTTCTAGGAAGATTGGGCCCCAACGTTTGCTCATACTATTTTCTGTCTGTGTCTGTATTTCCTCTTGTCTAACCGCCATTACATGTTTGGGGGCTTCCTATGTTCTTTGGGGATCTGCTCCGGGGCAGATAGTTTTCCTCTTTCTATCTTTAGGTGTAGTTAGCTTCTCAGGCTGTGATGAGGCGTCTAGGACCAACGTAGGTACGCTCCACGGCTGCCTTTAGTTGTGGTGGTTAGTCAGGGTACTGCAATCCAGTAGATTCCAACCTCTCTGGTGTATTGCCTTTTTTGCCTGCTCTCCTCAGCTACCAAATCATAACATACAAACTACTCACCTATCCATAAAACATACTCTAGGATAGATCTAATTTGCATCTCTGTAATGAGGAGGGGTGTGGTCTAATGACATCAATACCTTATATAAGGTGTGCTTAATTATTAGGCAACTTCCTTTCCTTTGGCAAAATGGGTCAGAAGAGAGATTTGACGGACTCTGAAAAGTCAAAAATTTTGAGATGTCTTGCAGAGGGATGCAGCAGTCTTGAAATTGCCAAACTTTTGAAGCGTGATCATTGAACAATCAAGCATTTCATGGCAAATAGCCAACAGGGTTGCAAGAAGCGTGTTGATAAAAAAAGGCTCAAAATAACTGCCGATGAATTGAGGAAAATAAAGCGTGAAGCTGCCAAGATGTCATTTGCCACCAGTTTTGCCATATTTCAGAGCTGCAACATTACTGGAGTATCAAAAAGCACAAGGTGTGCCATACTCAGGGACATGGCCAAGGTAAGGAAGGCTGAAAAACAACCACCTTTGAACAAGAAACATAAGATAAACGTCAAGACTGGGCCAAGAAATATGTTAAGACAGATTTTTGTAAGGTTTTATGGACTGATGAAATGAGAGTGACTCTTGATGGGCCAGATGGATGGGCCCGAGGCTGGATCAGTAAAGGGCAGAGAGCTCCACTCTGACTCAGACGCCAGCAAGGTGGAGGTGGGGTACTGGTATGGGCTGGTATCATCAAAGATGAACTTGTGGGACTTTTCGGGTTGAGGATGGAGTGAAGCTCAACTCCCAGACCTACTGCCAGTTTCTGGAAGATACCTTCTTCAAGCAGTGGTACAGGAAGAAGTCGGTATCGTTCAAGAAAAACATACTTTTCCTGCAGGACAATGCTCCATCACATGCATCCAAATACTCCACAGCGTGGCTGCCCAGTAAAGGTCTAAAAGAAGAAAAAATAATGACATGGCCTCTTGTTCACCTGATCTGAACCCCATAGAGAACCTGTGGTCCCTCATAAAATGTGAGATCTACAGGGAGCGAAAACAGTCCACCTCTCGGAGCAGATGTCTGGAGGCTGCGGTGGCTGCTGCACGCAATGTTGATCGTAAACAGATCAAGCAACTGACAGAATCTATGGATGGAAGGCTTTTGAGTGTCATCGTAAAGAAAGGTGGCTTTGTTGGTCACTGTTTTTTTTATTGTTTTTGAATGTCAGAAATGTTTTTTTCTAAATTTTGTGTTGTTATATTGGTTTACCTGGTAAAAATAAACAAGTGAGATGGGAATTTATTTTGTTTTTATTAAGTTGTCTAATAATTCTGTACAGTAATAGTTACTTGCACTAAGAGATATCCTCCTAAGATAGCCAAATCTAAAAAAAACCACTCCAACTTCCAAAAATATTAAGCTTTGATATTTATGAGTCTTTTGGGCTGATTGAGAACATAGTTGTTGTTCAATAATAAAAAGAATCATCTCAAATACAACTTGCCTAATAATTATGCAAACAGTGTAGAGAAGAACGAATTTGTTCGGATTCGGTTCCAAAAACGATCGGCAGAGAATATTGTTTTTGCAATATTCATTGAACACAGCCGAACTTCATTAGAGTCAATGGGAGTAGTGTTGAGCGATACTGCTCGATATCTAAAAATATCGGATCGGAATGGTATCGCCGATATCACTAAATATCGTCGATATCCGATTCCGATACCGGAAGTCCCATGTAAGTCTATGGGAACAAAATATCGCAACTAAAAAAACACTTTCTTTACTTGTAAACACAAAATATACACACATAGAATACATTATATATATATATATATATATATATATATATATATATACACATGTCATTGTGACATATATATATATACATATATTTATAGTTTATTCACTTCTACATAGTAAAATAGCCTCTGATTCAATTGCCGGGTAAAGCCGGCATTTGTGAAAAGACAGAAGCACCCGAGGGTCCAGTCGCCACAGAGATGTTGCATCGCACCCAGCGAACAGGATTCAGAAGCTCGCTATAAGCGAGTCCTGTGTGCCTTAATTGAACTGTTTTTTTGCTTGAGAATTGCAAAAATCATCATAGACTGTATTTGCCATTTTTCCGTCATATCTGCGCCACGAGGCACAGGTGAAGAATAAGGGCGTGCTCTCGTGGGCGTACACTCACTCCGTGGCGCGAAAACGATGTCCGCACACTCTAAATGTTACTGCAATGTAACATCGTGCCCCACAGCTCTGGAGTTCCGCCTCCTCTTCCTCCTCAGTGGGCGTAAATGAACGCAAAGGTCCCGCCTCCCTACAAAAGATGTCGCCTCTCCTGATGCTAATGACACATGTGACTTTGCTGAGATGGCGAATGGACGTGAGCAGAAGTGGGAAGGGATGGAGGAGTCAGAGCTCTCCCCCACGGAAGCGACCCGATCGCCACGGAGCCACCGTTTGGCACCCGGCCTGGAAACCCTCCTACGCTGGAAGAAGCGGAGGATACCCTGAGAGACCTGGCCCGGCACCGGGAGGAGGTCGCCAGGATGGAAGCGAGCTGGCGGGCCCTAAAACTACAATTGGAGCGGCGCCAATCCCTCTTACCCCTGAAGTGTCTGTACCGGAAGGTGAGGCACCGTTCCAGTAGAGGAGGCCGTGCGGGCATCCCAGCCCTTGCAATCTGAACCGGTTGCCAGTATCTCAGTGGAGGCACCCGTTCCAGGACCGGTTGCCAGTATCTCAGTGGAGGCACCCGTTCCAGTACAGAAGACCGTGCGGGCATCCCAGCCCTTGCAATCTGAACCGGTTGCCAGTATCTCAGTGGAGGCACCCGTTCCAGTACAGAAGGCCGTGCGGGCATCCCAGCCCTTGCAATCTGAACCGGTTGCCAGTATCTCAGTGGAGGCACCCGTTCCAGTACAGAAGGCCGTGCGGGCATCCCAGCCCTTGCAATCTGAACCGGTTGCCAGTATCACAGTGGAGGCACCCGTTCCTGCAGAAAACGCCGCACCAGCACCCCAGATCCGCTGTCTGCCCCCATCGCTGAGGCAGAAGAAGCGACACCCGTCCTCATGGAGGAGGCCGCGCAGGCACCAGAGCACTACCTGCCTGTACCGGAGCCCCGACAGTCATCTGTTCCAGAGCCGGCTGCTTCCGCCACAGGTGAGCGCCGCCAGGACTGGCGGGCGCCAGGAGAGCTGCCGCAAACCGGACATCGTAAGCTGGCATTTGATGGTGGAGACATGGAGCAGCTGGTGGAGGAGAATTACAACCGGCGTCAGGAGGAAGAGTGGAGACGTCGGGAGCGGGAAGCAGAGCGACAAAGGAAGCAGAGAGAATCCCAAAAGCTTCGGCAACGTCACCTGGAGAAGGACCTGGCAGAGAAGGCACGTATGAGAAAGGATAAAAGTACGGTGAGGGAGCCGCGGCGTAAGGGTGCAGTACAGAACTTTAAGTTAAAAGGTGGTTGGGGCTTCATCCAGGAGCCTGGACTTTATTTAGAAGTTTTTGTAACCCGGCGGGACGTGGAGGCTCACCTCCCAGAAGGACACCCGGGGAGGGACCTGTTGCCAGGAGACTTGGTGACTTACACCGACACTGGGGTTACAATGGATGGTACGCCCTAAATGTTACCAGGTGCGACCCCTACTCCCCAGAGTGTCAGGAAACTGACAGACCCTACGAGCCTTCAGCCTCCCCCAACCAGGCCTCTGCACAAGTGCCCACCCCACGCCGTAAATCTCCCCAGCCTCCCTCAGTGGTCTCCTCAGCAGCCCAGCTATGGACATGATAATGATAGCTGGCCCGTACCCGGCGCCTGTTAGGCCCCCTGGGGTTCGTACAGTCCGGGACATAGGGTTCCAGACCCGGAGGGAGACGAAAGAGGTGGCCACACAGACCCAGATAGCGGGTCACGACGTCACTGTACACGCCACACGACGTCATCAGGTCTGGGTGGACCCTCCTGTCACGGATGTTTGGCAAGCTCCAGAACAGTACCAGGTGGTACCTGGAAGAGGCCAGCCAAAGAAGTCTAAATAACCCGGACAGGGTCTCTGTATGTAAATAGTTAAATTATTGATGTACCCGGACGGGTGAATGTTCATAAAAAGAAGTTTATTGTTGCCTTAATATACCCATGTTGGGTAATGGTTTGATGTACCCGGACGGGTGAATGTTCAGAAGAACAAGTTTATTTTTGCCTTAATATACCCATGTTGGGTAATGGTTTGATGTACCCGGACGGGTGAATGTTCAGAAGAACAAGTTTATTGTTGCCTTAATATACCCAGGTTGGGTAATGGTGTTTCACTGTAATGAAAATGTTGAACTTTGAAGCCATGAACTGTACTGGCTCGCAAACTTTTCTGTAAATAGTTGGCACTTCGGTGCTCCATCTTGGTTTTACAAAAAACTTTACTGTGCACTATTTTCAACTACCTCAGAAACTAAAAACCCGTTTGGTGTGGCCGAAAGTGAGGTCTGCTCAAGGAAAGTCTTGCAGCCCACCCAAGACCACAGTTGGAGGTTTGGAGTGGGTCCTCCACAAGCACAAGTAAAGGACACTGTGAAGTTACCCGGTGGGGGTAGTCCTAAGAAGTCTCCACGAACTTCGGCACTAATGCTATTTGCACTTTTGTTGAATATGTATTTATTAACACACATGTATAACACAATATCAAGGGTATGAACAGTAACAAAACATGTCACATAATATAAGCCATTTGCACTTTTGTAATGTTATTATTAAAAATTTTATTATGCAACGTTTAACTTCAAGTGTTTCCTGCTTTCTTACTACGTCGCATAGTCCACTCTGCTACATCACTTTGCACCATTGCTCTATCTCACATCTATCTGCCCTGGAAGGATAGCGTGTTACCTGTAGAAGACTTTTCACCTACCTGCACTACACCATCCCTTCCAGAGGACCTGCACAGCAGCGCTGGACACCTGACCAGGTACTACAGGTGGCGTCACGACAAACTACACGAACATTCTATCATCCCCTGGAAATATCCCACATTCCAATGATCGCCCAGGTCACGGACCGAGCTGTGCTACTCGTGACATCCCCCATAGAAGTCG
The DNA here is from genome assembly GCA_033576555.1 of Oophaga sylvatica. Lineage (NCBI taxonomy): Eukaryota > Metazoa > Chordata > Amphibia > Anura > Dendrobatidae > Oophaga > Oophaga sylvatica. The sequence goes on from JARQOD010000005.1 coordinate 500,856,361, forward strand.
ACGTGATCGGTGCCGAGTACCCCAAAACCCCTGTCTCTGTGCGACTCAACTTCCCTCACTGTGCTGGCACTTTACATTTACAATGCCTCTGTGTTTTTTTTTTGGGGGGGTGGGGAACATTCAGACTTTTGCTATGGGGCCCCATGATTTATATGTACGCCCCTGCTGCTGAGGAATGGTATTTAAGGCTGTTAAGGAGCCAACATACATGGACCTTGCCAGCCTGATAATACCAGGCCACAGCAGTTTGCTTAGCTTGGTTGGTTAACAAAAATAGGGGATCCCCTCGAAAAAAAAAGGCGTAGGGGTCCCCCTATTTGTGTTAACCAGCCAAGTAAAATGCAGACTGCTGCCGCCTGGTATTAACCCCTCTCTGCCATCAGACGTACTATTCCGTCCATGTGACCCTGGACCTTATTCCCATGGACGGAATAGTACGTCATGGGCGATCAGCTGCGCTCCCGGGGGGAGCGCAGCTGATCGCCGCCGGGTGTCAGCTGATTATCACAGCTGACACCCGTGACTGTGTGTCAGGAGCGGTCACGGACCGCTCCCGGCACATTAACCCCTGGCACACCGCGATCAAACATGATCGCGGTGTACCCGGGGCACAGGGGAGGATCGCGCAGGCAGGGGGCTCCCTGCGCGCCCCCCTGAGACCCTCAGAGCAGCGCGATGTGTCGCGCTGTTCCGAGGGTCCGTCCTCCCTCCAGGTCCCCGGATCCAAGATGGCGCCGGGGTCCTGCAGGGAGGCGGCTTCCTCAGTGCCTGCTGAGAGCAGGCGCTGGGGAAGCCTGCAGCAGTGCCAGAGCGATCGCTGGTGTGACAGAGTGCTGTGCACACTGTCACACCAGCGATCTGCTAAAATACAGTGATGTCCCACCCTGGGACAAAGTGTAAAAGTAAAAAAAATAAAAATAAAAAGTGGTAAAAAAAAATCATAAAAAAAAAAAAATATATTCCCCAATAAATTCATTCTTTCCTGTAAATAAAAAAACCAAAACAATAAAAGTACACATATTTGGTATCGCCGCGTCCGTAACGACCCCCCCTATAAAACTGTCCCACTAGTTAACCCCTTTAATGAACCCCTTAAAAAAAAAAAAAAGAAAACGAAGCAAAAAATCAATGCTTTATCATCATACTGCTGAACAAAAAGTGGAATAACACGCGATCAAAAAGACGGATATAAATAAACATGGTACCGCTGAAAACGTCATCTTGTCCTGCAAAAAACGAGCCATCATACAGCATCATCAGCAAAAAAATAAAAAAGTTATAGCACGCAGAATAAAGCGATGCAAAAATAATAATTTTTTATATAAAATTGTTTTCATTCTATAAAAGCGCCAAAACATAAAAAAATGATATAAATGAGGTATCACCGTAATCGTACTGACCCGAAGAATAAAACTGCTTTATCAATTTTACCACACGCGGAACGGTACAAACGCCTCCCCCAAAATAAATTCATGAATTGCTGATTTTTGTTCATTCTAACCTCCCAAAAATCGAAATAAAAAGCGATCAAAAAATGTCACGTGCTTAAAAATGGTACCAATAAAAACGTCACCTCGTCCCGCAAAAAATAAGACCTCACATGACTCTGTGGGCCAAAATATGCAAAAATTATAGCTCTCAAAATGTGGTGATGCAAAAAACTATTTTTTGCAATAAAAAGCGTCTTTTAGCGTGACAGCTGCCAATCATAAAAACCCGCTATAAATAGTAAATCAAACCCCTTTATCACCCCCTTAGTTAGGGAAAAATAATAAAATTAAAAAAATGTATTTATTTCCATTTTCCCGTTAGGGTTAGGGTTGCGGCTAAAGTTAGGGTTAGGGTTGGCGCTAACGTTAGGATTAGGATTAGGGTTGGGATTACGGTTAGGGGTGTGTTAGGGGTTTGGTTTGTGGTTAGGGTTGGGACTAGGGTTTGGGGTGTGTTGGGGGTTAGGGTTGGAGTTAGAATTGGGGGGTTTCCGCTGTTTAGGCACATCAGGGGCTCTCCAAATGTGACATGGCGTCTGATCTCAATTCCAGCCAATTCTGCGTTGAAAAAGTCAAACGGTGCTCCTTCACTTCTGAGCTCTGCCATGCGCCCAAACAGTAGTTTACTCCCGCATATGGGGTATCAGCGTACTCTGGACCACAAGAGTTATTGTGCAATTTGTCCTATTTCTACTGTTACCCTTGGGAAAATAAAAAACTGGGGGCGAAACTATCATTTTTGTAAAAAAAAAATGATTTTTTTTGTTTTTACGGCTGTATGTTATAAAACTTCTGTGAAGCACTTGGAGCTTCATAGCGCTCACCACACTTCTAGATAAGTTCCTTGTGGGGTCTATTTTCCAAAATGGGGTCACTTGTGGGGGGTTTCCACTGTTTAGGTGCATCAGGGGCTCTCCAAATGCGACATGACGCCCCCAGACCATTCCATCAAAGTCTGCAATCCAAAACGTCACTACTTCCCTTCCGAGCCCCGACGTGCGCCCATACAGTAGTTTACTCCCACATATTGGGTATCAGCATACTCAGGACAAATTGGACAACAACTTTTGGGGTCCAATTTCTCCTGTTACCCTTGTGAAAATAAAATATTGGGGGCGAAAAAATCATTTTTGTAAAAAAAAAAAAGGATTTTTTATTTTTACGGCTGTACGTTATAAACTTCTGTGAAGCACTTCGGGGTTCAAAGTGCTCACCACACATCTAGATAAGTTCCTTGTGGGGTCTATTTTCCAAAATGGGGTCACTTGTGGGGGGTTTCCACTGTTTAGACGCATCAGGGGCTCTCCAAATGCGACATGACTCCCCCAGACCATTCCATCAAAGTCTGCAATCCAAAACGTCACTACTTCCCTTCCGAGCCCCGACGTGCGCCCATATAGTAGTTTACTCCCACATATTGGGTATCAGCGTACTCAGGACAAATTGGACAACAACTTTTGGGGTCCAATTTCTCCTGTTACCCTTGTGAAAATAAAATATTGAGGGCGAAAAAATCATTTTTGTAAAAAAAAAAAAAGGATTTTTTATTTTACGGCTGTACGTTATAAACTTCTGTGAAGCACTTTGGGGTTCAAAGTGCTCACCACACATCTAGATAAGTTCCTTGAGGGGTCTAGTTTCCAAAATGGTGTCATTTGTGGGGGGTTTCCACTGTTTAGGCATATCAGGAGCTCTCCAAACACGACATGGCATCCAGCCAATTCTGCGTTGAAAAAGTCAAACGGCGCTCCTTCCCTTCCAAACTCTGCCATGCACCCAAACAGTGGTTTACTCCCACATATGGGGTATCAGCGCACTCAGGACAAATTGCACAATAACTTTTGGAGTCTTGTTACCCTTGGGAAAATAAAAATTGGGGTGAAAAAATCAATTTTGTGGAAAAAATATGATTTTTTAATTTTACGGCTCTACGTTATAAACTTGTGTGAAGCACTTGGGGGTTCAAATTGCTCACCAAAGATCTAGATAAGTTCCTTAGGGGGTCTAGTTTCCCAAATGGGGGCACTTGTGGGGGGTTTCCACTGTTTAGGCACAGCAGGGGCTCTCCAAATGCAACATGGCGTCCAATCTCAATTCCAGCCAATTGTGGTTGGAAAAAGTCAAATGGTGGTCCTTCCATTCCGAGCTCTGCCATGCGCCCAAACAGTGGTTCCCCCCCACATATGGGGTATCAGCGTACTCAGGACAAATTGGAAAACAACTTTTGGGGTCCAATTTTCTTGGGAAAAATCAAAAATTTGGGACTAAAAAATCATTTTTGTGGAAATTTTTTTTTTTTTTTCACACCCAGGCATTATAAACTTTTGTGAAACACTTTGGGTTCAAAGTGCTCACAACAGATCTAGATAAGTTCCTTAGGGGGTCTAGTTTCCAAAATGGTGTCACTTGTGGGGGGTTTCCACTGTTTAGGCATATCAGGGGCTCTCCAAACGCGACATGGCGTCTAATCTCAATTCCAGCCAATTTTAGTTTGAAAAAGTCAAACGGCGCTCCTTCCCTTACGAGCTCTGCCGTGTGCCCAAACAGTGGTTTTCCCCCACATATGGGGTATTGGCGTACTCAGGAGAAATTGCACAACAACTTTATCTGCCCATTTTCTCCTTTTACCCTTGTGAAAATAAAAAAACGTTTGTAAAAGATCATTTTTGTGGCTAAAAAGTTAAATATTAATTTTTCCTTCCACATTGCTAAAGCTCCTGTGAAGTACCTGAAGGGTTATTAAACTTCTTGAATGTGGTTTTGAGTACCTTGAGGGGTGCAGTTTTTAGAATGGTGTCACTTTTGGGTATTTTCTGCCATATAGACCCCTCAAAGTGACTTCAAATGTGAGGTGGTCTCTAAAAAAATGGCTTTGTAAATTTTGTTGTAAAAATGAGAAATCACTGGTCAACTTTTAACCCTTATAATTTCCTAACAAAAAAAAATTTTGGTTCCAAAATTGTGCTGATGTAAAGTAGACATGTGGGAAATGTTATTTATTAACTATTTTGTGTGACATATCTCTCTGTTTTAAGGGAAAAAAAAAATCAAAGTTTGAAAATTGCAAAATTTTCAAAATTTTCGCCATATTTGCGTTTTTTTCAAAAATAAACGCAAGGTATATCGAAGAAATTTTTACCACTAACGTGAAGTACAATATGTCACGAGAAAACAATCTCAGAATCGCGAAGATCCGTTGAAGCGTTCCAGAGTTATAACCTCATAAAGAGACAGTGGTCAGAATTGTAAAAATTGGCCCGGTCATTAACGTGCAAACCACCCTTGGGGGTGAAGGGGTTAAAAGACTGTCAAGGCCCATGGATTTTGGCCCTCAACAGCCTGATAATACCAGGCTACAGCAGCCCCACATTTGGCGCATCAAAAGATGTGCCAATTGTGGCACTTTACCCGGCTCTTCCCATTGCCCTGTAGCGGTGGCAAGTGGGGTAATAAGGGGTTAATGTCACCGTTGATTGCACGGTGAGAATAAGCCCGGTTAATAATGGAGAGGTGTCAATAAGACACCGATCCATTATTAATCCCAAAGTTTTTAAATGTATAAAAAAAAAGACACAGCAAGAAAAAAGTATTTTAATGAAATAAAAGAGACAACACAGTTTTCATTTCTTTTATTATACTCTCATTCCTGCGACGCCATCGATCTCCTGTAAAAAAATAAAAAAAACAAAACAACAGTATACCACCTGTCCGACGCAGTCCATAGTAACGAGTGTCCCACGGCGATCCAGCTCTGCTACATCGCAATGACAGGCAGAGCCTGTCATCTCGACGCAGCACAGCTGATTACCTGCTTCCCCGGCGGTGACGTCATCGGACTGACTGCTTTACGGCCGGGATTACCCAGCAGTCACTGCAGTTATCGCGAGAAACTGCATGTGACCGCCGGGGAAAGATGATGGCGGCCATGAAGCAGTCCAGCCCGTGACCGCCGGCGATCTTCTGCCAGGTAAGTGCCGCTGACTCCTGACAGACCCGACCGACGGACACTGACAGTGTGATATTAGCTCTATCGGCCGATACCCGATACTTGCGGTATCGTATCGCTCAACACTAAATGGGAGTAGAAACTACCGAATATGTTCGGAACTGATCATCAAACATATATTCGGCACGAATATGTCAAAATCAGATTCGGGACAAAAAATGAACAAATTCACTCATCTCTATTCACAGCCACATTAATCCCCCACAAAATTTGAGAAAATCCCTTTTCCGAGACCTTTGTCTGAAAAAAACATTAGATTCAGAGGACCACCAGCTCGAATCTCCCATAACTGCAGAGGAGTTGACCTATACAGTGAAGCATCTTAAAAACGGAAAAGCCCCAGGACCAGACGGTCTATCTGAGGCATACTACAAAAATACATTGAGGTCCTTCTCCCACAGATGCCACCTGAATTCTATACCGCTCAAGTAAGTGTCATACCTAAACATAAACGAGACCACCAACTAACTAAAAATTATAGGCCCATTTCGCTATTAAATTTAGATATAAAAAAATTAATGTCAATAATAACGCAGAGAATTAACACACAACTACCTTCCGTTATTCAGCCGGTTCAAGTAGGAGTCATCCCTAATAGACAAGCCCCAGACAACATAAGACGTAACTTAGATATCTTCCATTCAGCGAACCAAAGCAAAACCCCCTTAATAATATTAGCCTTAGATATAAAAAAGGGATTTGATTTGATTTTGTCATCCTTTTTATTTAAAGCCCTTTCAGTATTTGGTTTCCTACCTGGTTTGATTAACTCCCTACAACTACTATATGATTACCCAGCGCCTATTTAATCTTGTACACCACAAACCCATTACCCATTAATATACGGAGAGGAACGAGGCAGGGGTGCCCCTTGTCCCCAGCTCTATTTGCACTATCCAAGTAGCCTCTATCGGAAGCTATTAGGACACATCCTGATATTAAGGGGTTTAACTTAGCTGATGATATAAAGATGAATATAAGGTGAGTTTATTTGCAGACGACCTATAATTGACAATATTTCATAGCCTGTTATATCTTTACCCAATCTTTTTGCAGTACTCCATTCCTTTGAACAGATCTAGGGTCTAAAAATTAGCATGGGAAAATCAGAAGCAATGTTTATTAACACACCTGCACCGGTACAAGACCACATTATTTCCCAATTTAAGTTTACTAAAAAAGAACACTATTTAACCTACCTAGGCATTAACCTCACAACTAATAGGTCATCCTTGTATAAATGGAATTATACAAAAGCTTTCTACTGATCTCGCTAAATGGCTTAACCCGGACGCATTCACTCTATAAAAATGGTAACATTACCTTGTTTCCTTTATCTATTTAGATCATTACCAATATTGATACCCTGCACAATATTTTCAAGAATCCATTCATTAATCTCTAAATTTATCTGGCAAGAAATACACCCTACAATCGCTATGCGAATAATGTTTATTCATAGAAGACTTGGAGAATTATCTCTTCCTAATTTCACTCTATATGATAAAGCGGCCCAAATAGCTCAAATGACAACAGTTTCCACAATTTCTAATATGCCTAGATGGGTAAACTTAGAGTCTTCCTTAATAGCTCCATTTTCTATTACAGAACTTATGTGGTCAACAAATCCTATATATCCTAACATGGCAAGGGTAGCCCCATATACTCACCACACTCTGTCCTTAAGGAAAAATTTGAGATTCCGTTTTCAATTATAATCAAAACCCTCCCTATTATTATCCTTATTTTACAATCCTATGCTTATTCCTGATCTAGAAATCAATTATTTCAAGTGGTGGATATCTAAAAAGATTACTACCTTAAAACATCTCTGGTCACCACTAATATTGTTATGACAAGACCAGAGTTTATTCAAAAATACAACCCACCCTCGACAGAAGTGTTGCACATCAATCAAGTCTTACATTTCTCTAGGAAAAACTTGGTTATCTGAATGCACCTACCTTTACAACCTTCGAACTCTTCAAAATGCTTCTATGACCCTTTTGGCTGTGAGACTATTTCTTTACTTTACTCCATATTTAATGCTCCGCCTAAGAACAAGAAAATAGAATGCATGGTTCAATGGGAAGAAGACATGGGTTTTGTCCTATCGAATGAGATCTGGTTTCAATGTTGTGATAATTTGTCAAAAGGCAGTACTCAAACTTCTCTAACTGAAACATCTCTCAAATTATTACACAGAACCTACTATGTCCCAACAAATACACATAAAATATATTCTAATATATCGGAAAGATGCTTTAGGGGATGCAATATACAAGATGATACAAAGCCTAATCTGTGGTCCTGTCCACATGTAAAATCATTCTGACAAAAAATCAATACCTAATTAATACTATAATAGGTAGACCATTACGACTCTCCCTACAATTTTTACTCTTTGGGAATAGTGCAAATGGTACCAATAATAAAACTAATAGGCAATTAATTTTATAACTATGGCCTCACAAATACATACAGGTGCAAGTCATTATCTCAGTAAATTAGAATAATTTATAACACCAGCTTGAAAAATTATTTTAAAATCAGAAATGTTGGCCTACTGAAATGTATGTTCAGTAAATGCACTTAATACTTGGTCGGGGCTCCTTTTGCATCAATTACTGCATCAATACGGTGTGGCATGGAGGCGATCAGCCTGTGGCACTGCTGAGGTGTTCAGGAAACCCAGGTTGCTTTGATAGCAGCCTTCAGCTAGTCTGCATTGTTGGGTCTGGTATCTCTCATCCTCCTCTTGATAATACCCCATAGATTCTCTATGGGGTTAAGGTCAGGCGAGTTTGCTGGCCAATCAAGCACAGTGATACTGTTGTTTGTAAACCAGGTATTGGTACTTTTGGCAGTGTGGACAGGTGCCAAGTCCTGCTGGAAAATGAAGTTTCCATCTCCAAAAAGCTTGTCGGCAAATTTCCTGTTAAACGGCTGCTCTGACTTTGGTCTTGATAAAACACAGTGGACCTACACCAGCAGATGACACGACTCCCCAAACCATCACTGATTGCAGAAACGTCATACTAGACCTTAAGCAGCTTGGATTGTGGCCTCTCCACTCTTCCTCCAGACTCTGAAACCTTGATTTCCAAATTAAATGCAAAATTTGCTTTCATCTGAAAACACCCTGGACCACTGAGGAACAGTCCAGTTCTTTTTCTCCTTGGCCCAAGTAAGAAGTTTCTTGCATTGTCCATTGGTCATGAGTGGCTTGACACAAGGAATGAGCCCATGTCCTGGATACATCTGTGTGTGGTGGCTCTTGAAGCAATGATTCCAGCAGCAGTCCACTCCTTGTGAATCTCCCTCAAATATTTGAATGACCTTTTCTTAATGATCCTTTCAAGACTGTGGTTATCCACTCAACTTTCCATTAATATGCTTGGATACAGCACTCTGTGAACAGCCAGCTTCTTTAGCAATGGCCTTTTGTGGCTTACCCTCCTTGTGGTGTGTGTCAATGACTGCCTTCTGGACATCTGTCAAGTCAGCAGTCTTCCCCATGATTGTGAAGCCTACTGAAACAGACTAGGGCAGGGTTCCCCAACTCTGGTCCTCAAGGCCCACCAACAGGTCATGTTTTCAGGATTTCCTTTGTATTGCACAGGTGATGCAATTATCACCTGGGCAATACTAAGGAAATCCTGAAAACATGACCTATTGGTGGGCCTTGAGGACTGGAGTTGGGGAACCCAGGACTAGGGGACCTTTTTAAATGCTTAGGAAGACTTTGCAGGTGTTTTTTGTTCATTATTCTAAATTACTGATATAATGACTTTTGGGTTTTCATTGGCTGTTGTCACGCTGTCTAATGATATGACTACAATGTCAGTAAACTATTTATACAGGAACCACACTCTATACAACATATAGTTTAGCAACCTAAGAATGTAAGTATAAAATAGATTTACCTGACAATATCTGCAGAACTTAGGGTTAATCTTGAGGACTAGATGTGCAGAGACGATATCAGTTGAACTCAGGGTTAATCTTGAGGGCTTGATGAGCTGTAACAGGAAAGAGGAGGACCGGGGTCTAACCTGACCCTACACTGGGGTCCTAACTAATCCCTTACCTTGGAGGTACTGATAATGGTTCAGAGGTCCAAGTCTCCAGCCTAACCCTGTCTCCTATCAGACCCTGAACCCTGTAATCAGTCCTAAGAAGGATCCTGATTACCACCAAAGGGATATGGGCTGATCTCAGCTAAATACACAGATTAGACATATAAGACAGACAGGATAGCACTCTCTTGCATACACACTCAAACACCGAAGGAACATAAATGGTCTGGGAAATAAACTCTAAGCAAGTTAAGCTTAAAACAACTAAGGAGCTCTCTCAACTAGAGTCTATACAGATTCATTCCTATCTGTGGTCTGCATGAAGTGTTTCACTGGCAACTCCCAAAGCAGACAACCAGAAACTTAAAGGAAACCAATCAACAAATAATCAATTGCAGCCGGGAGAAACTGCACCCAGTCCCAGCACCGAGCACAGACAGAATTAACTCCCTAGCTGCCAAACACAAAGAAACAGCAACTCAGCTGTGAGAAGTCAAAATGTGCAACCGCGACGATCTTCGTGGCAATGCACACATGACAGTACCCCCCCTTCTACGAGGGGCCTCCGGACCCTCAGGGCCAGGCCTGCCCGGGTGAGTTCTGTGGAAGGTCCGAACCAAACGATCTGCGTTAACATCAGACGCAGGGACCCACGTCCTCTCCTCCGGACCATACCCCTTCCAATGCACCAAGTACTGAAGGGACCGGCGATTCAGGCGAGAGTCAATGATTTTTGATACTTGAAATTCCAAGTTACCATTGACCAACACTGGAGGAGGAGGAGGTAGAGGTGACGGTATGACTGGTGCCACATACCTTTTAAGTAATGACTTGTGGAACACATTATGAATTTTAAAAGTAGAAGGGAGTTCCAGACGAAATGCCACAGGATTAATTATGGAACTGATCCTGTATGGCCCGATGAATCTGGGACCCAGTTTCCAGGAGGGCACTTTAAGTTTTATATTCCTGGTAGACAACCATACCAGATCGTTCACATTCAGATCTGGACCAGAAACTCTCCTCCTATCAGCCATACGTTTGTAACGGTTCCCCATCGTACTCAAATTATTCAATTAACCTCGCCACACAGAAGCAAGTGACGACGAGAAACGCTCCTCCTCAGGAACCCCAGAAGGACCCCCCCCATTGAAAGTACAAAACTGAGGATGAAAACCATATGCCCCAAAAAACGGGGACTTACCAGTGGACTCGCTCCGCCTGTTGTTAAGAGCGAACTCTGCCAGAGGCAAGAAAGATGACCAGTCCTCCTGGTTCTCCGAGACAAAACACCGGAGATATGTCTCTAAACTCTGATTCAGACGCTCTGTCTGACCATTGGTCTGTGGATGAAAAGCCGAGGAAAACGACAATTGCATCCCCCGACGTAAACAAAATGCCCTCCAAAATTTGGACACAAACTGAGACCCCTATCTAACACCACATCAGAAGGCAACCCATGAAGTCTCACGATCTCCCTAATGAACACCTGCGCCAGAGTTTTAGCATTAGGGAGTGCAGGAAGAGCAACGAAATGTGCCATCTTACTGAACCTGTCAACAACCACCAGTATGACAGTATTCCCTGACGACGGAGGAAGATCTGTAATGAAGTCCATAGATAAATGAGTCCATGGACGCTCTGGAAGTTTCAAGGGTAAAAGGGTCCCAGATGGACGGGTATGAGGAGTTTGAGAGCGAGCACAAACCCCACAGGACGCGACAAAAGTTATAACATCTTTATTAGCGTTAGGCCACCAAAATCGGCGAGAAAGGAGATCTAAAGTAGCCTTACTCCTTGGATGTCCTGCTAAAGCAGAATTATGATGTGCCTCAATAACCTTTTGTCTCAACTGATTCGGGACAAACAGTCTCCCTGGAGGTCCTGCAGGGGCGTCCCCCTGAGCCTCTAACACCTCCTCCTCAAGCTCAGAACATACAGCCGACACTACCACCCCCTCCTGAAGGATAGGAATCGGGTCATCCGTTTTCCCGGCCCCTGGGAAACTGCGAGACAAAGCATCAGCCTTTACATTCTTAGACCCCGGACGATAAGTGACGACAAAATTAAACCTGGTAAAAAACAACGACCATCGAGCTTGTCTGGAATTCAGACGCTTAGCGGATTCTAAATACAGCAGGTTCTTGTGATCAGTAATAACGGTGACCGGGTGGACTGCCCCTCCAAAAAGTGACGCCATTCTTCAAAAGCCAATTTAATGGCCAAAAGTTCCCTATTGCCGATATCATAATTCCTTTCGGCGGACGACAATTTCTTAGAAAAGAAAGCGCACGGATGCCATTTACCAGGGGACGGACCCTGGGACAATATAGCACCCACCCCTACGTCAGACGCGTCCACCTCCACAATGAACGGCTGAGATACATCTGGTTGGATGAGAACGGGTGCCGAAGCAAAACATCTCTTTAAAGAGGAAAAGGCTTGGCAAGCTTTGTCCGACCACCTAGAAAAATCCGTCCCTTTTCTCGTCATGTCCGTGAGAGGTTTGACGACAGACGAGAAATTACAAATAAATTTCCGGTAGTAATTAGCAAACCCCAAAAAAACGCTGCAGAGCCTTAAGATCCCTGGCTGATCCCATTCAAGCACTGCTCTCACCTTTTCAGGGTCCATACGGAAACCGGAGGCTGACACCAAAAAACCCAAAAACTGAAGTTCCTGTACGGCAAAAACACACTTCTCCAGTTTGGCGTATAGTTTATTGTCTCGCAAGATCTGCAACACCTGTCTCACATGCTCCTGGTGAGACACAAGATCTGGCGAGTAAATTAAAATGTCATCCAAATATACGACCACAAACACCCCCACAAGGTGACGAAAAATGTCATTAACAAAATGTTGGAATACTGCTGGTGCAGTAGTCAGACCAAAAGGCATAACCAGGTTTTCATAATGTCCCTCCGGCGTGTTAAACGCCGTTTTCCACTCATCCCCCTCTTTTATTCTAATCAGATTATACGCCCCCCTGAGATCCAATTTAGAGAACCATTTGGCGCCAACAATTTGATTGAAGAGATCAGGAATAAGAGGGAGTGGATACGGATCTCGAACAGTAATCCGATTAAGTTCGCGGAAATCCAAGCAAGGGCGTAGGCCTCCATCTTTTTTCTTCACAAAGAAGAACCCCGCGGCTACAGGGGAAGATGAAGATCTAATATGCCCTTTGGCCAGACTTTCGGAAATATAATCTTTCATAGCCTGTCTTTCAGGACCAGAAAGATTATACAACCTAGCTTTAGGTAACTTAGCATCAGGAAGATTAATAGAGCAGTCATACACACGATGAGGAGGCAACTCCCGACACCCCTCCTCAGAAAAAACATCCCCAAAATCCTCCAAAAAAGGAGGCAATGTACTAGGTACGACCGCACTGATGACTGTGTTCATGCAGTTGCTTTTGCAAAACTCACCCCATTGGCTTATCTCTCTGGACTGCCAATTAATTACAGGGTTATGTTTAACCAGCCAAGGAAGTCCCAACACAATGGGAGTAGGTAGACCCTCCAACACATAACAAGATAATTGTTCCCTATGTATTGCCCCTACCGAAGGTCAATGTTATGAACCTCATGAACAAAGCTACCTTGGCCGAGAGGCCTGGCGTCAATGGAAAAAATAGGGATCGGTTTGACCAATACACTCAGATGCATACCTTGAGCCTGAGCAAACTGAGCGTCAACCAGATTGGCGCCGGAACCACTATCCAGAAGAACAGACAATCTCTTCACTCTAGTACCAAACACCACCTCCACTGGTACAAGGAACTGAGAAGAACCGGCGGATGAAATACATACTCCCAGGTTGTCATCCACCACACAACCTGGGATTAGCAGTTTTCCGGCGACTTTTTACTTAACAAGACACGGGATGGACATTCTCCAACAAAATGTCCCTCTTTCCCGCAGAAAAAACACCTTCTAGTCCTGCGGCGTGTCGCCAATCCCCTACTACGAAAAGATGTCCCTCCCAACTGCATAGGCTCATCCGAACAGACAAGGGGAACCTCAACATAAGGGACTTTAGTAGTAGGTGGAGTAACAACAGGGAGTGGAGTTACCTCACCCCTCTCCCGAAGCCGTCTATCAGTACGGATAGCTAAGGCCATAGCAGCCTCCAGAGAAGGAGGAGACTCATACTGAGCCAAAACGTCTTTTAATTTGTCAGAAAGCCCATGACAAAACTGGCTCCTAAGAGCTGGGTCATTCCACTGAGTATCCGTGGCCCATCTACGAAACTCAGAAGCAAATTCCTCCGCAGGACGATCTCCCTGCTGTAACTTACGTAATTTGGTCTCAGCAAGAGAGACCCGATCTGGGTCATCATATACCAATCCCAGAGCAGTAAAAAATTGATCTACAGACTGTAGAGCCGGGGATCCCGGAGGAAGGGAAAATGCCTAGGATTGAGGGTCCCCTTGAAGAAGTGAGATAACAATTCCCACTCTCTGCTCATCACTCCCTGATGATCGCGGCCGAAGCCGAAAATATAATTTACATGCCCCCCGGAAGGTAAAAAATTTGTCTCGCCCACCAGTGAACCTATCTGGAAGAGCCACCTTAGGTTCAACTCTGGTTTCTCCAGGGGAGACAAAACTTTGGACTTAATGTCCGTCAGCTCCATGGATAATCCCTGCAACTGCAGAGCCAGCTGGGCTACTGGATCCATGGTAACTAGAGATAATTTTTTATGGCCAGTGAAAATGTCACGCTGTCTAATGATATGACTACAATGTCAGTAAACTATTTATACAGGAACCACACTCTATACAACATATAGTTTAGCAACCTAAGAATGTAAGTATAAAATAGATTTACCTGACACAATATCTGCAGAACTTAGGGTTAATCTTGAGGACTAGATGTGCAGAGACGATATCAGTTGAACTCAGGGTTAATCTTGAGGGCTTGATGAGCTGTAACAGGAAAGAGGAGGACCGGGGTCTAACCTGACCCTACACTGGGGTCCTAACTAATCCCTTACCTTGGAGGTACTGATAATGGTTCAGAGGTCCAAGTCTCCAGCCTAACCCTGTCTCCTATCAGACCCTGAACCCTGTAATCAGTCCTAAGAAGGATCCTGATTACCACCAAAGGGATATGGGCTGATCTCAGCTAAATACACAGATTAGACATATAAGACAGACAGGATAGCACTCTCTTGCATACACACTCAAACACCGAAGGAACATAAATGGTCTGGGAAATAAACTCTAAGCAAGTTAAGCTTAAAACAACTAAGGAGCTCTCTCAACTAGAGTCTATACAGATTCATTCCTATCTGTGGTCTGCATGAAGTGTTTCACTGGCAACTCCCAAAGCAGACAACCAGAAACTTAAAGGAAACCAATCAACAAATAATCAATTGCAGCCGGGAGAAACTGCACCCAGTCCCAGCACCGAGCACAGACAGAATTAACTCCCTAGCTGCCAAACACAAAGAAACAGCAACTCAGCTGTGAGAAGTCAAAATGTGCAACCGCGACGATCTTCGTGGCAATGCACACATGACAGCTGTAAGCCATAATCCTCAACATTAACAGAAATAAACACTTGAAATAGATCACTCTGTTTGCAATTACTCTATATAATATATGAGTTTCACTTTTTGTATTGAAGAACTGAAATAAATTAACTTTTTGATGCTATTCTAATTTTGTGAGAAGCACCTGTATTCAGGGGAGACTGGGTTAGATGCACAGCTGTGGTTTTGGAGGAGCTGGCTAGAGATGCCTTATTTAATTTACTGATCCTGTAAATTATGATTATCACCTGACTGAGTAGTAGGAGGATGTACTTGACTAATTATCTAAGAGTAACACCTATTTGAGTATGGTATGGTTTTATTGTAATGCACACTGTGGGAGAGGGTGAGTAGGGTGGATGTTAGTTCTGGTTTGGGTAGGAGAGAACAACATGGTGGTTATTTGAATAACATTGACTGCACAATTGGTTTATATGTGTACTATTCCTGTACATGTACTGTATAACGAATAATTATTATAATTATTGTTCTGTAAACTATGCTATCTGGTGTTCAGTAAAAGTTTACTGCTCCAAAAAAAGAATACTCAGTGAATGCTGGGAGACTCAAAAGAAGAAAGATGAAAACACAAATATGAAGTTAAAATAGAGAGGGAACAATAGGGAATTTTTAAATGAAGTACATTAGAAAAGTGATTAGATTATTAAATGAAATAGTTAGGTGTATACTATGATATTCAACATTAGTTTTCTACAAGCCTTTTAAGGAAAGAGTTACTGATTGGTTAGAGTTGATCAGCAGATTGGAATGAACAGAGAAGGAAAGTAAGGCCGGAGTCACAAAACCGTATAACACCGTATCCAAGTCATATGCCATCTACTGACCAAACGAAACCCTGTGGAATCAAGCAAAGGAGGAAGAGTTTAAGGGAGGAAGAGTTTGAATGGAGCACCAGCTCAGGTGACGTTGATGATACAGTTCCCCGATATAAAAGGTCAGCTTGCCAAAACGGGAAGAGATTTGGCGTGAATTAAAGGAACAGGCCGAGCGCGTATCAAGGAAGATGCTAAGGCCGAGGTGACAGGTTCCGGAAGAAGACCTGAGGCAGTTCATGTAATTTAGTGTGCCTGTGAGCAGAACCCGGGAGGTGTCAAGCGAGTCCCGGAAGCCAAATGACACCAGTCAAGAGCCGAAGACCCGATCCATGCCAGGCAAGTTCAGAAACCCAGATGACGCTGGACAAGACCCGAGAACCCATGCTGCATTGGTTCAGACTACTCCAGTCAAGAGCCGTCGCCCAGCCCACATTCCTCTGGGTATCATAACTTACCCTTGGTCAAACACCGAATGTCTGTGAGAAGACTCCGCTCAAGTGTGGATGCCCCTGGTGACGAATGGGAGGCTCAAGTGAGCCGGGCCGTTGCTTTCAGCACTGATGTATGGTACGGGGTTAGTCTACAGTAGGCTAGTGCAACAGACAGGGCAGGGGCCAGTTGAACCAAAGGAGGCACAGCGAACATTGTTAGACTTTGTCAGGAGGACTTGTAGCCTTACGGGAATAACCGGAGACCCCTGGGCCTGGGTTGGAAGAAGAGAAAATACAGTGACTTTCCTTAGTACCAATATAATCCCCTTTGTGAGTGGCTATAAAAACAAATAACAAGAGACTGAAATAGAAGTTAGAGTGAACCCGAGGATTCATTGTATATTTGTTATTGTATATTTTGTGCTGTAATTATCCTATTTAGCAATATTTGCTCTTGCTTTAGTTACCACACTTCCTGCCATATCAGGGAAATAAATAGTATTAGTGGTTACTTCTGCCTCATGCTTTATCTGTGCGTTGCAGTTGGTCACCTGCTTACACATGGATGCCTTATTGCTGAAACATTAACAAGTAAAATGCCACCATGTGAAAGTGATATGCAGCGGCGTAAAGCTCACTGATGCCAGCAGAAATTTCAACTGGATGTGTATCTTCCCACAAACCCATCGGGTACGTGCGTGACAATACACGCTGTCGGCCAGAGGACAACAGCTGATGTCAGTGTGCACGTGACGGGGAGCATGAGTGTCGTCATACGCTTCCATTGCACGCCGAAGTCATCTGCTGGCTGCACAAGAGGACAAGTGAGGTGGGGGAGCGAAGGAAAGGAAAGTTTTTTTTTTTAAATCAGTGGCCATACAAGTACCGTGTATGGATGACTATGGGGGTTCATTATACTTTATGGATGACTATGGGATGCGTTATATTTTATGGAGGACTATGAGGGTATATTATACTTCATGGATGACTATGGGGTGAATTATATTTTATGGAGGACTATAAGGGTGCATTATACTTTTATGAAGGACTATGAGCTGTGCAGTATATTATATGGAGGACTATGAGCTGGGCAGTATATTATATAGAGGACTATGGGATGCATTATACTATATGGAGGACTATGGGGCTGCATAATACTTTATATAGTTAGTTACATAGGTTGAAAAAAGTCCTAGGTCCATCAAGTTCAACCTTCCTCCACCAATTGTTCATTTTGTCACTAAATTAACTATAACCCGCAATGTTATGTGTATCAAGGAAATTGTCCAGCCCTTTTTTAAGAGCTGTTCTAGTGTCGGCCATTACTAACTCTTGTGGTCGGCATTCTACAGTCTGACTGCTCTAACTGTAAAGAAACCTTTCCTATTTAGATGCCGGAATCGCATTTCTTCCACCCATAATGAGTGCCCTCATGTCCTCAGTATGGTTTTTGGAAGGAATAAGTCATGTGCCAGTGTTTTGTACTGGCCACACACATATTTATACATGTAAATGAGATCTCCTCTGAGGCATCTTTTTTCTAAGCTAAACAAGTGCAACTTTTCATCATATCACAGGCCTTTCATCCCTTGTAATAATCTAGTTGCCCATATTTGAACTGATTCTAACTCCTGAATACGCTTTTTAAAATGTGTCCCCAAAACTGGATCCCGTATTCTAGCCTCACCAGTGATTTATGAAGGGATAATAATACGTTTGGATCACAGGATTTTATCTTTTTTTTTTGTACATCCTAAAATCTTGTTTGCTTTTGCGGCTGCTGCTTGACATTGAGTGCTGCTCAGCTTGTAACCAGAATACCCAAGTCCTTCTCCTGTTCTGTAGTCCCGAGTATACTCCCATTTAATGTATATGCAGCTATAGGATTACTCCGTTCCAGGTGCATTACTTTACATTTGTCTACATTAAATCTCCTTTGCCAAGAATTTGCCCATTCAATCATCTTATTCATATCGTTATGGAGGACTATGAGGGTGCATTATACTTTATGGATGACTATAGAGCAGTGTTTCTCAACTCCAGTCCTCAGGACCCACCAACAGGTCATGTTTTCAGGATTTCCTTAGTATTGCAAAGGTGATGGAATTAATGCTTGAGCAGGTGATAAAATTATCACCTGTGCAATACTAAGGAAATCCTGAAAACATGACCTGTTGGTGGGTCCTGAGGACTGGAGTTGAGAAACACTGCTATAGAGAAACCCATGCAAATGGGAAGAACATGATGTTGTCCTTGGTGTTATTTGAACCACTGAGCTACCGTGCTTCCTATGTAGTTATTTTTATAGATGTGATGGTCACTGGTGATAGCATAGGATGAACAAAGGCAGTGCTGAACTGGCCATGGGACAAATCTGGCAAATGCCAGGTGGGCTGGTCAGACCTAAGGCCACACGGATTGCAGCAATGTTAACAATATGTATCCTCAGTTTGCCAGTATTATTAAGTCATGGTGGAGCCTTGCGCTGTCACTTACTCCAGTATGACGACTGGATGTGGTGCTTATAAGGATGTTTTTTTTAATTTTGTTGACACGTCTCTGGGTCATGCCCCAGCATAATGCCAAAGAATCAGAAAAATAACAGAATGTACGTAAAGAATAATAGATTAGATAGAGTGTGAAAATGTTCGGATGATACATTGTAAGGTTTACTGTGATGTTGTATGTAGATATTTCACTGTAATCTCAAGGTTTCAAGTCCATCTCCAGAGATCTTGATAGTCCTTTGTCCACAGTGCACACATAATCAAGAAGTTTACAACCCATGGAACTGTAGAAAATCTCCCTGGACGTGGATGGCAAAGAAAAATTGGTGAAAGGTTGCAACGCAGGATAATCCAGATGGTGGATATGCAGCCTCAATGAAGTTCCAAAGAAACTCAAGCTGTCCTGCAGGCTCAGGGTGCATCAGTGTCAGCACAAACTATCCGTCGACATTTGACTGAAATGAAACGCTATGATAGGAGATCTAGTTGGACCTCACTGCTAACACAGAGACATAAAAAAAAGATAGACTGTAGTTTGCCAAAATGTACGTAAGGCAAAATCCTTGTGGGAAAGCGTCTTATGGACAGATGAGGCCAAGACAGAGCTATTTGGTAAAGCACATCATTCTACTGTTTACCGAAAATGGAATGAACCTTACAAAGAAAATAACAGTACTTACAGTGAAATATCGTGGAGATACAAAGATGTTTTGGGGTAGTTTTGCTGCTTCTGACACTGCCTTGACTGTGTGCAAGGCATCATGAAATCTGAAGATTACCTAAGGATTCTGGGTCGCAATGTAGTGCACAGTGTCAGAAAACTGGATTTGCGTCCTTGGTTCATGGGTCTTCTAGCAGGACAATGACCCCAAACAAAAACTTAAAGAAGCACCCAGAAATGAATGGAAACAAAGTGCTGGAAAGTTCAGAAGCGGCCAGCAATGAGTCTGGATCAAAATCGCATTGAACACCTGTAAAAAGATCTTAAAAGTGCTGCTCGGAGAAGGCACCCTTCAAATATGAGAGACCTGGAGTAGTTTGCAAAAGAAGAGTGCTCCAAAATTCCAGTTGAGAGGTGTAAGAAGCTTGTTGATGGTTATAAGAAGCGATTAATTGCAGTTACTTATTCCAAAGGGAGTACAACCAAATATTAAGGTGAAGGTGCCAACAATTTTGTTCAGACAATTTTGGGAGTAATGCGTCAAATTATGTCCAATTTGCCTTTTTTAATTTTTTTTTGTGTTGTTCCAATATATACAAAGAAACTAAACCTGTGTAACTGCAATAATTTTCTGGGAGAAAACCTTAATTTTTCTAGAACAATTCAAGGGTGCCAACACTTTTAGCCATGACAGTGTGCATATAAATGTATGTTTATGTGTGTATGTACAGTATATATATATATATATATATATATATTACAAATGAAATGTGTCATCTTTAACTTTTAAAACATAGGCAAGTCTAGTTCTCTTTGGTTGCAAAGAACCCTGGTTTTCAACCTTTTTTGTTTAAGTTGTGTGATGAACTTTGACACAATCATGTGCCCTGTTTTGGCTTTTTTTTTCTCCAAGGTTGGAAGGAAGTGGAAAAAAAAGACCACATAAAAGTAGATCAAACCTGACAGTTGCCATAGGTTTTTCCTGATGAAGAGGTCCTGTGTATGACACTGAAGCACGTTGACCTGAAACCTGACCAATAAAGCTTTTGAACATATCATCGACTATCTGAATATATTCATCAGCAGCGCATCCACTGACACTTCACCCGGATCCTGTGCCACTCTTTCCTTAAGGGTATGCCACACTAAACAGCATCGCTAACGAGATCGCTAAAAAACGTCACTATTTAGCGATCTCGTTAGTGACGTTGTTGTGTGTGGCATGTACTAACGACGTGGCCCCTGCTGTGATCCTGTCACGACGTATAGAAGATATATTCAAAGATAGCAACCTATATCTAATGTGACATCATTCTAAATTTCATATAATAGAGAAAATCAACATGTATACATAGTATCTGCCAGCAATGTCTTACCTGACATAATATCCTATGTATTGTGGGTCAATACTGTGTACGTGTCACGCTGTCTCTGGATAGAGGTGGACCGGGGTCTATGCTGACCCTGAACTGGGGTCCTGACTAGTCCCTCTACCTGGAGGTACTGTTAATGGTACAGAGGTCCAGGCCGCCAGCGTAACCCTGTCTCCTGTAGATCCCTGACCACTGTAATCTAGTCCTGAGAAGGACCCTGATTACCACCACAGGGAATGGGCAGGTCACAGCTTACACACAGTCTAAGACAAACGAGACAGACAAGGGGTAAAGAAAACACAGCCTTGCATACAACACTTCCACTACAGAGGAACACAAAAGGTTAAGGAGATAAACAATAAGCGAGGAGAGGAAAAACCACAACAGGCACTCTTAGCTTAAGTCTTCTCAGAAACGATCCGCTCTGCTGGTCTGAATGAATGCTTTCACCGGCAACTTCCCCAGCAGACCAGCAGGTATATGAAGGAAGCTAATTAACAAAACATCAATCGCAGCTGGGCGAGGCTGGTCAGCCCAGCACCGAGAGAGAAAGAATTAACTCCCTCAGTGCCGAAAAACACCCAGCACCAGAAACTCAGCTGTGCGAAGTCAGGGTGTGCAATCGCGACGATCTCCGCCGCGACACACCCGTGACAGTACCCCCCCTTCTACGAGGGGCCTCTGGACCCTCAGGGCCTGGTCTATCTGGGTGAGTAGTGTGGAAGGCCCGAACCAAACGGTCTGCGTTAATATCCGACGCAGAAACCCACATCCTCTCCTCAGGACCATACCCCCTCCAATGAACAAGGTACTGAAGGGACCGGTGATTCAGACGTGAGTCAATGATCTTCGATACCTGAAACTCCAAATTACCATTGACCACCACTGGAGGAGGAGGTAGAGGTGACGGTATAACTGGTGCCACATACCTCTTAAGCAACGATTTGTGGAACACATTGTGGATTTTAAATGTAGGAGGGAGGTCAAGACGGAAAGCCACCGGATTAACTATTGAACTGATCCTGTATGGCCCGATGAATCTGGGACCGAGTTTCCAGGAGGGAACCTTAAGTTTTATATTCTTGGTAGACAACCATACCAGATCGTTCACACTTAGGTCCGGACCAGACACTCTCCTCCTATCAGCCATACGTTTGTATCGGTTCCCCATAGTGCTCAGATTATTAAGCACTCCTCTCCACACTGAAGCAAGTGACGACGAAAATCGTTCCTCCTCAGGAACCCCAGAAGAGCCCCCCCCATTGAAAGTACAAAACTGGGGGTGAAAACCATATGCCCCAAAAAACGGGGACTTACCAGTGGACTCGCTCCGCCTATTGTTAAGAGCGAACTCTGCCAGAGGCAAGAAAGAAGACCAGTCCTCTTGGTTCTCTGAGACAAAACACCGGAGATATGTCTCTAAGCTCTGATTCAGACGCTCTGTCTGACCATTGGTCTGCGGATGAAAAGCCGAAGAAAATGACAACTGCATCCCCCGACGAGAACAAAATGCCTTCCAGAATTTGGACACAAACTGAGACCCCCGATCCGACACCACATCGGAAGGCAACCCGTGAAGTCTCACAATCTCCCCAATGAACACCTGCGCCAGAGTTTTAGCATTAGGAAGAGCAGGAAGAGCAATAAAATGTGCCATTTTGCTGAACCTGTCAACTACAACTAGTATGACAGTTTTACCTGAAGACGGAGGAAGGTCCGTAATGAAGTCCATAGACAGATGGGTCCATGGACGCTCCGGGATTTTCAACGGTAAAAGGGCCCCAGACGGACGGGTATGTGGGGTCTTAGAGCGCGCACATACCCCACAGGACGCGACAAAAGTTACCACCTCTTTATTTAAGTTAGGCCACCAAAACCGGCGAGAAACGAGATCTACAGTTGCTTTACTCCCTGGGTGTCCTGCCAAAGCAGAATTATGATGTGCCTCGATAACCTTTTGTCTTAACTGATCTGGAACAAACAGTTTCCCTGGAGGTCCTACAGGGGCGTCCCCCTGAGCCTCCAATACCTCCTCCTCAAGCTCAGAGCATACAGCCGACACCACATCTCCCTCCTGAAGAATAGGAACCGGGTCATCCGTCTTCCCGGCCCCCGGGAAACTACGAGATAAGGCATCAGCCTTTACATTTTTTGACCCAGGACGATATGTGACGACAAAATTAAACCTGGTAAAAAACAACGACCATCTAGCTTGTCTGGAATTCAGACGTTTTGCAGACTCTAAATACAGCAGGTTCTTGTGATCAGTAATGACGGTGACCGGGTGGACTGCCCCCTCCAAAAAGTGACGCCACTCTTCAAAAGCCAACTTAATGGCCAAGAGTTCCCTATTGCCGACATCATAATTCCTCTCGGCGGACGACAATTTTTTAGAGAAGAAAGCGCACGGATGCCATTTACCAGGGGACGGACCTTGAGATAATACCGCACCCACTCCTACGTCAGATGCGTCTACCTCCACAATGAACGGTTGTGATGCATCAGGTTGGATGAGTATGGGTGCTGAAGCAAAACATTTTTTCAAGGAGGAAAATGCTTGACAAGCTTTGTCAGACCACCTAGAAAAATCCGTCCCTTTTTTTGTCATGTCAGTGAGAGGTTTGACAACAGATGAGAAATTACGAATAAATTTCCGGTAGTAGTTAGCAAACCCCAGGAAACGCTGCAGTGCTTTAAGATCCTCTGGCCGATCCCATTCAAGCACAGCCTTCACTTTCCCAGGGTCCATACGGAAACCGGAGGCTGACACCAAGAATCCTAAAAACTGAAGTTCTTGTACAGCGAATACACACTTCTCCCATTTGGCGTACAGTTTATTATCTCGCAAGATCTGCAACACTTGTCTCACATGCTCCTGATGAGACACAAGATCCGGCGAGTAAATTAAGATGTCATCTAGATAAATGACAACAAACTGTCCCACTAGGTGGCGAAAGATGTCATTAACAAAATGTTGAAACACCGCCGGGGCAGTAGTCAGACCGAAAGGCATGACAAGGTTCTCATAATGTCCCTCCGAAGTGTTAAACGCCGTCTTCCACTCATCCCCCTCCTTTATCCTAATCAGATTATACGCCCCCCTGAGATCCAACTTAGAGAACCATTTGGCGCCCACAATCTGATTGAAGAGATCAGGAATAAGTGGGAGCGGATACGGATCTCGGACCGTAATCCGATTAAGCTCACGGAAATCCAGGCAAGGGCGTAGGCCTCCATCTTTTTTCTTCACAAAGAAGAACCCCACAGCCACTGGGGAAGATGAAGGTCTAATATGCCCCTTGGCCAGACTTTCCGAAATGTAATCCTTCATAGCTTGCCTCTCAAGACCAGAAAGGTTATATAACCTAGATTTTGGTAACTTAGCATCAGGAAGCAATTTTATAGCACAGTCATATGCGCGATGAGGAGGTAATTCTTGACACCCTTCCTCAAAGTCCTCCAGAAAAGGAGGTAAGGTTCTAGGCACGACCGTACCGATGACCGTGTTCATGCAGTTACTATTGCAAAATTCACCCCACTGGCTTATCTCTCTGGATTGCCAATTAATAACTGGGTTATGTTTAGTTAACCAAGGAAGTCCCAACACAATAGGAGTGGGAAGGCCCTCCAACACATAACAAGACAATAGTTCTTTATGTATTGCCCCACTCGAAGGTCTATGTTATGCACGGCTTGCACAAAGCTACCTTGACCGAGAGGCCTGGCGTCAATAGAGAATATAGGGATAGGTTTGGCCAATACACTCAGTTGCATACCTTGAACCTGGGCAAACCGAGCGTCCACCAGATTAGCCGCGGCCCCACTATCCAGAAGAACAGAAATCCTCTCAGTTCTCGTACCTACCACCACCTCCGCTGGTACGAGAAACTGAGACGGACTTGGGGACGAAATACATACTCCCAGATTGTCGTCCACCACACAACCTGGGATTAATAGTTTTCCGGCGACTTCTTGCTCAGTACAGTACGGGATGGACACCCCCCAATAAAATGTCCCTCTCTCCCGCAGAAGAAACACCTTCTTGTTTTGCGGCGCACCGCCGATCCCCTCCCTCGGAATGATGTCCCTCCCAACTGCATAGGTTCCTCGGAACAAACCAGGGGAACCTCAATATTAGGGACTTTAGAAGGAGGTGGAGTCATCACAGGGGGCGGAGTTACCCCACACCTCTCCCGAAGCCGTCTATCAATGCGAATAGCAAGAGCCATAGCGGCCTCCAGTGACGGGGGAGAATCATACTGAGCCAACACATCTTTTAATTTGTCAGATAAACCTTGACAAAACTGGCTCTTAAGACCGGGTCATTCCACTGAGTATCCGTGGCCCACCTACGGAACTCTGAAGAAAATTCCTCCGCCGGACGATCTCCCTGCTGTATCCTACGTAACTTCATTTCAGCAAGGGAGACCCGATCCGGGTCATCATATACCAGACCCAGGGCTGTAAAAAATCGGTCCACTGACTGGAGAGCCGGGGAGCCCGGGGGGAGAGAGAACGCCCAGGATTGAGGGTCCCCTTGTAAGAGCGAGATGACAATTCCCACCCTCTGATCCTCACTCCCCGACGACTGCGGCCGCAGCCGAAAATACAATTTACATGCTTCCCGGAAAGTAAAAAACTTGTCCCGCCCACCAGTGAACCTGTCCGGGAGAGCTACTTTAGGTTCAAATCTGGTTTGCTCCCAGGGGTACAAAACCTTGGATTTAACGTCCGTCAGCTCCATGGACAAACTCTGCAACTGCTGAGCTAAATGGGCTACTGGATCCATGGTGGCTGGGGAGAATCTTTAGATAGGCCGGTGAAAATGTCACGACGTATAACAGATATATTCAAAGATAGCAACCTATATCTAATGTGACATCATTCTAAATTTCATATAATAGAGAAAATCAACATGTATACATAGTATCTGCCAGCAATGTCTTACCTGACATAATATCCTATGTATTGTGGGTCAATACTGTGTACGTGTCACGCTGTCTCTGGATAGAGGTGGACCGGGGTCTATGCTGACCCTGAACTGGGGTCCTGACTAGTCCCTCTACCTGGAGGTACTGTTAATGGTACAGAGGTCCAGGCCGCCAGCGTAACCCTGTCTCCTGTAGATCCCTGACCACTGTAATCTAGTCCTGAGAAGGACCCTGATTACCACCACAGGGAATGGGCAGGTCACAGCTTACACACAGTCTAAGACAAACGAGACAGACAAGGGGTAAAGAAAACACAGCCTTGCATACAACACTTCCACTACAGAGGAACACAAAAGGTTAAGGAGATAAACAATAAGCGAGGAGAGGAAAAACCACAACAGGCACTCTTAGCTTAAGTCTTCTCAGAAACGATCCGCTCTGCTGGTCTGAATGAATGCTTTCACCGGCAACTTCCCCAGCAGACCAGCAGGTATATGAAGGAAGCTAATTAACAAAACATCAATCGCAGCTGGGCGAGGCTGGTCAGCCCAGCACCGAGAAAGAATTAACTCCCTCAGTGCCGAAAAAACACCCAGCACCAGAAACTCAGCTGTGCGAAGTCAGGGTGTGCAATCGCGACGATCTCCGCCTCGACACACCCGTGACAGATCCTGCTGTAATCTCGTTCATCGTTCCGGACCCTATTTTTATCGTTGGCGTCCCGCTGGTGAGTATATATCGCTGAGTGTGGCACCTTTTTGTTAGCGATGTGCGGTGTTTTTGTACCGCCAAAGTCGTTAAGGAGATCGCTAACCGCGATAGCGTCCTTAACGACATCGCTAAATTAGTGCGCTACTAGCGATATTAAAACGATCCCGCTAGCGATTGCATTAGTATGCGTCGTTATCGTGATCGCTAGCGGGAGCGTTTAGTGTGGCAGTACCTTTATGGACCTGTGTCTTGCAGTGGCTGATATGTGCTAAACATGTTGCTTAGGTGCAACTTCATCAGGTGAGCAGATTCCTTTTTTCTCTGCACCTTATTGTGTTATCAGTTAAGACACTATTGAGCTCTGTTTTTCCTAGTTTCCCATATCTACTATCTTTAACTTTAGCCCTTTTAGAGACCACTTAATCATCAACTTACTTAACTATTCACAATAACAGTAATTTTGTCCATGGGTGCCTAAACTTTTACATGTCCCTGTATATGCCCTCAACATCTCCTGTGTTCAGAGATTACTGCTGCAAGTTCTTTTCAAATTCATCACAAAGTCGACTCCAGACCAACAAAAACCTGGCAAAACTGTTGCGAGTAGTAACATCATCCATACCACCTAACATCACACATCTCACCAAAGAAAAGCAGCTCCAGTCACCCCCTTTTGGTGAGTATATTAATTGTTTGACAAAATATAGCAGAATAAAGTTCAAATTGATCATTTTTTAAGACCTGCGTATGATGGTATAAATATCCAAATTGCCCCCGGCAAAAAAAAGGTTCCCCACCGCTCACCTAGAGCATTCAAGACTGCCTTACTTAAAGGGCATTTACACTGGCCGATCCTTCAGTTTCTAACGTTAATGATAATTGTGCAATGTGAATGATTTTAGTGACTTAATGTGTTCAAAAACCACTTTTTCATCGTGCATGAAATTGCTCTAAAAAACTAAGAAAATTTGAATTCATTTTTTTGAAAATTGTTTAAAGTAAATGGAGATTCTTAGATCAGAAAATTGAGGAGTTGAAATTCAAATCCTAAATCGGTATGGTTTTTAGTGATTGGTTGATCATGTTCTGAGGCAATTTTTCAACAGCTGTTGGAGCATTGGAACGAGTATATACAGTTAGGTCCAGAAATATTGGCACAGTGACTAAATCTTCATGATGTGGGCTCTCCATGCCAGGATTTACTTAAAATGAACAACTGAAATGCAATTAAAGCATAGACTTTCAGGATTAAATAAAGGGTTTCAACAAAAATACCAGTGAAACGTTTAGTAGTTAAAATTTTTCTGCAAAGCCTCCTCATTTCAGGGGCTCAAAAGTAATTGGACAAATTAACTTTACCACAAATAAAATGTTAATTTTTCATACTTTGTAGAGAATCCTTTGCAGGTAATGACTGCCTGAAGTCTGGAAGCCATGGACATCACCAAACGCTGGGTTTCCTCCTTTGTGATGCTTCGCCAGGCCTTTACTGCAGCTGACTTCAGTTGTTGCTTGTTTGTAGGCCACCCTGTGTGAAATGCTTCTCAATGGGCCTGAGGTCTGTTGATTTAATAGGCCATTGCAAAATATTCCACTTCTTTACCTTGAAAATCTCCTAGGTTGCTTTCGCAGTATGTTTTGAGTCATCGTCCAATCAACCTTGCTGCATTTGGATGAATCTGAGCAGAAAGTATCGCCCTGTGCACCTCAGAATTCATCCGGCTGCTTCTGCCTTCAGTCACATCATCAATAAACACGTGACCCAGCGCCACTGGAAGCAGTGAAGAGATCAGAGCTACATTGATTTGGTCATGGAACTATTGGGAAGGCCATTTCTCCAGGAACCATTTTTCAATACCACAATGTCAGCCCGAATGTTGCTCAGGCTGTGAAAGGCCTAAATATACTACCATTGCCTGCAGCGTCTCTGTACTTGCCTCCCATTGAGCACATCCGAGATGTTATTGATTGGCAATTACACAGGTAGCTACTTGTAGTGGATCTTTATGATTTACCCAACTGCATTAAGCACGTCAAAACACACCTCAGACAACCATTAATAACTTCACTGATCACAGCCAAGGCGTCTAAGTGCGTATATTTCAGCGTGCGGCGCTCATACTTGTTACTGTAAAAATTGATATTTGTTAAATTTTGTTTCCATTTTTTTCATCATTTATATATTATCATGTGATTTTCATAACTTTTCCTACTTGGTGTTGTAATTTCAATGTTGAGGTGTGTATTTATAGGGGTTGTAATCTTGCCTGTAAAAAAGGCCATGCTTAGCATCATTATCTGTTACAGTACCAATCTGCTGCAGAATAGAAACAGGCCCCACAGTCAGAAAGGCAGCAAAATAATAATGAACAACCACTCACACATCCATTGGTGGGAGGTGGTTGGAGGTAGTGTGTTTGTGTGTATTTGCGTAGTATTTACAGATGCACACAATTAAGTCTTGCATAAGGTACAGTCACACCGATATGGGTAGGGCACAGTCTGGCTTACCGCCTGTTGGTGACGCCAATACTATTAGATCAGACAGGCTGAACAACAGTATAAGTGCACCCCACAAAAACAGACACCCTATTTTCTCCTACCAACACAACAGGCCTTGGTATGCAAGCTCGCAACTGACGTCATGGGTGCTCAATGTCTTGCAGGTACCTACAGTCATGGCCAAAAGTTTTGAGAATGACACAAATATTATATTTTCACACGATCTGCTGCCCTCTGGTTTTTATGTGTGTTTGACAGATGTTTTTATCACAGACAGAAATATAATAATTGCAAACATATAAGTAACAAAAGCTTATATTGACAGTTAGAATGAGTTAATGCAGCAAGTCAATATTTGCAGTGTTGACCCTTCTTCTTCAGGACCTCTGCAATTCTCCCTGGCATGCTCTCAATCAACTTCTGGACCAAATCCTGACTGATAGCAGTCCATTCTTGCACAATCAATGCTTTAATTTTGTCAGAATTTTTAGGTTTTTGTTTGTCCACCCGTCTCTTGATGATTGACCACAAGTTCTCAATGGGATTAAGATCTGGGGAGTTTCCAGGCCATGGACCCAAAATCTCTATGTTTTGTTCCCTGAGCCATTTAGCTATCACCTTTGCTTTACGGCAAGGTGCTCCATCATGCTGGAAAAGGCATTGTTGATTGCCAAACTGCTCTTGGAGGGTTGGGAGAAGTTGCTCTTGGAGGACATTCTGGTACCATTCTTTATTCATGGCTGTGTTTTTAGGCAAGACTGTGAGAGAGCCGATTCCCTTGGCTGAGAAGCAACCCCACACATGAATGGTTTCAGGATGCTTAACAGTTGGCATGAGACAAAACTGGTGGTAGCGCTCACCTTGTCTTCTCCGAATGAGGCGTTTTCCTGATGTCCCAAACAATCGAAAAGGGGATTCATCAGAGAAAATAACTTTACCCCAGTCCTCAGCAGTCCACTGCCTGTACCTTTTGCAGAATATCAGTCTGTCCATGATGTTTTTTCTGGAGAGAAGTGGCTTCTTTGCTGCCCTCCTTGAGACCAGGCCTTGCTCCAAGAGTCTCTGCCTCACAGTGCGTGCAGATGCAGTCACACCTGCCTGCTGCCATTCCTGAGCAAGCTCTGCACTGCTGGTAGCCCGATCCCGCAGCTGAAACACTTTTAAGACACGGTCCTGGCGCTTGCTGGTCTTTCTTGGGCGCCCTGAAGCCTTTTTGGCAACAATGGAACCTCTCTCCTTGAAGTTCTTGATGATGCGATAGATTGTTGACTGAGGTGCAATCTTTCTAGCTGCGATACTCTTCTCTGTCAGGCCATTTTTGTGCATTGCAATGATGACTGCACGTGTTTCTTTAGAGATAACCATGGTTAACAGAAGAGAAACAATGATGCCAAGCACCAGCCTCCTTTTAAAGTGTCCAGTGGTGTCATTCTTACTTAATCATGACAGATTGATCTCCAGCCATGTCCTCATCAACACCCACACCTGTGTTAATGGAGCAATCACTGAAAAGAGGTTAGCTGGTCCTTTTAAGGCAGGGCTGCAATGATGTTGAAATGTGTTTTGGGGGATAAAGTTCATTTTCTAGCCAAATATTGACTTTGCAAGTAATTGCTATTAAGCTGATCACTCTTTATAACATTCTGGAGTATATGCAAATTGCCATTAGAAAAAGTGAAACAGTAGACTTTGTAAAAATTATTATTTGTGTCATTCTCAAAACTTTTGGCCATGACTGTACACTAAAATTAAAAGAAATACACTGAAAGTGATAAAAAAAATTAATTATGCCTGTAATGATAATTTGACAATTGCTCAAAAGTCATCTTCACAGAACAGGAAGTGTCAGCCTATTATGGGGCTCAGAGTAAAAACTGCAAGAGTTCAGGATTTTTTCTTTTACTACTGGCAACGACAGACAATTAACAAACACACTAACAAATCTTAAAAAAATAAATAAAAAAACTTGTTTGTTTTAAATAGGCAATTTTCTCATAACAGATTCCAGATTCCCTATGAACACTATATACACTACATGTAGTAAAAAAAAAATGCATTTATGAAAAGATTATGTTCGTTCCCTTGAAAAATTCATAGGTAAAGAGGACCTGTCACCACCCCTGTTTTAGTAAATCCTGGAATTCTCTATAAAACATAAATTCTGGAGCAACCTTTCTGTAAACTGCATGTTGTACCAACTGTCTGCTATTCCTCCTGGAAATGTATGAGTAAACCAACATCTGGGCGTCACCATTTTACTTGTCAATCAAGTTAAGTCCCTACCCAGTTTGACACAGTCAGCAGTAGTTGGACACCATCAGACTGTGTAAGCACACACCTCACAGAAAGGGTAAAGGGTATGCCACACTAAACAATATCGCTAACGGGATCGCTAAAAAACGTCACTATTTAGCGATCCCGTTAGCGATATTGTTCAGTGCGGCAGCTTCCAGCGACGAGCTTCCTGCTGTGATCTCGCTCGTCGCTGGAATCGTTCCGGACCCTATTTCATCGCTGGCGCTCCCGCTGGGTAAGTATCTTATCGCTGTGTGGCACCTTTTCTTAGCGATTTAGCGGTACTTTTGTACCGCTAAAGTCGTTAAGAAGATCGCTAACGGCGATAGCGTCGTTAACTATATCGCTAAATGTGACAGCATTTAGCGATATAGAAACAATCCCGCTAGCGATCGCATTAGTATGCGTCGTTATTGTGATCGCTAGCGGGATTGTTTAGTGTGGCAGTACCTTAAGTGGTAACACTGGAATAGCAGAGAAATGTAGCATTGCAGAGTTAAAAGAAAAAACAAAAAAACAAAACCAGTATCTCAGCACAGAATCAAAGTGCACCTTCCCACCTACTTGTCCTCAACCTTCACCTCCCCCTTCCTTGATTGACAGCTCTCACTTTTTAAAGCTAGACAAGAGTGGAAAGCAAGTGGGAGGGAAGGTGCACGTAAATGACTGGCCACGTCATGGCGTACTTAGCGCCTGAACTTGACGGAGTCCTTTTAAGTACGTTAGTGAAAAAATGCTCATAGCCCAAGAAAGTGTATAGTAATACTTGACTTTATTTGCAGTCATAGAAAATATACTTAAAGAACCGCGTAGTAATATTCAGTTTACAGTACATTGACTTCTATATACTTTGTAGTCTTACTACAGTACATTTTCATTTGCAAGAAACATCATTGGACAAGAGTTGAACTATTGACCAGCAGCATTAGCAAATATATGTTAAATTGAATTATTGTTTTGCTTGGAAGCCCATCTATAAGTATAACGTAGACTCATATATAGCTAGTATGTGTTTCCATGAAGCTCTATGTCTATGTGAAATTGTGTATATTTCTTTTACCTTAATTTTACTATAACGTTATTTGTGCATACCATAAATATGTCTCCATATACCCCATAAATAAAATAAATTCAGAAAGTCACTTAAAGGGACTGTAGTAACAGAACATGGCTGCTCCTTGCTGAAATAGTGCTTCTCTTATCTATAGGGAATTTCTAATATTGAAGCATCATTTACGTCAATGAGGCTAAGCTGAAATTCCAGACATGGCCAGTGAACAAGAGTGGCGCTGTTTAAACAAGGACACAGTCATACATTTATTTTAACTGCAAGATAATATAGTAACTAATATTCTATAAGAAATAACATGTTGCAGATAATTAATAAATTAAATGCAAAAAAACTTGAAAAAAATAAATTACATTGACCCATCCTAGGTTATGTAAAAAATAAGAAAGTTATTTGAGCCAACTTCCCATCTGCACTGAGCACACTTACTTATACGACAATCAGGAATATAAAGGGATGTCAAAGGGATACAGAATTACTCCAAAACCACTTGGAATTTCAAGGAAAATATAACCAGGAAACGAGTGAAATATCAGAGAACAAGATCATCAAAAACAAAACACTATACTCTGGAAACATAATAAATCATTAGGAAAAGGGGTACATCAAACTAACACAAGGTCCAATATCTACGGAGAGGTTGAAGCAGCCTACTGGAAGTAAGCACAATATTATCAGAAGAAGCTTTCACTGTGGCACGAGAGGAATACAGGGTACACAGCTGCATGCTGTACGGGCTATATATTGTGCAATGACGAGAGCTTCTGTAGTATCATGAGTGTGTCATCTGTGAGGAAGAAGCAGCTGGTGGCCCACGGGAAGTCATCTTCAGCTGTGTGGGCTCTCTAACCTACACACACCGCCTTCAATGGCGACAGACTGGCCAGCCACTGCACCCGGAGGGAGCCTGGAAATGTGTGTCTGGGAAAAAAGAAAGAGAAGAAGAGGTTAAGAAATCAAACAACTCGACCTTGGAATGTATTTACAATGGCACACCATGAGGTCTCCTCAAAGTCTATAGTGAAAGTAGAGGTATGGACCGTAATGTAAAAGACAAGTTCAACTAAAGGTAAAAAAAAAAAAAAAAAAAAAAAGTCAGGCTCAACTCTAGTTAGACCTTATTCATTTAGGCATAGAAAAAACAAACAGTTTTTAATTAGTGTGTTCAATCTGATTTTTATTAATTTTTGGTTCTCTTGCCCGTTTTTACCATCACAACTTGGCAAGTTCTTAAGGTAATGTCGCAAGTGGCAAACAGGGATGTTTATTAAGCACATAATTCACAACTGATTAATCAAAATATGTAATTTAAAAAGAATATGTCAGTCGACTAAGGCTGCTCAAACCACGAGACAGCAGGAATCAGAACCTGGCTGCACAAGTCTCGGAAACATTGCAGTGTTTCAGAGAAAGAATAGTTTGATGATGCCGTCAGGAACTATAGGGATAGATAAAACTAGTAAAGCATCACGCCCAGCCGGCTTCTCCGTGTATTGCTCAAGTTGACTAACAGTTCTCTCCTATGTGTGTACATCGGGACCTGTCAACTAACTAGAGCGGTGCGGGGAAGAAGCCGAACGTGGGCCGCGTCGGACTAGCCTCATCTCTCTCTATAGTCCCTGAATGGCTCTTCAAACTATGTTTTCCCTGAAATGCTGCAGCAATTCAGAATGGATCATACCTGGCAGCAATTACGTAGCCATGCACTAATTTGAGCTGCCTGTGGTTTGAAGTGACTGATATGGTCAAATGCATTGAATGGGAACCTCTTAAGGGCCCGTCTCACATAGCGATATCGCTACCGAGATCGCTGCTGAGTCACTAGTTTTGTGACGCAGCAGCGAGCTCACCAGCGATATCGCTGTGTGTGACATTCAGCGACGATCAGCCCCCCTGCGGGTATCGCTGATCGTCGCTGAAATGTCAGGACCTTTTTTGATCGCTGGTCTCCCGCTGACAGGCACGCATCGCTGCGTGTGACAGGCGGGAGACCAGCGATCCGCTGGTAACCAAGGTACACTGCGGGTAACTAAGCGATGTTACTCGCAGTGTCGCTGTCCCAGATCGCTGCCTGAGCTGCCTGTTTGGCAGCTCAGCAGCGATCATGTAGTGATACACCAGGATCTGACAAGTGCATATCGTTGTCGGGATCGCTGGTGTATCGTTATGTGAGACCCAGCCTTTAGATCAGGCTCAATAATCTGTCAGCAATCCAAGGCACCAGGGATCTGGTGCCTGAAAAAGACGCAGGCGCAATAGCCTTCTGTCAGTCCCCGGGCAGCGTGCACTGCGCATGCCCGAGGACTGTTCCAAGAGCGCAGGCGCCCGACAGCTGGTTAATCAAAGAAAAACAACTCAGGAGGAGGGGCTGTGACGCTGAAAGGGGGGTGATGGACGGATGGGAGGAGGATTACAGGGAGACAGACACCAACCTATGGGACGCAATCATGGTATGGGGACATATTATTAAAAGTCTATATTTCAGCGTTGCAGGGGACCAGAAAAATAAGAGCCACCTTCACAGAATGCAGCCTTAGTGATGCTGAAGGTGGCTCTTTTACTTAAAAACGCCTGGGGGGAGAGGGGTGACAGGTTCCTTTTAAACTGAGTACTTCCTCCATTTGGCGATGAGCCACTGATTCTGGAACAGTTTTTATTTTTCTTCAGTGCCCCTCAGTTACAATGTTATGCACTCCGGTAACAATGGTGAAAATTTTCCTTCAACAGAATGAACATATACAGTCAAAACACAGCAAAGTTATCAATGCAAGTCCAATATTGATCAGAGTATTTGATCAAATCTTCAATGTAAGTCAATAGGTCAGTGAAAAAAATCTGACAGCACTCAGATGCCATCCGTTTTTTACTGACTGATAAGAAAAAAAGTTTCTCCACTTTCTCCTATCAGTAAAAAAAACTGATGAACCTCTGTCTAAACTCTGTCACTCACTCATGAAATTCCATCTGTTTTCTTGTATGCGGAAAAAAACCTGATGTCTGCATGAGACCTAAGGGTATGTTCCCACGTTCAGTAACCGGCAGCGCTTTGGATGCAGCACATGTCCCACAGCATCCAAAGCGCTGCCGGCTTTTGAACGCAGGTGATTCCGCATGTGCTCATTGAACCATGCGGAATCACTGCGTCCTATACATTGTACGTGGACATTTATCATGCGGAGACTTCAGTTCCGCAACAGACATGCTGCGGTCTGGAAAGACGCGCAGCATGTGCGTCTCCGCAGGGAAGCCGCAGGTGTCGGAACACAGTGGAGATGGGATTTCTTCAAATCCCATCCACTATGCTGTAACATCTGGCCGCTGCGGGTTAGACGCTGCGGATGTACGCAGCGCCCAACCCGCAGCATTTATTGACTGTGGGAACATACCTTAACAGTTATTTGTTGCTGCAATTTTCAGACGTGTCGTGGCAGCACCACACCGTAACCTGGTCACTAGAGATGAGCGAACCCAAACTTTAAAGTTTAGGGTTTGTACCGGTCACTTAGTGTCCGGTGCTGAATTCTGATTTCTCCCGGAAGTCAGTTTCAATGTTTGGAATTCCGAGGGAAGGAAAAAAAGAGAGAAAAGAGACAGAGGGAACCAGAACCTAACTTCCAAAACCTGAACTTCCACGGTTCCCCTCGTTCCCTACTGGTCCTGTCTGGCCTTGCCCTAAGGCATCTATAGCATTTAATTTTTTTTTGTTAACCATAAATAGGTACATATAACAAAACATGGAAAAAAATCCATAATAAGAAGAATGTAGTAAGATGCAAGGAATGTTTCGCATCAACATACTGTATGCATTTGAAGCTTCACACTCGAAACCGCTTCTCACTACAGAAGCCTGGGAGACAGGACTAGAAGAGGGAGATTAACTCATTTCAGGAAAGGTCAAAAACATCTCTTCAGAAGGACTGAGAGCAGCAGCTGTTTCTGTCATCAGAATCAAGATTCCCGGCTGGAGAATATGATAACAATGTAGACCAGATGTCAAAAGGATGCAACTGTGAAGACTGCGATCTTCATGAGCACGGAGATTTCACCGATAAAGGAAATGCCTGAAGCACCTTGCTCTGCATCACGAGGCGACACATGAAAGACAATGGCTAATGTAACGTAAAGGAGACTTATCTGCTTGTAAACGGATAGTTCACAAACGCATGTAATGATTATCATTGCTGGTGGATTACAGTAATCTACATGAAGACACAGCGTCTCAGACTAATTTGAAGCAACAGCCTGAATTACCACTACAGATGGTTGTATGGGTTGTTGTAGAGCTCTGAACAACTAAAGTTTTCTTTTTTAATGTGACAGCTTATCTTATTGGAATTAAATTCTCAAAATATTTGCAATGTTTCAGCTGAAAATCATAAGGCTTTTATTTTTTGTTTTGACAAGCTATGTTTGTGGTTGTCTAAAATTAAAAAAAAAAAAAAAAAAAAAAAAAAAGGTTTTCTTTCCTTCAAAAACTGGACTACTCTTGTCTGTGGACTGTGGATTAGCAGCTCTGCCATATTCTTTCATGTTCTTTAAATATCAGACAGACAATGGTAAAAAAAAGACATTTCTTGCAAAGAGAAAACTTTTCATTTTTGGTTTCAGATCTCAGACAACCACTTTTTATGAAAGAAAACTACACTCACATGCACACCTGTAATTAATGCAAGCTAATGGAAATCTGTCAGACTCGCTCTTTTGGTTAGTAGGTATTTTATTTTTTTTTTATGCTGAAAAGTCCTTAGACAAAAAGAAAAAAAATCATTTCAATCTTAAGGTAGCCATAAACATCAGACTTTAGTTGCACAAAATGAACCATTTCCACCAAAACAATTGTAGGGTAAAACTTTTAAAAAATTAACAAATGTTTTAACCGACCGATCAGCATCCATCATCTGAAATCAAGTCAGCCATGTTTAAATGTTTTTTTCATATGATAGTTGGACAAAGAAAAAAAAACATAATTGAGTGAAATAATGTTTGCCCACGCACAATTATTCATTCACCTTGTTGGAGTCATTGAACATGTATGGCCTATAACAGCCAATAAGGACTAAAATGTTGATGGCTGCATCAGTACAATGACTGAAGTAGACTTGACTAGACTGACTGTTTAGTCAAAGATCAACCATAAAATACTTTAATGTGTACGTCCACTTCAGATCTATAATGAGGTGAAGTTGGTATAGAAAAAAAAAGTTAAAAGGGATTATTACTAGGCATGAGCGAACGTGATCGGATAAGGGGTATTCAGAGCATGCTCGGGTGCTATCCGAGTGTCCTTCGGCGTAGTTGAATAATATCTTCGAGTCCCCGCAAGCGTGAGTTCGACAGCTGCAACAAATGCAAAGATTCCCTAACAAACGGGCAATCCCTGCATGTGTTGTGGCTGTCGAACAGCCGCGAGGACCTGAATATATTAATCAAGCACGCCGAAGACACTCGCTTAGAACCCGAGCATGCTCGGATAACACCTTATCTGATCACGTACGCTCATCACTAGTTGATATACAAGAAAAAAGGGGGAGTTGGAGTGGCAACACAGTAATAATACTTAATAGATCGATGGGCCTGTGTGCCTTATACCAAAATTGAAGAGTATGAACAAAAACAAAGGCATAGGATTTCCAACAAAGAACCCAATACTGCTCACAATAAAAGGCATATGGGTGTCACGGGTGTGTCGCTACGAAGATCGTCGCGATTGCACACCCTGACTTCTCACAGCTGAGTTTCTGGTGCTGGGTGTTTTTCGGCAGTGAGGGAGTTAATTCTCCCTCTCTCTGTGCTAGACAAAGCCAGCCTCGCCCAGCTGCAATTAATGTTGCTGTAATTGGATTCCTTCAAATACCTGCCAGTCTGCTAGGGAAATGTCGGTGAAAGCATTCATGCAGACCAGCAGAGTGGATCGTGGTGTTGTGAAGTCTGAATTGAAGAGTACCTGGTGTGGTCTTTCTCTCCCCTCCTCGCTTTATCATTTATCTCCGTACCCGTTGGTGTTCCCTCTGTTTTTTGTGGTGAGAGTTTGGTATGCAAGGTGGATTTTAGTTTACCCCTTGTACTGTCTTGTTCGTCTATTACTGTGTCTAGGCATATACCTTCCAGTCCCCGGTGTTGTGATCAGGGTCCTTCTCAGGACTAGATCACTGAGGTTCAGGGATCCTCAGGAGGTAGGGATTACGCTGGCGGCCTGGACCTCTGTACCATCAACAGTACCTCCAGGTAGAGGGATTAGTCTGGACCCCAGCTTAGGGTCAGCATAGACCCCGAACCTCATGTATGCAGTAACAGCGTGACATTTTCACCGACCATAAAAAAAAAAAAAAAAAAAAAAAAATTTTCTCCAGCTACCATGGATCCAGTAGCCAGTCTTGCTCGGCAGTTGCAGAGTTTGTCCATGGAGCTGGCGGACGTTAAGTCCAAGGTTTTGTACCCCCCGGAGCAAGCCGGACCAGAACCTAAAGTAGCTCTCCCTGACA
This sequence comes from Oophaga sylvatica, assembly GCA_033576555.1. NCBI lineage: Eukaryota > Metazoa > Chordata > Amphibia > Anura > Dendrobatidae > Oophaga > Oophaga sylvatica. The sequence goes on from JARQOD010000005.1 coordinate 500,895,275, forward strand.
GGTTCACTGGGGGGCGAGACAAGTTTTTTGTTTTCCGGGAGGCATGTAAATTGTACTTTCGGCTGCGGCCACTGTCATCGGGGAGTGATGAGCAAAGGGTGGGAATTGTCATCTCGCTCCTACAAGGGGACCCACAATCATGGGCGTTCTCCCTTCCCCGGGCTCCCTGGCTCTCCAGTCAGTGGATAGGTTTTTTGCAGCTCTGGGTCTTGTATATGATGACCCGGATCGGATCTCCCTTGCTGAATCTAAGTTACGTAGGATCCAGCAAGGAGATCGTCCGGCGGAGAATTCTGTTCGGAGTTCCGTAGGTGGGCCACGGACACCCAGTGGAATGACCCGGCTCTTAGGAGCCAGTTTTGTCAAGGTTTATCTGACAAATTAAAGGATGTGCTGGCACAGTATGACCCTCCAGCGTCATTGGAAGCCGCTATGGCCCTTGCTATTCGTATTGACAGACGGCTTCGGGAGAGGTGCGGGGTAATTCCGCTCCCTGTGATGACTCCACCTTCCTCAAGGGTCCCTTATATGGAGGTTCACCTGGTCAGTCCCGAGGAGCCTATGCAATTAGGAGGGACATAATTTCGGGGGAGGGGACCGGCGGGGCGCCACAAGACTAGAAGTTGTTTCTTCTGTGGGAAAAAGGGACATTTTATTGGGGGGTGTCCATCCCGTCCTTTGCAGAGTAAAGGGTCGTCGGAAAACTATTGATCCCAGGTTGTGTGGTGGACGGCAATCTGGGAGTAAGTATTTCGTCCCTAAGTTCGTCTAGTTTCTCGTACCGGCGGAGGTGGTGGTGGGTACGAGAACTGAGAGGATATCTGTTCTTCTGGATAGTGGGGCCGGGGCTAATCTGGTGGACGCTCAGTTTGCCCGGGTTCAAGGTATGCAATTGAGTGTGTTGGCTAACCCATCCCCATATTCTCGATCGATGCCAGACCTCTCGGTCAGGGAAGTTTTTTGCAAGCGGGCATAACGTAAAACTTCAAGTGGGGGCGATACATAAAGAACTGTTGTCTTGTTACGTGTTGGAGGGTCTTCCACTCCTATAGTGTTGGGCCTTCCTTGGTTAACTAAGCATAACCCAGTTATTGATTGGCAATCCAGAGAGATAAGCCAATGGAGTGAATTCTGTAAATAAAAACTGCATGAATACGGTTATCGGTGCGGTCACTTCTAGGGTTTTACCTCCATTTCTGGCGGACTTTGAGGATGTATTCTCGGAGAAAGGGTGTCAGGAACTACCTCCTCATCGCGTGTATGACTGTTCTGTAAAACTGCTCCCTGAGGCCAAGTTACCTAAATCTAGGTTGTATAACCTATCTGGTCCTGAGAGGCAGGCCATGAAGGATTATATTGCTGAAAGTCTGGCAAAAGAGCATATTAGACCTTCATCTTCCCCGGTGGCCGCGGGGTTCTTCTTTGTGAAGAAGAAAGATGGAGGCCTACGCCCTTGCCTGGATTTCCGTGAACTTAATCGGATTACGGTCCGAGATCCGTATCCGCTCCCACTTATTCCCGATCTCTTCAATCAGATCGTGGGCGCCAAATGGTTCTCTAAGTTGGATCTCAGGGGGGCGTACAATCTGATTAGGATGAAGGAGGGGGACGAGTGGAAGACGGCGTTTAACACTCCAGAGGGGCATTATGAGAACCTTGTCATGCCATTCGGTCTGACTAATGCCCCGGCGGTGTTCCAACACTTTGTAAATGACATTTTTCGCCACCTGGTGGGACAGTTTGTGGTCATATATCTGGATGATATCTTAATTTACTCGCAGGATCTTGTGTCTCATCAGGAGCATGTTAGGCAGGTGTTGCAGATCTTGCGGGATAATAAACTGTACGCCAAATGGGAAAAGTGTGTATTCGCCGTACAGGAACTCCAGTTTTTAGGCTTTCTGGTTTCAGCATCCGGTTTTCGTATGGACCCTGGGAAAGTACGGGCAGTTCTTGAGTGGGATCTGCCAGAGAATCTTAAGGCTCTACAACGTTTCCTGGGGTTTGCTAATTATTACCGGAAATTTATTCGTAATTTCTCGTCCATGGTTAAACCTCTCACAGACATGACAAAAACACGGATTTTGGTAAGAACTTACCTGTAAAATCCTTTTCAGCGAAGGAAGGAAGAGAGACACAGTAATTCATTACTGATGGTAGGCGGAGCCCCAGATCAGGATGACACCTCAGATCAAAAGCGTGTTGACTGGCTGGCTCCTCCAGCTCGGGCTCCTCCTACTCAGCTCCTTCAGTCGTACCAAAGCTTTAGGGAAGAACCAAGATCACCAGCGGAGCAACATAACCCCTTCTGAAGGAACTTCAGAGAAAACACAAGAATACAGGTTATGCATGCAAAGTAAGCCAAAAACCACAGAGTTCCAGGTGCTACTCACTGAACCTGACTACTGTGATGAGCTGGCGATGCTGGAACAGAGCCTTAGCGCGCTGACCTCAGCCCAGATATCGCAATCAGATAAGGGTCGCGCTGCATCTGAAAACATCAACACACTTCTGCCTTGGGAGGGTGCTGTGTCTCTCTTCCTTCCTTCGCTGAAAAGGATTTTACAGGTAAGTTCTTACCAAAATCCGTGTTTCAGCTGCAGATGGAAGGAAGAGAGCCACAGTAATTCATTACTGATGGGACGTCCCAAAGCAGTTCAAAAATAAGGGTGGGAAAAAACCAACAAAAGGCAGAAACCCAACAACCTTAACAACAAAGCGCAACAAGCGCTAAACACAAGTTCATCCAGAACTTTAAACTACAGCTGCCTGCAGGACCCTACGTTCGAGGGCTGCATCAGCGGAAGCACTGACGTCCACTTTATAAAACTTTGTAAACGTGTGGACAGAGCGCCAAGTTGCCGCCCGGCAGAGCTGCACTGCCGAGGCACCTTGATGAAAAGCCCACGATGAAGCCACAGCTCTCGTGGAATGGGCTCGAATCTTAATCGGGCAAGATTCACCCCGAAGGCGGTAAGCTTCCAAAATAGCTGAACGGATCCAACGAGCTATAGAACCCTTGGAAGCTCGTTGACCACGCCGACGACCTGCTGGAACCACAAACAGGGAGTCCGTCTTACGAAAACCTTGAGTAATAGATAGATAAAACTTCAAGGCCCGCACTAAATCCAATGTGTGTAAATCTCGCTCTTTCGCATTCTTCGGATCCGGACAGAGTGAAGGCAACACAATATCCTGGTTAACATGAAATTGTGACACCACTTTAGGTAGAAAATCACCCGTGTGCGAAACACTACACGATCCGGAAAAAACTCCAGAAAAGGAGGCGAGCAAGAAAGAGCTGCTAACTCAGAAACTCTTCTCAAAGAGGTGACCGCTACTAGGAAGGCCACCTTCCAAGAAAGTAAAGAAAGGCTAGCAGAATCCATAGGCTCAAAAGGTTTATGCTGAAGAGCCTCCAAAACAAAATTGAGCCGCCAAGGAGACACAGGTGCCTTCCACGGCGGAAACTTACGAGCTATACCGCGAAAAAAGGAAAGCACGTCCCTATGCGAGGCAATGGTTCTCCGAAACAATAAGGACAGAGCAGAAACCTGACCTTTCAGGATGCTGACTGCCAAACCCTTGTCTAACCCATGCTGCAGAAAAGCCAACAGATTGGGAATGGAAAATTTTCTCGGGTTCCGAGAGGACCCCAAACACCACGAAAAGAAGGTTTCTCAAGTTTTGTGGTAAATCCTAGTAGTAGCCGGACTTCTTGCAGCACGAAGAGTAGCAATGACCTCGGCTGAAAAACCTCTACGGGTTAAGATTTCGGTCTCAAGAGCCACGCCGTCAAACGCAGAGACTTCAAGTACGGATGACAAACGGGCCCCTGAGTCAACAAGTCCGGTCGAAGAGGAAGTGGAAAAGGAGGTGCGCCAACAGCGACATTATTGTCGAGAACCACATCCTTCTTGGCCAATCTGGAGCTATCAAAATAGCTGGAATTCTCTCTAGTCTGATCCGACGCAGTACTAGAGGAAGTAAGGATATCGGCGGGAATACATAGATTAGTTCGAACTGATCCCACTGAGCCACTAGAGCATCCACCGCCACAGCTTTTGGGTCCTTGTACCTGGACATGAACGTCGGTAACTTGGCATTGGACCTGGATGCCATCAAATCCACTTGGGGAGTTCCCCAACGGGAGCACAGTAGTGCAAAAACTTCCGGGTGGAGACTCCATTCTCCGGGATCCATCTTCTTGCGACTGAGAAAGTCCGCTGTAACCATTCTGAACCCCTGGAATGTGAATCGCAGAAATGGCTGGTACTCTGGCCTCGGCCCAAATCAGAATCCGGGACACCTCCACCATGAGTTTGAAGCTCCTTGTCCCGCCTTGGTGATTGATATACGCGACAGCCGTCGCATTGTCTGTCTGCACTCGGACTGGCAGACCGCTCAAAGGGACCGTCCAATGCTGGAGGCAAAGGAAAATCGCCCTCAATTCCAGGATGTTGATCGGAAGAACAGACTCCTCCGATGACCATACCCCTGAATCCAGATATTGTTCCAAACACCCCCCAGCCCGTCAAGCTGGCATCGGTGGTTATGACTGACCACTTCGGAGGGAGGAAGGACTTCCCCAGGGAAAATGCCCCTGGACGTAACCACCATCCTAGGGAATCTCGCACCGCGCGAGAAATGGTGACACTGCAATCCAGCGATTGCGACCGATTCCATCGACTCAGGATGAACCTTTGGAGAGTCCTGGAATGAAACTGGGCAAAAGGAATTGCCTCCATGGACGCCACCATCAGTCCAGAAGACGCATCACTTGTTTGTCTGGCGGTAGAGAAACTACTGTCCGAATCGTGTCGAAATGCATCCCCAAAAAGAGGATTGCCCTCGATGGTTCCAGGAACGACTTCTCCCAATTGACCAGCCAACCGAAGTCCTTCAGAAGCTGAAGAGACAAATCGCGAGCCGTCACTGCCTCCTCTTCCGAGGAAGCCATTATCAAAAGATCGTCCAGATAAGGAAGAATCGTAACCCCCTGTCTTCGAAGGATTGCCATGAGGGGCGCCAGAATTTTTGTAAAGACTCTGGGCGCTGAGGCTAAGCCGAAAGGCAGAGCCACGAACTGATAGTGATCCTGTCCTATGGCAAACCGAAGAAAGCGCTGATGAGCCCTTCCGATGGGAACATGTAAATAGGCGTCGCGAATGTCGATTGACACCAGAAAATCGTTCTGTGACAAAGCTGCTACGACGGAGCGAAGTGACTCCATGCGAAATTTCCGGGTGTGGACATGCCGGTTTAATCGCTTGAGATCCAGAATCGGGCGAAATTTGTTCTCCTTTTTGGGAACTACAAAAAGGTTGGAATAAAAACCTTTCCCTCGGTCCTCTGACGGAACCGGTATTACTACACCCTTTTGTAGCAGAAATTCGACCTCTCGCTGTAAAGCGACAAAAAGCTCGGGTTCTGACGGAATGCGAGACTGACAAAAAACATTTGGGGGTCGAGAAGAAAACTGAAATAGCCTGCCGACACTACCCGCGTTACCCAGGAATCTGGAACGCGAGACATCCAAGTCGCCTTGAAATGAAGCAGGCGACCCCCCATTTGAGAGTCCTCGAGTGGACCCCTGGCGTCAGTCTGACTTGGCGGGCTTCTTATCAGATTCCCGCTTGTCCTGGCGGAAATTCTGCTTCCAGGGAGTACGAGCTTTCTGAGAGGTCTTCTTTCCCGAGAAAGAAGAACGGCCCGATCCCCACGAGGAGTGACCGAATCGTCCTCGGCCCCGAAAGGACCGCCGACCGCTATAGACACCAGGCTTGCTAGACACCGAAGCCATGGCCCTACGCTGTGGCAATGCTGTTTCCTTCGCCTTTGCTTTGGAAATCAGCTCTGTGAGGTCGGATCCAAAAAGGAGGCCACCCTTGTAAGGTAAGGCCAATAAACCTTGTTTGGAAACTGCGTCCCCGGCCCACTGTCTGAGCCATAAAGCTCTTCTGACTGTGACCGCTGTAGCTTGCGCTCTGGCCAGAAGGGATGCAGTATCCAGACCCGCATCAAAGATATAACAGGCTGCAGTTTCTAACCATTCGCAAATTTCCTGTACATCAGATAACGGAGATCCGTTCTGCAACGCCGTCTTTAGACGTGCCAACCAGCCTAGAGAAGCTCTAGAAGCACACGTGGATCCTAGCACCGCTCGGAATCCATGACCCGCGGCCTCATAGCTTGATTTTGCCGCCATCTCCGTTCTTCTGTCCAACGGCTCCTGCAAACTCGCCTTCCCTTTGACAGGGAGTAGTGAGGATTTACTAAGCTGGGATAAGGAAACATCCACTTCAGGAGCAGAAGTCCAATTATCCTTTAACTCCGCAGAGCAAGGATAAAGTGCATCAAAGAAATGCGTTCCGTGAAAACGCTTATCTGGACACAGACGTTCCTCTTCTATTACACTCTTAAGCTCCTCCAGAGCTGGTAATGTTGTACGCGAAGTACGGTACTCCTGGAACATACGTGCTGATTTACCAGGACGACTAGGTACCACCTCCGGTAACTGTAAAACCTCTCTCATGGCGTCAATCAATGCCTCCGTACGTCTCGCCAGAGAAGAACGCCCCTGCCGTTCGTCCTCATCTGAATCGGATATTTCTCCATCCGAAATTAAAGGGGAACCCAGTCCACCATCCAAATCAGATACATCTGACTCGCTTCGTGTAGAAGCCGGTAACGGCCTGCGTCGCTTCCTATGAGAGGAATTAGCAGACACATATTGACCTAAAAGGTCAGACAAGCTGTTAATCGAGCGAGCGATATCATCCAATTTTGCACCACTGTCGACCGCAGTGCTAGACGCTGTTGAGGTCTGTGTATCAGATTGCCGCAGTGGCACTGGGACGTGGTCCGCGGCATCTGAACTCTGTTCAGACATGCCTCACCTGTATTAGCAGGTCAAAGCGGCAGCACCAGCAAAATATGCGTTTTTTTTTTTTTTTTTTTTAAATCGCTGAAGGGTTAACGCTCTCTTCAGGTAGAGCTATCCCAGCGGCATTCAGCAAAAAAACGCTGGTAGAAATAACCCTCAGAAGGTTAACCCCTCTCTGCCATCAGACGTACTATTCCGTCCATGTGACCCTGGACCTAATTCCCATGGACGGAATAGTACGTCATGGGCAATCAGCTGCGCTCCCGGGGGGAGCGCAGCTGATCGCCGCCGGGTGTCAGCTGATTATCACAGCTGAAACCCGTGACTGTGTGTCAGGAGTGGTCACGGACCGCTCCCGGCACATTAACCCTTGGCACACCGCGATCAAACATGATCGCGGTGTACCCGGGGCACAGTGGAGGATCGCGCAGGCAGGGGGCTCCCCTGAGACCCTCAGAGCAGCGCGATGTGTCGCGCTGTTCCGAGGGTCCGTCCTCCCTCCAGGTCCCCGGATCCAAGATGGCGCCGGGGTCCTGCAGGGAGGCGGCTTCCTCAGTGCCTGCTGAGAGCAGACTGTCACACCAGCGATCTGCTAAAATACAGTAAAAAAGTAAAAAAAGTAAAAATAAAAAGTGTAAAAAAAAATCATAAAAAAAAAAAAAATATTCCCCAATAAATTCATTTTTTCCTGTAAATAAAAAAAACAAAACAATAAAAGTACACATATTTGGTATCGCCGCGTCCGTAACGACCCCCCCTATAAAACTGTCCCACTAGTTAACCCCTTTAGTGAACCCCTTAAAAAAAAAAAAAAACGAAGCAAAAAATCAATGCTTTATCATCATACCGCCGAACAAAAAGTGAAATAACACGCGATCAAAAAGACCGATATAAATAAACATGGTACCACTGAAAAAGTCATCTTGTCCCGCAAAAAACGAGCCGTCACACAGCATCATGAGCGAAAAAATAAAAAAGTTATAGCTCGCAGAATAAAGCGATGCAAAAATAATGATTTTTTTTATATAAAATTGTTTTCATTCTATAAAAGCGCCAAAACCTAAAAAAATGATATAAATGAGGTATCGCCATAATCGTACTGACCCGAAGAATAAAACTGCTTTATCAATTTTACCACATGCGGAACGGTATAAACGCCTCCCCCAAAAGAAATTCATGAATTGCTGATTTTTGTTCATTCTAACCTCCCAAAAATCGAAATAAAAAGCGATCAAAAAATGTCACGTGCTCAAAAATGGTACAAATAAAAACGTCAACTCGTCCCGCAAAAAATAAGACCTCACATGACTCTGTGGGCCAAAATATGCAAAAATTATAGCTCTCAAAATGTGGTGATGCAAAAAACTATTTTTTGCAATAAAAAGCGTCTTTTAGCGTGACAGCTGCCAATCACAAAAACCCGCTATAAATAGTAAATCAAACCCCCTTTATCACCCCCTTAGTTAGGGAAAAATAATAAAATTAAAAAAATGTATTTATTTCCATTTTCCCGTTAGGGTTAGGGTTGCGGCTAAAGTTAGGGTTAGGGTTGGCGCTAACGTTAGTATTAGGGTTAGGGTTGGCGCTAACGTTAGTATTAGGGTTGGGATTAGGGTTATGGGTGTGTTAGGGTTAGGTTTGTGGTTAGGGTTGGGACTAGGGTTATTGGTGTTTGGGGTTAGGGTTGGAGTTAGAATTGGGGGGTTTCTGCTGTTTAGGCACATCAGGAGCTCTCGAAATGTGACATGGCGTCTGATCTCAATTCCAGCCAATTCTGCGTTGAAAAAGTCAAATGGTGCTCCTTCACTTCTGAGCTCTGCCATGCGCCCAAACAGTAGTTTACCCCACATATGGGGTATCAGCATACTCTGGACCCCAAGAGTTATTGTGCAATTTGGCCTATTTCTCCTGTTACCCTTGGGAAAATAAAAAACTGGGGGCGACAAAATCATTTTTGTAAAAAAAAAAAAAAAAAATGATTTTTTTTGTTTTTACGGCTGTATGTTATAAAACTTCTGTGAAGTACTTGGGGCTTTATAGCGCTCACCACACTTCTAGATAAGTTCCTTGTGGGGTCTATTTTCCAAAATGGGGTCACTTGTGGGGGGTTTCCACTGTTTAGGCGCATCAGGGGCTCTCCAAATGCGACATGACGCCCCCAGACCATTCCATCAAAGTCTGCAATCCAAAACGTCACTACTTCCCTTCCGAGCCCCGACGTGTGCCCATACAGTAGTTTTCTCCCACATATTGGGTATCAGCGTACTCAGGACAATTTGGACAACAACTTTTGGGGTCCAATTTCTCCTGTTACCCTTGTGAAAATAAAATATTGGGGGTGAAAAAATCATTTTTGTAAAAAAAAAAAAGGATTTTTTATTTTTACGGCTGTACGTTATAAACTTCTGTGAAGCACTTCGGGGTTCAAAGTGCTCACGACACATCTAGATAAGTTCCTTGTGGGGTCTATTTTCCAAAATGGGGTCACTTGTGGGGGGTTTCCACTGTTTAGGCGCATCAGGGGTTCTCCAAATGCGACATGACGCCCCCAGACCATTCCATCAAAGTCTGCAATCCAAAACGTCACTACTTCCCTTCCGAGCCCCGACGTGTGCCCATACAGTAGTTTTCTCCCACATATTGGGTATCAGCGTACTCAGGACAAATTGGACAACAACTTTTGGGGTCCAATTTCTCCTGTTACCCTTGTGAAAATAAAATATTGGGGGCGAAAAAATCATTTTTGTAAAAAAAAAAAGGATTTTTTATTTTTACGGCTGTACGTTATGAACTTCTGTGAAGCACTTCGGGGTTCAAAGTGCTCACCACACATCTAGATAAGTTCCTTGTGGGGTCTATTTTCCAAAATGGGGTCACTTGTGGGGGGTTTCCACTGTTTAGGCGCATCAGGGGCTCTCCAAATGCGACATGACTCCCCCAGACCATTCCATCAAAGTCTGCAATCCAAAACGTCACTACTTCCCTTCCGAGCCCCGACGTGCGCCCATACAGTAGTTTACTCCCACATATTGGGTATCAGCGTACTCAAGACAAATTGGACAACAACTTTTGGGGTCCAATTTCTCCTGTTACCCTTGTAAAAATAAAATATTGGGGGCGAAAAAATCATTTTTGTAAAAAAAAAAAAAAAGGATTTTTTATTTTTACGGCTGTACGTTATAAACTTCTGTGAAGCACTTCGGGGTTCAAAGTGCTCACCACACATCTAAATAAGTTCCTTGTGGGGTCTATTTTCCAAAATGGGGTCACTTGTGGGGGGTTTCCACTGTTTAGGCGCATCAGGGGCTCTCCAAATGCGACATGACTCCCCCAGACCATTCCATCAAAGTCTGCAATCCAAAACGTCACTACTTCCCTTCCGAGCCCCGACGTGCGCCCATACAGTAGTTTACTCCCACATATTGGGTATCAGCATACTCAGGACAAATTGGACAACAACTTTTGGGGTCCAATTTCTCCTGTTACCCTTGTGAAAATAAAATATTGGGGGCTAAAAAATCATTTTTGTAAAAAAAAAAAAGAATTTTTTTATTTTACGGCTGTACGTTATAAACTTCTGTGAAGCACTTTGGGGTTCAAAGTGCTCACCACACATCTAGATAAGTTCCTTGAGGGGTCTAGTTTCCAAAATGGTGTCATTTGTGTGAGGTTTCCACTGTTTAGGCAGATCAGGAGCTCTCCAAACACGACATGGCATCCAGCCAATTCTGCGTTGAAAAAGTCAAACGGCGCTCCTTCCCTTCCAAACTCTGCCATGCACCCAAACAGTGGTTTACCCCCACATATGGGGTATCAGCGCACTCAGGACAAATTGCACAATAACTTTTGGAGTCTTGTTTCCCTTGGGAAAATAAAAATTGGGGTGAAAAGATCAATTTTGTGGAAAAAAATAATTTTTTAATTTTACGGCTGTACGTTAAATAAACTTGTGTGAAGCACTTGGGGGTTCAAATTGCTCACCAAAGATCTAGATAAGTTCCTTAGGGGGTCTAGTTTCCCAAATGGGGTCACTTGTGGGGGGTTTCCACTGTTTAGGCACATCAGGGGCTCTCCAAATGCAACATGGCGTCCAATCTCAATTCCAGCCAATTTTGGTTGGAAAAAGTCAAATAGTGCTCCTTCCATTCCGAGCTCTGCCATGCGCCCAAACAGTGGTTCCCCCCCACTATGGGGTATCAGCGTACTCAGGACAAATTGGACAACAAATTTTGTGGTCCAATTTCTCCTGTTACCTATGGGAAAATAAAAAATTAGTGACTAAGATCATTTTTGTGGGAAAAAAATAGGATTTTTTATTTTCATGCCCGGGCATTATAAACTTGTGTGAAGCACTTGGGGGTTCAAAGTGCTCACCAAAGATCTAGATAAGTTCCTTAGGGGGTCTAGCTTCCAAAATGGGGTCACTTGTGGGGGGTTTCCACTGTTTAGGCTCATCTGGGGCACTACAAACGGAACATGACCCTCATCAATGTTTGCATTCCAAAACGTTACTGCTTCTTTTCCAAGCCCTGCCGTGCGCCCAAACAGTTTCCCCCCCCCACAATATGGGGTATCAGCGTACTCAGGACAAATTGGACAACAAGTTTTGGGGTCCAATTTCCTTGGGAAAAATCAAAAATTTGGGACTAAAAAATAATTTTTGTGGAAAATTGTTTTGTTTTTTTTTCACACCCAGGCATTATAAACTTTTGTGAAACACTTTGGGGTTCAAAGTGCTCACAACAGATCTAGATAAGTTCCTTAGGGGGTCTAGTTTCCAAAATGGTGTCACTTGTGGGGGGTTTCCACTGTTTAGGCGTATCAGGGGCTCTCCAAACACGACATGGCGTCCAATCTCAATTCCAGCCAATTTTAGTTTGAAAAAGTCAAACGGCGCTCCTTCCCTTACGAGCTCTGCCGTGTGCCCAAACAGTGGTTTTCCCCCCAATATGGGGTATTGGCGTACTCAGGAGAAATTGCACAACAACTTTATCTGTCCATTTTCTCCTTTTACCCTTGTGAAAATAAAAAAAAGTTTGTAAAAGATCATTTTTGTGGCTAAAAAGTTAAATATTAATTTTTTTCCATCCACGTTGCTTCAGCTCCTGTGAAGCACCTGAAGGGTTAATAAACTTCTTGAATGTAGTTTTGAGTACCTTGAGGGGTGCAGTTTTTATAATGGTGTCACTTTTGGGTATTTTCTGCCATATAGACCCGTCAAAGTGACTTCAAATGTGAGGTGGTCCCTAAAAAAAATGGCTTTGTAAATTTTGTTGTAAAAATGAGAAATCACTGGTCAACTTTTAACCCTTCTAATTTCCTAACAAAGAAAAATTTTGGTTCCAAAATTGTGCTGATGTAAAGTAGACATGTGGGAAATGTTATTTCTTAACTATTTTGTGTGACATATTTCTCTGTTTTAAGGGAAAAAAAATTCAAAGTTTGAAAATTGCAAAATTTTTAAAATTTTTGCCATATTTGCGTTTTTTCAAAAATAAACGCAAGTTATATCGAAGAAATTTTACCACTAACATGAAGTACAATATGTCACGAGAAAACAATCTCAGAATCGCGAAGATCCGTTGAAGCGTTCCAGAGTTATAACCTCATAAAGAGACAGTGGTCAGAATTGTAAAAATTGGCCCGGTCATTAACGTGCAAACCACCCTTGGGGGTGAAGGGGTTAATGTCGCAAACTCCCCACAATATATATTGTGTGAGCCCCAGCTAACAAATTTTAGGTCTCTAATGAGACTGCAGCTGCAGGATAAGGATCTCTGCGCTGCGGGGTGAGGGATCAGCACTCACCCAGCTGGCCGTGGTGTCTATGAGGAGAGGAGCGGTCTGAGGAGCCCAGGAGCCTGGTAATGGCCGCCGCAGTGAGGGAGTCGGAAGCGAAGCGCCAGAGCGCGCGTCTTCCTGCACAGAAGACCGGGAAGCGTTAGGCCACGCCCCCCGCCAGCTCAAATATTGAGCGCGAACTCCCTCGCTCCTGCTCCCTCTCTGTCCTGCAGGTATCTGCCTGCGGACACAAAGTTCACCACATCTACATGTAACAGCGCTGTCACCGCAGCGCTGAAGCATACTGATATACATGTAATAGCGCTGCCACTCTCAGACGCTAAAGCACTCACACATTATTATAATAAAAATTGTGTGAAGTACTCACCAGCTTAGCGCCACAGGGACCCCTCAGGATTTGTGGCGCTTGTGCCCATGCTTCCCCCCAGGGCGAGGAACGCAGTGACCGCACGTGTGGTTTGCGTCCCCCGCCAGGGAAGCTCTCCTCATCCCCCAGGGCCGGCAAGATTCTGCAGGGACCATAATGTAAATACAGATCCGCCAAGGGAGAGGTTGGGGCACAGCAGCGCTGGTACCCCTGAGACCTCTAGACCAACTGGTGATCCAAGTCTCTTGCCTGAAAAAAAATAATAAAATCTTCTGAGGAGCTGCATTAGCAGCGACCATCCTCTGAGACCTCAAATCTTAGACTGAAGGAGCTGAGTAGGAGGAGCCCGAGCTGGAGGAGCCAGCCAGTCAACACGCTTTTGATCTGAGGTGTCATCCTGATCTGGGGCTCCGCCTACCATCAGTAATGAATTACTGTGGCTCTCTTCCTTCCATCTGCAGCTGAAAAGGGGACAGATTTTTCTAGGTGGTCTGACAAGGCTTGTCAAGCATTCTCCTCCTTGAAAAAATGCTTTGCCTCGGCACCCATACTTATTCAACCTGATGCGTCACAGCCGTTCATTGTAGAGGTAGACGCTTCCGAGGTAGGGGTGGGAGCAGTATTGTCACAAGGTCCGTCCCCTGGTAAATGGCATCCGTGCGCATTTTTCTCTAAAAAACTGTCGTCCGCTGAGAGGAATTACGATGTAGGCAATAGGGAACTATTGGCCATTAAGTTGGCTTTTGAGGAGTGGCGCCATTTTTTGGAGGGGGCAGTCCATCCGGTCACTGTCATCACCGATCACAAGAACCTGCTATATCTGGAGTCTGCAAAACGTCTGAATCCCAGACAAGCTAGGTGGTCATTATTTTTTACCAGGTTTAATTTTGTCGTCACATATCGTCCTGGGTCAAAAAATGTAAAGGCTGATGCCTTATCTCGTAGTTTCCCTGGGGCCGGGAATACGGAGGACCCGGTTCCTATCCTTCAGGAGGGGGTGGTGGTGTCGGCAGTATGCTCTGAGCTTGAGGAGGAGGTATTGGAGGCTCAGGGGGACGCCCCTGTAGGACCTCCAGGGAGACTGTTTGTTCCAAATCAGTTGCGACAAAAGGTGATCGAGGCACACCATAATTCAGCTTTAGCAGGACACCCAGGGAGTAAAGCAACTGAGGATCTCCTCTCGCTTCGGTTTTGGTGGCCTAACTTACATAGGGAGGTGGTAACTTTTGTCGCGTCCTGCGAGGTTTGTGCGCGCTCTAAGACCCCACATACCCGTCCGTCTGGGGCCCTCTTACCTTTGAAGATCCCGGAGCGTCTGTGGACTCATCTGTCTATGGACTTCATTACGGACCTCCCGCCATCTTCGGGTAAAACAATCATACTCGTTGTGGTGGACAGGTTCAGCAAGATGGCACATTTTATCGCTCTTCCCGCTCTTCCTAATGCTAAAACTCTTGCGCAGGTGTTCATTGGGGAGATTGTAAGGCTTCACGGGGTACCCTCCGATGTGGTGTCGGATCGGGGGTCTCAGTTTGTGTCCAAATTCTGGAAGGCATTTTGTACACGGCGGGGGATGCAGTTGTCATTTTCATCGGCTTTTCATCCGCAGACCAATGGTCAGACAGAGCGTCTGAACCAGAGCTTGGAGACATATCTCCGGTGTTTTGTGTCAGAGAACCAGGAGGACTGGGCTTCTTTCTTGCCTCTGGCGGAGTTTGCTCTAAATAATAGGCGGAGCGAGTCCACTGGTAAGTCCCCGTTTTTTGGGGCATATGGTTTTCACCCCCAGTTTTGTACTTTCAATAGGGGGGGCTCTTCTGGGGTTCCTGAGGAGGAACGATTTTCGTCGTCACTTGCTTCAGTGTGGAGAGGAGTGCTTAATAATCTGAGTACTATGGGGAACAGATACAAACGTATGGCTGATAGGAGGAGAGTGTCTGGTCCGGACCTAAGTGTGAACGATCTGGTATGGTTGTCTACCAAGAATATAAAACTTAAGGTTCCCTCCTGGAAACTGGGTCCCAGGTTCATCAGGCCATACAAGATCAGTTCTATAATTAATCCGGTGGCATTCCGTCTTGACCTCCCTCCTACATTTAAAATTCATAATGTGGTCCACAGATCGTTGCTTAAGAGGTATGTGGCGCCGGTGATACCTTCACCTTTACCTCCTCCTCCTGTGGTGGTCAATGGTAACTTGGAGTTCCAGGTGTCGAGAATCATCGATTCACGTCTGAATCGCCGGTCCCTTCAGTACCTTGTTCATTGGAGGGGGTATGGTCCTGAGGAGAGGACGTGGGTTTCTGTGTCGGATATTAACGCAGACCGATTAGTTCGGGCCTTCCACACTACTCACCCAGATAGACCCGGCCCTGAGAGTCTGGAGGCCCCTCGTAGAAGGGGGGGTACTGTCACGGGTGTGTCGCTACGAAGATCGTCGCGATTGCACACCCTGACTTCTCACAGCTGAGTTTCTGGTGCTGGGTGTTTTTCGGCAGTGAGGGAGTTAATTCTCCCTCTCTCTGTGCTAGACAAAGCCAGCCTCGCCCAGCTGCAATTAATGTTGCTGTAATTGGATTCCTTCAAATACCTGCCAGTCTGCTAGGGAAATGTCGGTGAAAGCATTCATGCAGACCAGCAGAGTGGATCGTGGTGTTGTGAAGTCTGAATTGAAGAGTACCCGGTGTGGTCTTTTCTCCCCTCCTCACTTTATCATTTATCTCCGTACCCGTTGGTGTTCCCTCTGTTTTTTGTGGTGAGAGTTTGGTATGCAAGGTGGATTTTAGTTTACCCCTTGTTCTGTCTTGTTCGTCTATTACTGTGTCTAGGCATATACCTTCCAGTCCCCGGTGTTGTGATCAGGGTCCTTCTCAGGACTAGATCACTGAGGTTCAGGGATCCTCAGGAGGTAGGGATTACGCTGGCGGCCTGGACCTCTGTACCATCAACAGTACCTCCAGGTAGAGGGATTAGTCAGGACCCCAGCTTAGGGTCAGCATAGACCCCGGACCTCATGTATGCAGTAACAGCGTGACAATGGGAGAGGCAAATAGTAAAAAACGCTTATCTTTATTGTATAGTATATATATATTAAAGTATAGTATATATTAAAGTGCAAAGGAAAAGGGACATAAAAAAAAAATCTAAAAACGTGGACAACTCAGGGGGAACAAGCCACCGATCCACCTAGATCAAGCACTCTCCCACATAGAAGCAGCCAATAACTAGAAAAGATCCGACAGTAATACAAAAGAATTGTTAGTACATAAGACAATACAAATATACATATAAATATGATTTTGCCCAATGTTATAACATATCAATCAAGAATAATATAATGCCAAATGGCAGACCCATTACAGGATAACCGGATGACAACAAGCTATCTCAAGAAATAATTATCTGTAATCATAAAGGTCAGATGAAGGAAGTGATTAGTCGCCTGAAAGGGAAAGCTCAGGGTGCCACTGATGAAGCCATCATGTGTGGTGTAACGCGTAGGGACTGACAGTCTCTCTCTCTGTGATCCAATTTGATCACTCTGCTGAGCTCTTGCCCTGCTACAGCTGCTGAGCTCTTGCCCTGCTACAACTGCTGAGCTCTTGCCCTGCTACAGCTGCTGAGCTCTTGCCCTGCTACAGCTGCTGAGCTCTTGCCCTGCTACAGCTGCTGAGCTCTTGCCCTGCTACAGCTGCTGAGCTCTTGCCCTGCTACAGCTGCTGAGCTCTTGCCCTGCTACAGCTGCTGAGCTCTTGCCCTGCTACAGCTACTGAGCTCTGCCCTGCTACAGCTGTTGAGCTCTTGCCCTGCTACAGCTGTTGAGCTCTTGCCCTGCTACAGCTGCTGAGCTCTTGCCCTGCTACAGCTGCTGAGCTCTTGCCCTGCTACAGCTGCTGAGCTCTTGCCCTGCTACAGCTGCTGAGCTCTTGCCCTGCTACAGCTGCTGAGCTCTTGCCCTGCTACAGCTGCTGAGCTCTGCCCTGCTAGAGCTGCTGAGCTCACTGAATGAATCCAACTAAAATGATAAAAATCCCAGTTAAAAAAAAGTGGATTCAGTCTGCTGTACTATACAATCCAGTCACTTGCTCAATGTTACCATAGTTCTGAACAGCTCTAGGCCACAGATGAAGAAAATGTGGTTGCTAAAGTTTTCCAGAGAAACCACACAAGTTGGAGACATGACTATACAATGACAGGGAACAAGGCTGCATTATTACAAGGATGTATCACTAAGTGCCGGGCAGATGGGATTACGGCTTTTAATTGTATGTGGTTTACCACCTGCCCTTTTATGTTTTATGAAGATGAATAAAATTATTATTAAGGTTCTAATTTACCATTTAAAGAAACCCTAATACGCAAGATTACAGTTTTAGAAAACTGGCTTTGGTGCTCTGCCAATCCCAAGAATGTATGATTAGAAATTGTTTCGCCGAGTCTCCCTGGCACGAATCTTCAGAAATATCGGCTTCTACTATAAAATCTGTCAATGACGAAAGATAATCAAAAGAAAAAATATATTCAGGTTTACATTAACTCGCAGGTATTTATCCCTTCTATTAAAAAAGAGGGGTAAACATCAGCATGAAATACATAGCATAAAGTTACGTGGGGGGAATTAATTAAAAAGCAAAACACCCCCAGCATGTTGAAATATATTAAAATAATGTATGCTCCTCTTACCAATTGCACACCAGCCCTCTCTGTAATCCCTGATGTGGATGGATGGGCATGCGGAATAGGCACAGTGAGGGACTGATAAGGTGAGTACATGTTAATTTTTCTTTTTTTTTTGAGCCTGCTGTGGTTATTTTTTTTTTACTTATAGGAGATAATATATAGATTAGATTAGTGGGAGTCTGATTTATGGCACCCACTCTGGTTAGAATGGAGCGTCAGTGTGCACGCTCTACAACTGCGCCACTCATTCCCTGTGCGGCAGCTGAGCGCTGCACTTGGCTTTCTCAGGCAGCCGCATATTAAATATTAGATAAAAATTAAGAAAAGAACATAAAATGTTATAGTTTTTATAGAACTTTCATAACCTTCAAGAGAAAAGCAATAGTTATAAAAAGATGAATCTTGTTCTGTTTAGTCATTACATAAGATGAAGAATTGTAACCATAACGTATGTAAATAAAAGTATTTAGGTTAAACTTTCATGTTCCGTCATCTTCGTCCCCGTCCATGGTCATCGTGGGGAAAAAAAAAAAAAAAAATCTGAAAGTGAGTTCATAACACAGTCAAACACCTCTTAAAATACCAACTCCACATCTACAACATGAGAACACGCCGTGAAAGCGAGCAATGCGATTCCCTCAGTGGGGCAGTTGTGCCTTGTTCCCCGACACCTCTAAACACAGGAAAACAGCGCACACCTCTTCTGTGGTTAGAAATGTACGTTGTGGCAGTTTTAAGCCCTAATTCAATGTGAATTTGCATTAACCTCACCGTAAATAAAATAGAATTTCTAAAGAATATTAAAAAAAATAGAGAGTAAAATCAATGCCACAAAGTATAACCACCTGAAAAGAATAAACGGTTTTATTTTGAGAGCAGAATAGTAAATCTGGATGAATTAGATATAGAAGCCAGTTATCTGCAATATTGTAAAGTGTGAAATTCGTCACCTACAGCATCTGTTCCTAATCCCTTTTCACCATCAAAAAGATATGAAATGCTTTGAATGCGGATCAAGCCTTTCATTTAGTCAAAATCAAATGTAGGGTTTTTCTGGTCTATAACCCGCAGTAAGCTATCAGGGGCGCTATAACAGTCGCGTTCATGCCCTGCTGTCAGTTTGCCGGATAATCCCATTGTAATCAACATAAGGGCACATATAATTACTACAAACACAGAAAACATGCTTCTGGTTTAGCTTAAAGGGGATGTTTCCTTTCAGAAAAGTTTTTCCTCTATAAGGGTAAACTGTGCTGCCCGGGGCCAAAGCTGCGTATCACCACTGAAGTCACATGAACAGCGTTGCAGCCAATCAGTAAGCCCAGCAGATTATGTTGTCCACATCGGTAGAGCGGCTGAGCGCAGTGATTGGTTGCAGCGCCGTTTAAGTGAAGTCAGAACTTCAGATGAACAACAAAGACTGACCAGCAGCAGAGAGCCAGCGTTGGATCCAGGCTGGGTAAGTAAGGCCCAGTTTATTTTTATTTTTTTACTACTTATGGAGATTTTCTACTCCTATAGA
Organism: Oophaga sylvatica; assembly: GCA_033576555.1. Classification (NCBI taxonomy): domain Eukaryota; kingdom Metazoa; phylum Chordata; class Amphibia; order Anura; family Dendrobatidae; genus Oophaga; species Oophaga sylvatica. The sequence continues at coordinate 500,914,532 of JARQOD010000005.1, forward strand.
AACCGGGAAGCCATTGCCAAGTATAATAAAAATAATAACCTTTATTAAACATATTCAAATACAATCTGTTTCAATGGAGATACAGATACAAAAAATAGGCTACCCATGGACGTGGAGAGCAGTGAATATTCATTCTCTTTAGTAGTGGGCACACATGATTGACCAGCAGCCATGAACTGTTGGCTTTGTCTACTGTACCCGCTATTAAATAGGAATGAATATTCACTGTTCCCCAAGCCCATAGTTCCTCCCACCCAGGGCCGGCGTCAGCACCCGGGCAAGTGCCGGGGCCCTGAGTAGGCTGGGGGGCCCACTCGACGTCAGGGACATCTGCACACTATGTGGGCCCGGTGTCTGTGCCACTGCCGACTCCCGTGAGTGGGCCCCCTGCTTGCTCAGGGCCCTGTCATTTGTGATACTTACCTCTCCTCGTTCCATCACTGCAGCATCTTCTGACTGTGACGTTCAGAGGACGCTATGACATCACGTCTGTGCGCCCTCTGCCTAAACAGTCACAATGCAGAGAGCTGGAAGATGGTGAAGCTGAGAAGTCCGGAGCAGAGCAGCAAGGAGAAGTGAGTATTTCATTTTTTTTTTTTTTTTTTTTTTATGTTTGGAGCATTATACACTGGCATGAGGCCCATTATACACTGAAGCATCGTATATGGGGCCCATTACACACTGAAGCATCATATATCGGGCCCATTATACACTGGAGCATCATATATGGGGCCAATTATATATGGATCATTATATGGGCCCATCATATACTGGAGCATTATATGGAGTCCATCATATACTGTTTGGAACATTATAGGGGCCCCTTTATGTATTGAGCAATACATGGGGCTCATTCTTTATGGAGCAATATATGGGGCCTATTATATACTGTATGGAGCAATATATGGGGCCCATTATACAGTATGGAGCATTATATGGGGTCCATTATTCTGTGTGGAGCAATATATGGGGCCTATTATATACTGTATGGAACAATATATGTGGCTCATTATTCTGTATGGAGCAACATATAGGGCTCATTATTCTGTATGGAGCAATATATGTGGCTCATTATTCTGCATGGAGCAATATATGTGGCTCATTATTCTGTATGGAGCAAAATATGGGGTCCACGATTCTGTTTGTAGCAATATATAGTGCCCATAATACTGTATGAAGCATTATATGGGCTCATTATACTGTATGGAGCATTATATGTGGCTCATTATACAGTATTGAGCATTATATGGGGTCCATTATTCTGTATGGAACAATATATGGGGCTCATTATTCTGTATGGCGCACTTTGTGGTGCCAATAATATTGTATTGAGGACCACACTGTCCAATTTCTGATCTATTGTAGAATTTACAATAGATATCACTCATGTAATGTAAGAAGTGAAATCTTTGGCATTGTACTATACCTATATTTTTTTGCCGTATCTGTGCATCATTCATCATCGTGTCAAAGGGGCCCACTGAGACTCTTTCGCCCGGGGCCCACGAAAACCTGGAACCTGCCCTGCTCCCACCTCTCGGTGCCAGTTTCTGTGCATAGATGTAGGAGGAACTATGGGCATGGGGAGCAGTGAATATTCATTTCTCTTTAGCAGGGGGAACAGGACTTAGTCGCAGCAGTCGGCTTCTGCCTCCTGTGACCCGCTGCTTCTCCACCTCCCCATCCACAGCAGGCGCATCCGGATTATAATACTGTATTTTTCACTTTCTTTTACAGGTTTGTTTGTCTAATTCAACTAATTTGCCTACATTTAAAAAAACAAAACAAACCTCAATACAAGAAAAAAAAAAGACCAGCTGCAATTGGGAGGCCCAAAAGATAAAAATCTCACACAGACATGGTGCACAAAAGGCAAATTAAAAGTGGAAACTTATCATCCTTAAAGGGGTTGTATAATGCAAACAATTTTTAACTAATGATGAGCGAACGCGCTCAGACAAGGAGTTATCAGAGCAAGCTCATGTGATAACCGAGCGTCTTCAGGGAGCTCTTCGGCAATACCTGCATGTGTTGCGGCTGTTGAACACCTGAGAGACATGCAGCCGTGGGGACTCGAACATATATTTCGAGCACGCCGAAGACACTATGTTAGCACACGAGCATGCTTGGATAACGCCTTATCACGCACATTTGCTCATCACTAGTTATAACCAGTAAACCGGAAGGGTGATAACTTGCTGATCCGTGGGTGTCCCACAGCTGGGATCTACAGTGATCGACAAACCGTGGACCTGCACTGATTGACAGATTAGGTAACTTTGATCTAGAGAGTGAGATAACATAAAAGAACATCTAAGCGTATTGTCCATCCCTGACTGGGAACAAAGACAATTTTCAAATATTAGGGTATTTTTTGGTAATGCTAGTGATAAATTATTTTCTGGGAACAGGACTCATTGTCAATCCTAACTTTCATATGCAGAAATGTCTTAGTGAATGCTTTGGCTTCCATAGAACATGTCAGTAATTAGAAACAAGTCACTCTTTACAAACCTTGGCTTTGCCATCCTCAGCAGACATGTAACCAACGCACATGCTCTCTGTAGTATGGCTCCACAGGAACTCAACTGCAAGGGAAAAGTAGGAATTAGGGTATACATAGACTTGAACATATGGCTAAACCACTAAGATTTGCTTTTCTGTACCTAGCAGAGCCTGCTTATTGTCTGCCGAATCCAGCTTCGAAGAACATCTACACGATCGAAGAACAATTACACCGCCAAGAATGCTATCTTCATTAGCCAGGAAGGGTGAACCTAAAAATCATTACTTTTGTTAAATAATTTTATATAACACGTAATAAAATACTGATCATTATAATGAAAAAAAAATGTGGTGGGTTAAAAGTGACGTTAAATTGGGGCACAGTTCTTGCAAATAAAAGTACGATAATCAATTCCTCGAGGTTCCTCTCAAGATTTCTGCTTGGAGTTACTTATTGTGAGCCCTTTTTGGCTTACTTCCTTCGAGTGTTGAGGGATTACTGGTTCTCAATAAGGGGATCCAACTGGTGTATGGAGCCACATTATCAGACAAACCTCAATGGGGAAAAAAGTTTAAAAATTAGCGCTCTCTCGAAAAAAACAAAGCACCTACCGTTAGGTGTTCACATGACCAAAACAGATTCAATGTTGGCCTAGATTATTTCCATGTATCAGTGGAAAATTGTCCAAGAAATAAATTAACACACATTAGCAGTACGTGTGTGACAATAAACCTGTAGTGTTTATTCCTTGCAGGCTTCATGCCACTACTGCACACAGGGCACTTTGGGTCCCCCACTCTTGTGATTGGTCAGGACCCTTGTGATCATACACTTACGACTAGAGATGAGCGATTTTGGCCCCGAATCTGATTTTGACATATTCGAGCCATATTCGAACAATATTAGTGCCGAATGTTTGTCTTATGATCGGTTTCGAACATATTTGGTAATTTCTGCTCCCACTGACTCTAACGACGCTTGGCTGTGTTTGACGAATATTGCAAAAACAATATTCGATTCCGATCGTTTTCGGAACCGAATCCGAACAAATTCGCTCATCTCTAGTCATGACCTAAGCTACGGACACGTGCTAAATGTTGTTTATGGGAGTTGTACTTCTGAAAGACACCATCCATTGCATCAAAAATCAGAAAAAAATTCCAAGTGGGTGTGAAAAAAAAAAAAAAAAAAAAAAAACGCGATTCCGCCATTGTTATTTGGGGTTTTGTTTTTAATGCATTCATTGTGAGATAATATGATTTTCCAGGTTAAGAAGAGAAAACAATGCATATGCACCTGGGAAAATACAACTTTTCTTTATTTCCATGTTGGGGGTTGCTGATAGTAAGTTTCTACGCCAATTCAGAAATGGCATCAAACACTCTTAATTCTCTAGTCAGCGTCTAAAGTGTTTTATTTCTGTAAAACGCATTTTGGGAAAAATTTAGCAAAACTGGCTTTTTTTTTTGTTTGTGGCGAACTGATTGTTTTATTGATGTGGGGTGCTTGCAACATTTTGATCTTTTTTTTGCATTAGTTTAGGGGGGTGTGGTGACTGTAAAACCACACTCCTGGCGGCTGACTTTATTTTCTCTTTACGAGGTTTACCATATTTAATTTTATGTTTTGACAGACTGGTCTTTTATGGTCATGGCAATACCAAAAAAGGGTCTTGTCCTTTATTTTTAAATGGGAAAAATAAAATATTTTTCATCTTACTGTTTAGTCATCTTAGGGAATTTGAGCATGAAAATATATAAAACATTACAATATATAGTGAAATCATGGTCGTTTATGGAGCTCAGCTAGTTGTTAAAGAAGAGAAGCTAAAAAGTGACTGCGCACAAGTATCAAAGAGCTAGAAAGGAAGATATTGTGATTCAGTTACATGGCAGGGATCATATAACTCAATCAGAAGGTTACTCTTGTTAGGGCACTTCAGCAGAGAAAAGAAAGCAACAACCAACAGAAACCAGATTGCAGACGGTTTAAAAGGGCAAACTTAGGAATTAAAACAGAGAGAACGTGCAAGAAAAAACAGATGTTCAATTAGTTAGAAGCAAATTCCAAATCAGCAGAACTTTGTTATGTTTAAGACTCCTGAAAAAGAAAGGAAAAGTGAACAGAAACAGGTTAAAACAGAGAGTAAACAGCAATGAAGGGTCGGAAAACAAAAATTAGGTTAGGATTTCTAGGTTTCTGGACATCAGTGCTTGACATTATCTTAAAGAAGTTGTACAATGTTTAGATGTTATCCCCTCTCCATTACATAGGGGGATAACTTTCCAATTGCTGGGGGTCCGAACACTGGGAACTTTACAAATAAAGAAAATGTGGGTTCTAAAGAACCCCATGTGAACGGGACCGCTGGAGAAAGGTTAGGGCAGTGTTTGGCTGGTCTTTGGCACTCCCACTGTGAAAGAATGTAGGTGCACATGATTGACCACCGCTTCATGGAGAGACTCAGCTCTTGGAATGGATCATTGGGATCCTAGCAGTTGGACCCCTAGTGATTGGGAAGGTAATATCCCTTTAAAGGCTCTGAACACTTATGTTTACTAAAATTGGTTAAGTTTCCCTGTATTTTTGATGGCACGAAAAGTCTGGGGAGCTATTCTTGCTGTCAAAAATGCAAATGTAAAACATTTCCATGCCTGTTTAAAACACACAAAAAAAATGTTTTAAACATATTTATTCGAGAATCTACAGATTAAAATGTACACTGTTCATGGGACAAACCAATTAAATGTAGGCAGAGTGTTTACTGGAAGCCATTGCCCAGGAGGATTTCCTCAGGAACACTTTAAAATCAGGCAGGGAAATGTTTAACCTCACAGGAAAAATCATCTACGATCCGATCCTATGCTGTCCTGTCTGCATACTCTCTTTTGCTTCCTCCCCTTCCAAGGCGCTGTGGTATGATTAGATCATGTCCTTGCTCGGTCAACACAGCCATTACACAGTGCACAGCAGGGGCACATTTATAAGATTATCTCAGCACAGGAACATTTTCTTTAACACATCCAATTGTGGAATTATTATTATTACAAGATGTATTAAATTAAAAGGTACAGTGTTCAAGGGACAACTTGGCTTAGTGAGTGCTCCTGTGGTTGGACGAATAATGAGAGAAACAATGCTGAATCATAACTTTATGGTGCCCTTTTATTGGTTTGGATAACAACATCAGGTCCCTACTGCAACAAAATGGGTAAAAACAGCAAAGCAAAGAAAGAAAAAAGTATTTTGATATTAGAGAGGTTTTACAAATGGTCCTGCTATAATTTATGCTAAATGTTTCGGACAAAATTTACCCTAAGGTTAAGTTCACACTGGGCGTTTTTGCTTTCTTTTCTGCAGCAAAACCCGATTTCTTGGCAGTAAAGAAGATGCGGCAAAAACGCATATTTTGGTGCGTTTTTGTTTGCGTTTTTTCCATGCGTTTTTGGTGCTAACTTGTGTCTCTTTGTTCATGGTAATAAAGTTGAGTGCCCCCAGAGAAAAAAAAAACTGCTTCCTGTAGAACCATACCTCTAAATACTTTGAAAAGCCGGCAATTCATTTGCGGCGTACAGTATAATCACAAAGTGACAGGTTAGAATAGAATCGATAGAATAGATATATACACATAGAATACACAGATATATAGATGTCAGTGACACACATATACAGTGGGTACGGAAAATATTTAGACCCCATTAAATTTTTTCACTCTTTTTTTTCATTGCAGCCATTTGGTAAATTCAAAAAAGTTCATTTTTTTCTCATTAATGTACACTCTGCACCCCATCTTGACTGAAAAAAAAACAGAAATGTAGAAATTTTTGCAAATTTATAAAAAAGAAAAACTGAAATATTACACAGTCATAAGTATTCAGACCCTCATATTTAAGTCACATGCTGTCCATTTCCTTGTGATCCTCCTTGAGATGGTTCTACTTCACGGGAGTCCAGCTGAGTCTAATTAAACTAATAGTTGATTTGTAAAGGCACACACCTGTCTAAAGAAGACCTCACAGCTCACAGTGCATGCCAGACCAAATGAGAATCATGAGGTCAAAGGAACTGGCCAAGGAGCTCAGAGACGGAATTGTGGCAAGGAACAGATCTGGCCATGGTTACAAAAGAATTTCTGCAGTACTCAAGGTTCCAAAGAGCACAGGTGTGATCCCCAAATCCAGGGGTGAAAAACTTGTTGCATCATTCTCAAGAAGATTCATGACTGTACTAGCTCAAAAGGGTGCTTCTACTCAATACTGAGCAAAGGGTCTGAACACTTATGATCGTGTGATATCAGTTTTTTTTTTTTTATAAATTTGCAAAAATTTCTACATTTTTTTTTTTCAGCCAATATGGGGTGCAGAGTGTACATTATTAATGAGAAAAAAAAAATGAACTTTTTTTTTTAAAATTTACCAAATGGCTGCAATCAAAACAAAGAGTGAAAAATTTAAAGGGGTCTGAATACTTTCCGTACCTAGTGTATATAACCCAGTGTATATATGTATATATATTACATAGATGCAGTGTCGGACTGGCCCACCGGAGAACCGGAGGATTCTCCGGTGGGCCCTGGCATCTGGGGGGCCCTGGCACCTGCTGGCATACAGGGGCCAGTTGCCTAGGGCCCCTGCTGCTCCAGAGGCCCCCAGCCGGTGGCGTGTCGCTAATAGCGGCACACCACGCAGCTGCCATGGGGGCCCCGTGCCAGCGGAGCAGCAGCGGGTGACAGGAGGCAGGAGCCCCTGTCCCCGCTGCTAAAGAGAAATGAATATCCACTGCTTCCAACGCCCACATGGGCGTGGGAAGCAGTGAATATCATTACTTACCTGTCACCCGCTCCAACCGCTGAGCGCCGCTGTCTTCGGTCCTCTCTTGCTGCGATGTTCAGGCAGAGGGCGCGATGACGTCATTAGTGAGCGCCGCGCCCCCTGCCTGTGCATTCACTGCCGGAGGACCGAAGACAGCGGCGCTCAGCAGTGGACCCGGTGACAGGTAAATATCGCAGGTGCCGGGGCCCTGAGCCAGCGGAGACACCGGCACCTGTCCCCCATAGCGCGCCGGTGTCCCCGCCTGCTCAGGACACCAGCACCTGGCCCCCGCGACGACAGGTGAGTATGTCTTTTTTTTTTTTTGCTGCATTTATGGGGGCACAGTCTGTGGAGCATCTATGGGGGCATAATCTATGGGGGCATAATCTAAGGAGCATCTATGGGGGCATAATCTAAGGAGCATTTATGGGGGCATAATCTATGGAGCATCTATAGGGGCATAATCTATGGAGCTTTTATTGGGGCATAATCTAAGGAGCATTTATGGGGGCATAATCTGTGGAGCATTTATGGGGGCATAATCTGTGGAGCATTTATGGGGCATAATCTATGGGGGCATAATCTAAGGAGCATCTATGGGGCATAATCTATGGGGGCATAATCTAAGGAGCATTTATGGGGGCATAATCTATGGAGCATCTATAGGGGCATAATCTATGGGGCATAATCTAAGGAGCACTTATGGGGGCATAATCTATGGAGCATCTATGGGGGCATAATCTATGGAGCATCTATGGGGGCATAATCTAAGGAGCATTTATGGGGGCACAATCTATGGAGCTTCTATGGGGGCATAATCTAAGTAGCACTTATGGGGGCATAATCTATGGAGCATCTATGGGGGCATAATCTATGGAGCATCTATGGGGGCATAATCTAAGGAGCATTTATGGGGGCATAATCTATGGAGCATCTATGAGGGCACAATCTGTGGAGCATCTATGGGGGCACAATCTATGGGGGCATAATACATGGGCAGCATATGGGGCACAATCTATGGAGCATCTTGTGGGGCATAATACATGGGTCAGCATATGGGGCATAATCTCATTTTCCACCCTAGGCTTATACTCGAGTCGATAAGTTTTCCCAGTTTTTTGTGGCAAAATTAGGGGGGTTGGCTTATACTTGAGTATATATGGTATCTATCTATTATCTATATATATATATAGCATTATACCCTATGAGGGGGGGCAGCATTATCCTCTATGAGGGGGGCAGCATTATCCCCTATGGGGGGCAGCATTATCCCCTATGAGGGGGCTGCTTTATAATCTATGAAGGAGGCTACCCCAACTCCTGCTACATAATTAAGACATGTACTACCTTATATTATACCCTGATATTAGTGTGTTTTACTGCACAATTTGTGGTCTTGTATTTATTTCTATGTAGCTACATAGTGGGCCCCAAGAATGATTTTCTCTGGTGGGCCCAAGATGTTCCAGTCCGACGCTGCATAGATGGGTAGAAGAAAAGCCGCAATTCATCTGCCGTGTACTGTAAAATCACTGCGTGACAGGTTAGAATAGAATAGATAGAATAGACATATACAATACTATATAGATGTCAGATGTAGGTTTATATGATTTGTGGTCAATGTGAACATGCTTTTATGTGCTGCATGTGTACCAACTTAAGTTAAGCTCAATTTTTTGTGTTTTTTTTTCTTTGTAATATTGTATTCTGTGCAAGCTGAGGTGTGGCCTCCCTCTCCTGAGCTGGAAATTATATGTAAGGCTTCCCCAGACTGGTGTTTCATTGGTGGGGCCCAGTCCTTTTGTCTGCCCTTATTCACACACTGAGGTCAATCTTGATCCATGGTAAGGTTTTTAATAATAGACAGTGTAGGACTGTCCCGTCAGAGTTACCTTGTCGCGGTGGGATGGCTTTTATGCTATTTTTGATCAAAAACAATATTACTAAAAACTCTTATTTAAAATGCAAATTGCCTCATCAGAAAGAAAGAGCACTTGAACTCTATAGCGCCACCTGTTGGAAGTAGCGATCCTACCCGGAGTTCAAGTCCTCTTTCTTTCTGAAGAGGCAATTTGCATATTAAATTTCCCAGAGGAGCATTGCACGGAAAATAAGCCTCCTTACCTTGACAAGCCAGAGCTGGTATGTCACTCTCCACAAGGAGAAACCTTACCCCTTAGACCCCTGTGTTATTTAAATGCACTTTTGCTTTATATTTACTTAGTTACAGCAGGGTTTTTGCTCACTTTTTCTTTTGTAGGCTTACATACAGTACAGACCAAAAGTTTGGACACACCTTCTCATTCACAGATTTTTCTGTATTTTCATGACTATGATAGTTGTACATTCACACTGAAGGCATCAAAACTATGAATTAACACATGTGGAATTATAGACTTAACAAAAAGTGTGAAACAACTGAAAATATGTCTTCTATTCTAGGTTCTTCAAAGTAGCCACCTTTTGCATTAACCCCTTCACCCCCAAGGGTGGTTTGCACGTTAATGACCGGGCCAATTTTTTCAATTCTGACCACTGTCTCTTTATGAGGTTATAACTCTGGAACGCTTCAACGGATCTGCGCGATTCTGAGATTGTTTTCTCGTGACATATTGTACTTCACGTTAGTGGTAAAATTTCTTCCATATAACTTGCGTTTATTTTTGAAAAAAACGCAAATATGGGAAAATTTTGAAAATTTTGCAATTTTCAAACTTTGAATTTTTATTCCCTTAAAACAGAGAAATATATCACACAAAATAGTTAAGAAATAACATTTCCCACATGTCTACTTTACATCAGCACAATTTTGGAACCAAACTTTTTTTTTGTTAGGAAGTTATAAGGGTTAAAAGTTGACCAGCGATTTCTCATTTTTACAACAAAATTTACAAAGCCATTTTTTTTAGGGACCACCTCACATTTGAAGTCACTTTGAGGGGTCTATATGGCAGAAAATACCCAAAAGTGACACCATTCTAAAAACTGCACCCCTCAAGGTACTCAAAACCACATTCAAGAAGTTTATTAACCCTTCAGGTGCTTCAAGGGAACTAAAGCAACGTGGAAGGAAAAAATGAATATTTAACTTTTTAGCCACAAAAATGATGATCTTTTACAAACTTTTTTTTTATTTTCACAAGGGTAAAAGGAGAAAATGGACAGATAAGGTTGTTGTGCAATTTCTCCTGAGTACAGCCAATACCCCATATGTGGGGGAAAACCACTGTTTGGGCACACGGCAGAGCTCGTAAGGGAAGGAGCGCCGTTTGACTTTTTCAAACTAAAATTGGCTGGAATTGAGATTGGACGCCATGTCGCGTTTGGAGAACCTCTGATGCGCCTAAACAGTGGAAACCACCCACAAGTGACACCATTTTGGAAACTAGACCCTAAGGTACTTATCTAGATCTGTTGTGAGCACTTTGAACCCCTAAGTGTTTCACAAAAGTTTATAATGCCTGGGTGTGAAAAAAAAAAAAAAAATTTCCACAAAAATGATTTTTTAGTCCCAAATTTTTGAATTTTCTCAAGGAAATTGGACCCCAAAAGTTGTTGTCCAATTTGTCCTGAGTACGCTGATACCCCATATGTGGGGGGGGGGGGAAACTGTTTGGGCGCACGGCAGGGCTTGGAAAGGAAGTAGTAACGTTTTGGAATGCAGACGTTGATGGGGGTCATGTTCCGTTTGCAGTGCCCCAGATGAGCCTAAACAGTGGAAACCCCCACACAAGTGACCCCATTTTGGAAACTAGACCCCCTAAGGAACTTATCTAGATCTTTGGTGAGCACTTTGAACCCCCAAGTGCTTCACACAAGTTTATAATGCCCGGGCATGAAAATAAAAAATCCTATTTTTTTCCCACAAAAATTATCTTTTAGTCACTAATTTTTATTTTCCCAAGGGTAAAAGGAGAAATTGGACCACATAAGTTGTTGTCCAATTTGTCCTGAGTACGCTGATACCCCATATGTGGGGGGGAACCACTGTTTGGGCGCACGGCAGAGCTCGAAAGGGAAGGAGCACCATTTGACTTTTTCCAACCAAAATTGGCTGGAATTGAGATTGGATGCCATGTTGCATTTGGAGAGCCCCTGATGTGCCTAAACAGTGGAAACCCCCCAAAATGACCCCATTTGGGAAACTAGACCCCCTAAGGAACTTATCTAGATCTTTGGTGAGCAATTTGAACCCCAAGTGCTTCACACAAGTTTATAACGTAGAGCCGTAAAATTTAAAAATCATATTTTTTCCACAAAAATGATCTTTTCACCCCAATTTTTATTTTTTCAAGGGTAACAAGACTCCAAAAGTTATTGTGCAATTTGTCCTGAGTGCGCTGATACCCCATATGTGGGAGTAAACCACTGTTTGGGTGCATGGCAGAGTTTGGAAGGGAAGGAGCGCCGTCTGACTTTTTCAACGCAGGATTGGCTGGACGCCATGACGTGTTTGGAGAGCTCCTGATCTGCCTAAACAGTGGAAACCCCCATAAATGACACCATTTTAGAAACTAGACCCCACAAGGAACTTATCTAGATGTGTAGTGAGAACTTTGAACCCCCAGGTGTTTCACTAAAGTTTATAACGTACAGCGGTAAAAAAAAAAATCTTTTTTTTTTTTTTTACAAAAATGATTTTTTTCGCCCCCAATATTTTATTTTCACAAGGGTAACAGAAGAAATTGGATCCCAAAAGTTGTTGTCCAATTTGTCCTGAGTACGCTGATACCCAATATGTGGGAGAAAACTACTGTATGGGCACACGTCGGGGCTCGGAAGGGAAGTAGTGACGTTTTGGATTGCAGATTTTGATGGAATGGTCTGGGGGCGTCATGTCGCATTTGGAGAGCCCCTGATGCACCTAAACAGTGGAAACCCCCCACAAGTGACCCCATTTTGGCAAATAGACCCCACAAGGAACTTATCTAGATGTGTGGTGAGCACTTTGAACCCCGAAGTGCTTCACAGAAGTTTATAACGCACAGCCGTAAAAATAAAAAATGTTTTTTTTATTTACAAAAATGATTTTTTTGCCCCCAATATTTTATTTTCACAAGGGTAACAGGAGAAATTGGACCCCAAAAGTTGTCGTCCAATTTGTCCTGAGTACGCTGATACCCAATATCAGGGTGGATAAAAATCATGATTTTTTTAAAAAAATCAAAAAAATCGGATTTTTTTGATTTAAATCGATTTTTTTGATTTAAATCGGATTTTTTTTGATTTAAATAGGATTTTTTAATCAAGTTGTACACAAGCAAAACTTTGTCTTTTTGCAAATCAAATTATTTTACACAAATAAAAATATTAAAACAGTTGATGATTATGAAACCTAATAATTTTTATTTGCACTATTAAACAAGCAGAATTGAACTACAGAGAGTAAGTACTTTTTAACAATAGCCTATCTCTAACGTTTGAAGTAAGCAAACATCTTCAGTGAATACATCAGTCCTTTAAGCCTACTGTTTATTTAGGACTTTTAATAGGAAAACTAGTTGTCCTGCTTTAGCAGTTCCTAAGCGGTTTCGGACTGTTGTGTGCACAAAACCAAATGAAGAAAACAATCTCTCTACTCCTGTCGATGCAGTCAGTAGCTGAGTAGCTACATTTATTATCTTCGCTGGAAGAACAAGTGATTGCGACTTCCACCAGTCCAGTGGTTTTAGTTCATTAACGACGTTATCTGCAAACATGTATTTTTGAAATGGTGCAGATTCACACTTCAATTTCAGCACAGTTGCCACAATGTCATGGTTAGTATTGGCGAGCCATTTTGTCTTTCAAATATTTTGTACAAGCCGCTCTTTCTTTGTCGTATACAGCCTGAAGATGTTTTCCTGAGATATCAAATCTACTTGGTGGTTTGTAGCCTGGTCTTATTCCTTCGATCATTTGTACAAACAATGGGTGTTCAACTAGTCGGAAAGAAGAATTGGTTGCAAATATGAATTTGGCAATTAATTCATCAAAATGTTCTTTCTGGCTCGTAGTCTTTAAGAGGAATTTTTCTACACTTTGCACGCAAAGTTTTTTGTTGGGCTGCTTTGTTGAAGTTGTACCCAGATATTGAATGTCACGTGCAGCACAAGCCATATTTGACCCTGAAAGCACAGTAATTAAAAATATAATTCGACTGCGTATTTGAAGAAATATAACGAAAATATTTTGAAACAAACTTTTTTAACAATGTAATGGTCCTCGTCCTATAAGGGCTGTCTCAAAAGTTATGCTACTCAAGTTTCCGGTGAAGTTGCTGTAATACTAGTAATATCAAAGCAACTGAAAAAAATTCTGTCACAAAAGTTTTAAAAATGTTTTTTTAAAAAAATGGTCAATTTGGCAGACTTCAAAAGTGAATTGTAGCCTACAATAAAAAAAAATAGGCGTATACACACTTTTATTTTTACTTAACGTTAATCTTCTGTGAAATATTGCCTTAACATAAATTTAAATTCTATACTCCAGAACTAGTGCTAGAAATTTTTCTTTTCATAGACTTTAACCATCCCAGTAAAACGTCTGTTAAAATAGGTTGTAATTGCCAGACTTACCACTAGTGCTAGGGTCCTGGTGCATAAGAAGCTGTGGGGGTTCATTGACATTAGTTGTATCACTATCAACATCTTCATTTCCCTTCTGGTTGCAGTTTTCATAATGTGATTTCAAATGGCAAACAAGTCCTTGGATATCCTTTTGACAGTATTTGCACTTTGCTCTCCCACCTTTCTTTCCAAGCTCTGCTGGCATCTCAACAAAATGAACCCAAATAGGGTCTCTCTTACGACCTGCCATGGTTCACGCAGATCACTTCTGAAGTTCTGAAGTTTGATTGTTACTACAGCCAAGTACTGCTGACTGACTATCCAACAAGTTTGGGCATGTCAACTGAATGGAAAAAGAAACTGAAACCAAGCTACAGAAAGTGAAACCAAGCTAGAAGTGTGGAGTTAATTGAACAATGATTGAAAGTTTTAGATTTTAATAGTGATTTATATTAAAAAAATCTTTTGATTTAAATCAGTGATTTAAATCATGATTAAAATCACGATTTAAATCGATCTGATTTAAATAGAAAAAAATCATTTTGATTTAAATCATGATTTAAATCGTTGATTTAAATCGGCGTGATTTAAATCAATCCACCCTGCCCAATATGTGGGAGAAAACTACTGTATGGGCGCACGTCAGGGCTCGGAAGGGAAGTAGTGACGTTTTGGATTGCAGACTTTGATGGAATGGTCTGGGGGCGTCATGTCGCATTTGGAGAGCCCCTGATGCGCCTAAACAGTGGAAACCGCCCACAAGTGACCCCATTTTGGAAAATAGACCCCACAAGGAACTTATCTAGATGTGTGGTGAGCACTTTGAACCCCGAAGTGCTTCACAAAAGTTTATAACGCACAGCCGTAAAAATAAAAAATCTTTTTTTTTTTTTTGCAAAAATGATTTTTTCGCCCCAATATTTTATTTTCACAAGGGTAACAGGAGAAATTGGACTCCAAAAGTTGTTGTCCAATTTGTCCTGAGTACGCTGATACCCAATATGTGGGAGAAAACTACTTTTGGAAAATAGACCCCACAAGGAACTTATCTAGATGTGTGGTGAGCGCTATGAAGCCCCAAGTGGTTCACAGAAGTTTATAATGTACAGCCGTAAAAACAAAAAAATCATTTTTTTTTTTTTACAAAAATGATAGTTTCGCCCCCAGTTTTTTATTTTCCCGAGGGTAACAGAAGAAATAGGACAAATTGCACAATAATTCTTGGGGTCCAGAGTACGCCCGATACCCCATATGTGGGGATAAACTACTGTTTGGACGCATGGCAGAGATCAGAAGTGAAGGAGCACCGTTTGACTTTTTCAACATAGAATTGGCTGGAATTGAGATCACACGCCATGTCACATATGGAGAGCCCCTGATGTGCCTAAACAGTGGAAACCCCCCAATTCTAACTCCAACCCTAACCCCAACACACCCCTAACCCTACCCCAACCCTAACCACAAACCTAACCCTAACACACCCTAATCCCAACCCTAACCCTAATCCTAACTTTAGCGCCAACCCTAACCATAACTTTAGCCGCAACCCTAACCCTAATGGGAAAATGGAAATAAATTCATTTTTTTTATTTTATTATTTTTCCCTAACTAAGGGGGTGATAAAAGGGGGTCTGATTTACTATTTATAGCGGGTTTTTTATGATTGGCAGCTGTCACACCTAAAAGACGCTTTTTATTGCAAAAAATTGTTTTTTGCATCGCCACATTTTGAGAGCTATAATTTTTGCATATTTTGGCCCACAGAGTCATATGAGGTCTTATTTTTTGCGGTACGAGTTGACGTTTTTATTGGTACCATTTTTGAGCACGTGACATTTTTTGATCGCTTTTTATTTCGATTTTTGGGAAGTTAGAATGAACAAAAATCAGCAATTCATGAATTTCTTTTGGGGGAGGCGTTTTATACCGTTCCGCATGTGGTAAAATTGATAAAGCAGTTTTATTCTTCGGGTCAGTACGATTACGGCGATACCTCATTTATATCATTTCTTTAGGTTTTGGCGCTTTTATAGAATAAAAACAATTTTATATAAAAAATAATTATTTTTGCATCGCTTTATTCTGCGAGCTATAACTTTTTTATTTTTTCGCTGATGATGCTGTATGGCGGCTTGTTATTTGCGGGACAAGATGAAGTTTTCAGCGGTACCATGTTTATTTATATCAGTCTTTTTGATCGCGTGTTATTCCACTTTTTGTTCGACGGTATGATGATAAAGCATTGTTTTTTTTTTTTTTAAGGGGTTCGCTAAAGGGGACTAGTGGGACAGTTTTATAGGGGGGGTCGTTACGGACGCGGCGATACCAAATATGTGTACTTTTATTGTTTTGTTTTTTTTATTTACAGGAAGAAATGAATTTATTGGGGAATATTTTTTTTTTTTTATTTTGGATTTTTTTTTTAAAACATGTTTATTTTTATTTTTTTAACTTTTTTACTTTGTCCCAGGGTGGGACATCACTGTATTTTAGCAGATCGCTGGTGTGACAGTGTGCACAGCACTCTGTCACACCAGCGATCTCTCAGGCAGTGCAGGACGCTTCCTTATCGCCTGCTCTCAGCAGGCACTGAGGAAGCCGCCTCCCTCCAGGACCCCGGCGCCATCTTGGATCCGGGTCCTGGGAGGGAGGAAGCCCTCAGAACAGCGCGATCACATCGTGCTGGTCTGAGGGTCTGAGGGGGGCGCGCAGGGAGCCCTCTCCCTGCGCGATGCTCCCCTGTGCCCCCAGTACACCGCGATCATGTTTGATCGCGGTGTGCTAGGGGTTAATGTGCCGGGAGTGGTCCGTGACCGCTCCTGACACACAGTCACGGGTGTCAGCTGTGATAATCAGCTGACACCCGGCGGCGTTTAGCTGCGCTCCCCCGGGAGCGCAGCTGATCGCCTATGACGTACTATCCCGTCCATGGTCAGATTGGCACGGGTTTCATGGACGGGATAGTACGTCTAATGTCAGAGAGGGGTTAATGACTGCTTTGCACACTCTTGGCATTCTCTTGATGAGCTTCAAGAGGTAGTCACCGGAAATGGTTTTCGCTTCACAGGTGTGCCCTGTCAGGTTTAATAAGTGTGATTTCTGGCCTTATAAATGGGGTTGAGACCATCAGTTGTGTTGTGCAGAAGTCTGGTGGATACACAGCTGATAGTCCTACTGAATAGACTGTTAGAATGTGAATTATGGCAAGAAAAAAGCAGCTAAGTAAAGAAAAACGAGTGGCCATCATTACTTTAAGAAATGAAGGTCAGTCAGTCCGAAAACTTAGGAAAACTTTGACAGTGTCCCTCAAGTGCAGTTGCAAAAACCATCAAGCACTACAAAGAAACTGGCTCACATGAGGACCGCCCCAGGAAAGTAAGACCAAGAGTCACCTCTGCTTCTGAGGATAAGTTTATCCGAGTCACCAGCCTCAGAAATCGCAGGTTAACAGCAGCTCAGATTAGAGACCAGGTCAATGCCACACAGAGTTCTAGCAGCAGACATCTCTATAACAACTGTTAAGAGGAGACTTTGTGAGCAGGCCTTCATGGTAAAATAGCTGCTAGGAAACTACTGCTAAGGACAGGCAACAAGCAGAAGAGACTTGTGGATATCTGTGCTTTGGTCTGATGAGTCCAAATTTGAGATCTTTGGTTCCAACCACCGTGTCTTTGTGCGACGCAGAAAAGGTGAACGGATGGACTCTACATGCCTGGTTCCCACCGTGAAGCATGGAGGAGGAGGTGTGATGGTGTGGGGGTGCTTTGCTGGTGACACTGTTGGGGATTTATTCAAAATTGAAGGCATACTGAAACAGCATGGCTACCACAGCATCTTGCAGAGGCATGCTATTCCATCCGGTTTGCGTTTAGTTGGACCATCATTTATTTTTCAACAGGACAATGACCCCAAACACACCTCCAGGCTGTGTAAGGGCTATTTAACCAAGAAGGAGAGTGATGGGGTGGCCTCCACAGTCACCAGACCTGAACCCAATCGAGATGGTTTGGGGTGAGATGGACCGCAGAGTCAAGGCAAAAGGGTAAACAAGTGCTAAGCATCTCTGGGAACTCCTTTAAGACTGTTGGAAGACCATTTCCGGTGACTACCTTTTGAAGCTCATCAAGAGAATGCCAAGAGTGTGCAAAGCAGTAATCAAAGCAAAAGGTGGCTACTTTGAAGAACCTAGAATATAAGACATATTTTCAGTTGTTTCACACTTTTTTGTTAAGTATATAATTCCACATGTACAATTTTCATAGTCCTGAAAATACAGAAAAATCTTTGAATGAGAAGGTGTGTCCAAACTTTTGGTCTGTGCTGTATATAAATGTATATATATCACAGATAGAAGACATGCCGGCAATTCAGCAGCCCCGTAGTGACATTCTGAAAAAATGTCGTGGGCTCCCGCATAAGTTTCTTATCAGCAGAGGGAAAGCCGACGGCAGAGGGTCTATGTTTCTAGCCTGGGAGCTTCCCAGGCTATTAATATCATCTCACAGCTGTATACTTAGCCTTTACTGGCTATTAAAATGGGAGACACAAGAAAAAAATGACGTGGGGTCCCCTTATAATTAACAACCAGCAAAGGCTATACAGACAGTTGCAGGCTGATATTATTAGCCTAGGAATGGGCCATGGATACTGCACCACCTCCCCACCGTCTGACAACTTCAGCTCTCAGCCGCCCCAGAAAAGGTGCATCTCTAAAATGCGCCAATTCTGGCACTTACCTCGCTTTTCCCACTTGCCCTGTAGTAAGGGCAAGTGGGGTGATAGTTGGGGGGGTTGATGTCACCTTTGTGTTGTCAGGTGACATCAAGCCCTGAAGTTAGTAATTTAGAGGCGTCAATAAGATGCCCCCATTACTAACCCCATAGTCACATTGTATAAAAACACACACCAAGAATAAGGTCCTTTAACTGAAAGAATGCGATTTTCTCACGGTGCTATTGGGGATCTCACCGAGGTCACCACAGTTCAGCCCGGCTGGGAACGCAGCCTCAGTGACATCACCACTAGCCACTGAGACTGCACTCGCAGCAGCTCATTCACCAGTGGTTCTCAGCCTGGACGGTCGCATCTTGGCACCGTCCAGGTTGAAAACTAATTATCCCCCAGACATGGATTACCGCATGGGACAGAACGACTGACAGATGAGGGATATTGTTGTTTTTTATTTTTGGTTTCTTACAGGAGACGAGGGCTTGGGGGGAATAGGCGTCAGGTGAGTATAACTGTGTTTGTTATTTTTAAATAAAAAAGGAAAACTTATGTTTTATTCCTAATAAAGGACTTTATTCTGGCTTTGTCTTTATTTACTGTGTAACTATAAGATTAGTAATAGATAGGTGTCTTATAGACGCTTCTCCATTTTTAAGCTGTGGGCTTGATGTCGCCGGATAATACAGAGGTGACATCAACCCCACAAATATGAACCCCACTTGCCAACGGTACAGGGCAAGTGGGAAGAGCCGGGCAAAGCGCCTTTTCTGGGTGGCTGAGGGCTGCTATTTTTAGGCTGGGGGGCAATATCCATGGCCTCTTACCAGCCTGAGAATAACAGTGACTTGGAAGGAAGAAACATTGCGAGCATGCTGAAAAATAAAATGTTTAGCAGCAGCAGAAATATTGCGATTCGAAGAAACATTCTTTACATCCTGCAAATGTTCAGCGATCCTGATTTTTAGTTTCCTAGTAGTGCAGCCTATATAAGATAAATTGCAAGTAGTGCACATAATTTTATATACCACATAGCATGAATTACAATTGATATATTTGTTAATGGTATAAATCGCAGTGCTGTTATTATTTTCAAAGGTTTTCGTTACACAAACATATTTGCAAAGTGCACATCTATTGTGGCCACATTTATAAAAACCTTTATGTTCTAACCACAATGTTTTATGAGAGAAAAAGTATTACTGAACATGCTTGGAGAAACTTTGTTACCAATAGATGGCGCTTTCCTTGAAACAACATTAATACCTGATGAAAGAATGTCAGCAAGAGAGGGATCTTCATATAAAATAGGCAGCGATCTCAAAATGATTTTTTTGATGTCCCCAAATTGAGGACTATATTGAGCACAAAAATATGGTTTCACTGCAAGATCATTTTTTTGTTGTCGCCCTCCACTAATGAGATCCTCTCTGTTTTTATTACTTACAATTGTTCGTGCTCTTTTTAATGACCATTTAGGATAATTTCTGTTTTTTAATTTTGTATCCACACAATTAAATTCCGTTTCCAAAGCTGTAGGATCGCTGCAGTTTCTCAAAATTCTGGTATATTCACCCAAAGGAATCGATTTAATAGTATGTTTGGGGTGACTGCTTGCTGCATGCAAGATAGAATTACCAGCACAAGGTTTGCTGAAGTTTTAGTAATAATAACAGAGTCATGTACCCCATATAAATCAAGATCCAAAAAAGAAATTTTGTTATGATGAAATTTATGAGTAAAATGTATGTTGAATGAATTAGAATTGATATAATCAATAAATCCGGATATGGCAGGTACATCACCACTCCAAATGATGAGTAAATCATCAATATATCTACCATACCAAGCAATCGAGTCAATAAATGGATTAATAGCTGAAAAAATAAAAAAATATTCCCAATATGACATAACAAGATTAGCTAGGGATGGCGCGAATTTCGCACCCATCGCCACGCCAGATTTTTGTAAAAAAAATTTATTGTCAAATGAGAAAAAATTGTGGGTTAATAAAAATTGAATAACTTGTAAAATATAATTAATGAGATCCTGGGAATAATTACTGAATTTCGTTAAGACAAACTGCAGCGCTGTCATGGCAACATTGTAAGGTATACAGGTATATAAAGAAGTCACATCACAACATAACCAAGTATTTTCTTTAGACCATATTTTCTTGGAAAACATTCTCAACACTTCTTTAGAATCTTTAATGTAACCAGGAGTGATTTGTACTAGTGGTTGAAGTAGTGAGTCAACCCATTCACCCAGATGTTCATTTAAAGATCCAATCCCTGAGACAATAGGTCTCATGGGGGGGATTTTCATATCCTTGTGAATTTTTGGGAGACCATGCATGATAGGGATAATAGGATGAGACACTGTGAGATAATCAATTTGTTTTTTGGTTAAAATGCCAAGGCTGAAACCCTCATTGATAATTTGGATAATCTCACTTTTAAATTTATCAGTGGGATTTGTATGGAGTTTTTCATATACATCACTGTCAGACAAGAGAGACATAATTTGAGAATGATAATCCTCTTTATTCAGGATAACTACCATGCCACCCTTGTCCAACATTTTAATTATTATATCTGACATACTTTTGATCTCATCTAATGCAGTTTTCTGGGCTTTTGTTAAATTGGAATGATTTCTGCTGCTGCCCATTTTAACCCTATCATGAAGGATTTTTAAATCCCTCTCTATCACCTCCTGGTATTTAGTCATGCAATCAGGCCTGGATTGAATGGGATAAAAAGAGGGATTTTTTGTTTTAAACACAGGTGCATGAATGGTATCAGATTCATTATCATAGGAATGAGTAGACAAACTAAACAAAGTGTTGAGAGATACCTGTTCTCTGAAAGACAAGTCAGTAAATTCATTATTATATGTCAGCGACTCCTGCAAAGGGGTCTCATCAGAATGATTTAAAAAATGCTTTTTGATGGTAAGGTCTCGCATAAACTTATTGACGTCCAAAATAGTAGAAAAAAGATTGAAATTCTGATCGGGCACAAAATTCAGACCTAAGGACAAAACATCTAATTGCGTTTTGGTAAAGTCTCGTGCAGATAAATTCAAGACATTATCATGGTTTATTATTTGCGATAATTCTTCCTGCGGCGTGTAATCATGACATGATCTTTGTCGGTGTTTTCTGCCACCCCGCCTTTTACGTTTTTTGAATGACGAAAAAACTTTGTGGTGTGAACACTGTCATTAGAGGAAACACTCAGATTATTGTCAGATGAATCCAACTCAGAGGATGTAAAACAGACATGTGGTTTAGATACCGGTTCATTGAGAGCATGGTTGCGTTTTAAAATAGATTTAGGAGTTCTATGACCCCGCTCCCAATGCCCCAGTCATAGACTTTCTTGGTTGAATAGTCTCTTAGATCACGAGAAAATTTTCTTTTTTTCCGGTCCATATATCCTTTTCTAGGCGAGAGACATTATCTTGCATTTTAGCCACAAGTGAGTCATACTGAGTCAACGATTTAAATTCAGTGAGCGCAGTATCTGCATCATTCATTTGTTTCTGAATATCCTCCAATTTATTACGCTCATATTTGACTATGAGTTGCATTAGTTTGGAAGAACAATTACTGAGTATCTGATTCCACTCTTCAATGAAAATGTCAGAAAAAATTGTAGTGGGGATTTTTTAAATACGAAGCCCCCTTGGAATCATATCCTTAGCTAGATAATTTTGGAGGGTAGTATGATCCCACCACAACTTTGTTTCTTGAAGCAAAAGTTTTTCCATTTTGTTGATATTTTCATTCAGATCAGGCATGTCTGGAATTTCGTTAATATCACCAGAAAACACTTGTGCCGCTTTGACAGATCTGTCTTGAACAAAAATAGATGCCATAATAAAGCTGGTGCCTGAGCTTAATGACTGAGTCCACTTTCAAAATACTTGAAAATATTGAGCATGAAACCGGGGGCACGGTAATCAAAAGTACAAATATAAGAACGCTAACCAGCTCACCGGTTTGTAGAAGCACGGATCCTCCGCTTGATCAAACGTGAAGATACATGAGAAAATGAAGGAAAAAAGGATCCAGCTTCAATAAAATCTTCATCTTTATTGATTCATAAAAACATGAATAATGGCATGCTCCTGGACAAGCTCAGGACAAGGCTACGCGTTTCGATCACAGGGATCTTTATCACAGCTGACATATTCAGACAAAGGCACATATTTAAGACAAAGGAAGACCAATCACGATCAGAAAAATGTCATGTGATTTTTGACAAGTCCTTTAACAATTTTCACATAACGAATAAAGAAGAAAAAAAACACGATTTATACCATTAACAAATATATCAATTGTAATTCATGCTATGTGGTATATAAAATTATGTGCACTACTTGCAATTTATCTTATATAGGCTGCACTACTAGGAAACTAAAAATCAGTATCGCTGAACATTTGCAGGATGTAAAGAATGTTTCTTCGAATCGCAATATTTCTGCTGCTGCTAAACATTTTATTTTTCAGCATGCTCGCAATGTTTCTTCCTTCCAAGTCACAGGTATTGAAAGTGTTAACCTGTCTGCCCGAGCTGGAGATGCACGTCAGCGACTCCTCACACGTGAAGCTTTCTGGATCTTTAATCTACATACCAGACATCCATTTGGTCTCAACAAAAGAAACGAATTGATGTTCCATTATTAATTTTATTTCTTTGCATTGATTTTATTTGTGCAAATATTGTTTTTTTTTTGTTTTTTTTCTTCTTTATTCGTTATGTGAAAATTGTTAAAGGACTTGTCAAAAATCACATGACATTTTTTCTGATCGTGATTGGTCTTCCTTTGTCTTAAATATGTGCCTTTGTCTGAATATGTCAGCTGTGATAAAGATCCCTGTGATCGAAACGCGTAGCCTTGTCCTGAGCTTGTCCAGGAGCATGCCATTATTCATGTTTTTATGAATCAATAAAGATGAAGATTTTATTGAAGCTGGATCCCTTTTTCCTTCATTTTCTCATGTATCTTCACGTTTGATCAAGCGGAGGATCCGTGCTTCTACAAACCGGTGAGCTGGTTAGCGTTCTTATATTTGAGAATAACAGTCCCCAGTTGACTGCTTCAGCAAGGCTGGTTGTCAAACATAGGGAGGACCCCACGCTATTTTTAAAATTATTTCTTTAAATAATTAAAAAAACAGCGTGGGGACCCCTCTATTCTTGATAACCAACCTTGCTAATGCTAACAACTGAGGGTTGCCTGGCTGGTAATCAAAAATAGGGGGAACCCACATGTTTTTTTTTTTATTTAATTTACAGCGCAGGAGCAGCTGATGAATACTCCCATCATCCGCTACTGCTCTCACTGTTATTAGCGGCAGCAGGTGTCGGATGATGGGAACAGTAGTCTTATCAGCTGACACCAGTGACTGGTGGTATACATATCTCCGATTACATCTGAGCGCTCATGCTGTCTTTTGACAGCGTGGGAACCGTGGCTCTCTGACCAGCGGGGATGGTTTCCCTGCCGATCAGAAGCGGTGTTTGCTGCTCTGTCATGCATATGACAGCGTGTCAAACACGGTATTGTCGGACCCCACATTAAAGTGAATGGGGTTCGGGTCTACTCCGCAGGATGACAGGCTGTATGGACGCATCATGTATGGACGCATCTATATGTAGCGGAAGCGAGTGTGAGGTCACATGCTGCTGTCCACGTATTTTCAGCGTTTTATCACCATCCATTCAAGTCAATAGGTGAAAAACGCTGAAAAAAACGCTGAAAGAAGTGACATGCTCTATGTCAAAAAAAGCTGCAAAGCATAAAATCCTGATGACAAAAAAACCAGTGTGTGCATGAGATTTCAGAAATCTCATAGGTTTTGCTGGTACTGTAAAAAGCAGCTGAAAATTAGCATAAAAAAAGGCAAAAAAATGCAGCAGAAGCGCCCAGTGTGAACTTGCCTTAAGGCTATGTGCACACATTGCGGATTTGTTGAGGATCTGCAGCAGATTTTTTTTTTTTTTTTTACAGTACAATGTTAAGCAATGGAGAAAAAAATTGTTGTGCACATGCTGCGGAACATTCCGCACGGAATCCGCAGAGGTTTACTTTCCGCAGCATGTCAGTTCTTTGTGCGGATTCCGCTGCGTTTCCACACCCATTTCATTATAGAAAACCGCAGGGGTAAAAACGCAGGAAAATCTGCATTAAATCCGCATTAAATCAGTGCAAAATCTGCACAAAAACGTGCGGATTTTTACCTGCGGATTCTGCCAAGAGATGCAGAATCCACCAAGGAAATTCCCGAGACCAATCCGCAACGTGTGCACATAGCCTTACGAATGAATCAAGCACTGGTGGAATTGGTTACACTTTTATTTCTTCTCCTAAACTTCACCAGCTGTGTATGAAGTTAAATAAGGAAGGGGAAAGTACAGAACACTCAAAAGATCTCTTAGCCAAGAATAAAAAAAAAAAAAAAAAAAAGACGATTAGAGGAGCAGCAATTTGGTAAACAAAATTCCCAGAAATATAGACTAATGCACAGAATGTCCAGGGGCTTACAGTTCATGTGAAATAAGAGAAGAAGGAAAATGATGAATGGACTGATGCACGATGTGGATAGTATTAATCCACGCACAAAGACATTACTATTCTCAATGCGCTGAATTGTTCAGCAGGTGATTACACTGACAAATATATTCAGGGCATTGTTTCTTACAAAGCTCTTCATAGCATGAAGGGGAGATCAAAGTAGCTATGTTGTGAATTTAACCCAGCCTTGCAAAAAAAAAAAAAAGCGGTAAATGTGACAGTACTATTCACCTCCTTTACAGAAGATGATGTACTTGCCAAGATAAGAAAAGAGCAGGGGAGCTGGAGGTCAGAGAATCTACATGAAGGGGAAAAAAACATCTCAGGAACAGCATGGGGTAAATGAAGGGGAAATCTGAGAACAGCGAGGATTAGAACACAACATTATTGGGTGCAAAATTTTACTTATTACACATCTTTCACACATCGTTTAGAATACACACTTGTGAACAGTAGAGATGTTAAAGTCGACCCGTGACAGGTCCATAAATCCACCATCTCTAACTCACTGACAGGAAGAATCCTTACTACATTGTTAACACTGCAAAAAAAAAAAATTCTCAAGAGTAACCGTTGGTTTAATTTTTATTTCACAAATCAATACACAAGAAAATAAGCAACTTTATAATATATCTTAGAGAAATCTGCTACTTTCTCCTCCAGGACTGATCATTCACTCTCAATTTATGGGTAAAATCTGTGTTCCGTGAAGACAGGTTTTCCTACTACTGAGATAGAAGATGACAGCTGGTGCTTTAAAAATTCTATGCAGGCAGAGGCAACACCGACATTCTGCTCCAAGTTCTAGCTAAACGACAAGAGAATTGTCATCTATTTTAGGAACAGGAAAATCTATATTTAATGAAGACAGATTTTTTTTCCCCCCAAATTTATAAATTTTGAGAATTAATTTTTCTAATAAGATATATTACAAAGTTTCCTAATTTCACATGTACTATTGATTTATGGGAAATAAATAAACGGTGGTTACTCGTTTTTCAATTTTTAGAGTCCACAACACTATGTAGTAAGGTACCATAATCCCACAAAGATGATACCAAATTATCATCATGTTGCATACGCCGGGATGCCACATACGGTAACTGCAATTTTCCGCTGTGATACAAAATATACAGTTATTGGGTGGTTAGAATGACTCGTGCTACATAGGCATCAGCTTTTTACCGAATACAATTAACATCTTAGGTCATTTTTCACACGCCGCAGATTGGTTTCAGAAACTAAAGTCCTGAAAATCTATTCTATTTATCTGAATTTACTACTGTAGCATGTCCATTCATTTCTGCAAGTCCCACTTAAACTTCCAGCTACAAATCTTAAATTTTTCCATTCTCAGATTTCTTTATAAATGGACATAATGTCAATAGAAAAGAAAAAAAAAGTCTCATCGTGGCTGGTGGGCTCACATGAATTGGTCAATTTGCGTGCCAAGCACCTTCATTTTACAAATATATTCTATAGTGCAGTAATGTAGACTAAATTTTAAATATTCAATGTCTGCATACACCTCAGCGCTTACAGAAGCTGCTTTATTCTTTTGTTTGTATATTATGCAATGATAGCAGTTTGCACCTGTTCACACTTGCTTTATTCTCTTGGGAGGTGCACTGTCTGACTTTTGTAGTATACTTTTGAATGTGGGGACTGTTTCCATATTTGGCTGAGCTTCTCCTATCAGCCTAAGGGTATGTGCATGTAACATCTTTCTCCGGCAGATACATAATGCACAGCAATGTCATAACAACATTGCTGTGCACATGTTCAGTCTTTTGTTACTGCTTTTAACTGCTTCATGGTACAAAAATCAAGAAGATGTTAAAAGAAGTAACATGTTCATTCGATGAGCGGCTTCATTTGGAACCACTGCACCAGGCATCTAACCTTAGGTTCATGAGCATGGGGGCTATTTGAAATTTATACAGCTGGAGTCTAATTTCCATGCACTTATGAAATTATATGTCTCTAGTGTAAATCTGAGGTAGGTCGATTAGACCGAAACGTCAAAACTTTTAGACACTATTCCTTGATTTTACAAAAAAAATTCCTTCTTTAGAGCGCCGGATTCTACTTATTTTGTATTATAAGGGTTGGGACCCTATCCTATTTATCAAAGGAGTGCCGTTCTTCTCTTCTAATTTCCGTGCAACAGCAAACATGGTTGTAAGAACACACTGAAACACAGAGTTAGGGTAGGGCAGAAACACAAGGCTTACCTCTAGCCACTGTGTGGTCAGCGAGCTGCTTACTGATGTGGCAAAATAGTGTAACCAAACTGTAATTTGGCTGTGAAGGCAACATTTCATTCTTTTCAGCAGTACACAGAGTTTAGCACACTTGTTGGCCTGTAGTAGCGGCAGAATGTGTCTCACAAGTATGTCCCATCCCCGTTAGATGCTTCCAGGGCATGTTTGACGAAATGGGATGTGACTGCTTGTCCAGGAGAATGGGAACTGATGGAGAGAGGTTTCCTTACTTAGTTTCATACCATGTATACACCCTGGGTAGTAAAGTAAAATATGATCCAAGATGTGATGACAGGTCTGCTTTCAAAGATAAACCCACTGAAAGTTCCTAACTCCAGCAATTTTTCATCATCCCTTGAGCAGAGATCTGGAGGATCAGGGGGGTGGAAGTGGCCAAAACTTTGTTACTTAGCAATACTCCACCGATTCCACAAGAACATATATTTGGTTGTAGATGGTCTGACTATATAAGATATCATTAACTGTTACACATTTTCTTTTACATTGCAGACTTATAAAGGATGCTGATGGTTACGCTGCCAGCATTGTACAACACACATTGAAATATACACAGTGTTAAAACTTCCTGGATACATCTCTTCGTAACGACAATGACCCCGCTCCTCTCGACCCTTGAAATGCCTGAATTCTGGATTCAATAAAATATAAAAGGGAACAGGTCTGTTTGATATCTTGATAATCTAAGGCTGTTCTCCTGTCCTGTAGTTTATCCGCTTAATCAGTTTGGGGTGACAAACACCTAAATAAAATGTTTTTCGGTTCAATATCCATTGAATTGAATGTAGATGGTAATGTCCTAAAATGTCGTCCAATTACCTCCTTTCCAGGTATCTGTTTTTCAGCTGGATCAAATAGCATAGTATGGACAACTTTTTTAGTTCAGCCAAAAAAAGTATAACAACTGAATCCATTTTTTTAAATTTACATTGAAGTCTATGGGGAATAAGGATCACAATATACAGTTGTGTAAAAAAGTTTAAATACCCCGGCAGAAGTTTTGCTTTCTCGACCTTTTTTCAGAGAATATGAATAACACCAAAACATTTTCTTCACTCAAGTTGGTGGTTGGGAGAAGCCATTTATTGTCAAACTACTGTGTTTTCTCTTTTTAAATCATAATGACAACCCAAACATCCAAATGACCCTGATCATTTTGGTGTTATCATTCATATTCTCTGAAGAAAAAAAAGGCCAAGAAAGCAAAAATTCTGCCGAGGTATGTAAACTTTTGAGCACAACTGTAGGACGTTACAAGAAGATGATAACTGGACATGTAAACAGGGCCTTCAGCTATGTTTACATTACCAATTTGTCACTGGTCTAATATTAAAAAGAGAATTGGAATTGTTAAATTACAAACGGAGCAAGATTGGATGCAAACTTTGGTTTGGCATCCATTTTTGTTCCATGTTTCAAGGATCATTTTACTAAAAAAGTCTCTTAACACCCCTAGTGTTCTGGGCATGTGCAGTGCTTAAAACACTGAATCCTTTAAAGGTAATCTGTCAGCAGGTTTTTGCTATGGAATCTGAGACCAGCATGATGTAGGGGCTGAAATACTGATTTCAGGGATGTGTCACTTATTAGGCTGTACGTAGTTTCAATACAATGAATGTTTTAATCACCAGGAGATTATCACTACCTGGACCATAGCTTGTGTGAGCCCTGGTCCGACCACAATCTTCCTCAAATAATCAGCTTTCTGTTAATAGACAATGTACACAGAAAGCTGTGGTGTGGACAGGGGCAGCTTTCGGAGCTCTGCCACATGTAAAAACTCTGTCACAACTGCTGCACCCAGTAAACTGAGTGATACATCATTGAAATCAGGGTCCCTACATTATGCCGCTCTCATATGAGGTAGCAAAAACCTAGTGACGGTTGACATAACAGATAAACATCCCGATGTGATTCAAACTTTTAATAAACTTTAATGTTAAAAAAAGGAATCCAATTGCTATTCATTCTTTTGGCAAGACAAAGACAGTTGTGCAGAATACTTTTTTGATCTAACAAAAAAAATAGATTGCAGTGAAACGGAAGATATTTTAAGGCATTTCCACCCTTTTCAATTTAATGGTTCCTGTACTGGAACATTTTATTTCCTTTTGGTTTGGCCACCCGGAGCAGATTCAGAAACAAATTAACTACTAGACGTGTGAACAGAACCTTAGATTGTCCAAGTCCCTGTAGTATGCAGATCTGATTGTCTGCATAGGATAATTCATTTATAATGTGACATTATCCTACTCGTACTAGCCATTAGAAAAGGGAGGCTGCAGCAATATACGAACGTACGTATACGATAGTAGCAGCGCTCAGGTAGGCTACGGTATTTACATGATGTTACAAATCAATACCGCCAGAGATCTATTCAAGAACTCAATCCGCTTATCCCAAATTCTGAGCCTTGGGGAACCTGTGCGCTGTAACCTCAGCTTCCTATTCCTAGGTAAAACGGACTATGGTCTCCTGATGTTATAGAGCTGCCATTTCAAGACCTACAGAAACCATACACTGCTTACCATTGAAGTAATCTGTGGTATTTCAGTTCTCTCATTACCATATATTTACGGCCACAGAACTCAAGCTAACACTTTAATCACGAGAACTGATCTGTAATCATGGTACAGATTTAATTCAGTACAATGGGAACAAAGAAATTGCCACATAAAGTCTTGGTCATGCCGTGCTGTATTGAACTTTTTTTTTTGTCCCCAAGTCCACGAGGAGAAGATAAATGTAAAAGACCTGTGCGGCTGGAGTGCAGTGGTGCGCTGTCCACTGGGAAAAATAAGTACGTCTCTCACCAGTATCTGGAGGTAAAGTCTTTATTAAATTCTTCAAACATCTGAACCAGTTTTGGGCTCCGGACTGGAGCTTTTGTCGTTATAAATACACACCTGACGAAGGTTTCAGTCCGGAGCCCAAAACTGGTTCTTGTGTTTTTAGAAATTGAGAAGTACTTGTTTCGCCGGATGGACAGCGCAGAAATGCACCTCAGGAGCACGGATCTCCTATTACTCAAAACCGCTAAGTGATCTCACCGGAAAGTGCTTACTGCCGCTGTCCTGCACAGAGGAGAGTGTATCCTTGAATTCATCTAAACAAGCGCCACCTCAATTCCATAAAGATAAATATAGAGTTATTTGGTAGTATCATATATATACCAAGATGTCCAGTGTATCATATCTACTTTCCTGGCAGCAGTTTTAGTCCTAGAATACCATGATTGCTATGCTTACATATTGCTGGACAAACACGGAAATATTAACATTTTATACTACAGTTCCTATTCTCACCATTGCCCCCGTGCTTGTAAGAGAACACCAGTGAAAAACGCTTTCAATATACACACAAGTGACGTTGTGTATAATACGCCCGTAATAACCTGTTATGTCTGTACATAAATATACACAACTTGTCATAATTCATACCGATATAATATAAACATAAAAGAACATATATTGCTATAGTCTAAACATCTCAAGAGTTGAAGGCAGAAAATGCACTAACAACGCCTTCCAGAATCTTGCGGTGAGAAGATTTAATCGACATTTTATAAACCGCATTTTATCTGTTCATTATTTGCCAGCTTTTCTGAAAGCGTCAAAACACAAATATTTATGGCAACTCTGCAGCCCATAAACTTGGCCTCATCATAAAAGAGTACATCCCCATTTGTAATACTTGGAATTTTTTTTGATTATTCTTGTACACAACTCCTTCCTATTTGCCGGCATTTCACTAGTCGATTTATCGCTCAACAGATCACCATCCAGGGCAGTAACATTTAACAAATGTGTTTTTCACAAATCTAATTATGCCATGAATTATTTTTAGTGCTGAAACACTGGTTGGCTGTGCTTTGATTAAAAAAACTACATCTGCCATTGGTTTGTCCATCACCTGCAGATTAGAGAGCTCCAAGTGTCTAAGCCAGCCATTGCCTTCTTGGAAGACATCCCAAGCCTTTTATAGAGTTTGAGAGATGCGCTTGAAATAGGATGGAAGAAATGTACTAAAATAGCCAAAAAAAAATCGGTCACCTCCAAGCACAGGCAAGATGGTATTTTGTGTGCGAACTTGATATTGCCCAACCCATTCCTCAGCCCTCTGGAGCCAAAGCAAGAATGAATTTTACTGGAACCTTCTCATGTACTTCTAAATGATTCAATTGTATTAAATTCCACTGCTAAGCAACGCCGATAGTAGTTGTATTCTGCATCCAAATGTTTTCAGCTTTTCTCAACCTTATTATTAATGTAAAAAAAAAAAAAAACATTTAAAGGGGTTGTCCACTACTTTAAATTAACCCTCAATGTATCCCCCGGGGACCCTAATGAATTTTGTAAATACCTCATGTTGCCTATACTGCCTGTGAGTGGCGCTATCCGTGGCCACTCACAGGCAGCACGTGACCCCGACTGCAGCCGACTCTTGCTTCCGCTGATGTCCCGACAAGTGCTGGCAGCAGCCAGGGGTCCCTCTTCCTCCTTCCACGCTGGCTGCCAGGCTGTGGGCAGGGTTATCCCCCGCGTCACACCCGGCATCCACCGAGCGCCCATTCATTTAGAAAGCACACGATGGATGCTGTTTGTGACGCTGGGGGTAACCCCGCCCACAACCCAGCAGCCACCGCGGGAACCCAGCACTGAGTCACGCCTCACTTGTTGCTGGCCGTTCACAGGCAGTATAAGCAACATGAGGTATTTACAAAATTCATTAAGGGCCCCGGGGGGATACATTGGGGGGTTAATTTAAAGTCGTGGACAACCCCTTTTAAGTCCAGAGAGATTGTACTGGGAATGTGTACTTTTTCCTCTTTTTTACGCTGACCAGTCATAAGCTGGCAGCAAAGCGCTGGAGAAAGAAGAACAGGTCCCCACTTATGTCATGGACAAATAGTCTTCTCTCCTCACTGCAGAGTAATGACGTGCTGGAGCACAGCTGACCCAAGTGTGTTTAACAGTCAGCTTTTAGTTCTCATTTTTGGCAGTCAGTGTGTGGGAAGGGTTCAGTCTCATTACAAACACTTCTCGTAGCTCTCCTCTTATAGTCCTGCCAGCTCTGCCACTCATATGCAGGCATCCACATACAAATTGAAAAAAAAAAAATAACATGCCCCTACTATAACTTAGAACAGGCTCTGTGTGAGACATAAAAACACAGTCTGCTCTTCTCTCCACATAGTGATTATGTGTGCAGATGGAGCAAACCTGAGTGTGATTAACAGCTTTCATCTCCAGAAGTCAGTGTGAAGGAAGGACAGCACAGCAGAGTCACATTTATGTGACGGATGTAAAATGTGGGTAAAGTCTTGAAGTTTACAAGCACTCCATTTGCTGTGGAAATACTACTGTGTATTTGGTCCTGCCAATAACGATTATTTTAAATTTGAGAAGAGCATTAGTAGAAGTGTTTGTAATGAGATTCATCTCTGCAGTACTGCCCCTCCACACAAACTGGCTGCCAGAGACGAAAGCTAAAAGATGTCAGTTAAATGACAGGAAGGTAGACTCGACTGTACAGTACTGCCTCTCCCAAACCCTTACTGCCAGAAATGAGAGCTGTTCATCACACTCTTGTCTGCTGTGCTCCAGCACAAGTCATCAGTCTCTGCAGTGAGGAGAGCAAATTGTATGCTATGGTGGGGGTGTACTATTCATTCCCCTGTGTTGCTGCTTGCTTATGATTGGTCAGTGTCAGGAAGAGGAATAAGTACACACCCCCAGTGAAATCTCTCTGGTAATGCCCACTTGGACAAATTGTTTAGATGCAAAATACTTTGATTACTAAAATCTCTGCAACAGAAAAGTGAAATAAAAAAAACAACATTATTTTGCTCTGCGATGCCTATTACATCATGTCCAGTTCAACATATAA
This sequence comes from Oophaga sylvatica, assembly GCA_033576555.1. NCBI lineage: Eukaryota > Metazoa > Chordata > Amphibia > Anura > Dendrobatidae > Oophaga > Oophaga sylvatica. The sequence continues at coordinate 500,947,881 of JARQOD010000005.1, forward strand.
AATTAAGTGAAAGATACTTTTTAAAGGGCTTGTGGACCTTTGGGGTTTTTACTTACATGCAGGTATTTCAGGCTAAAAAGATTTTTTATAATTAGATTTCATCATTAAAGATTTTACACTGCTTTTGGCTTTTCTAGGCTCTTTCTTTCCTTACCCAATCTACTTTGATGTAGTTTGTTCTTCCTGAAAAAAATCCAACTTTACCCTCTGATTCAGCAAAGTGTTCATACCAGAAAACTGGTGTAAAACACTTACAAAAGGCGTAAAATGTTTGAGCAATACCATGTTGCGCAAATATTTAGTGACTCTTACAGTTTACATGTCAGTGTCGGAGCAGGGGAGGAGCCGAGGATTGGCTACATGAAAATCAAATGAATCAATATTGACAGTTTTCTTTACTCCAGATATGTTACTACAGTCCTTGACTAGAGTCACATTTCTGGTGAGGGAAATGGAGGTGCACACCACTGCTAAATTGTTCTGACTGCCGTGCGCCTCAATTTGGTGCATTTTATTCCTGCACACCCCTCATTAATACTGGCATACAAAACATCAGTCTTAATGAATTGGGGGCCCAAGTCTCCATCTCCATCCTCATAAACAGGGAGGAAATGGTGGAGAAGGTAAGAGTGGCTGGGACTCTAGGAGGTAGTGACCATGCTATTTTAGAATTTTGGATAACAAGAGGAAGAAGACCTGTGAAGACTCAGACGTCAAGGTTAGATTTCAGAAAGGCAGATTTTAAGGAACTCAGAAAGAGAATTGGAGGGATCCAATGGCTGGATATCCTTAAGGACAAAAATGTCCAGGAAGGATGGAAAATCTTGAAAAATGAGATTCTCAAAGCACAATCGTTAACAATTCCGAAAAGAGGGAAGAATGGGAAGCATTTAAGGAAACCAGGATGGATGAACATAGAACTTAAACACATGCTAAAAAGGAAGAAAGAAATGTTTATCAAATGGAAAGAGGGAGGCATATCTAAAGAAGAATATAATGCCGTCTGCAAAACCTGCAGGGCACAAATCAGATTATCTAAAGCTGACAATGAATTAAGGCTTGCAAGTGACGTCAAAAGCAACAAAAAAGGATTTTGGGGATACGTCAAAAGTAAAAGAAAAGTCAAAGATGCTATAGGATTTTTACAGGATGAAAATGATGAAATGGTAAGTCAGGATGTTGAGAAGGCTGAACTTTTAAATTCCTATTTTGCATCTGTTTTCTCTCAGAAAGGAAATGTAACATCAACTGATCTTCACTGTCCTATTAAAGGAATATAAGAATCCAGGATATCTATAAACAGAAAGACAGTGAGGAAACACTTAGCTAACATAAATGAATTCAAGTCTCCAGGTCCAGAAGAATTACACCCCAGGGTACTGAAGGAGATAGCAGAAGAAATTCTTGAACCACTGTCCATAATCTTTGAAAATTCTTGGAGAACAGGAGAAGTCCCAGAAGACTGGAGAAGAGCAAATGTTGTTCCTATCTTCAAAAAGGGGAAGAAGGTGGACCCAGGGAACTACAGGCCGGTGAGTCTGACTTCTATACCAGGAAAGATCTTTGAACAAATTATTAAAGAACATGTATGCAAGTACCTGGATAAGAATGAAGTGATTAAACAGAGTCAGCATGGGTTTGTAACTAATAAGTCATGTCAGACTAACTTAATTTCCTTCTATGACAGAATCACTGACTGGGTGGATCAGGGAAATGCTGTAGATATAGTATATCTTGACTTCAGCAAAGCATTTGACAAAGTATCTCACACAATCCTTATTGAAAAAATGACTAAGTATGGAATGGACAAGGCAACTGTTAGGTGGATTCATAACTGGCTTAGTGATCGGACCCAAAGAGTGGTTGTAAATGGCTGCACATCCAGTTGGAAGAATGTCTCAAGTGGGGTACCACAAGGCTCTGTTTTGGGCCCTGTATTGTTCAACATCTTTATCAATGATTTAGATGAAGGAATTGAGGGTAAACTGATCAAATTTGCTGATGACACAAAGCTAGGAGGGGTAGCTAATACTAGAGAAGAGAGAGAGAGGATTCAAAAAGATATACATAAACTGGAGCAGTGGGCAGCAACTAACAAAATGGATTTTAACAGGGAAAAGTGCAAAGTACTACATCTGGGCAATAAAAATGAAAAAAGCATATACAAAATGGGAGGAATAGGGCTAAGTAACAGCACATGTGAAAAAGACTTGGGTATACTAATTGATCACAGACTTAACATGAGTCAACAGTGTGATGCAGCAGCAAAAAAGGCAAGTGCAATTCTAGGATGTATCAACAGAAGCATACAGTCTAGATCACGTGAGGTCATTATTGCCCTCTACTCCTCTGGTCAGACCTCATCTGGAATACTGTGTCCAGTTTTGGGCACCACATTTTAAAAAAGACATCAACAAACTGGAGCAAGTTCAGAGAAGAGCCACCAGAATGGTGACCGGTCTGCAAACCATGTCCTATGAGGAACGGTTGCAGGATTTGGGAATGTTTAGCTTGCAAAAAAGAAGACTGAGAGGAGACTTAATAGCTGTCTACAAATATCTCAAGGGCTGTCACATTGTAGAAGGATCATCTTTATTCTCATTTGCACAAGGAAAGACTAGAAGCAATGGGATGAAACTGAATGGGAGGAGACACAGATTAGATATTAGAAAAAACTTTTTGACAGTTAGGGTGATCAATGAGTGGAACAGGCTGCCACAAGAGGTGGTGAGTTCTCCTTCAATGGAAGTCTTCAAACAGAGGCTGGATAGACATCTGTCTGGGATGATTTAGAGAATCCTGCTTTGAGCAGGGGGTTGGACCAGAAGGTCCCTTCCAACTCTACCATTCTATGATTCTATGATCTTGTCTTCCATGAGCTCCATATGTGAGCCAAACCAAAAAATGCACTCACAGCCTAAATTCTCCATTTTGTATCAGATTATGTTCCTTTAGAATATTTTGGGGAGACTAAACAAAACTGGGACAGGGAAAAATTAAAGTCAATACAGCTCAGTTAGAAGAAAGAAGCAGATTTATCAAAACAGGACCTTATGTAAAGTAGAAAAATAGATTCCATTCTTTAGATTTTCGCCTGTTTTGATAGATTTGCTTTGTTGTCCTATGGAATTCTCTGAATTTGTCCAAAACACCCACACACCATGTGAGGGTACACTTATTTTCTCGGGGATAAAACATTTCTTTGCAAGAGTAGCGTGCTGTGAAGAGCAGGTACCACGCACTACGAGTAACTATCACCATATGCCCCAACTATTTAGGTGTCAGCATAATTTGAGCACAAATGTAACATATATGATGGCGTTTCATTTTGCCAAAAATTGAAAACGCAGGCTTCTATTTTTTTTTCTCCCACACAACTGCACACGATGTGTAACTTGTACAAAAGCCATAAGGCCGGTTTAATTATCTCTTTAAATACACTTATGTAAATCTTAGTTTGGATGGTAAATAGCGGCATCTGCTCACTGTCAGCGAGAACCGTCCAAGTCAATTTTGATTTCTTTTACAAACCAAGTGCACTTGTTTTATCCTTCTTAGTCCTCAGGGGGAGAATTGGGGTAACTGGAAACCACTTCACCAGTCAGATTTATGCATGACACATCAAATGCTTGTTTTGCTATTTTTGTATAGATAAAATTACCCTTTATACCGAGGACATTATCCAGAGCTAAGCTATAAACAAATTTCTCAGCAAGCTGGAAGAATTTCTTTTTTATCTGGCAGGCATATGTGAAAAAAGCAGCTCTTCAGAATATATTCCCAAATACCTCACTTCATAAGTCACATTTATTTATATGACGGATGTAAAATGTGGGTAAAGTCTTGAGGTTTACAAGCGCACCTTAAATGAAAACTTGCAGTAGGAGAAGTTTTTATTTTTTGCTTTGTCAATAAACCGTGTGGTGCTGTGCCGTCTGTCACTGTAACGTCCCAGGTAGACTGGCCAATTTCTGGCTATAAATGAGCAAGTGGAGCAGCGCTCCATTATGATCCCGTTATGATTGTAGCGTGCATGTTACATGAATAAGGCTTTTGCATTATTACGCAGGCTGATGATCTTATGAAGTCTCATTTGTGGATTACTATTCAGTCTAAACAGCCCTTTATACTCCATTCACACGTGTCAGATTTGACAGATAAATTTGGGGCAGATGTTTGGTGTCACCACAGAAATAAATAACATGCTACTTATTCTGTGCAGGAAAATCCTTGGTTTAGCCAACTGAGCAACAATGTGGTTACTGCTCACGAGGCAGAATCCAATCACCATGTTTATGTCAAAATTCCCAATAGCATTCCGGTGCATTTTGCCTTGTTAATCTCAAAGTTTTTAATAGTGCACAATTTAAAGGAGCTGTAAGACTAACATATTCATGACTTATCCCATTGATCATCAATATCAGAAAGCTGATACACAGCACCCCCCACCAATCAGCTGTTATCAGCATCAACAAGGGGGTAGATGTACACAATGTACAGACCTAGAACAGCTCGGCTCTGTCCACTGTTTAAAGGGAACCTGTCACCAGGTTTTTCCCATATAACCCACCTTTCAGGCCCGGGTTACAGCATTCTGGAATACTGTAGTCTCCAAGCCTCCCTACAAAAAAAAAAAAAGCCTTAATTATACTCCCTACGGGGCGATCCGGTCCCCTAGGCATCATTGCTCTTGGTCCAGCACCTCCTCTCTTCTTGCGATCTCCATCCTCCTTCACCGCTTCGTGTAGATGACGCGTCTTAGGTCATCCACACAGTGTTTCCCGTTGTGCTCCAGCGCAGGCGTACTTCTCGTTGCCCTGCTGAGGGCAGAGCAAAGTACTGTCCTGCGCATACGCTGGGAAAGGCCAAAGAGCACTGATGTATGAGCACTACAGTACTTGCTATGCCCTCAGCAGGGCAGAGAGAAGTACGCCTTTGCAGGAGCGCAACGGGAAACACTGTGGATGATGTAGGACGTGTCATCCACATGAAGCAATCATACGGAGAGGAGGAGCTGAACCAAGACCAACGACGCCCATCAGATAGGACCTCCCCCGTTGGCAAGTATAATAAAACTATTTGTTTTTTAGCATTATTATATATAGCATTCCAGAATGGTGTACCACAGGGCTGAAAAGTGGTGGCCATAGGTTATATGGGAAAAACCTGGTGACATGTTCCCTTTAATGGCCACTCCTGGATATCTCTACTGATCTGATATATATGACCGGATACGTTACCCCTTTAACTCCAACAACTTGTACATTTTCCTTTGTGAGCAATATACTTTGTAACGGTGGCTATGGAGGCACAGGTAAGAAGGAGACCAGAGCTGAACAGCTTTACCAGTTCCCCTTTCCCAGACATAGGGCCCATAAATCACAAACATCCAACATAGACCGTTGGCCTTGTTCACATGGATTTCTCCAGAATCTCTGGATCATTTGATATTATGTAATGAAATTTGTGGGACATTCAAAGTCTTTGCAATTTTACGATGAGGAACATTTTTCTCAAATTGTTCCACCAATTTTAGATGCAGTTTCGATTGGTAAACCTCTGTCTGCTGACTTTCTTTGCTTCTGAGAGACTCTGCCTCTCTAGCCTACACAGTCATGTGACTTAGTTGAAAATTGACCATTGTGCTGTTTTTCATTAGTACCACATAATTTTACAGCCTTCTGTTAACCCCATCCCACCTTTTTTTTTAGATGTCTTGCTGCCAATTTCTAAATAAGTTATTTCTTTTTTTAAAGAAGATGGAAAAATGTTCAACCTTCCATTTGATCTGTGGTTTGATTTGAATAAAATATTGCTGTGATTTCCAAATCATTAAATTCTTTTTTTCTTCTATTAACATATTACACACGGACCCAAATTTTTTATAATTGGGGGTTGTATACATTTTATATTGCTCTTACCAATAAATTTATTTTGCATAGACTCGAGCAAAGCTTGGTGTGCATCTTCAGCTTGCAATGCAATAGAACATTCCCTGGCCAATATGGTTCTTACCAGGTGCTCTCCACAACCTGCAAAACAGATAAGAAAATTATTGAAGTATATATAAACACAATATACAGTATTATATACACACATACACATATATATGTATATCTTCACAAAGGGCAAATTAATTCACATTCATACTCGTGCATGCACTGTAATTTCCTTCTAAAAAGTTAACTACACAACCAACACTACTGACTGACTAGGGGTAAGAATTCAATAACCGCTATCTACAGATGGGTGCCTGAAATGGTTTTCCATTTTCTGGTGAACAATTCATTTCCATACAAAGTGTCTTTCAAACTGCAACAAGGAGGGCACAATGTCTGGTTTTCACATGGTGTCTCAATGTGTCTCCCAGAAGTGCTTGTCCTGGCGTGTGTGTGAATAGTTTCACGAATCAGAGACCTGTAGTGTTGATAGTGGTGCTGAAGCTAAACCATCATACTAACAGTCCTTGTAAGGGCTACTTTTGTGCTTTGCGGTTTGTATCAAAAACATTCTGTATTTAGCCTAGGGAGGGAGAGTGTGTTGCAGGACCAGGGGACAATGGCTTAATACAGTATTTAGGCAGGGATTAGGGTTTTGCACTCTGTTGCTAAAAATACAGCTGAGGCAGCTGACCACATTTCGATGAAAAAATGGACTATATTGTTATCCATAGAGTATTAGGTGCTTTGTGGTAAATTTCTGTGTTATACAACACTCCCAAAAAGCATTGAAATATTTTTTTGTATTCAATTACTCATCCATATCCTATTACGTGTTCTATGGTACATTTCAGTGTTATACAATACTCCCAAAAAGCGTTGAAACATTTATATGTACTCAATTACTCATCCATAGAGTATTACCTGCTCTGTGGGCGACAAAGGTGACAGAATCAAGCGAGACTCTTGAGGGAGTGACTGGAGGAATATTGGAGCCAGAGCCGGCGCTATAGTGGATGTGGCCTGAGCCTGTGGTCCGGAACCGGCCGCTTTCCCGAAACCAAGGCCCGAACTCAGACTGCGTACTTAACCGCTGGAGTTCTTGGGAACTGCGGACAGAAGAGTCAGGATCCAGGAACTGGTGAGCGGACTGTGGGGCCTAGGCTTGTAGGAAGAGACAAGGAGGCAAGCTAGGGCCAAGGCTGGAGAAATACTAGTAAGCCCTCTAGTCGCAAGGTACTGACAGTTGGCATCCCGGGTCGTTATATACGACAGGCAGAGGAGATGGGGGTCCACTGAAGAGTTTGGGATGCACATCTTTCAACCAGCGGGCAGTAGTGACAGAACACTTGCATCGAAGGCTGCAAGATCTGATGGCTGGTACCAGGGTCACATTCATCAAAATGGAGGGACAACATCGCTGGTATGCGGTGGGTGTAATCGGAGAAGGAAGGGAGCTGGAAAAACCCTTCTTGAAGAATGAATGGACCAGGGAGAGGCACCTTAAGATGGGGCTACTACCACTCCTGAGAGATCGGACTGTCCTTGGGGTTCCCCACCTCCTATCCGGGAGCAGACGATCGTGCAGATGACACAAGGGGTTGTCGCCCATTTCTACATGTCGGGGGTTTAGGCACTACCCAATATGGGTCACTTACAGCCCAGGCACCTGGGATTCTATCTCCAGGAAGCAGGTGGAGGCAGTCACCTCAGCCTCCCAAGGAAGGAGAGCAGACACCTGAAGAGGATTACTATATTACCCGCCTTATAATTGTTTTTCCTGTTTTCGCACTTTGTGCAAAGCCTTTATTAGTTTAGGAGTACAGCAACTACACTTTAAAAATATATGAATGAGGCCCCTCAGTTGTTTCCTTTCTGGGGTTTTTGATGACTAGATGTCCCACCTTATAAATTTTTACTACCTTTGCACTTTCTGCAAAGCCTTTATGAGTGTACGAGTACTACAACTAAAATTTCAAAATATTTACGTTCAAAATTTTTTTATGGATTCAATTAGTCATTCATACAGTTTAACGTGATTCTTGTTACATTACGGTGGTATGTAACACTCCAAAAAAAGGTTTGAAAATTTTATCTGGATTTAATTACTCATGCATACAGTATTAGGTGCTTTGTAGTACATTACGGTAATATAGAACACTACCAAAAAGCATTTAGAAATTTGTCTAAATTCAATTAGTCATCCATAGAACATTAGGTGCTTTCTTTGACATTTCGGTGGTAAACAAGACTAAAAAAAAAGTGTTGAAAGATTTGTCTGGATTCAATTACTAATCCATACATTATTACGTGCTTTGTGTTAAATTTTGGAGGTATATAACACTCAAAAAAAATTTCAAATTTTTTAATGGATTCAATTAATCAACCATAGTTTATGTGGTTCTTGTTACATTACAATAGTATATAAAACAAAAATAAAAAAAACTTTCCAAAAATATTTATGGATTCAATTATTCATCCATACAGTTTAATGTGCTTTGTGTAAAATTACAGTGGGTTCAAATTTGTAAAACCAGTCTGGCCTGTTACATGTCACAAAATATTATTTTTTAAAAAATTGACTATTGTCATATATATGTAGAAATTGGTTTGTGTGTAAATTCGTTGGTTTAAAGAAACAAAAACAAAATTGGCCTGCTAAATTTGGTCCCTCAGTACTCAGTGCCCATTTTCACAAGTCAATTAACCAAACCAATACACTGAACTTAACATGAAGTAATTTGTTAATATTGATCAGAAGTAATATTTATTTTATTGCTTATTCGGCAGACAAAAATAGTATAATTTACTGATTTCTATAGTTCATATAAAATAGAAAAGAAATCAGAAAATCATACTGCTCTTGCTAATCAGCAATTGTGCCATGATCAACAGCTCCCCCAAAAGCATTATGATGTCCCCATACACAGTATGAATGTCCTCAGCTCCCCACTGTATACTGAATCCCAGTCCCCTATACACATCATGAACCCCCTACAGCCCCCCAAAAAAGTATGTAACCATGCACAGTATAATGGACCCACAAAGTATGACTGCCTACAAAGTCCCCCACACAGTAAGATCCCCACCATATCTCCCCCACAGACCCACAAAAGTATCATCCCACACATAGAATGAGGACATCAAAGCAGTATGATCCCCTACAGCTCCCTAAATACAGAATGATGACCCTTCACAGTATGATTCACCATAGCCCCTAATGCAGTGTGATGGCCATCACAGACCCAAACAGAATGATAGCCCCTGAAGTCCCTTTTCCACAGTATAATGGTCCGTATTATCTCTCACGCAGTGTGATCCCCCACAGCCCTCAAACAGATGATCATGATCTCCATAGACCCTCTGTTGTGAACACGTTGGAGGCGACTTCGGAGCTGGTGCTCCCTCCAGTGGTTGCTGAGGGTAATGAACCAATTGCTGAATGGCTTTCAGCTGGGTCTGAATGGTCTAATATAAGTGACCTGAACTCCCATCAGCCTTGCCGGTACTCAATTGTTCTTCCAGGTCTTGCTTGGAGCTCAGCTTGCATTCCTGCTTTCATTCAGATAAGTGACTTGCTGTTTTTTTTCCTCTGGTTGGATTTCTTGCTGTTCTGCTTGCAGGAGACTTCAGCCTGGTCCCCTTTTGGGGCCTGGCGCTGCATTTGTGCTCAGTTTGTGTTTGCACTTTTGCTCTGTTCCTGTGTCACTTTTATTTGCTGAATTGCTGTGTGTTACACCAGAGATCTGATTTAGGTGGTAGAGATCGTGTGATCTCAGGTTTTTTTTGTTAATCAGAAGTGTTGGTATTTTTGTCAGGGTTTTTTTTGGGTTGCAGTCAGAATTCTTTGCTATACTTTTCTAGACAGTATTGGGCCCCAAAGCGTTTGCTTATGCTATTTTCTGTGTGTATTTTCTTCTTGTCTAACCGCCATTACATGTTTGGGGGCTTCCTATTTCTTTGGGGGTTCTGCTACGGGGCAGTTAGCTTTCATCTTTCTGCCTTTAGGTGTAGCTATCTCTCCGGCTGTGACGAGGCGTCTAGGATCACTGTAGGTACGCTCCACGGCTACTTCTAGTGTTGCGGTTAGTTTAGGGTCCTGCAACCCAATAGTTTCCAGCCTCTCTGGTATATTGCTACTTTGGCTATTTTTGCTATTTCTCCTCAGCTACCGAAACATAACACCCTCAACATAATATGACAGCTTCCACAGCACCCTTAATACAGTATGATGCCCCACAGAACCGAATCATAGAATGATGACTCCACCACAGACCCAAAACGATGAACCTCACAGTCACCTAAACAAAGAATGATGACCGCCTACCAGTAGCGTAGCTACCTGAGGGGGCAGAGGGGGCCCTCCCGGAGCTACGCTACTGTAACTGTATCGGCGTTCACAGCGTGCCTGTACAGTTACGTTTTGCGGCAGAGCAGTGAGAACTGATCTCCCTGCACTGCCGCTCGGCTGCTATGGTGCCCCTGAGCAGGCAGGGGGCCCGGTGCCAGCAGTGGGCCCCCTGCCAGTCATCGCAAGTGCAACTGTATCAGCTGCATGCCGATACAGTTGACTGCATTGATTAAAGGGGGAGCGTTATGTTCTCTCTCCCATCATCCCCCTCTCAGCATCTGATGTCACTGACGCAAACACAGACAGGGTGTCACGACGACGTCACTTCCAGGCGCCCGCTGTCCGGAGATGTGCGGGAGCTCGGAGCAGCGGAGGAAACAGGAGGAGAGGTAACTCAGATGAGTATTGTATTTAATTTTTATGGGGGCTGCCTTATGCTATAGAGTCTGCCTATGGGGGGCTTCCTTATACTACAGAGTCTGCCTATGGGGGCTGCCTTATGCTATAGTCTGCCTATGGGGGCTGCCTTATGCTATAGAGTCTGCCTATGGGGGCTGCCTTATGCTATAGAGTCTGCCTATGGGGGCTGCCTTATGCTATAGAGTCTGCCTATGGTGGTGCATAATACAGTAGAGTCTGCCTATGGTGTTGCCTTATGCTATAGAGTCTGCCTATGGGGGCTGCCTTATACTATACAGAGTCTGCCTATGGGGACTGCCTTATACTATACAGAGTCTGCCTATGGGGGCTGCCTTTTGCTATAGAGGGTCTATGGGGCTGCCTTATGCTACAGCGTCTGCCTATGGGGGCTGCATTATACTATAAAGTCTGCCTATGGGAAATGCATTATACAATATAGAGTTTGCCTATGGGGAGTACATTATACTATATGAAGGCCTATGGGGTGTGTATTATACCATATGGAGGACTATGGGGAGCGAATTATACTATATTGAGGACTATCTGGTGCATTATAGTATATGGAGGATATCTAGGGGCCATCATACAGTGTTGGAGCCAAACAGTTTGGGTGCTACTAAGGGGACAGTATACTGTGTGGTACTATGCAGTGAGGGGGCATTATACTGTGTATAAGAGAGCATCATACTGTGCATTGGGGAGGTGTAAAGGGGGAGATTTGGGACATTATTAAATGTAAAATTGACACTTCGGTTATAGGGGAACTTAGGTTACTGTGAATGTCAAAGGGGCACACAGGGCATTATTACTTTCTAGAGGGCAAAATGCGGGCACTTTTCTAGGGCACTTGCACCCGGCATTACTACATTCTACAGGGTTGCTTTAGAATTTAGAGGGCACACAGTTCCACACAGCAGGTGCAGTAATGGGGACACATACGGCAGCAGCGGCTCAGTATTGGGCTATCAGCAGGAAGAGGAGTTTGTGCAGGTTGGGAATAGTCCATTGGGGACGGTGCCAAAAATATGAGACTTGAAATCTGTCTTTGTTGTAATTTCTGCAACCGAGTCCTAGCCTAGCTTTAAGAAGCTGTCATGTCAGTCTGGGCCAGATGGAAAAGACGTGAAAACTGAACAATTACATAAGAAAGAAGGTCAGCTGTAAGTCACTATATTTAACTGTGCTGTAATTACTTATATGTTCTGTAGGACTGGTATCTACCACTGACCATATGGCGGTAATATCAATGTTGGTCTTTATATAGAGATTTTCAGCAACAGCGCGGTCATCTGCTGAGGTTCTCCTACATAACTATTAGGGTTTCTCACCCAGTTGTAATCAAGGTTACCTGGTTAGGAGCCCACTCAGAAGTTTCGCCCCCTGAACTGAAACCCTAGCTAGGCCTCTGCCCCCTACAGTTGTAATACACAGAATGATGACCCAACACACACGACAATGAGTGAATGAGAAAAAAAACAAAGAACTACTCACTTTACCTCCGTTCCCCAGCGTGCTGCTCTGGGCTTTGCGCTGCACTTAGGCTTCACAGCAGGTAAAATCTAATGACATCATAGCGCCTGCTGCGGTGAGACACTCAGATGCACAGGCTGAATGGTGGAAGAAGGAATTGATAATTCCCTCCTCCATCGTTATATTCACTTGTATCAGAACGGAATGGATGCAGATACCGGTGAAATCAGGGCAGTGGTGGGGAGGCCGGCAGTAGCCCACTGCTTCCAGTCCTTCTGTTGTCCTAGTCCGTGAGCTGCATAGGAACAACCAAAGGACCAGGTGTGGACTACGGGCCATAGATTACCTAGGTCTGTCTGAGTAGCATTTTAAGCAAGCTGACAGAGAATAATCCGTATGTATCGCATCACTGAGTTCTAAACCCAAACACAACAAAAAATAATGTTCTGCATACAGTTTCATATTCAATCCAGGCAAAATGATTGCATCTACTCTTCTTCAAAGTAGCATTTAAAGATTGTTATATGTAACTAAATAATATATACTAATTCAACTTCCACAGTTCTTGAAACTATAGAAGATGGAAACTAGGTATATGCTGCCAAATACAGGAGCTCTATCGAAAGACTATCAGAAGTTTCAAACTCAAGACACAAATGATGATATAAATGTACAAGACCCATAGCAGCTGAATATGGAACAAATCAATTATACAGTGAGTAAATGAAAGCAGTGCACCACACACGAGTGGTCTTTGAACGAGATACCTGCTAAACATCCTGATTTAGGACAGATACAGCTGCTTCAAACACAATTTATAAAGTAATTTTTAGAATGTCTAGCAATCTGACCCTTCTGACAATAGAAAGACACAGAAAAGTTAACAGTATTTAAAAGCAGATCTTCAAGTTCGGATAGCTGGAAAACTGCTTCCAAAACCTAAGCAAAGCTTCGTCAATAGTAAAGCCGACCTACCGTGAAAAAAAAAAAAAGACTACAGTGGCTTGCGAAAGTATTCACTCTCCCTTGGCTTTTTACCAATTTTGTTACATCACAACCCGTGTTTAAATATCTTTGTAATGCAATTTGTGTGTGATGCATCAGCTCTAAAATAGTCTAATTTGGTGAAGTGAAGTGAGAAAAATATAGGCATAAATAAAATTCATGGGATCAATTAAGTAAAAATTGGCATGTGCATAAGTATTTACCCTTTTTTGCGATTAAGTCCCTAAAAATTTATGGTCCAAGCAATTACCCTCATAAATCACATGCTTAGTGAAAGGAAGTAAGCCTGTGTACAATCTAAGTGTTACATGGTCTGTCAGTATATACACACCCCTTTACTGAAAGGCCAGAGACTGCAACACCATTAAGCAAGAGGCACCACTAACCAAACAGCACCATGAAGACCAAGAAGATCTCCAGACAAGTCAGGGACACAATTGTTAAGAAGTAAATGCAGGGTTGGGTTACAAAAAAAAAAACCAATCTCTGATGATTCCTACGAGCACAATCAAATCTATCCTCATCAAATGGAAATAACATGGTACCACAACAAACCTACCAAGAGAGGGCAGCCCACCAAAACTCTCAGCCTGGGCAAGGAGGGCATCAGAAAGGCAGTATAGAGAACAAAGGTAACCCTGAAAGAGCTGACGAGTTTCCAAGCAGAGACTGCAGTATCTGTCCATACGACCACAATAAGCCGTACACTCCATACAGATGGCCTTTATGGAAGAGTGGGGAGAAAAAAGCCTTTTACACACAAAAATTGTAAGGTTTGTTTTGAGTTTGCCAAGACATGTGGGAGACTCCCCAAATGTATGGAGGAAGGTGTTGTGGTCAGGTGAGACCAAATTTGAACTTTTTGGGCACCAAGGTAAATGCTATGTCTGGCGCAAAATATTTTTAAGGGGAAACGTGCAAATGTTTTGGAGTGGCCTAGTCAAAGCCCAGACTTTAATCCAATTGAGAATCTGTGGTCAGATGTGACGCTAAGTCACTATTCACGGCCAAGCCGTGAGTTAGGATAGTCAAGGAGTCCAAGGTCAGAAGTCAGGAGAGAATGTCATAAGCAGAAGGAAGATACAAAGGCATAGTCAGGTAACGTTCCAAGGCGAGAATATCAAGAGGATAGCGCATCAGAGCACAAGGGGTTAAACAGACGGATGGTCAGAAGGAGGTCCAAGGTCAGGAAACAAAAGATCTACAAACAGAAGGCAAGGCACAGAACGACAAACTACACAGTACCTGAATGTTTGTCTGGCAGAGGTCTGAGGGAAACAGCCCAGTTAACTAGTCTGGCAGTCAACTGGGACAATGAACATCTGAAGACCGCCAGTGCCTCAGAGTCTCAGATTGGACGGCCGATCTGTCAATCAACACACTGACAGCTCAGCACTCCCCATCACCAGACCCGACGACTGAGCTGTCAAAATACTGATAGTTTCAGCACGTCCCTGTACCAGATTGGACTGCTGAACTGTCAGTAAGTGCATCTCAGATACACTGAGGGGTGGAACAGTGACATCAGACTTAAAAGGAATCTGTCACCCTAAATTGGCGGGATATTTAAATGATGGCAGTCAGGTCAGATGGGCGGTGTTTTGGGTACTTGCCTTAACATGTTGTTCGCCGCTGTCTCCATTATTTCTGGGAATTGTAGTCGTTGCCCTCCATATAACGCGCCTGCGCATTGCAATCTGCGGGCAAAGCATACTGCGCATGCGCAATTATACTACTATGGATGATTATGGGTTGCATTATACGTTTTGGATGTCTATGGGCTGTGCATTATACTTTATGGATAACTATGAGCTGTGCATAATACTTTATGGATGTCTATGGGCTGTGCATTATACTTTATGAAAGAATATGCGCTGATCATTATACTACATGGATGACTATGGGATGTGCAGTATATATGGAGGACTATGGGGGGTGGATTATACTTCTTCTATGGAGCCCCATTACTTTGATGTAGGCCCTGGTGAGTATAATGATTTATTTTCTTCTATACTTTAAAGAACAATGGCAGAACGGGGGACATATATACCAGGATGGGGGACTTATATACTAGGATGGGGCTAGGATAAGGCCCTTTAGAGATCAGAAGCTCTTGCATTGTAGATTTTTTAAAATAATTTATTAACAGGAAGTTATCATTGTTGGTCATTCAACAGACATTTTTGTTCTGGAATTTTTATCAAATGGAACCAGTTATCAGGTTCATGCTGCAGACTCGTGGGCAGTCTCTCATTCTCCCATCACCCAGACTCTTCACCTCGCGCTTGGCTTGTAACTAAATCTATGGGGCAGACTATTACTACTTAACATTCAGACAAAAAACCTGACAAGCACCTCCATATATTGTTAACAGGTGCAAGCTGCAATGATGGCATAACATACAAAAAAGGGGCACAGCGGAACTCTGTAAAGACCAAGATATATGCAAACACGAGATCTAAACTACATTGTTGCTGAATAAATTGTACTTACAAAAAAAAGTTGTTAGCACATAAATTGACCAATTGTATGTGTATTGTATTGTATGTATGCCATCAACCATGCCAAGGTGACCTCCTTCTGATGGGTCCTATCGTCCTAAACATGTACTTTTTATTTTGTAAATACATTTTATTCAGCAACAATGTAGTTTAGGCTCCAGTCTGATGCTAAATATATTAGCAACGTATATATGTTACTAAAGAAAGCACATTTAACCAGAATTTTTCTTCAGCTGGGCAATCCCAGTCAATTACCTGTTGCAGTGTATGTGCTCTTAACAATTTTCGTACAGATACTACAGCACAGAATACTATCTATGGACGCTACAATCAGGGCCGACGTCAGCACCTGGCGCACCCGGGCAAGTGCCGGGGCCCTGAGCAGGTGGGGGCAGACCACTCGCCGTCAGAGACACCGGCGTACTATAGGGGCCCTGTGCCAGTGTCGGCGCCCACGAGTGGGCCCCCCCTGCTTGCTCAGGGCCCCAGCACTTGCAATACTTACCTCTCCCTGTTTCACCGCTGTGACGTCATCTGCGTTTCCTGACAGTGACATTCAGGTCAAAGAGCGCGATGACGTCACGTCTGTGCGCCCTCTGCCTGAACAGTCACAGTGCAGAGAGCTGGAAGATGGCGACACTGAGGAGTCCAGAGTAGAGCAGTGTCCAGCGAGGAGAGGTATTTCATTTTTTTTAATGTTTGGAGCAATATATGGGGAGCATTATACACTGGAGAATTATATATGGGGCCCATCATACACTTGAGCATCATAGATAGGGCCCATTATACACTGGAGCATTATATATGGGGCACATCATACACTGGAGCATTATAAATGGGGCCCATCATACACTGGAGCATCATATACGGGCCCATCATACACTGGAGCATCATATACGGGGCCCATTATACACTGGAGCATCATATGGGGCCCATTATATATGGAGCATTATATATGGGTACCATTATATTTGGAGCATTATATGGGGCTCATCATACACTGGAGCATCATATATTGGGCCCATCATATACTAGAGCATCATATTGGGTTCATTATTTATGGGGCATCATCAAATAGGCCCTTTATATATGGAGCACATATGGGGCCTATTCTGTATGGACATTATATGGAGCCCATTCTGTATGAAGCAATATATGGGGCTCATTATTCTGTATGGCGCACTATGTGGTGCCCATAATACTGTATGGAGGACTATACTGTCCTTTTTTTGAGCTATTGTAGAATTTAAAATAGATATCACTCATGTAATATAAGTGAAGTGAAGTGTTTGGCATTGTACTATACCTATATTTCTCTGCCGTATCGGAGCATCATGAATTGTGGTATGTGCTAAAGGGGCCCACTGAGACTTTCGCCCGGGGCCTACGAAAACCTGGAGCCGACCCTGGCTACAATTATACATTTACACTGATCCACACAGATCTACAATCTTGAAAAATGAAAATAAAAAAAAATCTGTTAAAGGATGCAGAGGTAAGGAAGTGGTCATGGTGCATAAAACAAAAATAGTGTGAAAAACTTAATTTTCTACAAATATACCGTAATACTTTATTTTTTAGCGATCCAAAAAATAAGAGGAGTTAAAAACTGAAAAATGTGAAATTTTTACAATAGTTTGTTTGAACAATTGAATAATGCTTTAAAGTCCACAAATCACAGGCTATGGGTGGTGCTAAAGTAAATATAAGGGGAAAACCCCTAAACCCCACTAAATTGTGATTTAATTTATAAACCAGACAGTCTGATCTATAATTATTGCTGCAAGTCTCTAGTCTATCTACACTAGGCCCCTGCATTTATGGCCTCCCAATCTAGAAATGTCAGAAATAGTTAAAACCACATTACAGGAATGCTAAAGCATAACATTTCAACCACCACTGATTTAGGCTGAGACTAAAAGAGCCACAACAAAAGAAATAATCCTCCAACATTCATTTTGAAAATAACAATGGAAAACATGCAAATGTAACAATGAAAGATGGTCCTGCCAGACACTAGAAGTACCATCGGTCTTCAGCCATATGAATAACCAAGTGATGGTTGGGAAGTGGCTACAGAACAGAAAACTCCTCTTGTGGAGTAAGATCTACTTGCAGCATGTCTTGGAGAAATTATTGTAGTGCTCCTTCTTTTGAAGGACTCTGCTTTCAACTCAGGAAATTAGAAACAGGAGTGCCAGAGGGCATACACATCCAAGGCTGTACACTGGAACACACACGTTTTCAATTACGGAACATGAAAGAAACTTCTGATGAACGAAAGAAATGAAATCCAGCCTTATTTCTGGGAGCCATATGTCGAAGACTTTGGAAACTCGACATCAACTCCAAACTGGGTCTTGCTTACTCCTGAGTCAGGTTATGCTACACAATATAGCCCTGAGTTCCCCTACAGCGCTCACTACCGATCGAGACCATAAATACGGCAGAAAAATCTTCCTTAGTCAGCAACTTTCAGCTGAAGTTTTCAAACGTATTTATGTACTCTGAAATCTTAATGGATTTAAAATAACTAAATAGGGTCCGACTTCACAACCGATGCAGCTAAAAAGAAATATGAATCCACCTTGCAAATATGTTGGATATATAAAAAAAAAAAAAGTCTACACTCCACTGTTAAAATTCCAGGTTTATGTCATGTAAAAAAAAATCATACCAAATAGAACTTTTTCCACCTTTAATGTCATCCACAATCTGTAAAATTTAATAGAAAAACAAACTGAAAGCTTTTTGGGTGTAAATAGAAAAATCAAGAAAATAATGTAGTTGCATAAATATTCAAACCATAAACTAATGTTTTGTTGAAGTAAGCTTCAAATTTATGACATCATTGTCTGAGTAGGAGTTTATCAGCATCTACAATTGGCCCACTCTTATTAGCAGTAGAGCTCCAAATCTGGCAGATTGTGAGAGCATCTCCTGTGTACAGCACTCTTCATTTTGCCCATAGAATTTTAATTGGATTCAGGTCTGGGTTCTTTCTGAGCTATTTCAAAACTCTGATTATCTTCTGGCAAAGCTGTCAGGCAGAAAGGTGAAATTCCTTTTTACCTTCCACTTTTTAGCAGAAGCCTGAAGGTTCTGTTGCAAAATTGATTGATATTTAGAACTGCTCATTCTCTCCACATTGACTAAAAATCCCCAGTTCCAGCTACCAAAAAACAGCTCCGAAGCATAATGCTGCCTCCACCATGTTTTACTGTGGTACTCTTTAGGTAATGACCAGTGTTTGTTTTGCACCAAACACCCCTTTTGGAAATATGGCAAAAAGTTCATATTCTGTCTCATTAGACCAGTACACGTTTTGGACCAGTACACATTTTCCCATTTGCTTTTGGAAGATTCTATGTAGATTTTGGCAAAACATAGGTGGGCTTGAATGTTTTTTTTTTTGAAAAGGCTTCGAACTTGCCACTTTAACTCACAGGCCAGACATGTGAAGAATACGGGAGTGTTATCACATAGAGTAAACAACAAACACTTGCCAGAAATTCCAACAGATCCTTTAATGCTGCTGTAGGCCTCTTGGTTGCATCTAGGATTAATTTTCTTTTCAGCTTTTTATCAGGTTTTTAAGGGTAGTCAAGTTCTAGGTAATGTCACTTATGCCAAATGTAATCCACTTCTTGATAACTGTCTTCACATTAATTCATGGTATATAAAACCACACCTCGGCACTGACTGACATTTACTGTCAGTTCATTTTCTCCAGGCAGCGGCGGCTCTCAGTGCAGGCACCTTCAGAACGCCATTAACCTGTAGATTGACCCCATATCTGCAGGTTAATAGTACTTTTTTTTACATGACAGGTTCTCTTTAAATGTGTATTGTTTTTTCCTTCCCTCATCTCAGCCTGAAGTGTTGTGAACCTAATCCCGGCACTGGCGTTTTGCTTATGGCTTGGGTCTCTGATAAATCAGTCCTGATGTCGTCTAGCCAGAGTCCTTTATATTTTTCTGCTTCATGTACAGACTTGGACAAAATTGTTAGTACCCACAATGATAACTGAATTAACTTTAAACTGACAAGTTGTAGCGCCCGCGTCCCTGCCTGCTGCCAGACAGGGACGTCGCTCTCCTCACCTGCGCTCAGCGTCCTCAGTGCTCCCAGCCTCCTCTGCGCCTCTGGCATCCTCGGCGTCCTCCTTCCGTCCTACTGGTCCCGCGCGCTCCTTCCCTGCTGCTGGCCTTAGGGCGCGCGCCCGCACCCTCCCCCGCTCTTAAAGGAGCCGCGCGCATTTTCCAAATCAGTCTCCAGCCAATGCTGGTGGACTCCACCCTATATTAAGGGCTTCCTCCTTAATGGAGGTGCCCGAGCAATGTTGTTTCTGTGCAGTCTAACTCTGCTTCAGCCATCAGCTCCTGTTTCCAGTTGCTTGCCTGTTACCTGTCTGTTTGCCTGTCGGCCATCTGACTGCAGCTCTATCCAGAGGTTCGGACATCTTCAGCAGAGATCCCCGGCTGTTGCCTGCTCACCTGGGAGCGATCATCTGCCATCCGACTGCAGCTCTATCCAGAGGTTCGGACATCATCTGCGGAGATCCCCGGCTATTGCAGAGACTCTTGCCTGCTCACCTGGGAGCGATCATCTGCCATCCGACTGCAGTTCTATCTAGAGGTTCGGACATCATCAGCAGAGATCCCCGGCTAATCCAGAGACTCTTGCCTGCTCACCTGGGAGCGATCATCTGCCATCCGACTGCAGCCTACCAGGAGGCTCCACCAGCTCAGGTCGTATATGCCTGTTTGTCTAGAGACTGTCTTGGTCACTTACCGTGACAAACCTACCTGTCCAGAGACTGCCCTGGTCACTTGCCGTGACAACCTGCCTGTCCAGAGACTACCCTGGTCACTTGCCGTGACAACCCTGCCTGCCCAGAGACTACCCTGGTCACTTGCCGTGACAAATCTGCCTGCTCAGAGACTGCCCTGGTCACTTGCCGTGACAACCTGCCTGTCCAGAGACTGCCCTGGTCACTTGCCGTGACAAACCTACCTGTCCAGAGACTGCCCTGGTCACTTGCCGTGACAACCTGCCTGTCCAGAGACTGCCCTGGTCACTTGCCGTGACAACCTGCCTGTCCAGAGACTGCCCTGGTCACTTGCCGTGACAACCTGCCTGTTCAGAGACTGCCCTGGTCACTTGCCGTGACAAACCTGCCTGCCCAGAGACTGCCCTGGTTACTTGCCGTGACAACCTGCCTGTCCTGAGACTGCCCTGGTCACTTACCGTGACAACCTGCCTGTCCAGAGACTGCCCAGGTCACTTGCCGTGACAACCTGCCTGTCCAGAGACTGCCCAGGTCACTTGCCGTGACAACCTGCCTGTCCAGAGACTTCCTTGGTCACTTGCTGTGACAACCTGCCTGTCCAGAGACTGCCTGGCTAATTGCCGTGATTCCCTGTCCTATTCCCGGATGCCACCCGCTCTCTTACAAGTAAATTGTCTTGTATAATAAAGCTTAGTGGTTCCACCAACCAGACCCGTTTCCGTCAGTGGTTCCACCTACCAGACCCGTTACACAAGTAATTTTCAATTTAAGCTTATTGAATATCAACTAATGAAAATCAGATATTGCTTTTGAATTGTGCAACAGAAAATTAAATAATAAAAAAAATAATGAAAATGGCTTGGACAAAAATGATGGTACCCTTAACTTAATTTGCTGCAAAACCTTTTGAGGCAATCACTGCAAATGTATTGCTCAATGAGACTTTTGCACCTGTCCACAAGTATTTTGGCACACTCCTCCAGAGCAAACGTCTCCAAAAGTCTCACGTTTGAAGGGTGCTTTCTCAAGACTGCATGTTTCAATTCCTTCCACAGATTTTCAATAAGATTTAATTTAGGGCTCATAAAAGCAGTTTCAGAAGAGTCCAATGCTGTGCTGTCCTTTGTTTTTTTTCCCTCTGACATCTTCCATGAAGCCCAGTTTTGGCCAAGACAGTGACGGATGGTGCGACCTGACGCTCATGTACGTTGACCTCGGAGTTAACCTCTAATCGGTTTGGAAGTTGTTTTGGGCTCTTTGGTTAGTATTATCCATCTCTTCAGTTTGTGATCATTTTTCCTCTTACAGCCAGGTCCAGGGAGGTTGGCTACAGTCCCATAGACCTTAATCTTCTGATAGATACAACTCTTTGGAGATGGTCTTACAGCCTTTACCATTAACATGTTTGTCTATACTTTTTCTTTCTAATCTCCTGAGACAATGCTCTCCTTAGTTTTCTTTGGTACACACCATGATGCCAAACACCACTTTTCACCCTTTAAATTATCAGACTACTGATTACAAGTTTGTAGACACCTTTGATGTTAATTACTGGACATACCTTAAGGTACTGCCACACTACACAATCCCGCTAGCGATCTCGTTAGCGTCGCATACTAATGAGATCGCTAGCGGGATTGTTTCTATATCGCTAGTAGCTACCTAACTTAGCGATGTCGTTAAGGACGCTATCGCGGTTAGCGATCTCCTTAACGACTTTAGCGGTACAAAAGTACCGCTAAATCGCTAAGAAAAGGTGCCACACTAGCGATATATACTTACCCAGCGGGAGCGCCGGCGATAAAATAGGGTCCGGAACGATTCCAGCGACGAGCGAGATCACAGCAGGAAGCTCGTCGCTGGCAGCTGCCGCACACAACAACATCGCTAACGGGATCGCTAAATAGTGACGTTTTTTAGCGATCCCGTTAGCGATGTTGTTTAGTGTGGCATACCCTTTAGTTTAATACCTCCCTAGTAGTATATATATATTTTTTTATATTTCAGTTGAATAACAATTCAAATGCAGTGTCTCATTACAAACACATTTGCAACTGCAGTTATCCTCTCAAAGTGCTTCAACTTCCATCTCATTGGCAGTGTGTGGCCCAGCTATGTCAGGCACACATAAATCCAGGAAAATGCACAGGAAGGTAACCGCAAAAGCTTGATATCATTCATGTCACTCACACTTTCAGACACACCCATCAGGGGTATAAGAGGTAGTGACACGTAGCAGAGTCAGATAGTTTCCTGTCTGAGAAGAGCTCAGATCAGGGAGTCAGTTTCCTGTCTTAGGACAGTGCAGTTGAGTGCCAGTTCAGTCTGGACTTGGAGGGAGAGGAGAGAGGACTGAATCCTCGCAGAGCTAGCGTAGCTCACCTGACAAGGAAGTGGAGGCTAGTACGGGTGAAGTGAATCATCCTAGCCTAGTCAGAGCTACCCTTAATCAGTACCTCAACAGAAGCTGAACCAAGGAGGATACTGAGAGCTGCTCAGCGAGCTCTGGAGAAAGCTGACATTTCCATCAATGCTACAAGTACTTATGAACAGAGCAAGAGCAGGACGAAGGGCGCAGTGGAGAAGGACAGAGAAGTGCTTCAGGTACCAAATTATCTGCACTAAATCACCGGACACCGGGTCCGAAGCGTTGCTAGTGTTTCAAGCATAGTAACAAGAAAACCGGAGGCTATCTGGACTACAGGTCGCTGAGAGCAGCCCTAAGTGCCGATACGTAATCGGAGTCAGGAGGAACAAGGACTTTTAGCTAGGCCAAGCATAGAAGGACTCTGTTCTCACCACTTAGAAGGCTCCACCACAATGTCAGCCGGGCGTTACAGCTATTGAGAAAAGCTGGAGATTGCAGAGTTAACTTTGCTTTATAAGTTTGGACTCACCTACATATGAAGTAAAGGAGGCCTCTAACCTGCTCAGCGGTTATCCCGAATGTGCATTCTCCACCCCGACCAGCTCCCCGGGACCTGCCTGAAACATCTACAAGTAAAAGGTATGAAAAGAAGCTGCATTGTGTGTGACTGAATTATTACCTACACCCTGCATCATCACCATAGACTTCCAGGGACCCGTCTCACCTGTGGGAGACTTACCACCCAGCTGCCCCATAACATCCCCTGTGAAGATCCTTATAGCAGCGCTGGTCCAATTGATCAGACACCACAGGTGGCGTCACGAACTACCTATCCTTATAATCCCCTGTAAATATCCCCCATTGCATGACCGCCAGGGCCACGGAACGAGTCCCGCTGCCAGTGACAACTCCCATAGACTTCCATGGGCTCGGCTCCGAGTACCCCATAGCCCTGGTACCACCTCAGTGTGGTGCGCGTCAGCAGCAAGTGTGGAGAGAAGAGCAGTACAGCAGAACTGACAGCGCGGTGAGAAGACAACTGCAACGGCATGTGTTTTTAATGAGAAAAAGCTCAGATCTGCTGTACTAAATTATGATCTCACTGCAGAGCGGTGTGTGATTATGAGAGCAAAGTGTAAGTCATTATATAGTTCACACACCTACTTTCATTTAAAATAAGCACTGATTTTAGGATTGTTTTTCGTGGCACATGATATTTTATGATAATGGTACATTTTTATAAATAAACACAAAACATATCAGAATTTTTACAGAAATCTGCAATATTCAAACTTGAAATGATTATTCCTTTAATCCAGATAGTCATACCACAATAAACATTAACGCATAACATTTCCCTTATGTCTACTTTACATCAGCACCATTTGTAAAATGCTATTTTATATAATGAAGATCCTAAAGGAGAAAAGAATGTGGCGCTATCTAAACTTTACGCTTTATTCATGTATACACCTGAAAAAGTCTGGATTCAGCCGAAACTCTGTGTATGGTTATGGTTTTTATGCATATTTTTACTGGTTAAAAAAAAATCCTATAAGGAACATATTAGATGAATCATTCTTGATATTCCACAGTTGCAGTAACAATGCCAGCTTCTGGCTTTTCTTTTTCTAAGTTTGTAGCATTTTAGAAGGTTTTTACAAGGCAATTTACAACATTTATTTTTAGAGACCTATTCAGTTTTGAAGTGACTTTGGGGGTCCTATATATTGGAAAACCTCCAAAAATGATACCATTTTAAAAACCGCATCAGTCTACAAATTTAAAATTGCTGTCAGGCAGTTTATTAATCCTTCAGGTGCATTTCAGAAATTAATGCAAAGTGGCATGACAGTAAAGAAAAAAATATTTTCACCACCTAACTGTTGCTAACTTCTGAACAGGTCAAAATATCTAGAAGACTAAGTCCGTTACTTGGCCGTGAATTGCCATGGCAAACATCAGGACCACACATTCATAATCTCAGGGTTAAAGAAGGAGCACCCACACTCGTAACCATTTAGATGCCGTAGTCACTATTGACAACAGCATCTAAGGGGATAAATGGCCAACACTGATTGTGGCTGATGAAGCAAGTTGTCAGCTATAGTGCACAGCTGACAGCTGCTGGATTGTCTTATATCTCAAGTCAGTAAAAAGATGTATTGTCATTAAAGGGTTTAAGAAAAATGTGAATTTCTCTGGAATAAAACAGCAGATTGCAGATTATGAGGTATTATTTTATTCAACTTTCTATTACCTTTATGACCACATAAACTGCTTTTGAGGGTTGATCCTACTCCCAAGCTTCCCTTTAAGTACCACTCTGGGGATTTTTTAAATGATTTTTTTAAATGTATTTTTATTTCTAAACCTTGAAGAATTCACCCTGACAATATGCGCAGTGATACCAGACATATACTGTGACAAAATTAACAAATACACTTCCTGCAAATGATGCAGCAACACATGGGCCAATTATCATATGATGTGAGGGGAAACGCAAGGGTCAGTGGGTGCTCGTCCGCTGGACTAGCTGTTTTTAAAAAGACCACACGGGATCATCCCACTGAACACTCATATTCGTCTCCCGTGGGCAGAACACTACTCAGACAACAAAGGGTGAGGGTACCACACTCCGGTAAGACTTTATTGGGCCACAATCAATCAACAGAATATAAGTCATTTCCAGGAAGGATACAAGATGTTGCAAATGACAGAGTCTCACTCTTCCGTAGGGATTAGAACCTCCGTGACTTTGGGGCATCCAGGGCCAACTACTCCAGCCAGCACCCCGCTTTTGGCGAGCACCCACTGTGAGGAGATAACAGTAAGCTTAGGAAGCTGACCGAGTCCAGCGAGGTATTTGGCCAGGTGACCGGGTTGTCCCAACCAGGGATCGCCAAACAAATTTGTGGGCTCAGGGTTGGTCAGTGGAGCAGTACTGTAATCCACCAGCTGGAATCAAGGTCCTTATGGTCCTTGGTCTGAAGTTCTGTAGATTTACCCCGGTGACATCTGAAGGCCACTTTATATCTCAGGATTGGTGAAGGTTGGTAATCATGGCTGTTCCCTCATTGTTCGCTAGTTCAATAAGACTGCATAATTGTCCTCCAAATGATGCAGAGTAGTACTGATGCAATCCAGAATCAGAAGGCATTCCACAAGATGGCATACAAAAAGTGGCACTGGACAGTGGTACATGAAACAATGTCCTTTGACTTACTAAACAAAGGAATAATATGTCTAGCGTAAATAAGAATTGTTCACACCCCGCACAAGTGGCCAGAGTGATGCCAAGTCATTACATTCCTGTCCCTTCTTAATCAGTCCCAGAAACTGTTGGATTCGAGCATGGGTCAGTGCTGACTCTCAGACACGGACATGGTCACTTGGCGGCCTGGTAATTGGTTTTCTGGGGGGGGAACAATATCTGGGCTGACCAGAGTGAAGGAAGACCCGGTGTCACAGATCTTGTATGGCTGGATGTGGCGATGGAAGTTAGCCGTAGTAGGGTGGCCAACCCACCGTAGGAAGTGGACAGGGTACATCACTTCCTCCGCTGCTGGTGAATCGCACTGGTAGTGTCCCTCAGACCGCAATGGCTCATCTCGGCAGACAACCCACTGGGCAGGTACACAGGCTCCAGGCATGGGGCTCGGCCCTGGTGATAATCCTTGGCCATGTGTCTAAGGCAGCTACATGTATAACAGTGCCGTAGGTTGGGCAAATCACGGGCAACTAGTGCATCAGTATCAGGGTCTGAAAACATTGCAGGTGTTCATCAACCTCGGTGCTGGATTCAATAAATACTTATAGTGGAGATGATTTCCTTGGTGGTGGACCACCATGGAGGTAAGGTCTGGTGCTGACGGTAGGGAAACTAGAACTCTCAAAACTGATTCCATAACACAAGGCCTCTCTTCAATTAAGGCTCCGGGCCCAATGCGAACAACTCCTGGATTCGGGCTGCTTTATGATTCCAGACTGACACTGGATCCTTGATCTGGCAAGCAGTTTAATTTCTTTTGTTCAACTTTGCGAGGTTTTCGTCATCCTCCATGATGTCCTGGGCATCCCAACTAATTTCTGGATCAAATCCAACCGGGTGTTGATGGCCCAGTATATGATCTGTTGAAGCTGGCAAAGCTGCTGTAGTTGCCATTTCCTGTTGCAGCTGTATATCCAATTAGGTCCTCTTCCCAATGTCGAGCTGATGGGGTTGGACATGGCGGTGTCTGAAATCTGATGCATATGTTTGATCTATGGCCTGCTGGGTATGCTCATCTGCCTCTCTGTTTGTGAAGCCCTTGGACGGTGCCTATGAACACCAGTCCCCTGTAGCTCCCACAGATCAACAGGGCTGAATAGTATCCCACCGCTGCCAAGAGTTGTGAAGACACGAGGGCCAATGGGTGCTAAAACTTTGGAGTATCATGTGCCAACTACCCCAGCCAGTAGAACCCCGCATTTGGCTGGCATACACTCAGAGGAGATGGCAACAAGCTTAAAACACGGATTTTGGTAAGAACTTACCTGTAAAATCCTTTTCAGCGAAGGAAGGGAGGGAGACACAGGATTCATTACTGATGGGTAGGCGGAGCCCCAGATCAGGATGTCACCTCAGATCAAAAGCGTGCTGACTGGCTGGCCCCTTCAGCTCGGCTCCTCCTACTCAGCTCCAGTCGTACCAAAGCTTTAGGGAAGAACCAAGATCACCAGCGGAGCAACATAACCCTGTCTGAAGAAACTTCAGAGAAAAACACAAGGATACAGGTTATGTACACAAAGTAAGCCAAAAACCACAGAGTTCCAGGTACTAATCACTGAACCTGACTACTGCGATGAGCTGGCGATGCTGAAAAGAGCCTTAACGCGCTGACCTCAGTCCAGATAATCGCTATCAGATAAGAGTCGCGCTGCATCTGAAAACATCAACACACTTCTGCCTTGGGCGGGATCTGTGTCTCCCTCCCTTCCTTTGCTGAAAAGGATTTTACAGGTAAGTTCTTACCAAAATCCGTGTTTCAGCTGCAGAATGGAAGGGAGGGAGCCACAGGATTCATTACTGATGGGACGTCCCAAAGCAGTTCAAAAAATAAGGGTGGGAAAAAACCAACAAAAGGCAGAAACCCAACAACCTTAACAAGAAAGCGCAACCAGCGCTAAAACACAAGTTCCACAAGAACTTCAAACTACAGCTGCCTGCAAGACCCTACGTCCGAGGGCTGCATCAGCAGAAGCACTGACGTCCACTTTATAAAACTTTGTAAACGTGTGGACAGAACGCCAAGTTGCCGCCCGGCAGAGCTGCACTGCCGAGGCGCCTTGATGAAAAGCCCACGATGAAGCCACAGCTCTCGTGGAATGGGCTCGAATCTTAATCGGACAAGATGCACCCTGAAGACTGTAAGCTTCCAGAATAGCTGACCGAATCCAACGAGCTATAGAATCCTTGGAAGCTCGCTGACCACGCCGGCGACCAGCTGGAACCACAAATAGAGAGTCCGTCTTACGAAAACCTTGAGTAACAGATAGGTAAAACTTCAAGGCCCGCACTAAATCCAATGTGTGCAAATCTCGCTCTTTCGCATTCTTCGGATCCGGGCAGAAAGAAGGCAACACAATATCCTGGTTAACATGAAATTGTGATACCACTTTAGGTAAAAAATCACCCCGTGTGCGAAGCACTACACGATCCGGAAAAAACTCCAGAAAAGGAGGCGAACAAGAAAGAGCTGCCAACTCAGAAACTCTCCTCAAAGAAGTGACCGCTACAAGAAAAGCCACCTTCCAGGAAAGTAAAGAAAGGCTAGCCGAACCCATAGGCTCAAAAGGTTTATGCTGAAGAGCCTCCAAAACAAGGTTGAGCCGCCAAGGAGACACGGAAGCCTTCCGCGGCGGAAACTTACGAGCTATACCGCGGAAAAAGGAAATCACGTCCCTATTTGAAGCAATGGTTCTCCGAAACAAAACAATAAAGACAGAGCAGAAATCTGACCTTTCAGGGTGCTGACTGCCAAACCTTTGTCCAGCCCATGCTGCAGAAAAGCCAACAGATTGGGGATGGAAAACTTTCTCGGATTCCGAGAGGATCCCAAACACCACGAAAAGAAGTTTTCCCAGGTTTTGTGGTAAATCCTAGTAGTAGCCGGACTTCTCGCAGCACGAAGGGTAGCAATAACCTCGGCTGAAAAACCTCTATGGGTTAAGATTTCGGTCTCAAGAGCCACGCTGTCAAACGCAGGGACTGCAAGTCCGGATGACAAATGGGCCCCTGAGTCAACAAGTCCGGTTGAAGAGGAAGCAGAAAAGGAGGTGCCGCTAACAGCGACATTATTGTCGAGAACCACATCCTTCTTGGCCAATCCGGAGCTATCAAAATAGCTGAAATTCTCTCTAATCTGATCCGACGCAGTACTAGAGGAAGTAAAGATATCGGCGGGAATACATAGATCAGCTCGAACTGATCCCACTGAGCTACTAAAGCATCCACCGCCACAGCCTTCGGGTCCTTGTACCTGGACATGAACGTCGGTAACTTGGCATTGAACCTGGATGCCATCAAATCCACTTGGGGAGTTCCCCAACGGGAGCACAGTAGTGCAAAAACTTCCGGGTGAAGGCTCCATTCCCCAGGATCCATCTTCCTGCGACTGAGAAAGTCCGCTGTAAGATTCTGAACCCCTGGAATGTGAATCGCCGAAATGGCTGGCACACTGGCCTCGGCCCAAATCAGAATTCGAGACACCTCCACCAAGAGCCTGGAACTCCTTGTCCCGCCTTGGTGATTGATATACGCGACAGCCGTCGCATTGTCTGTCTGCACTCGAACTGGCAGACCGCTCAAAGGGACCGTCCAATGCTGGAGGCAAAGGAAAATCGCCCTCAATTCCAGGATGTTGATCGGAAGAACAGACTCTTCCGGTGACCATACCCCCTGAATCCAGAGATTGTTCCAAACACCCCCCCAGCCCGTCAGGCTGGCATCGGTGGTTATGACTGACCACTTTGGAGGGAGGAAGGACTTCCCCAGGGCAAAAACCCCTGGACGTAGCCACCATCCTAGAGAATCCCGCACCGCGCGAGAAATGGTGACACTGCAATCCAGCGATTGCGACCGATTCCATCGACTCAAAATAAACTTTTGGAGGGTCCTGGAATGGAACTGGGCAAAAGGAATCGCCTCCATGGACGCCACCATCAGTCCCAGAAGACGCATACACTTCCGTAAGGACATTGCCGTTGAGGATTTCATAATCCGTACATGTCGAAGAAGACATGACTGTTTGTCTGGTGGTAGGGAAACTACCGACCGAAACGTGTCGAGATGCATTCCCAAAAAGAGGATTGTCCTCGATGGTTCCAGGGACGACTTCTCCCAATTGACCAGCCAACCGAAGTCCTTCAGAAACTGAAGAGACAAATCCCGAGCCGTCAACGCCTCCTCCTCCGAGGAAGCCACGATCAAAAGATCGTCCAGATAAGGGAGAATCGTAATCCCCTGTCTTCGAAGGATTGCCATGAGGGGCGCCAGAATTTTTGTAAAGACCCTTGGCGCTGAGGCTAAGCCGAACGGCAGAGCCACGAACTGGTAATGATTCTGACCTATGGCAAATCGAAGAAAGCGCTGATGAGCCTTTCCGATGGGAATATGCAAATAGGCGTCGCGAATGTCGATTGACACCAGAAAATCGTTCTGTGACAGAGCTGCCACAACGGAGCGAAGCGACTCCATGCGAAATTTCCGGGCATGGACATGCCGGTTTAATCGCTTGAGATCCAGAATCGGGCGAAATTTGTTCTCCTTTTTGGGAACTACAAAAAGGTTGGAATAAAAACCTTTCCCTCGGTCCTCTGACGGAACCGGTATCACTACACCCTTTTGTAGCAGAAATTCGACCTCTCGCTGTAGAGCGACAACAAGCTCGGGTTCCGACGGAACGCGAGACTGACAAAAAACATTTGGGGGTCGAGAAGCAAACTCTATGAAATAGCCTGCCGACACTATCCGCGTTACCCAGGAATCTGGAACGCGAGCCATCCAAGTCGCCTTGAAAAGAAGCAGGCGACCCCCCACTCGAGAATCCTCGAGTGGACCCCTGGCGTCAATCCGACTTGGCGGACTTCTTGTCAAGTTCCCGCTTGTCCTGGCGGAAACTCTGCTTCCAGGGAGTACAAGTTTTCTGAGAGGATTTCTTTCCTGAGAAGGAAGGACGACCCGATCCCCACGAGGAGTGACTAGATCGTCCTCGGCCCCGAAAGGACCGCCGACCACTATAGACACCAGGCTTACTGGACACCGAAGCCATGGCCCTACGCTGTGGTAATGCTGATTCCTTCGCCTTAGCCTTGGAAATCAGCTCTGTGAGGTCGGATCCAAAAAGATGGCCACCCTTGTAAGGTAAGGCCAACAACCCTTGTTTGGAAACTGCGTCCCCGGCCCACTGTCTGAGCCATAAAGCTCTTCTGACTGTGACCGCTGAAGCTTGCGCTTTGGCCAGCAGAGATGCCGCATCCAGACCGGCATCAAAGATATAACAGGCTGCCGTTTCTAACCATTCACAAGTTTCCCGTATCTCAGATAACGGAGATTCACTTTGCAACTCCGTCTTCAAACGTGCCAACCAGCCTAGAGAAGCTCTAGCAGCACACATGGATCCTAGCACTGCTCGGAATCCATGACCCACAGCCTCATAGCTTGCTTTTGCCGCCAATTCCGTTTTTCTATCCAAAGGCCCCTGTAAACTCGCTTTCCCCTTAATAGGGAGTAGTGAGGATTTACTAAGCTGAGATAAAGACACATCCACTTCAGGAGCAGAAGTCCAATTAGCCTTTAACTCCGCAGAGCAAGGATAAAGAGTATCAAAGAAATGCGTTCCATGAAAACGCTTATCTGGACACAGACGTTCCTCCTCTATTACACTATTAAGCTCATCCAGAGCTGGCAATGTTGTACGCGAAGCACGGGACTCCTGGAACATGCGTGCTGATTTACCAGGACGACTAGTTACCACCTCCGGTAACTGTAATATATCTCTCATGGCTTCAATTAATGCCTCCGTACGCTTCGCCATAGAGGAACGCCCCTGCGGCTCGTCCGCATCTAAATCGGATATTTCTCCATCCGAATTTAAAGGGGAACTCTGCCCAATATCAGATACATCTGACTCGCTCCGTGTAGAGGCCGGTAACGGCCTGCGTCGCTTCCTCTGAGAGGAATTAGCAGACACATATTGACCTAAAAGGTCAGACAAGTTGTTGATCGATCGAGCGATATCGTCCAATTTTTCACCGCTGTCGACCGCAGCGCTAGACGCTGTTGAGGTCTGCGTATCTGATTGCCGCAATGGCACTGGGACGTGGTCCGCGGCATCTGAACTCTGTTCAGACATGTCTCACCTGTATGAGCAGGTCAAAGTGGTAATACCAGCAAAAACTCTGCGTTTTTTTTTTTTTTTTTAAGCGCTGAAGGGTTAACGCTCCACCAGGTAGGGTTACCCCAGCGGTATTCAGTCAAAAAAATTGCTGGTAGAAATAACCCTCAGAGGGTTAATATTGCAAACTCACCACAATATATATATGAGTGTGAGCCCCAGCCAATTTTATGTCTCTAATGAGACTGCAGCTGCAGGATAGCGATCGCTGCGCTGCGGGGTGAGGAATCAGCACTCACCCAGCTGGCCGTGGTGTCTTATGAGGAGAGGAGCGGTCTGAGGAGCCCAGGAGCCTGTGTAATGGCCGCCACAGTGGGGGAGTCGCAGGAGAAACGCCAGAGCGCGTCTTCCTGCTCAGAAGACCGGGAATCGTTAGGCCACGCCCCCTGCTAGCTCAAATAATGAGCGCGAACTCCCCCGCTCCTGCTCCCTCTCTGTCCTGCAGCTATCTGCCTGCGGACAAAAAATCACCACATCTACATGTAACAGCGCTGTCACAGCAGCGCTGAAGCATACTGACATACAAGTAATAGCGCTGCTCACTCAGACGCTAAAGCACTCACACATAATTATAATAAAAAATTTGTGTGGAGTACTCACCAGCCAAAGCGCCACAGGGACCCTCAGGGGTTTCTGGCGCTGTGCCCATGCTTCCCCCCCGGGCGAGGAACGCAGTGACCGCACGTGTGGTTTGCGTCCCCGCCAGGGAAGCCATCCTCATCCCCCAGGGCCGGCCAGGATTCTGCAGGGACTATTGAGTAAATACAGATCCGCCAAGGGAGAGGTTGGGGTACAGCAGCGCTGGTACCCCTGAGACCTCTAGACCAACTGGTGATCCAAGTCTCCTGTCCGAATGTAAAATAATAAAATCTTCTGAGGAGCTGCATTAGCAGCGACCATCCTCTGGGACCTCAAATCTTAGACTGGAGCTGAGTAGGAGGAGCCCGAGCTGAAGGGGCCAGCCAGTCAGCACGCTTTTGATCTGAGGTGACATCCTGATCTGGGGCTCCGCCTACCCATCAGTAATGAATTCCTGTGTCTCCCTCCCTTCCATTCTGCAGCTGAAAAGATGACTGAGCAAAGTGAGTTACATGGCTATGTGACTGGACTGTCCCAACTTGGGGGTCTCCAAACAAATTTATGGGATCAAGGTTGGGCAGTGGAGAGGTTCTGTAATCCACCAGCTGTAAACAGGCTGAAGTCCTGTAGAATCAGCCAAAATGACAGAAGTAGGCCCATTGTATATCCCAAAACTCTCATTTCAGGGCACTGTGTTCCACAGGACTGGGGGTGATGATAATCATGGCTGTTCCCTCATTGTTCGCTAGTTCAATTAGACTGAATAATTGTCCACCAAATGATGCAGACTAGTATACTACAGGTGGCTGATGCAATCTGTAATCATGCAGACTACTTTACTGCAGGGGGCTGATGCAATCCGTAATCAGCAAGAATTCCACAAATTAGCATACAAAAAGGGACACCAGTCTCACATGAAACACGAGTTACTGAACAAAGGAATAATACGTCTGGCATAATTAAGAATAGTTCACCTGCACACAAGTGGCCAGACTGATGCCGAGTCGTCACAATGAGAATATAAGTAGGCGCCTTCTACCTGTGTTAAACGCAGGCATCCACGTCTATAAGTTTGTTTTGTTACAGATACGGGGATGCCAAATAACATTGCCCGGGCATAGTAAATAACTTTGGTTTGTTATAACAATTTATAATGATTATATTGCACATACTACTTATTCTGCAGCACTACACTTTTCTCCTTTTCTCTTTTAGACCTCGTTCACACGTTATTTGGTTGGTATTTTATCTCAATATTTGTAAGCTAAAACTTGGAGTAAAACAATCAGAGGAAAAGTATATCAAAAACACGTCACCACTTCTGCATTTTCTCCCACTCGTAATTTTGGCTTATAAATACTGAGGTAAAATACTGACCAAATACTGAACGTGTGAATGTAGCCTTATACACAGCCTCCACCTGCAGCGCCTCACTCTTCTCTATACACAGCCTCATACTGCAGCAGCACCTCACTTCTCTCATTTTCCCATCATGCCTCTCATTTTCCCCCTAACGTCTCCGATTTTCCCCCTCACACCACACAACTATCTCTGTTCCCGTTGTGTCTCACTCTCCAGCGGCGGAGAGGCTTCAGGACTCCTTCTGACTGAGATCGAGTATAACGAATATCAATGCTGAGCCTGCGTCGGCCGCTGAACAGTAAAAAGAATGCCGGGGGACCGCACCGTGGATGTCGGCTGAGGAGATGAGAGGTCAGATGCCCCAGGACTGTGCGGGGAGAGCCCCTGCTATTCTGAGACTGGAGAAGCCCACCGGGGTATCCCCAAACCAAAGAACTGGGAGGGATGAGGAGCTTTATTGAGATGAACCCTTCCCCACGGGGGACAATGAGAGAAGATGCAGGGAGAAAGCGGCGATGTCAAGGATTATGTCACCATCGCAATATAATAACTTAAATGACACTGTCGGGGTAATTATTGTGGCCCCGGTGTCTGGGAAGCCTCAAAGGGCTTTTCCAGTTCACCGGGGTCCGGGAGGAGATACCTTCCATATCGCTACTGTCTCCTCACCAGCAGAGGAGGAGGGGACTATGAGTGTGGCTATACGGAGTAGGCGGGGCTCTGTGGATTGGGCGTGGATTGATACATACACACACAAACAAATTCTCAGCTTTATATAGATATATTTATAAGGGGTGCTTTAAAGTTGGGATTTTCATATATACTTTGGTTCTCATCCATTAGCTTTACGTTTGTTTGTTGTAACCAATCAACGTCACAATTTTTTGTCTCTTACAATATACGTGACCCCATGTATTATGTCACTGGAAACAGAAATTACTGGTAAATCTTGTATTTCCCCACTCCTCAGTGCCGTGGTTAGACCTTAAAGCAACCCTCCACACTAAAAAAAACTCAGGTATTGTCACCCTAGCTAGCATCCTCTACTTTCCTACTGCTAAATCCTCTGCCCAGTTCGACATATCATTTTTCCCATTTCTAAGATAACAACCCTTCCCAAAGTGGCATTGGGAGTGCACTGGTAATTATAAACCGCTACTCTCCTGGCTTTCCAGTGCTGTAGGGTAGGCAAGGCAGGAGAGGCGCCATTTAGACTTCGCACTGCATTCACCATACCACTGTAATGGCAACCTTAGGAGCAGGAGGAACAGAAGGCGAAACGGAGGAGAGGCAAGCAGCTGGAGGGCACCAGGTAATGTATGGTCAATTTTTAATCTCAGGGTGAATGGTGGCTTTAACTGGTGAAACTGCAAACAAAGGGGTTAAAAAAGTAATTTTTCAACTGTCCAGTGTTGAAAAAAATTTAATCCATTGTAATCATCATTACACGCTAAATCAAATTGATTTTGCATTTTTTTCATCAAAGCTGTACATATAATTAACTCAGAGCAGAAACATAAAACAAGCAATACAATATCACAAAATAATGGATAAAACTTGATAACTTGAAAACCCCAAATATCTCCCAAATTTCACAATTCTTGTTTTAGCTGTAAATTGCCAAAGGTCGATGAGATGACAGCAAAAAAAAATAATTATAAAATGAATCATTAATATCTATGTTCAGTGTGAGCATTTAAATAGATACACTTATTTAAACAAATTGATTAGGTAATATTGTTTCTATAGATCCGAGCTGTCAAATACTTTCTGTGCATGTTAACACCCAAATGAAAAAAAAAAAAATCAAAACAAATTAGAACATTAGAGACACAATTAATTGAAAATAAGGATTCAATTTAAAATAACCCAGACTATGGATACTTTATTTAGGGCAGATTGAACTAAGTTATGGTTAGGTTGGCTGTTCATTCTGGATAGACAGATATAGTATGTCTTTGAAGGAAACTTGTTTATAGCCCAGAAATAACATATGCACGAGTGACTAGAAAATAACCAATTAGACTCATCAAATTAACAAAAACAAACCTATAGTAGGAAGTGTGTTAAATTTTAATTTTTGGTTTTCATTATGAAGTTTCAATAACTTATTGGTGAGCTTTCATATTTTTTCTATGACTTTCTAATTAACATATTTTGTAATTTGTCATCTATCAAATCAGTACAGTTATGACACAAAGTAAAAAGAAAAAAACAAAGACAAAACCACAAGCAATTGCCTGCGCATGCACCTTAACACCATACTTATTACAAATCATTCAAAGAAGCTGATACTAATCACTCAATTGGTCTTCACACATTTGAATATTTCAAAGAATAAACAAATAAGACTTCAAAGGGAAAAATGTGTTTAAATTTAAAGAATTTGCAGCGTTAAGAAGTTGCTGTTACCCCCATAAAAATAAATGATTCCCGTAAGAACTTGAAATTCCCACCTAGAGTTTGGGAATATACTACAACAATATTTGTGTTTCACTGAAATAACATACCGTAGTCCTTTATGAGCAAAGAAGGCAGACGGCTCTATTCTCTTGATTTATTCAATAGGTTTAAATGCATGGTCTACCCGCTATCATAAAATACACATAAAAAAAATGTATCTGTCAATGACTACAAAAATATGCATATAGGTTTGTGCAAATATATCTTCTACATTTAACTACTTTAGCAGTTAACCTTTGATTATTTTGTTGATAATTACGAATTGGAGCTATTTCACACAGACTTATTTATAATGGGGTTTACTGTACTGGGTGGAACATTTCATTTTCTAACATTTTGAACAGGCATTCTTGACACGAAACATTCTTCTGGTTCCAAAAAGCTACAAAGATGACAAAAAATTCCCCAAAAGAATAAAAAAAGATAAATGGAAAGTTGAGTATGATAAATGGAAAAGAAACCCAGTAAGGGATGTGCAGGGACTTATCTTCATGTTTTTCTCACCTACTTGACAGGATGTGTGTTTTTTTGCCATTGAGTAGGTTTTTTATTGAATGACAGGTAAATGCAGGGCCACCATCAGGGCATTACTATCCTTACTGGTGTACGGTGCCAGGTGAGGAGAAGCAAGGAGGAGGGACCTTGACTGGGTGAGATATGCCGGGAGTGTGTCGCACTCTCTCCGGGCCCACCACTTTGCTTCTGCTTACCGGGCCCTAGGGCAGGGACGTCACTAGTCAGTTACATTCAGGCCCTGAGCACTGGATCAAAATCTTGATGCTAAGAACTTCCTGAGGGCACGTTCTTCCAGAGCAGCCTCACACAGCAGAGCTGTCTTTCCTGACTCCTCTTCCTGCGTATGGGAGCACAACGCATAAATGTGACCACTCCTGCAAGCGTATGTGCTCCACATAGGAGAGGAGCTACACAACAGCTAGGAGCAGCGGCACTGCTGCACTCACTGATCTCAGCTTCGGCTGCTGCTGCACTCACTGATCTCTGCTCCGGCAGCTGCTGAACTCACTTATCTCTGCTCCGGCTGCTGATGCACTCACTGATCTCTGCTCCAGCTGCTGCAATCTTCAGACAGTGCAGTCTCCGCCCACTCCCCTGGGCCTCCTGCAGAGCAAAGCAGACTGCTGCCTCCAGGATGAAGAAGCCTCCTCTCTGCTGCCCACAGGTTTGTTCTTACAACAGGATGAGGGATACTAATCCCTTTGCCCCTATTCAGCACTATTGCTTCTAACCAACCACACAGCAATTACTACAACTCCTCCTCCGGCCTTTCCAGCACATCTAGTAGTCGGCAAACAGGAGGGGGAGGGGAGCAGTCTGCTGTGAACAGACCTGCACATGGAGCACTTAAGGCCCCTTCACACATAGCGACGCACCAGCGATCACGATAACGATCCGACCAGGCAAAGATCGCTGGTGCGTCGTTACATGATCGCTAATTAGCTTTCAAACAGTCCGATCTCCTCAACGACGCAAGACAGATCAGCGATTTGCATAACGACCTCGTAGGTCGTTGAGTCCTTGTCACACTACTTTGTCACCGATTCCGACCTGGGTGGGCGTGCTTCAGCAGACAGAGCAGTCCTTTGATGAATAAAATGAATCCACGAATAACAGCGCAATAGCGATTCAGACAGGGATGCTGAAGCAACCGCGGTGTGATTTCAGTTAAAATATCATCGCTATAGCGACTCACACGGGAACGCAGAAGGCAAACCGGTTAATACCATCCACTGCACAGGAACAAAGAATGGAAGGAGGCGCTACAGCGTTGTGTCGCCCAATTTTCACACATTGGGAGCGCTGTACTCACCAATAGGGACAGAGGGGGCGTGACCTGTAACATAGCTTTGTCACGCCTGCGTCGCTGAGCTCTGTGTCGCTAATGAGGTCGCTCGTCGTTTTTAAGCTTCAAACACAGCGATTAGTGCTGGCCAGCGGGACGCCAACGATGGAAAAATGGACCAGCGCATTCGAGCACGATCAGCGATAGCCAGCGGGGGGGCCGGTCGCCGCTACGTTTCACACGTAGTGAGATCGCTAGCGATAACGCTGTTGCGTCACAATATCAGTGACGCTAGAGCGATATCGCTAGCGATCTCGCCGTGTGTTAAGGCCCCTTTAGTGAGTGTTTTGTGCCCCCACCGCATTGCATGAGACTGAGGATGCATGATGCTCAGCCCTCTACACAAAGTTTACATGTGTATAAAATATGCACCCTACATGTGATGTATATGTCTACTAAATGTGTCATTTGTGTAATGCATGTTTGTGGCTGTGTGCAATGCAATTCTTATATGTGTGTATTTGTGTATATATAAGGCACATATCTGAATTTGTGTGTGTGAAATAGCACGTGTATGGGTATGTGCACACATGAAGTATTTGCTGCAGACATTTTTGCACCAAAAACGTGTCTTGTGGAAGGAAAAACGCAATATAAAATACACACGGTTTTACCTCATTTTCTACTAGCATTTTTAATGCGTTTTTTACTGGCTTTTCTTTCCCCCATTGCATTGGATAGGGTGAAAAACACTGAAAGTATTGATATGCTGCAGATTTGAAACTGCTTCAAATCTGAAAGGCAAAACTAAGCAACGTGTGAATGAGACTTCAGGAATCTCATTCACTTAGTTGGTATTAAGAAATGCTGCAGTTTTTGCTGCAAAACGCACAGGAAATACTTAAAAAAAAAAAACGCTGGAGCGGTTCTTTATGTCACCGCTGGAGTAGAGCTTTAAATCCAAGTCTCCTGCCTGATTCTCACCTTCTGGCATCTTCATGTATTATCACCGCCACTCCAGTCCATCTTCAGTTGTTTGTGGCCTGCAGTATTTGTCCTCTATATGTGGGATTATTCAGTCACTACGTTGTCTGGTCATGGTATGGTGGTATTTTTCCCTTGTATGTGGTATAATTCAGTCACTATGTTGTGGTAATATGTGGTCTGGCCATGGTGTAACGGTATTTGTCCCTTGTATGTGGTATTATTCTTTCACTACGTGATGTTAATCTGTGGTCTGGTCACATTGTGGAGGCATTTGTCCCTTATATGTGGTTTTATCCGGTCACTATGTGGTGGTAATATGTGGTCTGGTCATGGAGTGGCACTATTTGTACCTTGCTTGTGGTATTAATTAGTCTTGGTATAGTGGACTGTGTTGTGTATGGAGGTCACTTGTTCTCTCACATTTCAATAAGGGGAAGATTATTTCCAATAGAGATTAATTACTTGGACGTTTAATCCCTCGGTGCACACAAGAGAAAGGTTGACAGCACTCACTAAGTGTGGACGCCTGTTCAAGCTCTAAGGAACCTACTTGGAAAATCAGCGACATCAAAGAGAAAGAGAACAGCGTCCAATCCAAATCCCAAGTGATGAATTTCAAAGAAACGATTTTTATTCCGCCATAAAAATACGTTTCGACCTATAACAAGTCTTTATCAAGTATACAAAAAGTCACAAAGGGCTGGCTTATATAGTGTGGAGACCAAGAATGCACCAAGCACCACAAATACCAGACCCACTCATATTAGATTGATTATTTATACAAATATTCATAAAGAATACACATACCCAATTGTGAATAACATAAATGACACCTTATGTATTAAAAAGATGAAAGAAGTGGGCTTTTTTTTAGATGATTCCTCATTACAGAATGGAGTAACATGAAGGTGTGAGGATTGAGATCGACGGAAGACATTGAATATGGACATACTCATCTTTGATGGAACCTATGATTCTCCCACTTTG
Source organism: Oophaga sylvatica (assembly GCA_033576555.1). Classification (NCBI taxonomy): domain Eukaryota; kingdom Metazoa; phylum Chordata; class Amphibia; order Anura; family Dendrobatidae; genus Oophaga; species Oophaga sylvatica. The sequence continues at coordinate 500,988,343 of JARQOD010000005.1, forward strand.
CATTATATTTAATAATAATCATGTCTATTCCCTGACTCCTCCTTCTACCTTCTTGTTCCTCCCTCTACCATCCTTTGCAATGTTACTTCTTTATAATCTTTATAATATATATTCTTCGAAACGCATAGAATAATAAAACCACAAATATATTATTGAATACTATCTCGGACTGATGTCTTTCTACAACCGAGCAGCACAGAGGATCTCCACAAAAAATTTCTTTGACAGAAATAAATTATGTAAAATACTGAACGTGGCCTGAGGATAAGTGAGGACTTGTTGATTGATGGAGGTCTGACTTCTGGGATCCACACTGATTGGCAGAATATGGAACTTTTATCCACATTAGTATGGAGCTCATGTGTGACTCGACCAGTGATCCACTCATTCCCTCAGTGGCTGCACTTGGCTTTTTCTGGAAGCCCCAAAGAGCATGAATGGAGCTGCGGACAGATATCCCACCTGCCGCTGCGTTTTAAAATGAGGATAAAAGTTCCCCATTCTTTAGATCAATGTGATTTCCAATGGTCGGAATTTTCCAAGAGTGGGCGGTGGGTCTGTGAAAGGTTCGTGGGGGTAGAGGCGGAGCTGGGGTGGAGCTTAGGCGGAGTCTCAAGGGGGCCCGAAAATTTTGCTACTATGGGGCCCTGAAATTTCTAGGTAAATTATATAGTAGTCGGAGACAGGAGGCAGGGAACCGACGGGGATTAGTGAGAGAGGGCAAGAGAGCTGCAAGTGCAATGTCCGACCCCAATGCACTTGCATCTATTAGCATACAATTTCAACTATAAATTTCTCTACAACAACAAAACCGATTTCTACAAGAAAGGTAAGGATTTATTGAGCATTAAAGCGCCTTTACGTACATGTCATTAGATTGGGTATAAAATGTTGATGACAGGTTCTTTTTAACGTAAATAGGGAGATGACTAGAACAAGAGAGACATCGTAGGAAGCAAGTCAATAACACAATCCAAAAAGTTGCTCAACAGATGGGGAATAATGTGTTTGGAGCTCCATTTTTTTTTAACAAATAAAATACAAACTAAATAATAATAATAATAATAATAATAATGTAAAAGCAAAATCTCTTTTACATTGCTATTAAACATTGTAGTATGATCCTACAAGCAGCTCAGAATTGATGGTGAAAACACACATGTGGGAGGTTTTCATCAACCTTCTTTTACATCTCTTAATTATATATCGAAAGCCCCTGCAATTTGAAGCTAGATGACTTAATTTGAAGGCCGTACCCACATCCTCAAGAAATCACTGCCGCATAAGAATTAAAAGGACTCGCGCAGAAAAATCACTAATTTAGTACCACAAACCAATACACTTTGTCTTTAACAAACAGATGGCTAAGCCACACAATCATAGCTCTGGATTTAAGCTTGCATCCAGCTCGCTTCATTTCTGCGTTTTTGATAAAGATTACTACTTAAATAATAAATGAGCCGTTCTTCAGCACTAAAACAATAAATATGCGTTTATTAAATCAATAGTTTGTGTCAAGTATTAAACTGGAATCACATAAAATAACAATAACATCTAAGAAGGCTCTGTGTTTCATCAATGTCTTTCTACTTTCATAATAGTCAAACAACCCTAACAAACAAGACATCAAAAGGCAAAAATTCTCAGATCTGGGTTCATTGATAGGATTTCCACTAATTGGCCAATTATTGGTTCACATATAATAACAAACCAACTGTCCAAAACCAAAAGCTACAAATCCTACCCTCTCAGTTTTGTCTAGTGTCCAGTTGGCCGTTGTACAGAGCACGAAAGACAGTCCGGGCTAGTTTTATATTCCACGGTTATCTTCTATATCAATGGAAGTACAACACTAATTAGAAAGAAACAGGTTAAAATTCCTTTAAATTGGCATCTTAAAATACTGACTAAGGCAGAATTGTAGGATTTTCCAAGATTTTAGGCTTAGTTCCCAAATATCAGTTGTGCCCACCCCTATAAGTTCTTTTATGCCAGAGCGAGCGGGACTTTTATACATTTTGTGCAAGGGTCTGGGGTCTAAAACTAAATCAAAAAGTGCTGCAAGCAACATTTTTTTTTTTTTTTTAAACAGGCTTTGGTACCGATGGAAAAAAAAATGATGCGCCGGATGACGGTAATGATCTATTGAAAACTATGAGATCAGTATTGTTCTGTTTTTCTTTGCAGTTCACAACTACATCATAGGGAAAGAACAATGAATGGCGAGCTATATGGGAACATGCTTCTAGATAACCAATTACCACACTATTCCTTTCAATGGACACTATGCAATTTGAGACATTCTGTATTTGCTCCCCTCTTCCGAACACATGATCATGTGAAAATCCCAGGTTTTGGGAAAACATGCAATTCTTAAAATGAGTTTTTGTTTTGTTTTTTAATTAAAAAACAAAAAACAATGGTTACTGGTATGAAGGTGCATGGGATAGTCACCAAATTTCTTGTGCTATCTTCATCGAAAGCGAGATTAAGTTAGCTCAAAGTCATTTTTCCATATTTATAAAACAAAGGAAGGAATCCGCCACCACCATATCGCATTTTATATTATTGATTTTATTAGAGAGATTTTTCCTAAAGAAACTTTTGTGAATACATCAGTTACGAAGACATAAATGACCTAAGCAATGAACCACCGATCATTCACAAATTATCAAGCTTGTCTGAACATGCTGACAATCATCCAAGAACGAGCAAAACGCTCATACACTTGGTGTAATGATTTTTAGGAATGCATCAAAATCATCGTTATTGTCCCGTGTAAACAGGTGAAGTGCAGCCAATAACATGATACTGTTCTCATTGTTTCGATCGGCTTGTATATAGCCGCACAGCGATCGTTCAACGGCCTTAATCTGCCTATCCACATGGGCTAGAAGACTCCAGGGTACAACGATAGTTTAACATATGAAAGTTATTGCGCCATTTTAACTATTTTTAGCTTGGAAACACTTTAGGCCCCCATACACAGCAGACTAACGTGTGATGCCCCCTGCCGGTGTCGACGTGTTCAGCCAACAGTCTTAAGTGTATAAGGGTCCCAGCCTACTGATCATTGGGGAAATGTTGATCGGACATGTCTGATTTTAGACTGCTGATCGCTTTGTTCCCCGGAAATAAGCCGCCGGCCAACATGTCAACCGGCAGTTTTCTTCTAGAGAACAGAAGATGCTTGGCTGAGCAAGCGCTCCTGTGTATGGGAGAGTTGGCCGAGATGGCTGCCGGCTGAACTCATTACTTGTTTTCCAATTAAAACCTAAGATAGAAACATGTGAACATACACCCTGTAATAAGTACCGTATATACTCATGTATAAGCCGACCCGTGTATAAGCCGACCCCCCTAATTTTGCCACAAAAAACTGGGAAAACTTATTGACTCGTGTATAAGCCGGGTGTATAAACTGCCCTCCTGCTCTGTGCTGCCCCCGTCCTGCTCCTTGCTCCCCCATCCAGCTCTGTGCTCCCCTATTCTCCTCTGTACTCCCCCCTCCTGCTCCGTCCTCCGCTGTCTCACCCATTCCTTCTCCGTCCTCCGTGCCCCCCTGTCCTGCTCCATGCTTCCCCCGTCCTCCGTTCTCCTCCCCGTCCTCCTCCATGCTTCCCCCATCCACCGTTCTCCCCCCTCTGTCCTGCTCCATGCCTCCCCCGTCCTCCGTTCTCCTCCCCGTCCTCCTCCATGCTTCCCCGTCCTCCCCCTGTCCTCCTCCATGCTTCCCCCGTCCACCGTTCTCCTCCCCGTCCTGCTCGTGCTCCTTGTCCTCTCCTCCATCATACTCACCCCTCCCCGTGCCATCGCTGAACTTGCCTGCAATCCTGCAGCTCTCCCCGGCTTCCTTCAGCTCTCCAGCGCTGAGCGGTGATGTAATACCGCTCATTAAGGCCATGAATATGGAGGCGACGCCCATGGGAGTGGCGTCGCGTCCATATTACATGACCTTAATGAGCGGGTATTACATCACCGCTCAGCGCTGGAGAGCTGAAGGAAGCCGGGGAGGCTGCAGGATTGCAGGCAAGTTCAGCGATGGCACGGGGAGGGGTGAGTATGATCCCAGCCACCGGCTCCTGCCGCGGCACCCCCTACCCCGCTGGTTTCTGCCCTATGACTCGTGTATAAGCCGAAGGGGCATTTTCAGCACGAAAAAAGGTGCTGAAAATCTCGGCTTATACACGAGTATATACGGTAAGTAAAAAGCAAAATAAACATAAGGGATTTTGCGAACACTGTTTTTGATGGAATTTTGGAAGAGGTGAAATCATAAATTAAGAATAGTTGTCCAAACATCACTGATGAGCTTTTTAGAGGAGCTCCATAACACTTCTCAAGAAACTCAATGTGTCTGTCATAGCAATTTTGACAAACGACAGAAATACGGCAGTGCAGTGTGAATAAACCCCAAAAAGTTAGTACTATACATTATCACATATGCTGAATACAGCAGAATATATGAGGGAAATGACTAACTATTCTCTACCAAAACACTTTTTAGGGTAAGTTCACACTAGGTTTTTCAGAGTTTTTTTTTCTGCAGCAAAACCGGATCTCTTGGCAGGAAAGCTGCAGAAAAAAAAAATCAGGTTTTCTTTGGTTTTAGCATGCTAGATTTGTCTCTTGTGCACGCTGATGAAGTTTAGAGTGGAAAAAAAAGTCCTATTCTATAGAATCAGGTTTTGGCACAAAACAACGCAGTAAAACATGATACCTACGTTTTTGGTGTGTTTTTCAGCTTTTTTTTTGTCTACCCATTCATTTCAATGGGTGAAAAATGCTGAAAAAACCCTGAAAGTGACATGCTACATTGTACAAAAACCCATGCAAAGCACAAAATCCTGATAACAAAAAAAAAAAAAAACAGTATGTGCGCATGAGATTTCTGAAATCTCATAAGCTTCGCTGGTACTGTAAAACGCAGATGAAAACATGCAAAAACAGCTAGTCTGAACATAGCTTTAGAATATTTATGTTGTGGTTTAGCAGTGCATTTATTTCTTTCCCTTTTTTGCAAAGACAAAAATCACACACACACAAAAAATTCTATTTAAATAAATACTTTTAACCTCAAACCTAAAAATAAAATGGTAAAGATGGAGAATTTAAGATACCTTGCAAGAAAGAGCTTTCTGCGCCTGCATATGTTGTATAACCGTATAGAACAGGAAAGCCTGCCGCCTTAATACATACACAGGCGACAAATGTTTAGCACTCGGGATGTGTTATTTTAGCACGTGACCCTTACTAATAACACTTTTGTAGCAATATTTATCTGTTCTAGGGAATTGATTTTTCACTTCATAAAAGAAGACATACAGTAGGAAAGATTCGTCCAGGCGTCACGGTCACACACGGTACGGAGGCTGCATTGGGAAGAGTACTGTCACAAGAACGCAGCTGGGAGGAAAATGCAGATGCGGCACACACATGTTCTGATTTACTCGTTCAGCGGCCGAAGTAACAGTAAGTAATCATGGAATGGAAGCAGTAAATACCTGAAGTACTCACAGCTGTAGAATAAGGGTTGTGAACTCCAGTGTTTTCAGCCCAGCAGCCACATCCATAAAGAGCAGCCTAAAAGCACAGCAACGATATCAATTAGATCAATAGTGCAAAAATAGGGGACAAATGCCATAGGAAACTATACTACAGATCCAGAATACAGGCACATACATGTGACGGAAAAAATGCAACAATCAAATGACAATATTTTATCCAAGCTCCACTTTGTCAGGGTGCATTTACATAACCCCATACTCGAGGCAGAAAACGATTTCTCCATTATTAAAAAGAGGTTGTTTGACAGTAACAAAAAAAAAAAAAAAATTAGCAATGGATTGATAAATACTAAACGGAGGTATGCCAGCCCACCAACGACCCCACAGATCCAATGCTGGTCACTCAGGAGGTCTGTGCCGCCTCCGGAAGCAGTGTCTGTCGGTGTTCGGAAGTCACAGCACCGCTGCAACAGTCAGGTATCTATAAGGGCTGGTCATCAGATATTTCTCTAATGATGCCTTCTCCTACTCATTGTGATTTCCAAATGGGGTTGACACCACTTCTGGAGACACATGGGGTACTGGAAAGGGAATGACTTTGATTATTATTTTTAATCAATCCATCCCTAAAAAAAGAAAAATAAATTACTGCTTAACAACTCCTTTCAATAATATAAAGGATAAAAAAAAGAGACCAAGAACACAAAAGATGAATAAATAAGTGCATAAACAGAAAACAATTCCAAAAAGTGATATCTCAAAGTCATGTTGCAAATTATGGGTCACACAATGACTTACAGCACAGCTACTTCCAATAGGTGGCACTAGAGAGCCAGATGTCTTCCTCCCGGAGAATACTTTTCTTACAATAACGCATGTCAGAAGCTAAAATTTGTGTCTTTTTCAAAGGCAAAAATGGCAGTCATTACTATATGGACTACAAACCCTTCTTACGTAAAAATCAGAAAAGGTAGGTCCGAACTTCCTAACACTGCACTGGCCTTTCTGGTACATCTCATAGAAAAAAGGAACCACCAGAGACAACAGTAACATCCAAATTGTTAAGCCATCATTGAAGAGCACACCTCGTTATTACTCTGGACAGATACTTTAAAGAATCGGCATAAATAAATCAGCTGGATTGTGGCACTACACCAACCTGATGGCCTGTGATCTAATTTGGCAGCCCTTCTGGTCCTTTTCATATTCTCCCAACATATCTTATATATAGATATACAATATATTTATATATTTGTTCATTCACATATGTAAGTGCATGAGTAAAATCATTTTTTCCCCCTCAGTCTAGCTTATGGGAAAATTCTTCCAGCAGGTTGTGCTGGGCTTGTGGTGTGCAAGGTTACGGTAAGTTGATTTCACGGCCTGATGAGGCCAGTGTACTTGTGTCAGGGTGGCTGTATGGCCCTTTCGCAGTTATTTCTGGCCAGTATGAGTATTTTCTGGGACCGCAGAGCTTGTGTGATGCTCGTTTTCGTATCTAGGCACGGGGCTTTTTGGGTGGCATTTTGTGTCATTGCTAACGCGGATTTTCAGGGCCTCATTGGAATTGTGGGGCTTATTTAGCGACGTGTGTGGTTTGTTGTGTGTGCGTGTTCTAGTGGAGGATCCTCTTTTTAAAAGGCTATGGCCACCTTTGACATGAGAAAAATTATTTTTACATGTTAGTGGTTACTATGACCTAAAAAGGTTTCACTCCGCAACCTCAGTGGTTGCTACCTCAAATTTTTATATTTTTCTATGTTGCCTTGTTCGTCTGGTTGGTGTACTGTGGTGCACGGCTGCTCTTCTCTTGCCTGGGTGGGGAGGGTACAGATGAGGGCGGATACAGGAGATGAGGCAAGGTACGTGGCCCTGACATCTTCACCTTCAGAAGTAACCCGGGAAATCAGGTGAGCTAGGGCGCCCCCTAGCGTTAGGGACTGGGAAGGAGCCCCTGGACCCAGGTCACCCGTCAACCAAGCTGTGACAGATGAAGCCATTAGCGCATATAGATGTAACAGTATGTCTAAGGTGGGATCCAAATATTTGAAGAAGGCTAAAAACCTGAGCTCTCTCCACATGCAATAAACGCCACCTGCGTTATTTAGCCGGCATCTGTCTCTAACAGGAGCGGCCGGATCTAAGCTCCAACTGCTGTTAACAATTTAGACGCCACCTAATCACAGGGTATAGATGGGTTGCCATGTCACGAAATCAGAAGCTAAGCAAAACTAAGCCACTGACGTATTGCAGTATATATATAGCACAAACTATCAAAGAATTGCAGGATCAAAACACTTTTGGTATTGCCATGTCTGGTCTATCATATATGAAATCAATTAACTCGTATGGTAAATGTTGTGAAAGGAAAAAAATTTAAATGCCAGAATTGCGAATTTTTATTTTTTGGGTCACCACACCTCCCTTAAAAAATGCAATAAAAAGCTATCAAAACAATGTATGTGCCCCAAAATGGTATCGATGAAAACATCAGTCCACCACAGAAAGCACAGGTCATCATCACTGAGTTCCAAAATAGAAACAGTTATGTGGCTTTGTCTAGGGGAAAAAAATATGTCTCTTGGAAGAAGACGAGGAATAAATAAAATAGCAAAAATTAATAACTGATCCTTAAGGGGGTTAA
>JARQOD010000005.1:500996593-501050228 GCA_033576555.1 Oophaga sylvatica
AAGAATTTATTTTACTTCTCTTACAGAAAACAAACTACTGTATTTGATATCTTTCCCAATAAGTGACCTACATGTACATTACATGTCATGCGTAGGTGTATGGAGTGGGCTATAAACCCGTCCAAAATCTCGGACATACTGGGTACGACTAGGCAATTTTTCACACACAGCAGCTGTGCGCGCGCTAATGCCATATGGTGTTCAGCTAAATATCATAGCAGAGGACGCTCCCGGCAGTTTCAACACCTTAAATGCTGCGATTTATGACTGCGATATAAGACTGCTAATAGTCAAAATTCGATGGAAAAAAAAGTTAAAAAAAATAAAAAATATGAAAAAAATAAATAAATCAGTAAATAATAATAAAAAAATTATATACATATATACACAGGTGCTTCTCACAAAATTAGAATATCAAAAAGTTAATTTATTTCAGCTCTTCAGTACAAAAAGGGAAACTCATATTATAGAGTCATTACAGAGTGATCTATTTCCAGTGTTTATTTCTGTTAATGGTGATGATTATGGCTACAGCCAATGAAAACTCACTACACACTTCTGCACCCAGAAGTCACACTACATAAAATAGAGTGGGTTAAAAAATACTACTCCTTGATTTTTTGATTTTAGGAGTATTTCTTAGCCAAGGAGGAGTGTGTGTGTGTCTGTGTGTGTGTGTCTGTGTGGGGTTGCTTTGGGGAGTTGCTTTGAGGAGTTGTTTCACACGTTTTAAGAGTTCTGTTAAGATGACTAGAATATAGTTACCTGCTCTTTGTCTTGTCTTGTTCCATTAGGACTGTTTCTGATGAAATAAAGTTGACCATACAGATTACATAGAAATTGGTTGAATGATTTTTCTGCTGACGGCTATGTCTCTTGATACACCGGAATACTGCTCTGCCAAGCGTTCCGGTGTTCTTTGTTAAAGAGCCGTGTCCTTCTCCAGGCTCCTCGCTCTGTGACCCCCTCCAGGCTCCTCCCTCTGTGACCCCCTCCAGGCTCCTCCCTCTGTGACCCCCTCCAGGCTCCTCCCTCTGTGACCCCCTCCAGGCTCCTCCCTCTGTGACCCCATCCAGGCTCCTCTCTCTGTGATCACCTCCAGGCTCCTTCCTCTGTGCCCCCTCCATGCTCTTCCCTCTGTGACCCCCTCCAGGCTCCTCCCTCTGTGACCCCCTCCAGGCTCCTCCCTCTGTGACCCCATCCAGGGTCCTCTTCTGTGATCACCTCCAGGCTCCTTCCTCTGTGCCCCCTCCATGCTCTTCCCTCTGTGACCCCCTCCAGGCTCCTCCCTCTGTGACCCCCTCCCGGTCCCTCCCTCTGTGATCACCTCCCGGCTCCTTCCTCTGTGCCCCCTCCAGGCCCTTCCCTCTGTGTCCCCCTCCAGGCTCCTCACTCTGTGACCCCCTCCAGGCTCCTCTCTCTGTGACCCCCTCCAGGCCCTCCCTCTGTGACCCCTCCAAGCCCCTCCCTCTGTGACCCCCTCCAAGCCCCTCCCTCTGTGACCATCTCCAGGTTCCTCCCTCTGTGACCTCTCCAGGCCCCTCCCTCTGTGCCCCCTCCAGGATCCTCCCTCTGTGCCCCTCTCCATGCCCCTCCCCTGTGCCCCCTCCAGGATCTTCCCTCTGTGCCCCCTCCAGGATCCTCCCTCTGTGCCCCTCTCCATGCCCCTCCCTCTGTGCCCCCTCCAGGATCTTCCTCTGTGACCCCCTCCAGGCTCGTCTGGCAGCAGCTTATCTCCACATTGAACAAAACTATCAGCTGCTGAAATTCAACTGGTCAGATCCTTACATGCCCCAACATCACTTGTGGGGAGATGTGAGAGGCCCTGATATACACAGAGGGTCACTGATTTCTATGTAATGTTGGGGCTTTAGGAGTAGTGCAGGGAAGTCATGGGGATTACACTATGTTCCTACCAGCATAGCAGAGGAACCTGGCAGTCAATTCTACGGCTTCATAGCTCTGAAAAACCACCTGCAGTCCTATGTAAAACTACTGAGGAAAAAGGGTATGGTCATTGTGTTGTGCCAAGTCAGCTTTGCTACATCGCTATACGTTATTTGCTTGAAATATGTGGCATTGTATAGAACTGCAATATGTGCGAAGAATACCTTATTCTAAAAGCACCACCAAGTCAAAAGAGGTTAGTTTTAGCCTGCAGCTCCCCTAAGTATTCTGCTTTCGACAAATCTAGGTCCTCTCTAACACACAGGAAACTGCTGACTAACACAACGCTACAAATGCCTTCCTCTATGATGATTGATGGCACAGTGCTGCCCGGAGTGAGCATGCACTCACTGTAGGGCTGGGCTCACACCACCTTTGTCTCTCATCTGAGAGAATCAGGCCAATTATGCTAATTGGAGTGTGATCCGATTTTCGGGAATGTGGAGAAGATGGGGAAAACATTTTTTTTTGCATCTTTTTCATTTCGTCAGTCCATGAAAATCGGACCAATTCCGTGCAGTCAGATGGTTCCCTGCCTCCCTGACCTGCATGGCTGAGTGTGATCAGAGTATCTGATGCGAACAGTGCATGCTGCTATTTTTTCCCCGGGCAGACTGGGTCCGAGGAAACATCAGACACGTGCATGGCCCCATAGCATAACATCGATTCAAGTGGGATCAGAGGTTTTGTAGGATCTCATGCAGACTGAAAATATCGTCGTCTGCACGAGCAGTAGGAGTACGTGTCTAAGCTTTCTTTTCAGACACCATTCTTTATATATATATATATATATATATATAATATATATATAATTATTATATATATTATAAATACCAGATAAATATATAACCACATTGCCTTTAAGACTATATTTATACAAAGTAGAAAAATAATACATAACATTCCAGTTAAGTAGACAGGAAAGGCCTTTGAAATGAAAAAGTCATTACAGAGGATATCAATTACCCTCAGGTAGCCAGGAGCGAGCCTTGACATGCCCCTCAGCCTGTTCGGGGTCAGGCACGTTACTGCTGCTAGTATTTACAGTAGATGAACAGAAACAAGACAGATGACATCTTTAAACGCTTAGTAAATGTGGCATACGATCACTTCGCCTAGCAACCTGACCTCTGTGGTTATAAACATTAAAGTGCATCCAGAATTTATATGGATTCAGATCGGGCTTTATTAGGAAGGTCTTTTAATAACTCAAAAATATGGAAACAGTTTCTGTAAAAATGGGGAAAACGCGCCTGTGAAAAATACCAGATGAGTCTCTCTTTCTGGAACAGGAATTGTTTTACGAAGGTTAAAAAGAAACCTCAACTTGAATGAAAAACTAGCCCATGTAAGAGGTGCAGAGTGCCATGGCCGGCTCCTTCACCGCACCGCCACGGCCACAGTGACCGCAATGGCCGGCTCCTTCACTGCACTGCCACAGAGACCGCAATGGCCGCTCCTTCACCGCACCGCCACAGAACAGATGCTGCTCCACCTGGAAATGTGCTACAATAGGCAAAGCATTTTTTGATTGATAAGCAGGAATGACTTATTATTGGTAACTATTGAAAACTTCTCCACAATATATAAAATGGACGTGATAGGGAACCTGGCAAGCGATTCAGCAGTTTTGGCCGATATAAGTTACAGCCATCACCATTCAGGGCTGATATACAGCATTCTATAATGCTGTAAATCGGCCCCCAACCAGACCTGTAAGAGAAGAAAAATAACTTATTACACTCACCTGCAGGGCGGTCCGGAGGGTGTCGCTGGTCCTTGTGCGGTGCCTCCCATCTTCTTGCGATGCGTCCTCCTTCTTGCTTTGTGTAAATGAAGCGTCCCTGCATCATCCACAGAGTCTCCTCAGCACCGCGCTCCTGCGCAGGCGTACCTCTCTGCCCTGTTGAGGACAGAGCAAATTCTGCAGTGCGCAGGCCTCTGTGACCTTTCCCAGCACCTGCGCACTGCAAGACTTTGCTCTGCCCTCAACAGGCAGAGAGGTACGCCTGAGCAGGAGCGCTACTCGAAGCAAGCAGGAGGGTGGCATCGCATGAAGATGGGAGGCGCCGGACCAATACCAGCGACATCCCTCAGGCCAGATCCCCCCGCAGGTGAGTATAATAAAAGTTATTTTTCTTCTCTTAGGCTGGTTTCACATTTTCATATCGGCGCACAGCGTTTGATCCGCATAGATCCGCATGCGTCATGCGTACATATCTTTAACATGGTGTACGCAGGGACATGCGTTTGCATGCGTCATTTTGCGGTGTCCGGCAAACGCAACATGTTGCATTTTTTGAAGCGTCAAAAATCCATCAAATATGCACAGTCATGCACTTGCGGATGAGTGCGTCAAAAAACTCATTACTGTCTATGGGAACGCATTGGTACGCAAGTACATGAGCATGGATGCGTTCGATGCGCATGCGGACTTCAGACTGCTCATGTCCATGAACTGATTACAGCACCTGGAAATATCGAACGCATGCGCATAAACAACGCAAACGCATGCAAAAACGCATGCACTGTAAATTGTATACAAATGGTAATTACAATCATCAGAGCGGTACCATTTTCCTTCACAATAGAAAGTATTCCTATATCGTCTGACACGCAGTACTAAGTGTCAGGGAGTGAAGACACGGTCCACAGTAACAAGGATATTGCAAAATCCAGCTGTCGATTTATTCACACAATGAAATATTTTTTTCCCTTAATTTTCACATGAACTAAATGTACTAATGTAAAAAAAAAATTAAACTAAACAGAAAAATTGCATCCGCTGGCTGAAATGACAAGAGTTAAAGGGATTGTCCAAGCTTGGAACAAAAGTCTGCAGTCACTTGTGAATCCTAGCAGATCACACATTGAGTGCTGTCAGGATTCTCCAGCGCTGGCAGCTAGACCAGGCAGTCACGTGAGCCCAAGAATGCGATGTGCAAACTTCAGGTCACATTCCAACTAGATGTGCGCGGCCTCACTCAATTTTCTTGTATTGAGTGAAGGCGTGCAGGTCTAGTCAGACTGTGACCGGAAGTATGCACATTGCAGACATCAGAGAACACGATGCGCGCTGTGAAGATTCACAGATCTGCAGTCACAAAGACAGTAGACTTTTGTGCCAAATGATAAAATGGTTTGGTCCTGAAGTCTAAAGTTAGCCTCATCCCACAAGACTGAAAAAATGTTGCTAAAAGGATTGTCCACCCTTGGAAACTATGTTTTTTTTTCTCCTAAATGCATGTATTTGGGAATAAATATAATTTTTACAATTGGGTTTCATGAAAAATCTTGCATTGTTTGCCTTCTACAACCTCTCTGTGTTGCACTGTCTATTGCTGGCTGCAAAGCAAGTTAACGGAGAATCTGTCAGTAAAATTTTGTTCTAATAGTTCGATAGTAGAGTTTAAATGGAAAAAAAGTAGGTGGGAAGATACAGTTAAATCTTTAGTGCACCGAGCGCCTGTACTTGGTTTAAACTGCCATTCCGGGCTGACAGATTCCATTTCTTAGTTCCTTCATATTAACTTCCTTCCAAAAATCAAGAAATATCCTTGAAATCAATAATGAGTGGCCTTCACTCCGAGGTACTGTTTTTTTTAATTCCACTCCACCTACCTTGTGGTCCAATCTCTTCTGTTTTTGCTATTTACTATGCGTTAGTTTTTGTACTTTTGGTTTTCTTCATAGTTGTACCTCCAAGAGGAGCTCAGGTTTTTTAAATAAATTATGTAATTACATTTTATGCTCAAAGAACTGGATGATATTTACTTTGCCCCAGCAAGGTGATTTCAATAGAGTTTTCTTAATATTTGAAACTAAAATATACTCATTTTAAGCAGTGCTTCTTACAAAATCAAGTTTTGTTCCAATAGGGTAAGAACAGTATTTTTAACATTCAATCACAAAGCTATTTTGTATCTACTGCACATTATGGAGCTCTGCATCGTAAGGCCTCATTCTAATATGTGTTATTCAAGTACGTGTTTTTATCCGTGTTTTTCACATAAAAAACACAAGCCCATTTCAGTCTATGGAGCCATTCAAATATCCTTGCTTTATTTTTGTGGACTGTGTCTGCTTAAAAAAAACATTAACAAATAAAACACGGAGGCATTTTATATTTATCCAAGTCACTGATAAAAATCACCCATACAAGTCAAAGGGTTTCTGAACATCACATCTGTGATAGCCTTTTTACCACCGTTAGGCTATGATCACACGTTGCGTCTTGGCTGCGTTTTTTTAAGCAAATTTTAAGCTGCAGTTTAAAGTACCAGCAAAGGCTATGAGATGTCAAAAATCTCACACATATTGTATTTCTTTCCGATTTTGAAAACTGCAGCATGTCACTTCTTTCATCGTTTTTTCACTCATAGAAAGTAACTGGTAAGTGCAAAAAAAGCAGCAAAAAAAAAAATAAAATATATATATATATATATATATATATAATATATATATAAATATATATATAGTACAGACCAAAAGTTTGGACACACCTTCTCATTCAAAGATTTTTCTGTATTTTCACGACTATGAAAATTGTACATTCACACTGAGGGCATCAAAACTGTGACTTAACACACCTGACCTTAACCTCATAGAGAATCTACTGTATGGGGAATTGTCAAGAGAATGATGAAAGACACCAGACCAAACAATGCAGAAGAGCTGAAGGCTGCTATCAAAGCAACCCAGGCTTCCATAACACCTCAGCAGTGCCACAAGCTGATCGCCTCCATGCCACGCCACATTGATGCAGTAATTGATGCCAAAGGAGCCCCGACCAAGTATTGAGTGCATGTAAGGTTCTTTGTCTCTGTTGACATGTTCCTTGAAACTCAGTTTTCCGTCGGCCATTTTGCTTTCTGTCTTTCTGCAGCTCTTGCCCTCAGTTAATATGGAGTTTCCAGTTTTCATGTTCCCGCCCTGATTCTTCCCTCTTGCTTCTTAAGCAGCCTCAGCTGAACAATCAGTGCTCCTGAATCAAGCCTCAGTCAGTCTGTGACCTGACTCCTGGAAGCCTTGGACTTGTACTCCAGCTATTCCCTACTGAGGAACCTTGGAACACTTTTGGACTCTGGAAACCTGCTGTCTAGTGAATCCATGTTTGCAGAGGAATTACGGTACAGAGAAGAGATCCTGAACCTGCTTTGGAGATTTATTGTAGTGCTTAAAGTTACTCTGGCCTGCTGTGGTCTCCTGTCGCTGTTCCTGCAAACTGTGTGAACTTTTCAGCATGCTTGTATGAAGTAATACAAGTCATTTCATTTCAACCTATGTCTCCTGTGTTTTCCTCGCACCCAAGCACAAGACGCTATAGGAACTGTACACTATACATGACAAGATTCAGGAGCCAATGTTTAGTGTCTGCTGGGGTCTGGGAAAGCCGTGTCTGCTGTGACTGTGGATATCAGATGTCCGTTTAATACCTTATGTGATGACAGTGGTTGTGACTTCTCACAACCATTCCAGGTGAGCGCATTCCCTTAAAATTTTACTCTGGAGTGTTACCACAGGCAAACACTATTGTTTTTTTTTTTTTTTTCCTTTCCTCTTCTCCTTCCAGCACCTCTGCCTTAAAAGATCTGGAAGATGGAGGCCCGCATAAAGGAACTTTGCGGAGTGACTGATACAATCCTTTCAGATGTACAGACTTTAAAAACCCGTTTTGCAAGCCTACAGGACCTCACTAATCATAATTTGCAAGTGTTTGGACAGACTACCCAGGAATTGCGAGCCAGGATTGAGGCTCTAGAGGAACGAGCCCAGCTCCTGCCATAACCCCAAGTTCTGGGATCCCCAAATTACCTCCTTTTCATTTTGGCGGTGAACGTGAGAAATTCAGGGGATTTATTAACCCTTTACTGCCATCGGACGTACTATCCCGTCCATGGTACCTGGGCCCGTATGACCGGGGACGGGATAGTACGTCTCGTGCGATCGGACGCGCTCCCGGGGGGAGCGCAGCCGATCGCGGCCGGGTGTCAGCTGATTATCACAGCTGACACCCATGACTGTGTGTCAGGAGCGGTCACGGACCGCTCCCGGCACATTAACCCCTTGCACACCGCGATCAAACATGATCGCGGTGTACTGGGGGCACAGGGGAGGATCGCGCAGGGTGTGGGGGCTCCCTGCGCGCCCCCCTGAGACCCTCAGAGCAGCGCGATGTGATCGCGCTGTTCTGAGGGCTTCCTCCCTCCCAGGACCCGGATCCAAGATGGCGCCGGGGTCCTGGAGGGAGGCGGCTACCTCAGTGCCTGCCGAGAGCAGGCACTGAGAAGCCCTGCTGCACTGCCTGAGCGATCGCTGGTGTGACAGAGTGCTGTGCACACTGTCACACCAGCGATCTGATAAAAAACAGTGATGTCCCACCCTGGGACAAAGTAAAAAAGTTAAAAAAATAAAAATAAACATGTTTTAAAAAAAAATCCAAAATAAATAAAAAAAAAATATATATATTCCCCAATAAATTCACTTCTTCCTGTAAATAAAAAAAACAAAGCAATAAAAGTACACATATTTGGTAATCGCCACGTCCGTAACGACCCCCCCTATAAAATTGTCCCACTAGTTAACCCCTTTAGTGAACCCCTTAAAAAAAAAAAAAAAAAAACGAAGCAAAAAATCAATACTTTATCATCATACCGCCGAACAAAAAGTGGAATAACACGCGATCAAAAAGACCGATATAAATAAACATGGTACCCGCTGAAAACGTCATCTTATCCCGCAAAAAACGAGCCGCCATACAGCATCATCAGCGAAAAAATAAAAAAGTTATAGCTCGCAGAATAAAGCGATGCAAAAATAATTATTTTTTATATAAAATTGTTTTTATTCTATAAAAGAACCAAAACATGAAAAAATGATATAAATGAGGTATCGCCATAATCGTACTGACCCGAAGAATAAAACTGCTTTATCAATTTTACCACATGCGGAACGGTATAAACGCCTCCCCCAAAAGAAATTCATGAATTGCTGATTTTTGTTCATTCTAACCTCCCAAAAATCAAAATAAAAAGCGATCAAAAAACGTCACGTGCTCAAAAATGGTACCAATAAAAACGTCAACTCGTCCCGCAAAAAATAAGACCTCACATGACTCTGTGGGCCAAAATATGCAAAAATTATAGCTCTCAAAATGTGATGATGCAAAAACTATTTTTGCAATAAAAAGCGTCTTTTAGCGTGACAGCTGCCAATCATAAAAACCCGCTATAAATAGTAAATCAAACCCCCCTTTTATCACCCCCTTAGTAAGGGAAAAATAATAAAATTAAAAAAAAGTATTTATTTCCATTTTCCCATTAGGGTTAGGGTTAGGGTTGCGGCTAAAGTTAGGGTTGGCGCTAAAGTTAGGATTAGGTTAGGGTTGGGATTAGGGGTGTGTTAGGGTTAGGTTTGTGGTTAGGGTTGGGACTAGGGTTAGGGGTGTGTTGGGGTTAGGGTTGGAGTTAGAATTGGGGGGTTTCCGCTGTTTAGGCACATCAGGGGCTCTCCAAATGTGACATGGCGTCTGATCTCAATTCCAGCCAATTCTGCGTTGAAAAAGTCAAACGGTGCTCCTTCACTTCTCAGCTCTGCCATGCGTCCAAACAGTAGTTTATCCCCACATATGGGGTATCAGCGTACTCTGGACCCCAAGAGTTATTGTGCAATTTGTCCTATTTCTTCTGTTACCCTTGGGAAAATAAAAAACTGGGGGCGAAAATATCATTTTTGTACAAAAAAAAATATTTTTTTGTTTTTACGGCTGTACATTATAAACTTCTGTGAAGCACTTGGGCTTCATAGCACTCACCACACATCTAGATAAGTTCCTTGTGGGGTCTATTTTCCAAAATGGGGTCACTTGTTGGGGATTTCCACTGTTTAGGCGCATCAGGGGCTCTCCAAATGCGACATGACGCCCCCAGACCATTCCATCAAAGTCTGCAATTCAAAACGTCACTACTTTCCTTCCGAGCCCAACGTGTACCCATACAGTAGTTTTCTCCCACATATTGGATATCAGCGTACTCAGGACAAATTGGACAACAACTTATGGGGTCCAATTTCTCCTGTTACCCTTGTAAAAATAAAATAATTGGGGCAAAAAAATCATTTTTTGCAAAAAAAAAAAAAAAAAAAGGATTTTTTATTTTTACGGCTGTACGTTATAAACTTCTGTGAAGCACTTCGGGGTTCAAAGTGCTCACCACACATCTAGATAAGTTCCTTGTGGGGTCTATTTGCCAAAATGGGGTCACTTGTGGGGGTTTCCACTGTATAGGTGCATCAGGGGCTCTCCAAATGTGACATGACGCCCCCAGACCATTCCATCAAAGTCTGCAATCCAAAACGTCACTACTTCCCTTCCGAGCCCTGACGTGCGCCCATACAGTAGTTTTCTCCCACATATTGGGTATCAGCGTACTCAGGACAAATTGGACAACAACTTTTGGGTTCCAATTTCTTCTGTTACCCTTGTGAAAATAAAATATTGGGGGCGAAAAAATCATTTTTGTAAAAAAAAAAAAAGATTTTTTATTTTACGGCTGTACGTTATAAACTTTAGTGAAACACCTGGGGGTTAAAAGTTCTCACCACACATCTAGATAAGTTCCTTGAGGGGTCTAGTTCCAAAATGGTGTCATTTATGGGGGTTTCCACTGTTTAGGCAGATCAGGAGCTCTCCAAACACGACATGGCGTCCAGCCAATTCTGCGTTGAAAAAGTCAGACGGCGCTCCTTCCCTTCCAAACTCTGCCATGCACCCAAACAGTGGTTTACCCCCACATATGGGGTATCAGCGCACTCAAGACAAATTGCACAATAACTTTTGGAGTCTTGTTACCCTTGGAAAAATAAAAATTGGGGTGAAAAGATAATTTTTGTGGAAAAAATATGATTTTCAAATTTTACGGCTCTACGTTATAAACTTGTGTGAAGCACTTGGGGTTCAAATTGCTCACCAAAGATCTAGAAAAGTTCCTTAGGGGGTCTAGTTTCCCAAATGGTGTCATTTGTGGGGGGTTTCCACTGTTTAGGCACATCAGGGGCTCTCCAAATGCAACATGGCATCCAATCTCAATTCCAGCCAATTTTGGTTGGAAAAAGTCAAATGGTGCTCCTTCAATTCCGAGCTCTGCCGTGCGCCCAAACAGTGGTTCCCCCCCACATATGGGGTATCAGCGTACTCAGGACAAATTGGACAACAACTTATGTGGTCCAATTTCTCCTGTTACCCTTGGGAAAATAAAAAATTAGTGACTAAAAGATAATTTTTGTGGGAAAAAAATAGGATTTTTTATTTTCATGCCCGGGCATTATAAACTTGTGTGAAGCACTTGGGGGGTTCAAAGTGCTCACCAAAGATCTAGATAAGTTCCTTAGGGGGTCTAGTTTCCAAAATGGGGTCACTTGTGGGGGTTTCCACTGTTTAGGCTCATCTGGGGCACTGCAAACGGAACATGACCCCCATCAACGTCTGCATTCCAAAACGTTACTACTTCCTTTCCAAGCCCTGCCGTGCACCCAAACAGTTCCCCCCCCACATATGGGGTATCAGCGTACTCAGGACAAGTTGGACAACAACTTTTGGGGGTCCAATTTCCTTGGGAAAATTCAAAAATTTGGGACTAAAAAATCATTTTTGTGGAAAATTGTTTTTTTTTTTTTCACACCCAGGCATTATAAGCTTTTGTGAAACACTTGGGGGTTCAAAGTGCTCACAACAGATCTAGATAAGTACCTTAGGGGTCTAGTTTCCAAAATGGTGTCACTTGTGGGGGTTTCCACTGTTTAGGCGCATCAGGGGCTCTCCAAACACGACATGGCGTTCCAATCTCAATTCCCACCAATTTTAGTTTGAAAAAGTCAAACGGCGCTCCTTCCCTTACGAGCTCTGCCGTGTGCCCAAACAGTGGTTTTCCCCCACATATTGGGTATTGGCGTACTCAGGAGAAATTGCATAACAACCTTATCTGTCCATTTTCTCCTTTTACCCTTGTGAAAATAAAAAAAAAGTTTGTAAAAGATCATTTTTGTGGCTAAAAAGTTAAATATTCATTTTTTTCCTTCCACGTTGCTTTAGTTCCTGTGAAGCACCTGAAGGGTTAATAATCTTCTTGAATGTGGTTTTGGTACCTTGAGGGGTGCAGTTTTTAGAATGGTGTCACTTTTGGGTATTTTCTGCCATATAGACCCCTCAAAGTGACTTCAAATGAGAGGTGGTCCCTAAAAAAAATGGCTTTGTAAATTTTGTTGTAAAAATGAGAAATCGCTGGTCAACTTTTAAACCCTTATAACTTCCTAACAAAAAAAAATTTTGGTTCCAAAATTGTGCTGATGTAAAGTAAACATGTGGAAATGTTATTTATTAACTATTTTGTGTGATATATTTCTCTGTTTTAAGGGAATAAAAATTCAAAGTTTGAAAATTGCAAAATTTTAAAAATTTTCGCCATATTTGCGTTTTTTTTCAAAAATAAACTCAAGTTATATCGAAGAAATTTTACTTCTAACATGAAGTACAATATGTCACGAGAAAACAATCTCAGAATCGCGAAGATCCGTTGAAGCGTTCCAGAGTTATTACCTCATAAAGAGACAGTGGTCAGAATTGTAAAAATTGGCCCGTCATTAACGTGCAAACCACCCTTGGGGGTGAAGGGGTTAATCAATGCAATTTATTTTTCTCTGCACATGCTTCACAATTTCCCACTGAACGATCCAAAGTGCTTACTATAATCATGTTGCTTACCAATAAGGCTTTGATGTGGGCAAACCCTCTGATTGAGACTGAGGATGATTGTTTGAATCACCTTGATGCTTTTATTTCAGCCATGGGGCAGGTGTTTGATGACCCCAATCGAGGTGCAACAGCTGAAGCAGCCATGTTAACTTTGCGCCAAGGTAAGCGTTCAGTAGCCGAATATGCCCTGGATTTCAGGAGATGGGCTCTTGATACCACTTGGGACACTTCCCCTAAAAAATCTATTTTTCGGAAAGGGTTGTCTCCACTGATTAAGGATGAACTTGCTCGTGCCGACCCTCCCACTGCATTAGGTGACTTTATTAACTATTGTATCCGTATTGATGCTCGTCTGACTGAACGCAGACAAGAGAGATGGTTCGAAAATAATCGCACTAACCTTTTACTACCTCCCTCCTCAGCTAAGGAACCTTTGAGTAGGATCACAAGGGAACCAGAGCCTGAACCCATGCAGGTGGACTCTTTACAAAGACGGGTTAGTGATGCACGCAAAGAACATCGTATAAAGGAAAATCTATGTTTCTACTGTGGTAAGTCAGGGCACTTCATTATAAACTGCCCCAGCCGTTCTCGTAAGACTACTGCAGCAGTCATTCACTGTGAGTGTTGCGAGAGGAGCTCTGTCATGTCCGAGCCTCAGGCTCCAGAGAGATCTGCTGCAAGAGATCTTGATTTCTCGGACTTAAACTCTGTTAGTTCTGGGGACGATGACGGTATAAACGCTGCAATTTTTCAAGTTTCCTCAGCGGTGTCCCAGCTGAGTTGTAAAAGAAACAATTCTCATTGCTTCCATTCCATCAAACTCTGGGTTGACTCAGTCTGGGTGTCTAGCTCTGCTATGATCGACTCAGGAGCAAGTGGAAATTTTATGGATATCTCCTTTGCTCTGAAACAGGGATACGTTCAGTGAAGAAGGCTACTCCAGTACAGATGGAGACTGTGGATGGCTCTCTACTGACTTCTGGACCAGTGGATCAAGAAACAGAGCCTTTGAGGGTCCCTATGGGTAAGGATCATCAGGAGAAAATGTCTTTTTTGCTTATCTCTTCTCCCCACTTTCCCATCATTCTAGGGCTACCATGGCTGCAGGCGCAGAATCCTACGATTAACTGGGAGACCAAGGAATTACACTTTCCGGAGAAACAGATGAGTCAAGGAGTTTCAGCTTGCTCTGTTCCTAAAGGAACCATGTCAGTCCCTGAACTACCAGCTGTATACCAGGACTATGACGATTTATGTGACAAGAAGAACGCTGATCAGCTTCCTCCTCACCGTCCATATGATTGTCCAATTGAATTATTACCCGGAGCCGAGATACCTTTTGGTAAGATCTACCCCCTAGCGGGGCCCGAGCTAAAAGCTTTGAAGGATTATATAGACGAAAATTTAGCCAAGGCTTCATACGCCCCTCTTCATCTCCCGCAGGTGCACCCATCTTCTTTGTGAAGAAGAAAGATGGATCTCTGAGACCCTGCATAGACTATAGGGAACTCAATAAGGTTACTATTAGAAACCGTTATCCATTGCCTTTAATCCCTGAGTTGTTGGAGAGAGTGCGGCATGCCAAAATTTTCTCTAAACTGGATCTCCGTGGGGCCTATAACTTGGTCCGTATCAGACCTGGGGATGAATGGAAGACTGCTTTCAGGTCACGCTATGGACACTTTGAATATCTAGTTATGCCTTTTGGTCTGAGTACCGCCCCAGCCACTTTCCAACACTTCGTGAATGATATCTTCAGGGATCTCCTAGATACATTTGTGGTGATTTATCTGGATGATATTCTAATTTTTTCTAACTCCACAGAGGAACATCATGGACATGTGAGAATGGTCTTAGAACGCCTAAGACAAAACCATCTCTACATCAAACTTGAAAAATGTGAATTCCATAGGACCGAAATTCAATTTCTGGGGTATGTACTATCTACGCAAGGGATTAGTATGGATGGAAGCAAGACCCAAGCCATCAAGGATTGGCCAATTCCTAGAAATGTGAAGGAGGTGCAGCGTTTCATCGGGTTTGCCAACTTCTATAGACGTTTCATTAAGAATTTTTCTGAGGTAGTGTCACCTATCACCCAACTTACCCGGAAACAGTCTAGGTTCTCCTGGACCCCGCAAGGTCAGGAAGCATTTTCCTGTTTAAAGGATAAATTTACCACCGCACCTATCTTAGTACATCCCAACCCGAGCTTGCCTTCATAATAGAGGTGGATGCTTCAGACTGTGCCGTTGGAGCTATACTCTCTCAGAGAACAGGTGAGAAGAATGTCTTGCATCCCTGTGCCTTCTTTTCCCAGCAGTTGTCTTCGGCTGAGAGGAACTACGATGTGGGCAATAGAGAATTGTTGGCCATTATTGCCGCCTTCAAGGAATGGAGACACCTTCTTGAGGGAGCTGCACAGCAAATAGTCGTCCTGACAGACCATCGTAACTTGAATTTATCAGGTCGGCTAAGTGCCTGACTCCTCGCCAGGCTCGCTGGAATCTTTTCCTAAACCAATTTAATTTTGTCATTTCTTATAGACCAGGATCGCGCAATGGAAAGGCTGATGCACTCTCTAGGATTCATTCAGCAGAGACACGTCCACTTACTCCTCCTAAGACTATTCTTCCTGACTCTAGATTCCTGGGAGTGATTCATAATCAAGACCTACTTAAGGACATCAAGGAAGCATACCATGCGGATTCTTTGTTGGCTCAACCCCCAAGGGACGTAAGTCTTGTCTTTAAGAATGGTGTGTGGATTCAGGGACAACGTCTGTATATACCTGAAACAGTCAGATTGAGAGTATTGCAACTCATCCACGATTCCAAGATAGCCGGGCATAGGGGAATTCTAAAGACACAAGAATTTCTTTCTCGTTTCTTTTGGTGGCCCACTTACAGGAAAGATGTCTTAAACTATGTCACTTCATGTGAAGTCTGTGCAAGATGCAAAACACCTCGCTCCTCACCAACTGGTCTGTTGCAACCTCTTCCCACCCCGTCCCGCCCGTGGGGATCCATTTCTATGGACTTCATTGTGGAGTTACCAATCTCTCAAGGGAAGAACACCATTCTAGTGGTGGTTGACCGTCTAACAAAGGCAGCTCATTTTATCCCTTGTGTCGGCTTACCCACTGCAAAACAGACATCAGACTTGATGATTAAGAATGTGTTTCGCTTACATGGAGTACCGGATGAGGTCATTTCGGATCTAGGGGTGCAATTCACTTCAAGGTTTTGGCAAAATTTCTGTGCAGCATTGGACATTAAAGTAAACCTTTCTTCTGCTTTTCATCCCCAGACTAATGGACAGACAGAACGAACCAATCAGACCCTGGAGCAGTATCTCCGCTGTTTTATCTGCCACCTACAGGATGATTGTGTGGATCTACTTCCACTGGCTGAGTTCTCTTATAACAACTCTCAGAGCGCCTCCACTAAGCAGTCTCCTTTTTACTCCAATCTAGGTTATCATCCTAACATTCTTCCTCGATTTCCCATAGATACGCCCTTGCCGGCAGTGGCTGAAAGAATCACTTCTTTACAAAAGAATATGGATCTTCTAAAGGAAAATCTAGAATTGGCTCAGGAAAGGTACAAGAAAGCAGCAGATAAATTTCGTAAACCTGCACCAGCTTCCAAGGTAGGAGATTTGGTCTGGCTGTCAACCAGAAATCTTAAATTAAAGATTCCATCGTCTAAATTGGGACATAAGTACATTGGACCTTATAAGATCAATAAGATTATAAGTGCTGTTGCTTGTCGTTTTCAACTACCCAGAACTATGAGAATCCACCCTGTCTTTCATGTATCCCTACTAAAGGCTGCAACACCCAATACGTTTCCTGGACGTTCTTCTCCTTGCCCTGACCCAGTGCTGGTCGATGGTCAGGAAGAATTTATGGTGGAAAGGATTCTAGATTCCAGGTTGTACAGAAATCAGTTGCAATATTTGATTAAATGGCAGGGCTACCCAGTGGAGGACAACTCATGGGAACCAGTCAATAATGTAAATGCTCCTCGCCTGCTCCGCCAGTTTCATCAGAGGTACCCTGACAAGCCTGGTCTGAGGTCATCCGGAGGTTGTCCCTAAGGGGGGAGTAATGTAAGGTTCTTTGTCTCTGTTGACATGTTCCTTGAAACTCAGTTTTCCGTCGGCCATTTTGCTTTCTGTCTTTCTGCAGCTCTTGCCCTCAGTTAATATGGAGTTTCCAGTTTTCATGTTCCCGCCCTGATTCTTCCCTCTTGCTTCTTAAGCAGCCTCAGCTGAACAATCAGTGCTCCTGAATCAAGCCTCAGTCAGTCTGTGACCTGACTCCTGGAAGCCTTGGACTTGTACTCCAGCTATACCCTACTGAGGAACCTTGGAACACTTTTGGACTCTGGAAACCTGCTGTCTAGTGAATCCATGTTTGCAGAGGAATTACGGTACAGAGAAGAGATCCTGAACCTGCTTTGGAGATTTATTGTAGTGCTTAAAGTTACTCTGGCCTGCTGTGTCTCCTGTTGCTGTTCCTGCAAACTGTGTGAACTTTTCAGCATGCTTGTATGAAGTAATACAAGTAATTTCATTTCAACCTATGTCTCCTGTGTTTTCCTCGCACCCAAGCACAAGACGCTATAGGAACTGTACACTATACATGACAGTGCATTTACTGAATATACATTTCAGTAGGCCAACATTTCAGATTTTAAAATCATTTTTCAAGCTGGTGTTATAAAGTATTCTAATTTACTGAGATAATGACCTTTGGGTTTTCATTGGCTTTAAGCCACAATCATTAACATTAACTGCATGGAGACGGAGATCTCAGCACTAAGATTTCGTGAGATGACATCTTGGCACCAAGATCTCCATCTGCACATGCCCTGCCCTTGGCAGCCATTTTCTTCGAGTCCACCCCAATGTAAACCATGGAATTGTGGGGGCTCTGTGTTTTCACAAAATATCGCACCACTAACCACCCGCAGCGTTGCACCTTTAAACACGCCTTCATCCCAGCCTTGGGGTCCGCAGTATCGCCCACTGCAGCATCCGCCAGCAGTGACCATGGGACCCTGCTCCCCCCAGCCACTGTAAGCAATAAGACACACGGATTATGAGAAGCACCACCATTTTATTTTTCTCTATTTTTGTCCCTAAAATTTGAGGTGCATCTTATAATCCGGTGTGTCTTACAATCAGCAAAATATGTTAGAGGGATATATATCTATCTAGAGATATTTATATAAAACAAGCATGCAGATTTTTCCTGGTGCGATTCACTGCCAAATCACAGGAGTATACTGACCCAATTTGGATTTATAATTATGTTCAGTCACGACAAACGTTCTGCTGTTCTTATATACCATTTTCCTGGAGACCACCACATCGCAGTAATGGATGTGCGGGGAGACTCTGGGCTTTCATAAAATGCCGGCAGAGCCCCAGCACCACAGCCATTTTCACCTGCAGCAGGACACCCTCTCATCCCAACCTGTGGTCTGCAGCAACACGCCACTCTTGCCTCCTCCAGCAGCGACCCTGAGACCGCAGCCACCACCCCGGTAAGCAATAAGAAGCATGGATTATAAGAGGCACCACCATTTTATTAGAAAAAAGTTTTTTTTTCCTATTTTCCTCCTCAGAATTTGGGGTGCGTCTTATAATCCGCAAAATACGGTACTTTAATGAAGAGGGTACTTGGCCTCCCCATTACTCGACTATCCCCTCTCCAGTCCATCCTTAATGCAGCAGCCAGGGTCATCCATCTGGCTAATCGGTACTCGGACGCGTCCGCTCTTCGCCAGTCCTTACACTGGCTGCCCATTCATTATAGGATCCAATTCAAAGTACTGGTTCTCACCCACAAAGCTCTCCACAGTGCAGCACCCCCCTACATCTCCTCCCTCATTTCTATCTATCGGCCTAACCGACTGCTGCGCTCTGCAAATGACTTTCGACTAACCTCTGCACTAATCCGTACCTCCCACTCCCGACTCCAAGACTTCTCCCGCGCTGCGCCAATCCTCTGGAATGCTCTACCCCAAGAAATTAGGACTATCCACAATTTGCATGGTTTCAGGCGCTCCCTCAAAACACATTTGTTCAGAGTGGCCTATCACATTCACTAACCAAAGTCGTTCTATGTTTAAGTGTGTATGTGTAGCCCATTCACTATCTCCATCCATGCCTCACTCCCTCAAGATGGCTGGACCATCATTGTAAATGCACCATTGTATATACACACCTGTACTTTGTATCTCCCCCACCTCATTGTAGATTGTAAGCTCTCACGAGCAGGGGCGGCTTATTTTGCTTTAATTATTGTATTGTTAACGTTGTTACCTATGACTTGTGTTTTGAAACTGTTAAACTGTAAAGCGCTGCGGAATATGTTGGCGCTATATAAATAAAGATTATTATTATTATTAAGAGGGAAACAATATTGAAATTAGTGAGGGTCTTAGCAAATGGATACTCACTGATCAAACATTTTTTGGGATATACGTCATGTGTTTGTCATAGGAAAACCTCTAACTGAATTAGAGAAAAGAAATTCATTGGCTCCTTACATTTCTGACATCTTATAAATCAGAAATTCTTCCTTGGGGAGGATGACACATTAAACGATGTTATCGAATTTTACAGGAAAGTGATGCTCACCCCCTGCTATGTGTCTACTAGCCCACAGACAATACCTAAGAACTGATAGAATGGCTCGTGATTCAGTTTTACTCACTAGACACATCCTACTCCACAAAACTGTAGTCTTCGATTCAAGTTGTGTATATATGAGAAGCCTCAATCTAAAGGAACCAGACAACGTTTATGACTTCTTCATGGCTACCAGTGACGGATAAGCCATTAAAACTTTTATAAAAAGTTATATGCAGCAGAAAATTAAAGAAAAAATAGAAGAGACTGTCAGAAAATAAAGTAATACCAATTACTTACCAGCAGAATCCCTAGCTGAACCAGGGCCACCACACAGGCCGTACAATGATGGGACTCACATAATCACTGATCTCAGCTTAGGCCTCTTTCACGCATCCGTCTTTTTGTATCAGGCATGATCCGTCGAACACCTGAAGGGACGGATCCGGCGCTGAAACAAAAAAACTGATGCAACGGATCCGGTTTTTTGCTGGATCCGACCTGAACTTTTGAACCCAGAAAAAGAGGTTTTGCCGGATTGCACAAAAGTCTGATCCGGTTCCATTGAATTCTATTGTTTCCAGCCGCCTGATGCGCCGCTTCAGGCACATCAGGCGGCTCTGGCAAAAAAAAAAACAAACAGTTACATGCTCCGTTTTGTCCGGCCGCCGGAATGTACATTTCCGCCGGATCCGGACAAAAACGGATACAACGCAATGACATCAGGCACGATCCGGCGCTAATGAAAGTCAATGGTAAAAAAACGCATCTGGTACCGGAACCGTTTTTTTACCAACACGCCGGATCATGCCTGATACAAAAAGACGGATGTGTGAAAGAGGCCTTAGACATTTACATGTAAGGCATGTGACCGGTAAGTCTAGTTATAGACTGCAGAAAGGTCTTAAAAACATATTGCCTCTATATTTGTGCCACAAAATTAACTTATCTAAATTTTAGAGAACCTGTCACATTGTACATGTAGTCCAATCTCTGGACAGCATGGTTTAGAGCAGGGGTCAGGAACCTTCTTTCTGCCAACATGTCTGGACGTAATTTTTCATTTCACGAGGCTCAGGGTTCAGTAACGAACATTGCGTGTGCGTGCTCACAGAGCAAGACGATATTAAAATGCCGGTGGCCATCAAAACACAGCTGCCGGCCCTAGCAGTGTAGTCCCCAGGAATGTGCCCAGGGGCCGGAGAAAAAAATCATAGCAGGCTGTAAATGGCCAGAGGGCCTGTGGTTCCTCACCCCTGGTTTAGAGAAAGAAAAGCTGAGCAGAATGATGTATAAAATTGTTAGATAAGAGTCAGCATAACTTGTATTTTCTTCATTGAAATCGTTGGAGTTTGTAGACATACGAGTCCAGTAGGTGGGTTGACCCAGTGATTGACCATGATCTCTCCATGCACAGCCATACAGGAAAGACTGCCAATCACTGATCGGACGGCCCACGGCAACTCTTATGTATCACCAAACTGTGCTGGCAATCATGCAGCCACGTAAATGTAAAAAGTTTCTAAATAAAATAAATAAATAAAAAAAAAAAAAAATATATATATATATATATATATATATATATAACACATATATCTGTTTATTAAAACCCTTTCAGGCCTTTCATTGAAGGGGTTATATGGGACTTTGGTGATTTTTTCCTCTTGGTGTAAAACTTACAGACAGTTGCTAAATACCTGCCTGGTTGCACAGTGATGATCTCTGCCGACTTATCTGGTGGTTCTCCGGCTTCATTTCACCTCTTGTCAACAGAAGAGTGCCTTTTCTTCCGGTCTGTTCTTTTGATGAAGCGTCACTGCAGACGTCATGCTGATTGACAGGCATTTACCAACACTGACAGCTGACTTCCCATTGCCTATCATAATGAAATCGGTAGTGACGCCCCCGTTGACAGCACAAAGCGGAAGAGAGGACACTGCTTTGCTGACGTAACATCACTGGAAGAAGGAGAATCGGGTGCAGGAGCAGTCTATGACCACTCTGTGCCGACAGAGATCGTCATCTGATAGAACAGGCAGAGCAGCTACCTGACTGTAAGTTCTTAAAGAAGTTGTCCACTTCTTGTCATACCCCTTGCTTGGTCCCGATAAAATAATAAGGCTTATATACTCACGTTCCCCGCGGTGTCAGCACTTGCTGTCCCGGGTCACCCGTGCTGTTGTGACAAGTGACGCCGGCGCCCAATGAGCGCCGGCACCACTGTCTCTGGGTCCTGTCGAATTGAGCATGACGAGGAAGTCTGAAATCAGCTGCAGCCCAGACTTCCCCTTCATGCTTGATTTGTCTGAAGACGGGAACAGTGATTCCAGCACTGGTTGGGCACCGGTGTCACCACTACCGCATGGGAGCCCCGGGAGAGCAAATGCCAATATCGGCGGTGAGTATAGGCATTATTTTATGGGGCCCAAACATTTTCATCAAGAAGGGGTTGTCCTAGTAGTGGACAACCCCATAGCAAAATATAACCAAGGTCCCGGATAACCCATTTAATGCTGGATGACTGTGCAAATTATTACAACCATAACTTTTCTTAACCTGAGATAAACCTTTAATCCTTGGTTTCAGAATCTGCAGAATATCCATGGTTGTCTTTGAAGCCTTGAACAGTTGAGATTTTCCTTTTTACGGCATAACAGTTTGATATTGGACAGAGCAGAATTACATTCCTATAAAGTGAGCTGTAGACACCTCCAGCCGCAAAACTGTTATTAAACTTTAACATCTCCGACTCCATCTTGCAACTAAATTGTACAAAATGTCTGTTGCATCATACGCTATGTGCTGCACTTAACTAGATGCCGTAAAACAAAATTACACAACATGCTAGCAAATAAAACCTAAGGAATGGAAATAAACCGTGCAGTAAAATTGTTACGGCTCCTGCATTCATTTCCCAAGTCTGTTTAACACAGACAGTACTTGCAAAATCGATTTCAAATTTCCCCAAGACTAAAATCAAGACGAAACATAGGAAGCAAATGTTTATATTAACTGTATAAAATCCCCTCAAGAAGCCAAATCACGGAGAAAGAACACAGCGAGCAGCTTGACCTAAACTACATCCCCATGTGATGCCCATTTTTCTTCCGATCATTGGCTCCGTGCATGTTTCCAACAGACCATAGTGTTATATTTTATATGTGGAGAAAGACAAACTACTGTCGCCAATTAAAATAAAGTATAAAACTTTTTCATAACTTCTTGAAAGTCAAAAAGTCTACAGGAGGACCCAACTAAAAGATTATGGGGAAAAATTAATCAAGATTGGCAATTTATAAGTCAGTCTTGATTAAAAGGCCATAACAGTAAAATATGCCAAGTTCAATAAAGAGGACCTTTCATTACATTTTAGGTGCTAAACTGGTCTCATCATGATGAAGTGTTTGAAAATCTTAAAATGTATTTTTTATATATATTTCCAGTCTCCATAGTGGAGATATTGTAAATTTTATATGCCAATTCTCACTTATTCCAGAGAAATTAAATGAGCTGTTAAGATCTATGGGTAGGACATAGATCTTCCAGAGAACCTGCCTCCAGAGCTTATTTTAAATGCAAGAGGGTGTTACTAGTGAAGTAGGAGAGATCAGCACAAAAATAGCGTCTTATCCGAGAGATATGACAGGCGGTAAAATCAGATTACACTCACCATCTAGACATACCGTATTTTTCGGACTATAAGACGCACCTGACCATAAGACACACCCCACACCCCGAAAGAAAATAGGGGAAAAAATGATGTGTCAAATGGGGGTCCGTCTTACAGTCAGAATTCAGCTTACCAGTGAAGGGATCAGCACAGGTGGAGGAGTGGTCACAGGGGTCGTTTGGTGGTACAGGCTGGTGCGGTGGCAGGGGCTCTGTGCTCCGGGACAGGGGTTCTGTGCCCGGCAGGGCTCTGTGCCCGGGCAGGGGCTCTGTGCACCCTGTGCTGCATGGGGGGCTCCGCCGGCATTTTGTCAAAGCCCGGAGGCCCCGCTCATCCATTAATGCCATGCTGCGTTGGCCTTCGGGGAACATGGCCGCAGGGAAGATGGCCGCCGGGCAACGAGATCTCGTCCGAGATCTGAATCTGAGCATGCGTTGGCCAGGCGGCCATTTTCCCGGAGGCCATGTTCCCGGAGGCCAACGCAGCATGGCATTAACGGATGAGCGGGGGCCTCCGGGCTTTGACGAAATGCCGGCGGAGCCCCCAATGCCGCACAGAGAGCCGCTGCCACGGAGCACAGCCCGCCACCACCACACCACAGAGCCCAGTCGCACCGCCACAGCCGCACCAGCCTGAGAAGGGAAGCTGCATCGGGACCGCCGCCACTGCCACCACCACAGGATTTGTAAGTATATTGTGACCATAAGACGTACCCCCATTTTCCCAAAAAATTTTGGGGAAAAAAGTGCGTCTTACGGTCCGAAAAATACGGTATTCAAAAAGCATGTCAAATGGAATTTCAGCTGTCGCAGATCCACGGGTCAGCAATTGACCATAAGACATCAAAGGATGGATTGAAAGTTTTGTGGATGGTTTCTGCGGTTACCGACAGTTAATGAGACGTATATCCCAGGATATAAAACGAAATGGTGGTTTATGCTACGTATTTCAAAGTACAAATGACTTCTTCATCAGGAACAGTGTTTCTCAACTCCAGTCCTCAGGACCCACCAACAGGTCATGTTTTCAGGATTTCCTTAGTATTGCACAGGTGATAATTTTATCACCTGCTCAAGCATTAATTCCATCACCTTTGCAATACTAAGGAAATCCTGAAAACATGACCTGTTGGTGGGTCCTGAGGACTGGAGTTGAGAAACACTGATCAGGAAAGACCACAAGTACACCAACAACTAACACTTCTTCAGCTTTCATCTCACAGTCAGTGTGGGGGGGAGGGACAGGACAACAGAGCTTTGTTTCATTACAAACATCTGCAGCTGCACCTCTCCTTTCATATGCTGTCAGCTTTGCTACATTGTCCCACCACCACTGACTACTGATGAAGTGTTTGTTGCAAATGAGGCACAGCTCTGCAGTGGGAGTTACAGCACTAATCAGGAGTGTGAAAAACGCAGAAGTGGTGCACTTGTTTCTATTCTACTTTTCCTCTAACCGTTCCACTCATGTTTTTTGGCTTACGAATACGTAAAAACTTCACCAAACACTGAATGTGTGCATGTGGCCTAATAGAAGAGCTACAGCTGCAAATGTGTTTGTA
The DNA here is from genome assembly GCA_033576555.1 of Oophaga sylvatica. Taxonomy (NCBI): domain Eukaryota; kingdom Metazoa; phylum Chordata; class Amphibia; order Anura; family Dendrobatidae; genus Oophaga; species Oophaga sylvatica. Next base: position 501,021,167 of record JARQOD010000005.1, read on the forward strand.
ATGAAACAAAGCTCAGCTCTCCTGTACTCTGTTAGTTATAATAACAATCAGCAATACAGTGACATCAGGAGAGAAAATTGTCAGTCATTACAAGTCTCACACTGGTAAAACCCCTTTTAATTTAAATTAAGCTCTGGATGCAGTCTCTCTGGGAGATCTATGTATGGCCCACAGATCTGAACAACTCCTTTACACATTAAGAAAACACAAGGATTTCTCTGGAATAAGATATTGGATCCCAGATATCAAGGTATCATTTTATTCAACTTCCTATGACCTACATGCCCATATAGACGGCTGAGGAGGATTGAGTTTTCCGGTACTTTGCCTTCAAATATCACTTTAAAACTTTGTATTGCAAAGAAAAAGTATACATAAATATTTATGAGATCACAAAAATCTCCAAAAAGTTATGTAGCGGAGATCACTTTTATTGCCAGATGGTTCTGTAAAATATCATTTTGTTTGATGCCAAAAGCACTGAAACGAAGATAAAGAACCGACTATTTATGTTTATCACAAATTCAACCCAAAATGGAAAAACAAAATCTACTTTGTTCCTACACAACACATAACTAGCAGCGCAGCTGGACAGAGCTTTTCCAATATCTACGAGTAATACAACTTGGAGGAAATTCAGCACTGATTTTAGAGGAACATACAAACAAGTGTCCCAATATAAACTATGAGTGTTCTGTGCTTCATTATGAATGATCACTTTATTAAAGTGAGTCTGTTACCCCATTTTTCATATATAAGCTGCAGCCACCACCATCAGGGGCTTATCTACAGCATTCTGAAATTCTGTAGATAAGCCCCGATGTAACCTGAAGATAAGAAAAACGAGTTATATTATACTCACCCGGGGGTATGGGGAAGGGGTGGCCTTTCCAATGCGGTCCGGTCCGATGGGTGTCACAGGTCCGGCGCCTCCCATCCTCTAGCGATGACGTTCTCTTCCTTGCTTCTGCAGCGCTCCTGCGAAGCCGTACTTTATCTGCCCTGTTGAGGGCAGAGTAAAGTAATGCAGTGCGCTGGAGCCAGACCTCTCTGACCTTTCCCTGCGCACTGCAGTACTTTGCTCTGCCCTTAACAGGAGCACGACAGAAGCAAGGAGCAGGACGTCACCGCTAGAAGATGGGAGGCGCCGGACACGGACCTGCGACGCCCATCGGACCGGACGGCGGATCGCCCCCCCCCCCGGGTAAGTATAATATAACTAGTTTTTCTTATCTTTCAAGTTACATCGGGGGCTTATCTTCAGCATTCCAGGATGCTGTAGATAAGCCCCTGATGACGTTGGCCGCAGCTTATATACAAAAATGGGGTGACAGATTCCCTTTAAAGAGGTAGGGTCATCTCAGGAAGTGGAGGCATAACACTGAAATTATATGCCATCTCTTAAAGTGTCACCAGGCCAAAAGTGGCAAGTTCTCTTTTTATTCCCATTGACTTGATTAATCGGTGTTTTTTTTTCTAACCTACCATACGGTTCCAGCGATATGGGTTTATTTAGTGCCAATTTTACAGGTTTTTACAAGGGGGCCTGCCTTTAGACTGCTCTGAATTATTTTCGTTTCAGCAACAACCCCTTGGTGCATGCCATAAAAATTTCCAGTAAATAAAATGGCTCACATCTCGAACTGAAAAGCAAATTTTAAAAAAATAAAATAGGCATTTTCAAAGGTAAAAAAAAAGACGACAAAAACAGAGAAGTGATACAATGCAGAGTTAAATAAAAACATGCACCAATATTTTATGGGAAATTCACGTACTTACTAAAACAGACATGTCAGGAGTGGCAATCGCTCTCATTTAAAGAGTTGGTTCAGCGCCGCTCACTTCCACGTAGGGAGGCGAGCACCACTGAAGACGTTATGTCGACAGGTTCCTGAAAGTTTTAGTCATTAAAGCTGGAGGCGTTTGCACCCTGGCAGGCACCTGTTGATGGGGTGGTCTTCAGCGTTGCTAGTTCCCAGTGTGGAAGTAAACGGTAAAAACACGGATTTTGGTAAAAACTTACCTGTAAAATCCTTTTCAGCGAAGGAAGGAAGAGAGACACAGTATTCATTACTGATGGGTAGGCGGAGCCCCAGATCAGGATGTTACCTCAGATCAAAAGAGTGATGACTGGCTGGCCCCTCCAGCTCGGGCTCCTCCTACTCAGCTCCAGTCGTACCAAAGCTTTTAGGAAAAGAGCCAAGATCACCAGCGGAGCAACATAACCCCTTCTGAAGGAACTTCAGAGAAAAAACACAAGGATACAGGTTATGCATGCAAAGAAAGCCAAAAACCACAGAGTTCCAGGTACTACTCACGGAACCTGACTACTGCGATGAGCTGGCGATGCCGGAACAGAGCCTTAGCGCGCTGACCTCAGCCCAGATAATCGCTATCAGATAAGGGTCGCGCTGCATCTGAAAACATCAACACACTTCTGCCGTGGGAGGGTGCTGTGTCTCTCTTCCTTCCTTCGCTGAAAAGGATTTTACAGGTAAGTTTTTACCAAAATCCGTGTTTCAGCTGCAGATGGAAGGAAGAGAGCCACAGTATTCATTACTGATGGGACGTCCCAAAGCAGTTCAAAAATAAGGGTGGGAAAAACCAACAAAAGGCAGAAACCCAACAACCTTAACAACAAAGCGCAACCAGCGCTAAACACAAGTTCATCCAGAACTTTAAACTACAGCTGCCTGCAGGACCCTACGTCCGAGGGCTGCATCAGCGGAAGCACTGACGTCCACTTTATAAAACCTTGTAAACGTGTGGACAGAGCGCCAAGTTGCCGCTCGGCAAAGCTGCACTGCCGAGGCACCTTGATGAAAAGCCCACGATGAAGCCACAGCTCTCGTGGAATGGGCTCGAATCTTAATCGGGCAAGATTCACCCCGAAGGCGGTAAGCTTCCAAAATAGCTGACCGGATCCAACGAGCTATAGAATCCTTGGAAGCTCGTTGACCACGCCGACGACCTGCTGGAACCACAAACAGGGAGTCCGTCTTACGAAAACCTTGAGTAATAGATAGATAAAACTTCAAGGCCCGCACTAAATCCAATGTGTGTAAATCTCGCTCTTTCGCATTCTTCGGATCCGGACAGAGTGAAGGCAACACAATATCCTGGTTAACATGAAATTGTGACACCACTTTAGGCAAAAAATCACCCCGAGTGCGAAGCACTACACGATCCGGAAAAAACTCCAGAAAAGGAGGCGAACAAGAAAGAGCTGCCAACTCAGAAACTCTCCTCAAGGAAGTGACTGCAACAAGGAAAGCCACCTTCCAAGAAAGTAAAGAAAGGCTAGCAGAAACCATAGGCTCAAAAGGTTTATGCTGAAGAGCCTCCAAAACAAGGTTGAGCCGCCAAGGAGACACGGGTGCCTTCCGCGGCGGAAACTTACGAGAGATACCTCGGAAAAAGGAGAGCACGTCTCTATTCGAAGCAATGGTTCTCCGGAACAATAAGGACAGAGCAGAAATCTGACCTTTCAGAGTGCTAACTGCCAAACCCTTGTCTAGCCCATGCTGCAGAAAAGCCAACAGGTTGGGAATGGAAAATTTTCTCGGGTTCCGAGAGGACCCCAAACACCACGAAAAGAAGGTTTCCCAAATTTTGTGGTAAATCCTAGTAGTAGCCGGACATCTTGCAGCACGAAGGGTAGCAATGACCTCGGCTGAAAAACCTCTACGGGTCAAGATTTCGGTCTCAAGAGCCACGCCGTCAAACGCAGGGACATCAAGTCCGGATGACAAACGGGCCCCTGAGTCAACAAGTCCGGTTGAAGAGGGAGTGGAAACGGAGGTGCCGCCAACAGCGACATTATTGTCGAGAACCACACCCTTCTTGGCCAGTCTGGAGCTATCAGAATAGCTGGAATTCTCTCTAGTCTGATCCGACGCAGCACTAGAGGAAGTAAGGATATCGGCGGGAATACATAGATCAGCTCGAACTGATCCCACTGAGCCACTAGAGCATCCACCGCCACCGCCTTCGGGTCCTTGTACCTGGACATGAATGTCGGTAACTTGGCATTGGACCTGGATGCCATCAAATCCACTTGGGGGGTTCCCCAGCGAGAGCACAGTAGTGCAAAAACTTCCGGGTGGAGGCTCCATTCCCCGGGATCCATCCTTCTGCGACTGAGAAAGTCCGCTGTAATATTCTGAACCCCTGGAATGTGAATCGCCGAAATGGCTGGTACACTGGCCTCTGCCCAAATCAGAATTCGGGACACCTCTACCATGAGTCTGGAACTCTTTGTCCCACCTTGGTGATTGATATACGCGACAGCCGTCGCATTGTCTGTCTGCACTCGGACTGGCAGACCGCTCAAAGGGACCGTCCAATGTTGGAGGCAAAGGAAAATCGCCCTCAATTCCAGGATGTTGATCGGAAGAAAAGACTCTTCCGATGACCATACCCCCTGAATCCAGAGATTGTTCCAAACACCCCCCCAGCCCGTCAGGCTGGCATCGGTGGTTATAACTGACCACTTCGGAGGGAGGAAAGACTTCCCCAGGGAGAATGCCCTGGACGTAACCACCATTCTAGAGAATCCCGCACCGCGCGAGGAATGGTGACACTGCAATCCAGCGATTGCGACTGGTTCCATCGACTCAAGATGAACCTTTGGAGAGTCCTGGAATGGAACTGGGCAAAAGGAATTGCCTCCATGGACGCCACCATCAGTCCCAGAAGACGCATACACTTCCGTAGGGACATTGCCGTTGAGGATTTCATAATCTGTACATGTCGAAGAAGACATGACTGTTTGTCTGGTGGTAGGGAAACTACCGACCGAAACGTGTCGAGATGCATTCCCAAAAAGAGAATTGTCCTCGATGGTTCCAGGGACGACTTCTCCCAATTGACCAGCCAACCGAAGTCCTTCAGAAACTGAAGAGACAAATCCCGAGCCGTCAACGCCTCCTCCTCCGAGGAAGCCACGATCAAAAGATCGTCCAGATAAGGGAGAATCGTAATCCCCTGTCTTCGAAGGAGTGCCATGAGGGGCGCCAGAATTTTTGTAAAGACCCTTGGCGCTGAGGCTAAGCCGAACGGCAGAGCCACGAACTGGTAATGATTCTGACCTATGGCAAATCGAAGAAAGCGCTGATGAGCCTTTCCGATGGGAATATGCAAATAGGCGTCGCGAATGTCGATTGACACCAGAAAATCGTTCTGTGACAGAGCTGCCACAACGGAACGAAGCGACTCCATGCGAAATTTCCGGGCATGGACATGCCGGTTTAATCGCTTGAGATCCAGAATCGGGCGAAATTTGTTCTCCTTTTTGGGAACTATAAAAAGGTTGGAATAAAAACCTTTCCCTCGGTCCTCTGACGGAACCGGTATCACTACACCCTTTTGTAGTAGAGATTCGACCTCTCGCTGTAGAGCGACAACAAGCTCGGGTTCCGACGGAACGCGAGATTGACAAAAAACATTTGGGGTTGAGAAGCAAACTCTATGAAATAGCCTGCCGACACTATCCGCGTTACCCAGGAATCTGGAACGCGAGCCATCCAAGTCTCCTTGAAAAGAAGCAGGCGACCCCCCACTCGAGAATCCTCGAGTGGACCCCTGGCGTCAATCCGACTTTGCGGGTTTCTTGTCAAGTTCCCGCTTGTCCTGGCGGAAACTCTGCTTCCAGGGAGTACGAGTTTTCTGAGAGGATTTCTTTCCTGAGAAAGAAGGACGACCCGATCCCCACGAGGAGTGACTAGATCGTCCTCGGCCCCGAAAGGACCGCCGACCACTATAGACACCAGGCTTACTGGACACCGAGGCCATGGCCCTTCGCTGTGGTAATGCTGATTCCTTCGCCTTAGCCTTGGAAATCAGCTCTGTGAGGTCGGATCCAAAAAGATGGCCACCCTTGTAAGGTAAGGCCAACAACCCTTGTTTGGAAACTGCGTCCCCGGCCCACTGTCTGAGCCATAAAGCTCTTCTGACTGTGACCGCTGAAGCTTGCGCTTTGGCCAGCAGAGATGCCGTATCCAGACCGGCATCAAAGATATAACAGGCTGCCGTTTCTAACCATTCACAAGTTTCCCGTATCTCAGATAACGGAGATTCATTTTGCAACTCCGTCTTCAGACGTGCCAACCAGCTTAGAGAAGCTCTAGCAGCACACATGGATCCTAGCACTGCTCGAAATCCATGACCCGCAGCCTCATAGCTTGCTTTTGCCGCCAATTCTGCCTTTCTATCCAAAGGCTCCTGTAAGCTCGCTTTTCCCTTAATAGGGAGTAGAGAGGATTTACTAAGCTGAGACAAAGACACATCCACTTCAGGAGCAGAAGTCCAATTAGCCTTTAACTCCGCAGAGCAAGGATAAAGTGTATCAAAGAAATGCGTTCCATGAAAACGCTTATCTGGACATAGACGTTCCTCCTCTATTACACCATTAAGCTCATCCAGAGCTGGCAATGTTGTGCGCGAAGCACGGGACTCCTGGAACATGCGTGCTGATTTACCAGGACGACTAGTTACCTCCTCCGGTAACTGTAGTATATCTCTCATGGCTTCAATTAATGCCTCCGTACGCTTCGCCATAGAGGAACGCCCCTGCGGCTCGTCCGCATCTGAATCGGATATTTCTCCATCCGAATTTAAAGGGGAACTCTGCCCAATATCAGATACATCTGACTCGCTCCGTGTAGAGGCCGGTAACGGCCTGCGTCGCTTCCTCTGAGAGGAATTAGCAGACACATATTGACCTAAAAGGTCAGACAAGTTATTAATCGATCGAGCGATATCATCCAATTTTCCACCGCTGTCGACCGCAGCGCTAGACGCTGTGGAGGTCTGCGTATCTGATTGCCGCAATGGCACTGGGACGTGATCCGCGGCATCTGAACTCTGTTCAGACATGTCTCACCTGTATGAGCAGGTCAAAGCGGTAATACCAGCAAAAAACTATGCGGTTTTTTTTTTTTTTTTTTTTTCAAACGCTGAAGGGTTAACGCTCCACCAAGCAGGGTTACCCCAGCGGTATTCAGTCAGCAAATTTAGCTGGTAGAAATAACCCTCAGAGGGGTTAATATTGCAAACTCACCACAATATATATATATTTGTGAGCCCCAGCCAATTTTTATGTCTCTGATGAGACTGCAGCTGCAGGATAGCGATCGCTGCGCTGCGGGGTGAGGAATCAGCACTCACCCAGCTGGCCGTGGTGTCTTATGAGGAGAGGAGCGGTCCGAGGAGCCCAGGAGCCTGAGTAATGGCCGCCACAGTGAGGGGGTCGCAGGAGAAACGCCAGAGCGCGCGTCTTCCTGCTCAGAAGACCGGGAATATTTAGGCCACGCCCCCCGCCAGCTCGAATAATGAGCGCGAACTCCCCCGCTCCTGCTCCCTCTCTGTCCTGCAGGTATCTGCCTGCGGACAAAAAATCACCACATCTACTTGTAACAGCGCTGTCACAGCAGCGCTGAAGCATACTGACATACATGTAGTAGCGCTGTCACAGCAGCGCTGAAGCATACTGACATACATGTGGTAGCGCTGTCACAGCAGCGCTGAAGCATACTGACACAAGTAATAGCGCTGCTCATTCAGACGCTAAAGCACTCACACATAATTATATCATTAAAATTTGTGTGGAGTACTCACCAGCCAAGGCGCCACAGGGACCCTCAGGGGTTTCTGGCGCTGTGCCCATGCTTCCCCCCAGGGCGAAGAACGCAGTGACCGCACGTGTGGTTTGCGTCCCGCCAGGGAAGCTCTCCTCATCCCCCAGGGCCGGCAAGGATTCTGCAGGGACTTTGAGTAAATACAGATCCGCCAAGGGAGAGGTTGGGGTACAGCAGCGCTGGTACCCCTGAGACCTCTAGACCAACTAGTGATCCAAGTCTCCTGTCCGAATATTAAAATAATAAAATCTTCTGAGGAGCTGCATTAGCAGCGACCATCCTCTGGACCTCAAATCTTAGACTGGAGCTGAGTAGGAGGAGCCCGAGCTGGAGGGGCCAGCCAGTCATCACTCTTTTGATCTGAGGTAACATCCTGATCTGGGGCTCCGCCTACCCATCAGTAATGAATACTGTGGCTCTCTTCCTTCCATCTGCAGCTGAAATAAGGTACTGAAAACAAAAGTTTATTGCTGAACCTTACTGCATCCAGGATCCAAGGGGTAACATTCCTCCTTGTGGAGAGCAACACGTCAAGCCTGACATGCCAAAGTGAGGAGACTTAAGCCGCAATGCTCCTCTGGGAAACATGCAAATTGTCTCTTCAGAGAGGACGAGGACTAGAACTCTAGTGCTTTTAGGATTGCTACGTCCTATAGCTGGTACTAGAGTTCTAGTCCTTGTCCTCGCTGAAGAACCAATTTGCTGCTTCTGAACACACTGGGTGAATGTACCAGAAAAAGGTCGCAGCCATTACATACATCCAAATAAACCAACCTTTTCACTTGATTGTCTTCTTTTCTTTACTTGGATGTGATCTGTTTCCACCTTTTCAGCCAGTTCCAGTTTTCTTTTGTTCCGTTTAAAAGCAGCAAGGCTTAACTCTGAGAAAATAAATATGTATATAGCTACCATTGTCATAAATTACTACAATTATCATGGTCATAAAGAACATACTAAAGTATATTTGGCGTACCGCTAAAGCTCATGTCACCTATGAAGAGCGTTAGTAAACCAAAAAAAGCAAATATTACATATATATTTTTTTGTTTTGTTTTTTTGTTTGTTTCAGGGTTCTTTGGTCTCTATGTTGCCTCTCTGATTAATACCCTACTTACCGGGGCTGAGAGTTTGAAGGGCGGCCCTCCCTTGGCAGGTTTATTGTGGTACCATGTCTTTTCCATTAGATGGTAATGGATTTGATGGTGCTCTGGGGGATCATCACAGATTGCGATTTTTTTTTTATTTTTTATAACCCAACCCGGACTTGTCTGGAGATCTCCTTGGTCTTCATGGTGTTGTGGTGCCTCTTGCTTGATGGTGCTGCAGCCTCTGTGGCCTTTCAGTAAAGGTGTGTGTTTACTGACACACCATGTGACACTTACACTGCACACAGGTCGACTTCCTTCACTAAGCATTTGACTGAAGGGAATTACTTGCACCATAAATTTTTAAAGGCTTCATTGCAAAAGGGGTGAATACATATGTACATGCCAATTTTTAGTTTTTTGATCCATGAATTTAATTTATGCCACACACACAAAATCAGATTAAAACATCTTTAAACCCAGGTTTTAATACGGAATACTAACCCAAGTATATACTGTATATAGGATTCACTAATAAAACTAACCTGTAAAATTACCAGATTATTTCCCTTTTCTTTCATGTATGGGCCAAACATATATAAAAGAATATACAAGGGAATCCATCAGGATGACTTCAATAAGGAAACCAGTTGCATGACAGTATTGGTCCTAGCACACTAATAAAAATCACACCTGTCGGGCTTGCATTTAGTTATTCTCGTCTCGTTATTACTTCTTATGGCATCTCGAGCTATCCATTAATGAACTTTTTGCATTATGCATTAACTTTTCTGATTACCAAATAGGTGTAAAATATATTCTCTGTTCGGGTGTCAATCTATTCATACGTGACTTTTCTGCTGAATCCTTTAACTTAGAAAAACTAGTTTAATTTGAATTTATCTTAGATAAATATCGGCTATGAATTTCCATTTTTAGGGGTCTTTTTACATTGAAATACATCGGTGTGTACTGCCGGCAGTTGTAGGATAGGATTTATATATTGAATCCTTAATGAAGTAAAATCACAATAATAAAACCTGGGAAATACATTAATCTCAAGTACAAGCCAAGCATATGCAAAAAAATAAAAAATAATCATGGAAATCAGGAAGATTTTACTACTGAAACTAGAAAAATGACTATGCAGGAGGTCCTTGTGGTACAATAAAGAGGATACCCACTAGCTAAATTTTACATAATTTAGAAGCATTTGGAGAGGCTTCTTTTAGCTGGAAACAATTTGTTATCAAAGACACAAGGATTAAGGGCAAAAATATGAAGGCTCATTACTAGTGGTGTCAGTCACAGCTGTGATCATACGTCGGCCAGTTTTAGAGGAATGAATTACAGTAAGTCGTATGTATGGTGCAAACTGTGAGAGAAACTTCCGGCATATATGCAGAACATATAGCTTTGATGTATGCAACTGCATGAATTACCCCGACTTTCAACTCCACATATATCAGAATTTACAGCCCACATGTCTTTATGGTATATGTCAGAGCCATAAAATGCTATGAATACATTTGGAGCTTATCTTGCCAGTGCTATTGAGTCAGTAATCCATAAATGACCAATAGTAACAACATATACAGTGAAGGAAATAATTATCGTATTTGATCCCTTGGTGATTTTGTAAGTTTGCCCACTGACAAAGACATGAACAGTCTATAATTTCAAGGGTAGGTTAATTTTAACACAGAGATAGAATATCAAAAATAAAATCCAGAAAATCACATTGTATAAATGATATAAATTTATTTGCATTTTGCAGTGAGAAATAAGTATTTGATCCCTTGGGCAAACAAGACTTAATACTTGGTGGCAAAACCCTTGTTGGCAGCACAGCAGTCAGACGTTTTTTGTAGTTGATGATGAGGTTTGCTCACATGTCAGGAGGAATTTTTGCCAACTCCTCTTTGCAGATCATCTCTAAATCATTAAGATTTTGAGGCTGTCGCTTGGCAATTCAGAGCTTCAACTCCCTCCATAAGTTTTCTATGGAATTAAGGTCTGGAGACTGGCTAGGCCACTCCATAACCTTAATGTGCTTTTTTCTGAGTCATTCCTTTGTTGCCTTGGCTGTATGTTTTGGGTCATTGTCTTGCTGGAAGACCCAGCCACTACCCATTTTTAATGTCCTGGCGGAGGGAAGGAGGTTGTCACTCAGGATTTTATGGTACATGGCTCCATCCACTCTCCCATTGATGCAATGAAGTAGTCCTGTGTTCTTAGCAGAGAAACACCCTAAAAACATGCTTGATAGTAGGAATGGTGTTCTTTGGGTCATAGGCAGCATTTCTCTTCCTCCAAACACGGCGAGTTGAGTTAATGCCAAAGACGTCAATTTTTGTCTCATCTGACTACAGCACCTTCTCCCAGTCACTCACAGAATCATCCAGGTGTTCACTGGCAAACTTCAGACAGGCCTGCACATGTGTCTTCTTGAGCAGGGGGATCTTGCAGGCACTGCAGAATTTTAAACCTTTACGGCGTAATGTGTTACCAATGGTTTTCTTGGTGACTGTAGTCCTGTGGTCCCGGCTGCCTTGAGATCATTAACAAATTCCCCCCCGTGTAGTTTTAGGATGATCTCTCACCTTCCTCATGATCAAAGATAGCCCACGAGATTAAATTTTTGCATGGAGCCCCAGATCGATATCGATTGACAGTCATTTTGTATTTCTTCCATTTTCTTACTATTGCAGCAACAGTTATCTCTCTCTCACCCAGCATCTTACTTATGGTTTTGTAGCCCATTCCAGCTTTGTGCAGGTCTATGATCTTGCCCTTGACAGACTTTTAAAATTATTTGGTCTTGCCTATGTTGTAGAGGTTAAGGGTATGCCACACTAAGCGAGATCGCTAACGAGATCGCTACTGCGTCACCATTTATGATGCAGTAGCGATCTCGTTAGCGACTTAGCTGTGTGATTTCAAACACAACTCATCAGCGATCTGTGATTCCAAACACATCTCATCAGCGATCTGTATAACGACCTCTGCGGTCGTTGGAAAAACCTAGTCCCACCTGCGATGCTGGTAAAGTCGTTCATAAAGGGTGTCGCACTCAGCGATTCAGGCTCACTAGCGGGACACCAACGACCAAAAAACGGCTCAGAACGTTCATAAGCGATCAACGACATCTCAGCAGGGGCCACATCGCTGCTACATGTCACACACAATTAAGTCGCTAACGAGATCGCTACTGCGTCATAAATGGTGACGCAGTAGTGATCTCGTTAGCGATCTCGCTTAGTGTGGCATACCCTTTAGAGTCTGACTGATTAATTGAGTCTGTGGACAGGAGTCTTGTATAAAGGGGACTATGTAAGACAGCTTTCTTTAATGCAGGTAACGAGTTGATTAGGAGCATCTAACTGGTCTGTAGGAGCCAGAACTCTTAATGGTTGGTAGGGGATCAAATACTTATTTCTCACTGCAAAATGCAAATAAATTTTTATCATTTATACAATGTGATTTTCTGCCCTTGATCCTAGTGTGTAGGTCGAGTAAGGACGAGGAGATGTTTGCTTCCAATGTGAGGCTATCAAACATCTTGCAGCTGTCAATATATGTAAAACAAGTCTAATACTTCTCCCGGATATATTCCTTCGAAAGACATTGAGTAAGAAAATTTGAGGTTCTAATGGTAGTCATCCCAAAAATCTGTTTACCTCGAGTTTGAGCATTAGTCCAGAAGAGAATTATTAGGGAACAATCCCAAAATAGATGGAAGGCGAACATCTATCTGGACACATCTCCAACACAAAGGAGATGTAGATGGGTCTAGCTTATGTAGGAACTCTGGAGTATGATACCAGAAATGGAGGGTCTTGAATTAGTTTTCTTTGTAAGTGATACAAGAAGCCATAATAGCTTCTCCTGACCAGACAAGTCTAAACTGAGCTGTTTATAACAAAATAAAACCTTAGAGTTCAGTTTAACAGTGATTGAAGACCCAGAGGTTCAATGAAAACAGACTGTGTATTTAACACAAACTGTCTGGCTTCCTTCAAATTTAGGCACGAAAACTATGTGTAAGTGCTTGGGATGCCATTGCTGTTTTTGGGACTGAAATGCAGAACATATGTAGATGGAGAAGTAAATGTGATCTGTTAACATCGGAGGCTAACATCCTGTGAGCATACCTTAAAAATATGAATCTCAAATGCTGCTGATAATTTCTGCAACTATTCTGCCAAAAACCCCACAGAACAGCGACAAATCCGCACCAAATCATGCAGATTTTGCTGCACATCTAACATATTGCTTTGCCATTGTAGATAGGGGAAAAAAACAAAACCCCCCACTGTACTCGCCATCCATTGTAACGCTGCCTTTCTCTGTAAAGTCTGACCACCTTATGACTAAAGCGTGTTGAAGTGATACTATTACATATGATTCTACTTTTTTTGTTGTTTTTTCTTATTTCCAGGAGCATATGTATCTATTCTCAAATATATTGGATGTAAACTGCACATCAGAGAAATATATTTAATTGAGAAGCTTTTAAATCAGAATAGTGATGGCAATCACAATTTTTTTTTTATTTTTAAATCTGGAAGTTTCGGTGCAGACCTTTGCAGGAAATTGTTGCTATTTTACCGTTTTTTGTTTAACCCGTCTTTAAAGCAGAAGCGCTGGGATTTTGTACTTAAAAACAGCAAGTGGGTTTTATACATGAGTTTTTTTTTCAGGTTCCCCATAAAACCCTTAGAGGAAAAGTGCACCAAAAATTTAACATTTCAACAGCCTTTTTTTACATACACATTCATTTTTCTTGAACTGTTAAAACTTGTCTTATTTTCTGCACGCAAAGAAACAGAACAGCATTTACACTACATGGAAACATGTCCTCATAGTTTCTTTCTGGTGTCCATCCCTGTATAATCAAAACCTGCTACTTAAAAATTTCAGGTGCATATGGGGGGCACCAGGTTCTGAGACTTTTGGATGTTGAACTATTTAATTTTTCCCGAGACAGGAAGGCACCTTATGTACCTGTGGCAAAATCAAGTGACATTGTGTAGTTCACTCTTGTATCTCTATTAATCTTAATGCGACATGTAGTCATGGCTTCCTAATGACATGACCTTGGGGAGAATTGGGATGTACTCTGAGCGTCATCTGTTGTCTATTTACATTGACAGTTGTAAGCGATTATCTTGGATCTCGCTGTTCTTTGCCTTGTTTAGCACGATCTTGATAAATGTCTGCCAAACAGAGTGATATTTGTAGCATTTTGCTTTCATCTGTGGTCTCTTCTCGTTTGTTTGGTCTCTGTCCCTCTTAATAGTGAAGATAGAGAGAACTGTTAATTTCTTTCTGTAGAATGTAATCGTTAAACAAATATTTCTGTAGAACGTTCTATGCATGGAATCTTGTGTGGCGAACCTTACATAACTCTCATCAGACCTCATCACAAGCAAACATGGAGATACCAATAACTCTGAATAAGTCATGTTATTAAAGAAAAAAGCGAATGTCGGGAGTATGGAGTTAGATGTCTTTACTTACCGACATCTTAAGAAATGTATAAATCATTGATATTTCTTGTGTTTTATTCAGACAATCTGCAATAGGCAAGCAGCTTGGTGTGATGAAATCAACTGTGGCAGCAATAATAAGAAAATAGAAGACATACAAGACCACTGATAATCTCCCTTGATCGGGGACTCCACGCAAGATCTCACCCTGTAGGGTCAAAATGATGACAAGAACGGTGAGCAAAAATCCCAGAACCACCAGGGAACCTAGTGAATGACCTGCATAGAGCTGGGACCACCGTAACAAAGGCTACCATCAGTAAAACACTACGGCGCCAGGGACTCAGATCCTGCAGTGCCAGACATGTCCCCCTGCTTAAGCAAGCACATGTCCGGGCCCGTATGAAGTTTGCTAGAGAGCATTTGGATTATCCAGAAGAGTATTGGGAGAATGTCATATGGTCTGCCAAAACCAAAGTAGAACAGTTTGGTAGAAACAAAAAATGCCAAGTTGCATCCAAAGAACACCATACCTACTGTGAAGCATGGGGGGTAGCAACATCATGATTTGGGGCTGTTTCTAGGCAAAGGGACCAAGACGACTGATCCGTGTACATGAAAGAATGAATGGGGCCATGTACCTTGAGATTTTGAGTGCAAACCTCCTTCCATCAGCAAGGGCATTGAAGATGAAACGTGGATGGGTCTTTCAGCATGATAATGATCCCAAGCACATCGCCAGAGCAACGAAGGAGTGGCTTCGTAAGAAGCATATGAAGGTCCTGCAGTGGCCTAGCCAGTTTCCAAATCTCAACCCCATAGAAAACTTTTGGAGGGATCTTACAGTCCGTGTTGCCCAGCGACAGGCCCAAAACATCACTGCTCTAGAGATCTGCATGGAGAAATGGGCCAAAATACCACCACCAGTGTGTGGCAATCTTGTGAAGACTTACAGAAAACATGTGACCTCTGTCATTGCCAACAAAGGATATATAACAAAATATTGAGATGAACTTTTGTTAATGAACAAATACTTATTTGCCACCATAATTTGCAAAATAAATCTTGCCAAATCAGACAAGGTGATTTTCTGGATTTGTTTTCTCATTTTGACTCTCAGATGTGGTCTACCTATAATGTCAATTACAGGCCTCTCTCATCTTTTTAAGTGGAAGAACTTGCACAATTGGTGGCTGACTAAATATTTTTTTCCCCACTTTATATGTATAGTGAAATACAATAAATGAGCTACATACTATACTTATACTAGCAAAGAAATTACCACCAAATAACAAAACCTATATCAAGAAGGTGGCCCTATGTTCTGTCGTTGTGAATGGAGAGGTGGCTGCACTTGCCCTGCTCTCTACATTCACTTCCGTGGGCGCTCTCAAAAAACCAAGAATGCTTGTTTTTTTTCACTTATAAAATCAACAAGGAAAGCTGTGCATTCACGGCCACCACTTCAATGATAGTAGTGAAAGACCGGTCCTCGATGTCAAGATAGATGTAGGTCCCACATCTATCACACATCTATGGCAGATCCACATTAAGACATATTCTAATATCAAAGTTCAGCACTGTTTTTGTTTCTGGTTACCAGGGGAGAATGCGTTTTGTTTCTCACATATTTGTAAAGTCCTCTAAATTACCTTCATTGTATATTCTTTTCACCGTTTCCTTCCAATAGACCAGCAGATGAAGGGACATGTGATGTGACATGTCCATCAGGTACATCTCATGAAACCCAATCAACATGTGCTAGTTTCCTGGACTGAAAAGCTGTTGTCTTCACTTGCACAGGTCCTGGACTTGATATGCATTATCAAAAGGATGCAAAACCACTCAAAGAAGTTATTGAGTGATCTGTAATTGATATTTCAATGTGCATAGGCTGCCATGTTTCTCAGCAGTGCAAGTCCTGTTTACACAGGATTATGTGCTGCCGAGAACGATGGTTTATAAGCGTACAAACGAGCCATTTGCTCATTCACTGGGTGATCAGCAGCCTCTTTACATTGCAAGTTCATCGGTAACTAGCATTCATTGGACTGCTCGCTTAGAATAATCTGACAGTGTAAATGCAGCTTTAGATACTGCTCAGGCCAGATAATCCATTACACAGCAATCAAGATACCGTAATGTTCGTGCTCCACATCTTATTTGATCTTCACTACATCCACAGGGCATACTATGATTTTCTTTATATCAACACCTATTAATATATCCTTAAACTGGATTGTAGGTATGATGTCTCTACTTACTTGTAGCCATGATATCTTGAGGGCATGTTGGTATCCCATGGTCTACAGACCATTTGAAAGCACCATCTCCAACTAAAAAGCTAAAAGAAATAGAAATGTCAGCTAAATTTGCAATTTTAAAACATTTTCAAGACAAGAATTTCTGTTAGGAAAAAGAAATGTTGAAATCTGGACTTGTTTTCCCATGGTTCCAGTATAAAGACACTACCAAGTCACCCATGAGAGATCATGTTATGAAACATTATATACATAATTATTTAGCTCAGAAAAAATTGTATTTGTAGTCTTCATCTTGTGAAAAAAATTCTGCAATGTTAACAGATATTAGCAATAATAACAACCTCATTACAACTGCATTTATAAAATTATTAATCCACAACAGGATTAGTGCAAAATACAGGTGCTTCTCACAAAATTAGAATATCATCAAAAAGTTAATTTATTTCAGTTCTTCAATACAAAAAGTGAGACTCAAACATAGAGTCATTACAAACAGTGATCTATTTCAAGTGTTTATTTCTGTTAATGTTGATGATTATGGCTTACAGCCAATGAACACCCAAAAGTCGTTATCTCAGTAAATTAAAATAATTAGCAAAAAAACTTGCAAAGGCTCTTAAGAGTTTAAAAAGGTCCCTTAGTCTGTTATAGTAGGCACCACAATCATGGGGAAGACTGCTGACTTCACAGATGTCCAGAAGGCAGTCATTGACACACTCCACAAGGAGGGTAAGCCACAAAAGGTCATTGCTAAAGAAGCTGGCTTTTCACAGAGTGCTGTATCAAAGAATATTAAAGGAAAGTTGAGTGAAAGGAAAAAGCATGGTAGAAAAGGGTGCACAAGCAACCGGGATAACCGCAGCCTTGAAATCATTGCTATGAAAAGGCAATTCAAAAATTTGGGGGACATTCGCAAGGAGTGGACTGCTGCTGGAGTCATTGCTTCAAGAGCCACCACACACAGATGTATCCAGGACATGGGCTACAAGTGTCATATTCCTTGTGTCAAGCCACTCATGACCAATAGACAACGCCAGAAGGGTCTTACCTGGGCCAAGGAGAAAAAGAACTGGACTGTTGCTCAGTGGCTCCAAGGTGTTGTTTTCAGATGAAAGTAAATTTTGCATTTCATTTGGAAATCAAGATCCCAGAGTTTGGAGGAAGAGTGGAGAGGCCACAATCCAAGCTGCTTGAGGTCTAGTGTGAACTTTCCACAATCAGTGATGGTTTGGGGAGCTATGTCATCTGCTGGTGTAGGTCCACTGTGTTTTATCAAGATCAATGTTAGCGCAGCTGTCTATAAGGAAATTTTAGAACACTTCATGCTTCTCTCTGCCGACAACCTTTTTGGAGATGGAAATTTCATTCTCCAGCAGGACTTGGCACCTGTCCACACTGTCAAATGTACCAATACCTGGTTTACAAACAGTATCACTGTGCTTGAATGGCCAGAAAACTCACCTGACCTTAACCCCATAGAGAATCTGTGGTGTATTTTCAAGAGGAAGATGAGAGACACCAGACCCAGCAATGCAGACGAGATGAAGGCTGCTATCAAAGCAACCTGGGCTTCCATAACACCTCAGCAGTGCCACAGGCTGATCGCCTCCATGCCACGCCGCATTGATGCAGTAATTGATGCAAAAGGAGCCGTGACCAAGTATTGAGTGAATTTACTGAACATACATTTCAGTAGGCCAACATTTCGTATTCTAAAGTTATTTTTCAAGCTGGTGTTATAAAATATTCTAATTTACTGAGATAATGACTTTTGGGTTTTCATTGGCTGTAAGCCACAATCATTAACATTACCAGAAATAAACACTTGAAATAGATCACTCTGTGTAATGACTCTATATGAGTTTCACTTTTTGTATTGAAGAACTGAATTAAATTAACTTTTTTATGATACTCTAATTTTGTGAGAAGCACCTGTATATCAGAATACTCTAAATAATGCTTCCTGGTTCACATTAGTATTCTGCAGATATAAAAAGTATTGAAAATTATTAATCACTATTTACACAGAGACTGGGAAGATAATGATACAGAGAAAAAAAAAACACATTCTATGATATATTTATACACATGAAGGCAAATATAGAAAACAAGTATATAAAAAAAATAATCATCCACAAGAACAAAAGAAACAGTTGTAGGAAAGCCAGAAAGGCTAAAATTAACTAAGAAATTAATGTTTTATATACATTTTAATGTTCAAAGGTTCTACGTTGATCATCGAAGTACGGCAATAGGTATTCAAAATAAATAGAAAAAAAAAAGCACAGTAAGAGCAATATCTAACGGAGGTGCCAAAAAAGATCAAGATATTAAAAAATTGAAAAGTGTACATAAAATAAAAAATGGAAAAATTAGAAAAGCATGAAATAAAATAAGTGAAAATAAAGATGAAAATTAAAGTAGAGTGAAAGCAAAAAAAAAAGTAAAGAAAAAAATCAAGAGGAGAAAAAAAGATAGAAAGAAATGAACTGATAAGAACAAAAACGAAAAAGAACGAGAAATACATTGCGTGTAATTATACAGAGATATCAACAAATGGTCGATTTTACTTGAATCGAAATGCCGTAAGACGAGCAAAGTAAATAATGGGCCAACGGCGCCAGAAGTTAGAAGTGTCTGAACGACAAAATGAAATCTACAGATATCCAGCGAGCCGATAGCGATTGGGCAGAGGGTGTTGGCCCACAGTTCTCATTGTAGTCCTTTTTTCAGAGAATATGAATGATAATAACAAAACTTTTTCTCCACTCATGGTTAGTGGTTGGGTGAAGCCATTTATTGTCACACTACTGTGTTTTCTCTTTTTAAATCATAATGACAACCCAAAACATCCAAATGACCCTGATCAAAAGTTCACATACCCTGGTGATTTTGGCCTGATAACATGCACAGAAGTTGACACAAATGGGTTTGAATGGCTACTAAAGGTAACATCCTCACCTGTGACCTGTTTGTTTGCAATCAGTGTGTGTGCACAAAAGCTGAGTGAGTTTCTGGGAACCAGACAGGCTCTTGCATCTTTCATCCAGCCACTGACGTTTCTGGATTGTGAGTCATGGGGAAAGCAAAAGAATTGTCAACGGATCTACGAGAAAAGGTAATTGAACTGTATAATACAGGAAAGGGTTACAAAAAGATATCCAAGGAACTGATAATGCCAGCCAGCAGCATTCAAATGGTGTATAACAAATGGAAAATCAGGGGCTCTGTAAAAAAACAAAACCAAAAGTTTTCGCCCACAACTGCCAGGAAAATTGTTTGGGATGCAAGAAAAACCCACAAATAACGTCAGCTGAAATATTGGACTTTCTGAAAACTAGTGGTGTGGCTGTTTCAGGATGCACAATAATGAGCCTCTTGACAAAAAAATTGACAAAGTATCTCACCTACAATACGCAAAACAGCACAGAGACTAGCCTCAAAACTTTGGGAACAAGGTAATTTGGAGTGATGAGACCAAAATTGAACTTTTTGGCCACAACCATAAACGTTACATTTGGAGAGGGATCAACAAGGCCTATGATGAAAGGAACATCATTCCTACTATAAAGCACGGAGGTGGATCGCTGATGTTTAGGGGATGTATGAGCTACAAAGGCACAGGAAACTTGATCAATGTTGAAGGAAAGATGAATGCAGCACGTTGAAACAAATACTGGAGGCAAATTTGAAATCATCAGCTCAGAAGCTGCGCATGGGACGTACTTGGACGTTCCAACACTGCAACGATCCAAAACACAAGGCCAGGTTGACCTGTGATTGGTTATAGCAGAACAAAGTGAAGGTTCTGGAGTGGCCATCTCAGTCTCCTGACCTCAATATCATTGAGCCACTCTGGGGAGATCTCAAGCGGGCAGTTCATGCTAGACAGCCCGGGAATTTACAGGAACTGGAGGTTTTTTGCCAAGAAGAGTGGGCAGCTTTACCATCTGAGAACATAAAGAACCTCATCTACAACTACCACAAAAGACTTCAAGCTGTCATTGATGTTAGAGCGGGCAATACACAGTATTAAGAAATGGGGTATGTGAACTTTTGATCAGGGTCATTTGGATGTTTTGGGTTGTCATGATTTAAAAAGAGAAAACATAGTAGTTTGACAATTAATGGCTTCACCCAACCACTAACCGTGAGTGGAGAAAAAGGTTTGGTGTTATCATTCTCTGAAAAAAGGCCAAGAAAGCAAAAATTCTGCTGGGGCATGTAAACTTTTGAGCACAACTGTATTAGTAATAACTACCTCATCATATCTCATTTAAGTAATGTTCACTGCTAAAACTCAACTACAAAGCAAACTGCTCTAAAATTACAAAATTCTGTTTGCCCATTTTGTAAGGGAATGGCATATTGCTAAACCTTACTGTTTGTTCATGAGCATGAAGGGGACACATGGCTGGTGTAGAGCTGCATCTTCTTCACTGAATATTTCATGCACAGTGGTCCCTGGCCACAGAACTGTGCAGGATTCTGCAGCAAGGCAAGTGAATGGGAAAAGCTGAAGCCACCTGTGCACCTGGGTGGCCAGTGGACATTGAAATAGGAAATAGTGAAGACTATTGAGAACTATACTAGCCATGTATCTCCCCTAGTCTCAGGAATCATACGGGTTCCTAAGGTCAGACCACCAGCAATTATAAAGCCATGGCATGTCCTAGCAATATGTCATTACTACATGAGATGGGAAAACAAACATTATGCTGCCCAATTCAAAGCCAAGTTTGCATGTCTAAGTCGGCATGCCTTCAAAATAGGAGTTGCACATTTTTAAGCTTCCATTCGTCAATGACTGAGAATACTCTGGCTGCAAACCCTGTACATCCCTAGTCTAGAGCTCAGTGGATATAATGGTATCAAGCCTAGGCAATGCTCAGTAAGGCTGTGATTCAAGTTTAGTGTGTACACTGGGAAGGCTCCAGATGTACAAGCTAACCGTGCTCATAACGATGCCTTAGCCAGACAGAGGAGAAAAGAGTCCCTCCTTTTGGTCTCGTCTCATCTTGGTAAACCGCAAGTAGACCACACCATTTCACAGAACATTATCCAGAAAAAAAAAGGCTACATGAAACGTATACATTCTTAGCAAAGTGGGACCATACAGTGGCATCCATATAACTAGTAGTCACACTAATGGAAGCCATTAACATGAAGTGAAGCCACAGTCTGCTGCTATTTAACAGTCTGAACTCCGGATACAATTGCATCAACTTCTCACCAGAGCTGCACATTTACAGGATCTAGGCTGGTGGACATTTCAGTTTCTGAAGAATGGACAACATCAAATTTATTAAGATATGTTATTCCCTCTTTAAAAATGTGGTGCCTCAGTCTCTAGAAGGCATTTGTTTAAGACGGACTGGTGAAACGCTAGTCATGATAAACTCCCCTCTATTTATATTAGAAGGGTTGTACAGCCTCAGAAGAAAAGTATACAGTCACTCCATACGACTGCAAAAACTGAAAAATCGTAATAGTGTGCCATGAGCAGAATTTCGCGATACCCCTATATTCGCCATGCACATGCACTGGTCACACCAGCTTTCTCTCAATTTAAGGGTCGAGAAAAGCACAAGAGGCTATAGTCAGGACGCGGCCACAAGTACGCATAGTCTCGTGACTGCCCACCCGAGGGGAGAATACAGGGGAATCGGGACAGAATGTGCATGGCACACTTTCGCGATTCGGCAGTTTGCAGTCATATAGTGTGACTGCAAAGCTTTCCCTTCTGCTCTTGAAACAGTTGTAGAACTTTTCCCCTAATTTTACAGAGACTTTTTATTATTATAGACGACCTAAAATTCTGACCCATAAAAGAAAGATGCAATTCTGGTGTAAATATAAAGGACAAGACATACACAAAACTGACAGATGTGACGAGGGGGAAGAAACTCCATTCAGGTGGCTAAAACCGTAATTCAGTGCAAATAACGTAATGAGATCCCATTAGAACAATACGGGGGGAACCTGCCTGATACAAACGTTTGACCAAACTTTCTCGACTTTGTTCTAACATAACTGAAAACTGTTCTTATCACTATAGGCCTCAATACACATTAGGTAAAAGTCTGACGAACCTGCTTTTTCTAGCGGAATCTGTTGCCCATCTGATGTGAATGGGGGCCTTGTGACTCACCCAACGGACGATGCTTCCGGAGAGAAGGATTGGGCAGTCCAAATCTAGAAACCTGATCTTTTGGCTCTAAGGGGTGATGAGGTGCCAGCAGTGGTAATTGGCAGCAGCTTTCTCCATTCTCCCCATTGAAAACACACTAACATTGAGACGAAGCTGAACGCTCGTGCATATGGCAAAGTCAAGAGAGATACAGCAGCTGTTGGCCGAACCACATATACAAAGCGAATCACTCGGAAAAAATTGCGGTAACTTCTAAAACAGACGAACAATCGTACAGAAATTTGGACTGGACATACTTTGGTTCGTGAGAAACTGATGTTTTAAAGCAGATGTTGAAAATGTCCACCGTTCGCATCCAAAGCACACCTACATACACCAGTCCATATTACTGAATGAATTCTGCAGGAAGTCTTGGGTCATAGCCTGAATTTCTCATTGTATGTTCCTGTAATGTTCGTGGCTTATTACTGTACACTAGACCTTTCAAATGGCCTCAAAGGAAAAAAATCCGGCAGTTAAATCAGGCTATCTTGGTGGCCATAGTCCCATGGAGATTACTTTATCATCAATACACGGTTTGGATGGGGGATTTCAACCTCCAAACTTATTTAGCAACTCACTTTGGCACCTCTTTAAGGACTCAGTTTTCCAGTAAGTTTTCACAATGAAAACACGCTCCTCCAAACTGTAGCTGTACAATGTTAACAAATGAAGGAGGGAGGGCGTGGCCTGAGGGAGATGTGAGCAGACGCGCGCTGCAGGAGCTCCCGCTCGATATATGACAGTTTGATAGATTGCAGCCACTATTTAGCTGTCAAATCCACATTTCTTGGAGAAGGTGCTGATCCTGACCACAGGCTCTGTAAATCAGGAGTGCACGAACAAATGGCAGGGAAGAAAGGAGGCAGAAGGCCGGCAGGCGAGTCGGAGAAGGCACAAGATGGCGCCAGCGGGGAGGATGCATTGATGGCGGGCCCGGAGGAGGATGGGGGAATCCCCAGGAGGTCAGATGCGGTGTCTAAACTGCGGAGGTTCGCCAGGCTGGTGGAAGACACGCAGTGCCCGGTACATGCAGGTGGAGGTCAGGGGGGGCCTGCAGGGTATGCGGAGGAATCAGAGGAATCTGGTGTGGAGGAGGGTAAGGAGAGTGATTGCGGGAGCCGGGAGGAAGAGCAAGGAACCATGAAGTGGGAGAGCGGAGGTGTGCTGGAGGAATGTAAGCGGCAAATGGGGGGGGGATGGTGATCCCAGAGGAGCCCACATTAAAAGACTTGTTCAGGCTGGCACTGCACTCTCACACTACTATTTCTGATGTGGCAACACAGCTGGGGGTCCGGCAGGCCAGCATGTCTAAGTTACAGCACTCCATGCATGTCACTAAGGAGAGGATGGGTGAAGCTAAGAAACGTATTAGCACGGTGGAAGATACTATTGCGAAATCTGACAAGCAGCATCAGCGTATGGCCACTGCAATGTCAACTGTGCAGGCAAAGACTGATGACCTAGAGAATAGGTCAAGACGTAACAATGTGCGGATTATTGGGGTGCCGTAAAAAAACCGAAGGCTCTGCACCCACCGAGTTCTTTGAACAGTGGCTGTTGAACACTATTGGCCAAAACAACCTGTCCCGTTTATACGCCGTGAAAAGAGCTCACCGCATCCCCGCGTTTCCCCTCCCCCCTGGCCGTCCTCCAAGACAAGTGCTTGTCAAGGTTCTGCATTATCCGGACAGGGATGCTATTCTTCGCTTTTCCAAGAATCACCCGGACCTGAAAATCAACGGATCCAGGATTTCCATTTACCCGGAGTTCTCTATGGAGGTTCAAAAGCACAGGGCCAAATTCGTTGACATTAAGAAGAGGTTAAGAGCTCTGGGTGTGCCGTATGCAATGATATATCCGGCTAAACTGAGAGTGGTAGACGGGGACACTGTCCATTTCTTCCCGGATGCAAAGGAGGCCCTCAACTGGACTCAACGAGACGTCTCCGCAAGGCAAATTCTAAGGACTCCGCTGGCTGACTGAGCTGACTTGTCCTTTAATCGGGACGGGACTTGTCCTTTAATCAGGACGGGATCCTACATATATCCGCTCTTTCCTCCTGTATACCTTTTTCTCAGGAGGGAGACCCTCCCTCACATTTTGGGAAATAATCTTGCTGTGATTTGGAGGGGGAGGGAGAAATTTTCCTACGTTTTTCTATTCTTCTAGTTCATGTGTTCTAGACATGTTGAATGTATTTAACAGAAAGCTAAATGTGAATGGTTTATGGTTAACTGTTGAGTATTGTTTGGCTGCAATCACTAGCCATATGCTACTCCCAGAGTTTGGGGAGTATAGCGGGTTTGCTTCGGTGAAGTGGATACTCTGAATTGGATAAAGTACGCCCTCTCCTCCGCGACACCTGGAGGAGATGGAAAGCTTGAGTTGGGTGAAGTTGGGGTATTGTGTGGGTGGGGGTGGGGAATGTTAAACTATTGTCTATGTCACACAGGTTCGAGTGTAGACAGCCTTACTAATTTGTGAATGAGGAAATGGATGGCACGGTATTTGGGGTTGCAGGGTAATGGCGGATAAAATAAAGATAATAAGTTGGAACGTTAGGGGGTTGGCGTCCGGAGTAAAAAGACAGGCAATGTTTACTTTCTTGCTTGATGCCAAACCTGCAGTCATATGCTTGCAAGAAACCCACTTGATAAAGAGTAGAACGCATCTTCTTAAAAAAGATGGCTGCAGGCGGGGTATCATGCAACATATTCCTCATACTCACGGGGGGTCAGTGTTCTTGTTCGCACAGGTATACCTTTTGAACAGGGTAAAGTGATTATAGACCCGCTGGGACGGTTCGTATGCTTGCTATGTAAATTGTCTGGTATACTGATGTTACTGATCTCGATATATATCCCTCTGCCGTATTGTGGGAAATTGCTGCACAAGGTCATGGAGGTAGTGGGCGATTTCCCAGGGGTTCCCTTTCTGATAATTGGCGATTTCAACAATGTTCCTGATGCCCATTGGGACAGAGGTGGTCGGGAAGCACTGAGACTGGGCGTTAACTGCACCCCCTTTGGGGCGGTTCTGAAGGAGACTGCACTAATACAGTAGACATATGGAGAACCCATCACCCCGAAACTTATAAGTACTCCTGCTTCTCGCCCGCCTCTGCCTCGCTGTCCAGGATTGATCTGGCCCTGGGGAATGGTCCGATGCTAAGTCTAGTGGATGAGGTAACTTATTTGGCTAGGACTCTGTCGGATCACTCGCCTATGTGTGTGGTGCTTCAGGGACAGGGTTCCGAGTTTTCCAGGAGACCCCTGTGGAGACTAAATCCGTTCTGGCTCCAGCTGATTGATCTGGACGGCCATGTGGGGGATGACCTGACAGAGTTCTTTAAAATTAATATGGGCGCGCGGCTTCGATATTGATGGTATGGGAAGCCATGAAGGCCTACTTCAGAGGGTTTGCATTAAAGACATATCGCAAGTTAAAACCGAAACGGGCAGGAGAGACCAGGAGTTGATTAAGTTATTAGAGGGAGCAGAGGCGGCACTAATTGAGGAGCGAACTCCTGAGGCCCGGGAACGTTTGAGATCAGCGCAGAGAGAGGTTTGTAACATGACTATGAAAACTGCGGAGAGAAAAAGGCTGTTCTGAACGATGAAGTTTTTGTGGAGGGAGAGAGAGCGGGTCACCTTCTATCCAGGGTGGTGGCGGCCCAAAGGGAATCGGCGTATATCACTAAATTAAAGGGGAAAGACGGATGTGAGCATACAGGCAGTAGGGCTATACTGGAGGTGATGATGGGATTTTACTCAAATCTGTACCAGTCCCACGTGCAGCCGTCGGAGGAGGAAATTGATAACTTTTTAGTGGGGGTGCAGCTTCCACGACTCTCACTAGCGGAGCAGAGGCTTCTTGAGGAGCCCTTTGATATGGAGGAACTGGAGGCCGCTCTGGCCTCTGTACCTAGTGACAAGGCCCCAGGGGGGGACGGTATCCCGGGAGAAGTCAACAAAAAATACAAAGAGGTGTTGCTTCCCAAGTTGATGGAGGTTTACACTGCAAGTTTGGCGAGAGGGGGGAGTTGCCCCGGTCCATGCGAGAGGCGATAATTGTTGTCCTACCAAAGCAGGGAAAAGATTTGACGGACCCAGCTTCATATCGTCCGATCTCTTTGTTGACCACTGACATTAAGTTATTGGCCAAAATGCTGGCGAACCGACTTAACAAGGTCATCGAATCCCTAATTCACCAAGACCAGTCAGGGTTTATGCCCAATAAATCCAAACTATAAATCTCCAGAGATTATACTTAAACATGCAGGCGAGGGTGGATAATGTGGGACAGAGGGTAATAGTTTCCCTGGATGCAGCTAAGGCGTTAGACAGTGTGGAGTGGAGGTATTTGTGGGTGGTAATGAGAACCATGGGATTTGGTGATCAGTTTGTGGGTTGGGTACGTTTGCTATATACATCCCCTAGTGCTAAAATACGGGTTAATGGTCTGCTGTCTGAGAGTTTCTCCCTATATAGGGGAAAGAGGCAGGGGTGCCCCCTGTCCCCCTGCTGTTTGCAATTGCTGTAGAACCGTTAGCGACAAAGATTCGGGGTACCACGGATATTCGGGGATTCCAATATGGCTGCCACAAGAGAAAGTGGCCTTATACGTAGATGATGTGCTGCTGTTTCTGGCTGACCCGGGTGACTCCCTGAGTTCAACTATGGCAGTTGTTGGTAAATTCGACTATTTCTGGACTGACTATCAACTGGGATAAATCTGTGTTGCTTCCCGTGGACTCGGCTGCTCCCCTAGTGCTAGACCCTGGGACCCCTTTGAGGGTGGTTAGTGAGTTAAAATATTTGGGCATTGTGGTATCGGCTAAATTGGAGGAATATGAACGGCTTAATCTTACCCCCCCCTTATCAATAAGTTTCAACAAAAAATTGCAGCGTGGAAGAAACTATTCCTGTCTGTGGCGGGTAGAGCAAATTTAATAAAAATGATCCTCATGCCCCAACTCCTATATATACTCCATAATACGCCTGTCTGGATAGCGCAAAATAAATTCTACCGGATTGATTCTCTTTTCGGGGACTTGATCTGGAAGGGTAGTAGGGCACGCATTAAACTTGAATATCTACAGAGGTAAAAAAAAGGAGGGGGCCTGGCAATCCCAAACCCGTGGGTTTATTATGTGTCATCCCAATGTCAGCATATGGTGGGGTGGGGTGAGCCTACTCAATCTACTTCGGCTGGGAAGCTCATTGAGTTTATAGTGGGGCAGGGTCCGCTGCTTGCTAGTCTAGAGGCTGGTAGGTTCCGGGGAACCCTAAAAGGCTCCCGACGATCGCTATGGTGGACAAGATTTGGCAAAGAGTTAGAAAATGGAGGGGCATTAGGGAAATTCACCGCGTTTCTCGTCGGTTTGGTTTGACCCGAGACGGGAGGAGTTATTACGCTGAGGGGATTTGCTCAATGAAGAAGGTTCTGGATATGGTTTGTGTCAAGCTGTTGGTTGGCGGCATGCTTAAGACTTTTGAGGAGATCAGGAAGGAGTTCCCTCTGAGTCAATCCCCCTTTTTTCAATATTTGTCAGTTTTCGGCATGCAGTCAATCGACAGCTTAAAAAAATCAAGAATAGTGGTGCAATCAGATGCGATGGTGAATCTTAAGGGTCACTGAGAGGCACTAAGGGTTTCATCTCCCTCGTATATAGTTTTTTTTTATATTCATTCCTGGTACGGCACCCAGCTAAGACCAGAGAAAAAATGGGAAAAGCATGTGGGACCAATCTCGGACTCTCAGTGGGAGAGAAATTACAATTCATCCCCCCAAAGGGCTCTATGAGTGAAGCCAGAAGTCTCACAATCTACCTAAAAACATAGGATATACAGGACTCAGGTCTGATGAAGAGGGCGGGCCTGAGGGAGGATTCCTGCTGACCGCGCTGCTCTCAGGATGGGGCAGATCTCCTACATATGATGTGGTCCTGCCATGCCCACAGAACTTTTGGGTACAAACACTTAATTTGACTCAGGAGGTAATGGGAGTGAATCCTATAAGGAACCCATTGACGTGTGTAAATTGGGGGGCATGGAGGATATCGCGGTTGATGAGTGGGGGAAGCTGACTATAGCCAGAATATATTGCTGCAGAAAGGCTCATTGCGGCCCCCTGTTTAGATGACAAAGCGCCAGTTTTGACAAGAACTGATTAATAAGGTTAACTTTATTGTTATGATGGAAAAAGAACCTAAATGCAAAAAGAGGTCAACACATGCAGTTTGAGAAGTGTGGGGTGGCTGGATGGAGCCTCCGGGCCTGGGGTTCAAGGCTTCTTTTGAGAGAAAGAATGCGTCTACCTACCCCCCCTTGATCCCCTGAGTGGTACTTAAACAGGATCTTAAATGTTGTCTTGAAAAAAGGATTCAAAA
>JARQOD010000005.1:501050328-501089731 GCA_033576555.1 Oophaga sylvatica
TCCTCGCTGATACTTTTTGTACTGGTTGCACGCGTGCAGACTCAAGGCCATCATAACCAAATTCATCTCCCCCAACCATTTATGAGTTGATCCACCATATTTAAGGGGCTTTTCCTCAGCGTGATGTCCCTAAATATTAAGGTTAATAGGTTCCTATGTGTTCTATGGTGATTCTCTAAGTTGACTTCCAACAATGACACCCACCTTGTAACTTATCCTTGATTATTGGCTGTTGCCTGCCCTGACCCTGTGCGAATTTACCTTATTAAACTAACTCCACCTGCCCTGACCCCAACTTCTCTGAATATGCTTCATGGGTCACATATCAGAAATGTCAGCTCTTGCCAACGGAGATCACTGAAATTGTGCCCTGTGGAAAACCTGCAGTAAAGTCCAGATTCCTATACAGGGGTTAATGAGTGAAATAGTGAGCAACAGAATGAGGTCCCTTAGTCGCCACTCCTCGGTTTACCCCCAAGTGAAATCTGTGGAAGCCTAAGGAGTCCACTACTCCTAGGTAGGCCGCATGTCAATCTTTTTTTACCCAAGTAAACAAGACATTGATATGGCTTCAAAATGAATAAAAAGAAGAGAAACTATTGATAAAATGTTCTCCAACCCAGATACTCAATTCATGAATACATTTATGAAATATTTGGTTTTGGATTTCCCTTCTGTTCTCTTACCAGAAACACTGGGCTGTAAAGTAGCTTTCTTAACGTCACTGTCTCCAGTTCCCAAATGAATTGTTCCAAGACAAATTGTTGGTAAGGCAATGACTCCGCCATGTTAATCCCCGGGTTTTGAAGTTGGATTTTCCATCCTAGACATTTTTTTTTCTTTTGGGGAGGTCAACATACATTGGTTTGACTTAACATTTATTAATTTTTTTTAACTGGCTTTAGAAGTAACCTAATGTGCATTTTGGTTTCGGTACAGTTCTGCTTGCCAGTCTTTTTTGATACCTAGATTACTGCCCTACCCTATATATTTTAGAACAGCCAGTTTAAACAGAAGGAAACCTCTTTTTCACTGCCTAAGCACAAATTGCTTCCTCTGCTCCTTTCAATTCTTCCTTAAGAGGTATAATTTCTTTAGAGATTTTTCTCTTGATCATATTTTGTGACACCTACTTAATCTTTAACCTCACAAATATTAGATTACTTCATTACTTATTTCACACTCGCTTCTTAATCCAGTTCCAGTTTTCATTTTTTGGGGGGAACCAACGTAGCAATTAAAAAAAAAGTGTAAGTGGCACATAGCAGTACCTGAATTGTCCAATACAGGATATGACCATCACAGTCAGTGGCTGTCACATACAAAGTCACAGTTTCAGCCAAACTAAACACAGACTGGCTTGGGACCATGGACTGGCAGCACTGGCGCCACAAAGGATTAGAAGGTGTGCAAATACTTTCTGTTTATAAAACTGGGCTAACTTCTTTAAATATTAATTAGCAGGCCTGAATAAACCTAGAGTCAGGCTCCAGACCGATGCACCAAATTAAAGAACATTTCCACTGTAGCCATCTAGAGGTGGCACTGGAAAGCAGGTTTTTTTTTTTCCTTAAAACAATCCTAAAGGCTCCCTGCCAACTAATGTAGATCTCCCAAGAAGTATCAGCACCTCCCTTGAGCCAGTACACGTCAACCGAAGCCCTATTCTGTACTGATTAAGAGCAAACACATAAGTCTAAACATTTCTCTGAATAGTGAGATACAACCAGTTAGGTTTCTAAATCTTTAAAATTAACATTACCCCCTTAATGACACAAATGCTGAAAGATGAGGTGGGCGTAAAGCCGCACTGCCAGAGATACAATACACAATAGGAAACCAAATGAAGTCTAGATGCGGCTTTATTCATTAATGCGTTTCAAGGTAATCCAACCTCTTCATGGGGACAAACCACAAGATTTTGGTTTGTCCTGATGAAGAGGTTGGATTACGTTGAAAGGCATTGACTAATACAACCACATCTACACTCCATTTGGTTTCCTATTGTGCATCGTATTTCTGGCAGCGCGGCTTTACACCCACCTCAACTTCCAGCAATTGTGTCATATATATTTGGTGGAGCTGCACCAGCCTTTTACAAGCCTTGTAAAGGAGTTGCGACTGTCACAAACCTTCCTACTCTCTGTTTAACGACCCTAATGAAAACGTTGAGTCCCTGTGATAAGGGGAGGGGGAAAAAATAATAAATTATTGATAGGGGTTTGTTATAAGTCTCCAAAAATGGAAGCAATATCCTCGTAAAGCAAATATATGAAGCAGCGACTCAAGGAGAAGTCATTATTATGGGGGACTTCAATTATCCAGAAATACCTTGGGGAACCGAAACCTGAAGTTCCAGCATAGGTAATAGGTTTTTCACAACTATGAGAGACAGTTACCTTTCACAACTGGTTCAGGACCCAACAAAAGGGGGGGCACTGCTAGACCTAATATTAACCAACAGGCCAGAACGCATATCAAACATAAGGGTTGGGGGTCACTTGGGTAATGGTGATCACAAAATAATAAGTTTTCATGTATCATTTAGTAAGATGTGTAGTAGAGAGGTTGTAGGCTCAGAATAGTAGAGTTGGAAGGGACCTCCTGGGTCATCTGGTCCAACACCCTGTTCAAAGCAGGATTCACTAAATCATCCCAGACAGATGTCTGTTCAGCCTCTGTTTAAAGACTTCCATGGAAGGAGAACTCACCACCTCTTTTGGCAGCCTGTTCCACTCATTAATCACCCTGCCAAAAAGTTTTTTCTAATATCTAATCTGTGTCTCCTCCCATTCAGTTTCATCCAATTGCTTCTAGGCTTCCCTTGTGCAAATGAGAATAAAGATGCCTCTACTCTGTTGACAGCCTTGAGATATTTGTAGACAGCTATTAAGTCTCCTTAAGTCTCCTTGCATTGGGGGGGTCTGCAATACCAAGACAAGTTATTACACTTGGGTTTATTTAGTTTGGAAAAACAAAGGCTTAGGGGTGATCTTATTACAATCTATAAATATATGAGGGGACAGTACAAAGACTTTTCTAATGATCTTTTTACTCTTAGACCTGAGACGGGGACAAGGGGCATCCTTTACGTCTGTGGGAAAGTATTAAGTTACTTACCGGTAACGGTATTTTTTGGAAGCCCATGACAGCACGAGAGAGGGGATCCGCCCTTCAGGAACAGGAAACCTACAGATACAAAAAGGGCGGCCCTCTCACACGTATCAGTTGGATTACAGAGCCGAGAGGACCTCCATGGTTAATGGCACAAATTATATACAAACTCTAAACAACCTAGTCTCTGTGGACCTTATAATTAAAGGAAGTGTGCGATACACGTGAAAGGGAGGGAACCAAGGGTGCGGTCATGGGCTTCCGAAAAATACAGTTACCAGTAAGTAACTTAATACTTTATTCGGACTCCCATGATAGCACCATGACAGAATTACAGAGATGTAACACTATTCTAGGGAGGGACTACAGCCTGCAGAACCTTTAACCCGAAGGCGAGATCCGAGGAGGCACCCATGTCTAGTGTATAATGATTAAAAAAGGTGCTAGGAGAAGACCATGTGGCCGCTTTACATATTTGGTCGATGGATACTCCAGATCTCTCTGCCCAGGAAGCTGCCATGGCTCGGGTAGAATGCGCCCTTAAATTCTATGGAGCCGGACCCCCACCTGCTGAGTAAGCTAGAGAAACAGCCTCCCTAATCCACCTTGCTAATGTGCATTAGGAAACTCTAAGACCCTTTTTATCTTCCTGGAAGCATATAAACAAGGAGTTGCCCTTTTTCCATGGATCAGTGACGGAGAGATAATGTAACAAACACCTTCTGACATCCAGGGTATGGAGTTTCTCCTCCTTCTGGTTAGTGGGGTTAGGGAGGAAGGAGAGGAGAACTATCTCTTGTGTTATATGGAAACGAGAGGCGACTTTGGGTAAATAGGCAGGGTCCGGTCTAATTATTACTCTGTCTTCCAGAATCTGTGTGTAAGGAGGGTCTCTGGAGAGTGCCTGTATATCGCCTATTCTATGAGCAGACATGATGGCTACCAAGAAGGCTAGCTTGAGGGATATATTTTTGATTGAGGCGGACACCATGGGTTCAAACGGATCCTCCGTCATAGCCGTAAGGACTAGGTTTAAGTCCCATGGTGCAGAAATTCTAAAATCTGCCCTATAGGGATCTCCCCTTCAGTTCTGAGGTTAGCGGTGGCCAGAAATCTTTCCCAGGTCTTAGCATAAATTTTTGTTGCAACTAATTTCCTACTATTTAGTAAGGTATTAATCATATTGTTAGAGAATCCTTTGCCTTTCAATAACGTCCTCTTAAACTCCATGCCGTCAGATGGAGTCTGGATACTTGTGGGTGATTGACTGGGTCCTGGAAGAGAAGGTCCAGAAGATCTGGAAGAACCCAGAGGTCACAGACTGACATTGTTCTCAGCCATGAAAACCAGGCCTTTCTGGGCCAGAATGGGGCAATTAGTTTAACTCTTGCTTTGTCCTCCCTGATCTTCCTTATAACTAAGGGTAACAGGGCTAGCGGAGGAAAGGCATAAGCCAGGCCGAAGTTCCATTTTGTCAGGAAAGCGTCCACCACGAGAGGTCTTTGAACAGAATTTCTCCACCTTCCTGTTTCGTCTGGTAGCAAAGAGGTCCACCTCTGGTTGACCCCACATACTGACGATCTGGGTGAAAATAGCTGCATTCAGGCATCACTCTCCCTGTCTTAGCGTGTTGCGGATTAGAAAGTCTGCTGTGGTGTTGTCCTTTCCCCTTATGTGTAGCGCCGTCAGGGATAGAAAATGTCTCTCTGCTGTTTGGAACATGCGTTCCACCACTCTTATCAGGGCCTCGGACCGGGTTGCGCCCTGGTGGTTGATATATGCCACTGCTACCTGGTTGTCTGAGAGAATCCTGACGTGGTGACCCTGCAGGTATACAAGCAGTTCTTTATATCGACAGCTCTACGGCCGACAGTTCCTTAAAGTTAGAGGAACTCTCTATCAGGGGGTCCCACTGCCCTGGACCATGATCTCCCCCATACAGGCCCCCCAACCCGAGAGACTGGCATCTGTGGTTACAACGCGGGATATGTGATTTTCCAGGGAACCCCAATTGATAAGTTAACTTTGTTAAGCCACCATCTTAAGGAATTTACGGTAGAAGGGCGTAAAGTCATAATTTTATCTAGATATCCCAGGACCTTGTCATTATCCAGGATATCCCTTTGAAGGGTTCTGGTGTGGAGCTGAGCCCATCTGACGGCTGGAATGCAAGCTGTTAAGGAGCCTAAAAGGGACATGGCATGTCTAAGAGTCATAGTTGGCCTATTTACTGCTCTAAAAACCTGTTGACGAATCTGGACAATTTTGTTAACTGGCAGATGACATTCTTGAACCTCTGAGTCTAAAATGAGCCAAGGAATTGCTGGACCCTCAAGGGTTGTAAACAGAACTTTTCACAATTTATTAACCAACCTAAGTGTTCTAAGATGGATATGGATTTTTCCAATTGAGAACGGCAATGGTCAGCCGAGGTTCCAATAATCAAGAAGTCGTCTAAGTATGGTACAATCAAAATGTCATACTCTCTTAGATGGGCCATCACTTCGGAAACTAACTTTGTGAATACCCGAGGGGCCATTGAGAGCCCAAAGGGTAATGCTCTATACTGAAAGTGACGAATGACACCATTCATGGAAACCGCCACCCTCAAAAACCGTTGGTGATCTGCACAAATAGGTACATGGCATCTTTTACATCTAAAACCACCATAAAACAGTTTTGAAACAATAATTTTATTGCCGAGCCAATTGTTTCCATTTTAAAGGGTCGAGCTATCAGAAATGTATTCAGACACCGAAGATTAATGATGGTTCTGTAAGAATTATCGGGTTTTTTTCACCAGGAATAAGGAAGAGTAAAAACCTTTACCCTCCTCTAACGTTGGTACCGGTAATAGGACCTTTTTGCTGCACAAATCCGTTATTTCTGTCTCTAGGGCCAACTGCTGAATTTGAGAGGAGGGTATAGGAGTCATCATGAATCTATTCCCAGGGACTGAACTGAAGTCAAGCTTCAGACCTGCTGATATAACCCCTCTCACCCAACTGCTGTTGGTGATTTGGACCCAGGATAGATAATGGGCTGACAGTCTACCCCCTACGGGGTTTGCTAGTCATTGAGGGTTTTTTTTCTGTTCTCCAGAAGAACGCCCGAACATAAACCCGGTACCTTTCTTCCTCCTGTCCTCCCATTTGGGACGATCTCTAGCAGCTTTTCTTTGACCAAACTTTCTCCTACTAAATGGCCGTTGCCACAGCGCCCTGCGGGCCGCGTTGGAGAGGCTCGCTGCCCTAGCCGCCATCCTGTCGGAATCTACTGACGCATCAGAGAGAAAAGCTGAACCCCTGTATTGTTGTTTGGGCACCTAAGATTGAGTCCTGGGGAACCCCTTCTTTTAGCTGGGTCTCTAGCTGGTCTAGCCAGACCATCATAGATCTGGCCGTGCACATGGATGCTACCGCTGGTCTTAAGGAACCGGCCGCCATCTCCCAGGCTCCTTTGAGAAAAACGTCCGCTGTCCTATCCAGGGGACCCTTAATGGCCCCCATATCCTCAAAGGGTAAGGAAGATTTTTTCGATGCC
Organism: Oophaga sylvatica; assembly: GCA_033576555.1. Classification (NCBI taxonomy): domain Eukaryota; kingdom Metazoa; phylum Chordata; class Amphibia; order Anura; family Dendrobatidae; genus Oophaga; species Oophaga sylvatica. The sequence continues at coordinate 501,056,986 of JARQOD010000005.1, forward strand.
TTGGCGACCGCGGCATCTAACTTGGGGGCTTTATCCCAAACGCTGGTGGCTGGCTCATCGAAGGGATATCTTCGCTTAAGGGCCGGCGGTAGAGAGCCCTTCTTCTCCAGCTTCCTCCATTCGTGGAGGATTAGCTCACTGATTTTTTTTTATTCAAGGGAAAGGCCCTTCGCTTCTTCTGATCTAACCCTTTAAACATAATATCCTGCACGGACATTTCTGGTCTGGGCTCCACTATCCCCATCGTACCCCTGACCGCTTTTACTAGCTTGTCCACACGGTCTAGAGGCAGACAAAAGCGGCTGGAGTCCTCCTCAGACGAGGAAGCCGATATGGATGGATCAGGGGATTCCTCATTTCTCCTCCAGTCTGCCGATGAGTCCGACTCTGGAAGATCTCTCTGCTTAGGACTTCCCGCCTGCGTCAGTGATCTTAGGGAATCCCTTACTTCAGACCTGATGAGGTCCTTCAGATTCAGGGTGAAGTTGGTGGGGTCTCCTCCGCCACCTGAGGGAATACCAAAAGGGGGGAAAATCTAGACTGTTCTCGGCTAGAGCTACTCCTCCCTCCCCACTTCCTGAGACCTCACCGTCTGCTGGATACAGGGGGGGGGGGGCCATAATTTTTTCGCGGGGCATCCACAGAGGGCGCATTCCCTGTGCCTTGATTTATCTGTGCATTTCTTCCCCTAGAATGAGAGCATAAGGGGGAGGCTTCGTCACTGAGTGAACATTCACGAAGATAACTTACCAGTGTCTGCCGAGAAATAGGTACCGGAATACGAGGGAGAGATGTCCTGGATGAAGCCGTTCCCTGCTGACTGGAAGAGACCTTTCGACCTGACTGGTTCCGGTTGGTCTCCCGGGTCTTCTAACGAGTCTGGGACTTCAGGGACGCCTGGGACTTCTTTTCTGAAGTCTGCTTTGGGGCTTCGTCTGGCTGCAAAGGTTGCAGCTGGTCATCCTCCATCATGAATGAATGGGCCAGAAGCATGGGTCCCCCTGCTTGGCCGCCTTATATATCTCTCCTTCCGGTACACAGCAGACTATGCTCCGCCTCCCCTGCCTCTGAATCGCCCTATACAGGGCTCCTGTCGCCCAGGATGGGGCCTGCCATCTTTTGGGAGTTCGCGCATGCGCAGTACCGCACCCGGCGCCCACGACCCGGAAGTGCCCGCAGGCTCCGCCCCCGGACATCACCCCGCGCCAAGATGGCGTTTCCCGGCATCGGAGCGCCAGGGAGAGGGAACCCACGCGCCAGCCGGCACCGATACCCCGGGTGCCGCTCCCCCGACGCTCACCTGCGGTGAGCGCCCCGGAGGTTTACCGCGCGACAGGGAGGAGAGGGAGCGCCCGCACATACCAGCACCAGGACCAGTGAGGTGAGCTTCAGGGAGGCTGGGAGTATACTTACCTGGCGTTGCTACCTCAGGAGGCAGCGATCCTCCGGACCCTGCTCCCTGCTGTCCGCCCACTGCCGTGCTGACCAGCCAGGAGCAGCGTGGGGCTTCAGGATCACCGCACAGGCCGAGGTAGGAGACACCCCCGCTACCTGAGCCGACCGGCCGGGCCTGGGACACCTTCACGATCTGCAGAATCCGGTCTTCAGGAACAGGAAACCAACTGATGCGTGTGAGAGGGCCGCCCTTTTTGTATCTGTAGGCTTTCTGTTCCTGAAGGGTGGATCCCTTCTCTCGTGGTGCTGTCATGGGAGTCCGAATAAAGAAGGTTTAGTCATAATCACAGAAGCGGATTCTTTACTGTAAGAGCAGTGAGACTATGGAATTCTCTGCTGTATGATGTTGTAATGAGTGATTCCTTACTAACATTTAAGAAGGGCCTGGATGCCTTTCTTGAAAAGTATAATATTACACGTTATATATATTAGATTCCTCGATAGGGCGTTGATCCAGGGAACTAGTCTGATTGTCCCTAGGTGGAGTCGGGAAGGTATTTTTTTCTCCAATGTGGAGCTTAGGGTTTGCCGCATGGGTTTTTCTTTTGCCTTCCTCTGGATTAACATATTAGGCTATGGGTTGAACTAGATGGACTTCAAGTCTTCCTTCAACCTTAAATACTATGCTACTACTGCACATTTTTGTCTTTCCAGTTTTCTATTTATTACACCCTTTATGATGCAGCCTATTTCGGATGTTTTGCTGCAGCCTTATTTTTTCAAACAAGGCATGTGTTAGTTTACATGAGTGAGAAAAACTTTGGAATCATTTTACTAATGAAAGTGGTGCTCATAAGTTTGAAAGTTATCACTTATCGAGGGAATAAGGGATAAGTTTTCGATCACTGGGGGTCCCACAGCCATGGCCCCCACCACTCCCGAGAACCAGGCTCTGAAGAGCCCTGGGTATATGGAGCAAAGGAGATCTTCAAAGTCCCAGTTCTCAGGAGCAGTGAAGATCACAGAAGTTGTACCACCAGCAATTGGAAAGTTATCACCTACCATGCTGATAAAGGTAACACTGCCCATTGTCCCATATTATCAGCTGAAAGTTCCATATTTCTTCCTCCCTCTCAGTGACCATCCATAATAATGTTGACATCGCCTATAATCAGCACCTTGATGCTGTGCTGATATGGCTACCGTATTTTTTTTTGCAGTACCCAACTGCTGTATGGAGGTGGGATGTATACCGAAGCAACAGAAATCACCATATCAAATACACTACATGTCAGATATACAAACTGCCAGGCAATGACTGTATTAACATATATTAGCTCAAAAGGGACCGCCGAGTGAATCAGTATAGACACCTCTCTAGAATATTTTGAGAATATAGTGATATCTTGCATGCTTCCACCTCTCATTCACCAAGGATGTTCTCTGTTTTGTAAGATGTGTTTCCTGGAGACATATTATAGAAGGGTTATAGAATTGAATATACTGAAAAATTGCAGCTCATTTACCCAGTCTAGGAGACCTCTAACATTCCAACTTCAAATTTCAATTGTTCCTGAAATTTCAGGTAACGTCAAAAGATTTACCCAGGATCTTGCTATCTATTAGACTGTTTGGTACATTTTCTGAAATTAAGCTATGCAATATTTTGTACTGAAATATGACAACAAAGAGTGGGATTAAAAACTCCATATAACTCATCCCATCCCTAGCCTCTCCCACATAAAAGTGCAATTTTCCTCTCTCGTTGAGAGAGCGGGTGAATCCACTCCCAGCATGGATTAAAAAACTACCATCTTATATCAAAAGTGTACACGAAGGCATCCCATTCTTACATTCCCCCTCTGCTACTATCTTATTAAGGAGTTTTACACCGAGTTAGAAAAAATGAACATTATGTTTCAACAAGGTGATTAATCATCCTATAATATTAGATACACCCAGAGGCTGAACAATCAGACAAATAAAGCCGGAGTCCAGCACTTTGCTGTACTCAGAAGTGAACAGATTTCCCCTACTGAAAGGGGGAAAAAAAAAAGGAAAAAACCCCTGCAGGGCCAATATATTCTTCTGGCAATCCTCTTTTCCGGATCTGTTGAATTTACGTGGCTGCCATACGTAGCTGTCTTTGGTGCTGATCCAGCCATTTCATGACCTCCTCTGCCCCTGAAAAGAATTGTGATTCATCTAAAGCAACAACTCTCCGTCCTGCCGGATACAACGTAGAGTAAGACAGGGCAAGGTTCCTCAATCGCTTTTTAATTTCCATGAATTTCATCCTCTTTTTTTGAACTTCCATGGAGAAATCTGGAAAATGAATACTTTATTCCCGTTTATACACAGGATCTGCATTTCTCACGCACATCTTAAAAATGGTATCACGACCTCTGTAGTGCAGAATCCTGCTTAACATTGGATGAGGGGGTTGTCCAGGGGGTAAGGGTCTTGAAGGAACCCGATGTGCTCGTTCAATAGCAAATAAAGGTTTAAGAACATCAGTCTCTGACTTAATTTTTAAGCCAGTTTTCCATAAATTCACTGGGAGCATTCATTCTATTTTTCTCCGGGATTCCTATTATTCTTAGTTTATTTCTTCTCATGCGGTTTTCTAGGTCGTCCATCTTAGCAACCAGTTAAGACATCCGTTGGACAGACCTGGTTTGGACCCCTTTCACATTCAGGATAGTGTCCTCGTTAGTGCTCCCTCTCTCCTCCAAAGCACCAGTTCTCTCAATAACCCCCTTCATCTCAGACGTTTCCTCTTTTTAACTATGGGTCAGTGGAGTTAATGTGGACTTACAAATAGACACCACAGAGAACACATCTTTGGAAGTTGGCTCAAGTGAATGCTCTGCAGACTGCGCTAGCTTTGGATTTACTCTTGTACCCGAGTCAACATCTTCCGCGTCCCCAGACGCCAGCTATCCCGTGACAGCAGTCTGGGAAAAGCTGTGTAGAGCCCTCCACCCCTTCAGGAGTGGGTGAAGAATATCAAGGCCCTCAAGGTTTTGCCTAGCAGTGGTGACTTGCGCAAAGGGTGTCTGAGACTGCGCTTTTGCTGCTCAGAAGCGAGTCCCTACAGAGCAGCTATTCCTGTGCATAACATTTAAGAGAACCATTCTTTTCTCAAGTGGCCTATACAGTATATAAAAAAAATAAAGTAACACAAATCACTCATTTTAAAAATGTGCACCCTTTAGCCCTAAACCATGCACGTGTACATCAATGGTGGGCTGACCATGTATGGAGGGGGCTCTGGAGCTGGGCTCCCTCCATACACTGTAGATTGTGGGTAACTTGTATAGCCGTTGTATGTGTCCAACAGTAGCAGACGGAGCTGAGCGCCGATCGCTGCTGTTAACTATTTAAATGCCGCCATCAGCAGAGTTTAAGAAAACCGATTGCCAGTGTATGTACACATCGGCCGCCATTGGCCCCCCACAACGTAATCGCGAGACACCGATGGGTTAGCATGGCAGCTTCAGGTCTGCTGAAAGGTTCCATTGCTGCCATCTTGCTACTCGTGTGAAACTCCATTGGAGACTGCAATTTTAGCTATTTAATGCAATGCTGTGCTAAATCAGTAAATAGTATAAAAAAAAATGCCCCCATATGCTCCACAGATTATGCCCCCATATGCTCCACAGATTATGCCCCCATATGCTCCACAGATTATGCCCCCATATGCTCCACAGATTATGCCCCCATATGCTCCACAGATTATGCCCTAGCCACAATTATGCCCCATACCACAGATTATGCCCCCATATGCTCCACAGATTATGCCCCCTGTAAGCTTTTCAGGGGATATAGCTCTGGGATCGCCGTCCTGGCAGACGGAGTGGCACAAAACAGTTCATTCACAGATAGCAGCTCTGGTGCAAACTGGCCGCAACCAGCTTTATTAAAGTCCACAGCAAACAAAGGTGATAAAAACAAATCATAAACAGAAATCCTAAGCCTCCCCGGCTTCTTACTATACTTAAATAATTTCCCTTACTATCCGGGTCCAGACTCTAATAGCCTGGCCCCAAAATAACACATATAATCTGTAGTTACCAGCGTGAGGTTCACATGAGACTCCAACGGAATCTGAAGTCAGATCCAGACTGAGAGCCCTGTCTGTACTCCCCAAGCAGCTACTTCTGGCTGTCTAATTAAGCAGCTGTGTTCACTCAGGGTTGAACTGCAAACCTGTCCCGGATGGGAATGGAGTGAACACCGTACTGACAACCTACTTTTTATGCGCCCCAGCTAAGAAACCTGGGCGAGATATACACGCCATACCAGTACGCACCCCTTCACTGTCTCACATATTCCCCCCCCCTCTTCTCCAGACCGGAGGGCTGGTCAACAACTCCAAAGAGACAGTGAACTCTGGACAAAGCATCCGCATTACCCTGTAATTTCCCAGGTCTATGCTCGACCGAGAAATTGAATTCTTGAAGCGAAAGAAACCACCTTGTCACCCTGGCATTCCTTTCCTTGTTCTGCTTCATCCATGCCAGAGGAGCATGGTCTGACTGCAATTTAAATTTTCTACCCAAGAGGTAATAACGCAGCGAGTCCAGCGCCCATTTGATTGCAAGGCACTATCGCTCCACAATGGCATAATTTTGTTCAGCCGATGTCAATTTTCGACTTAGATACATGACTGGGTGTTCTTCACCCTTCACGACCTGCGACAACACCGCCCCTAACCCCACATTAGAGGCATCAGTTTGAACAAGAAACTCTTCCCTGAAATTAGGGGTGACAGAACTGGTCTTTGACACAAAGCCATTTTCAATGACAGAAATGCTTTTTCTGCCTCTGGATTCCAATTCATCATTTTTGACTTCCCCCCTTTTGTCAGGTCGGTCAACGGGGCAGCAATGGAGGCATAATTTGGTACGAATCTGCGATAGTACCCAGTGATGCCCAGAAACGCTTTGACCTGTCGTTTTGTGAGGGGTACAAGCCAGTTCCAAATTGCCTCTACCTTATCGATTTGTGGCTTGATCAGCCCCCTGCCAATGACATATCCCAGGTACTTGGCCTCTTCTAGGCCAATTGCACATTTCTCTGGGTTTATGTTCAGCCCAGCTCCGCCTATCGAGTCTAAGATGGCTTGTACCTTAGCGAGGTGGCTCTCCCAATCTGAACTGAAAATTACCACATCATCCAGGTAGGCAGCTGCATAGGCTTGATGCGGGCGCAGGATCAGATCCATAAGCCTCTGAAAGGTAGCTGGGGCCCCATGCAACCCGAATGGCATCACAAGATACTGAAACAAACCTTCCGGGGTTGCGAAGGCCGTTTTTTCTTTTGCTTCCTCAGACAGGGGTATCTGCCAGTACCCTTTTGTCAGATCGAGGGTTGTGATATAACGGGCACCCCCTAACCTCTCGATTAGCTCATCTACCCGTGGCATCGGGTATGCGTCAAATTTCGACACTTCGTTCAACTTTCTGAAATCATTACAGAACCTCCAGGTTCCATTAGGTTTTGGGATCAGGACAATCGGGCTACACCACTCGCTTTGGGCCTCCTCAATGACCCTGAGGTCTAAGATGCGTTTGATTTCAGTAGAGACTATCTTTCTGCGGGCTTCTGGAATTCTGTAGGGTTTTATCTTGACCTTAGTACCGGGCTCGGTCTCGATATGGTGTTTTACGAGAGAAGTCCGGCCGGGCAAGTCAGAAAACCTCTGCTGATTTTTCTGCAGAAACTCCCGTACTTCCTGTTTTTGGTGCACGGACAATGTCTCACCAATGGTCACAGGAGGTAGAGATGGTTTACAACCCTTTCTCTACTTCACCCGAGGCCAACAATGACTCTCTGTCCCTCCAGGACTTGATCAGATTTACATGGTACACCTGGTAGGGTTTTCGTCTCCCAGGTTGGTGTACTTTGGAAGTGACCTCGCTCACTTTCTGTACTATCTCGTATGGGCCATGCCACTTGGCCAAAAACTTACTTTCCACCGTGGGAATTAGGATTAGGACTCGATCCCCGGGTTGAAAGTCCTAATTTTTGCTGACCGATTATATACCCTGCTTTGAGCTTCTTGGGCTCTCTGCAGATGATTCTTAACCAATGGCATAATTTTAGCCATCCTCTCTTGCATCTGGGCAATATGCTCTATAACACTCTTGTATGGAGTTGTCTCGGTTTCCCACACTTCCTTGGCTATGTCTAGCAAGCCCCGCGGGTGCCGACCATATACCAACTCAAAGGGAGAAAACCCCGTAGAGGCCTGGGGCACCTCTCTGACCGAAAACATTAAGTAGGTTAACAGGTAGTCCCAGTCCCGCCCATCTTTCTCTACTGCTTTCTTTAACATATGTTTCAACGTTTTGTTAAAACGTTCAACCAGCCCATCCGTCTGTGGGTGATACACGGATGTCCGAAGGTGCAAGATTTTAACCCCTCTCTGACATTAGACGTACTATCCCATCCATAAAACCCGTGCCATTCTGCCCATGGACGGGATAGTACGTCATAGGCGATCAGCTGCGCTCCTGAGGGGAGCGCAGCTAATCGCCGCCGGGTGTCAGCTGATTATCACAGCTGACACCCGTGACTGTGTGTCAGGAGCGGTCACGGATCGCTCCCGGCACATTAACCCCTAGCACACCGCGATCAAACATGATCGCGGTGTACTGGGGGCACAGGGGAGGATCGCGCAGGGTGGGGGCTCCCTGCGTGCCCCCCTGAGACCCTCAGACCAGCGTGATGTGATCGCGCTGTTCTGAGGGCTTCCTCCCTCCCAGGACCCGGATCCAAGATGGCGCCGGGGTCCTGGAGGGAGGCGGCTCCCTCAGTGCCTGCTGAGAGCAGTGCACTGAGAAGCCTGCAGCACTGCCAGAGCGATCGCTGGTGTGACAGAGTGCTGTGCACACTGTCACACGAGCGATTTGATAAAATACAGTGATGTCCCACCCTGGGACAAAGTAAAAAAGTTAAAAAAATAAAAATAACATGTTATAAAAAAAAATCCAAAATAAATTAAAAAAAAAAAAAATATTCCCCAATAAATTCATTTCTTCCTGTAAATAAAAAAAACAAAACAATAAAAGTACACATATTTGGTATCGCCGCGTCCGTAACGACCCCCCTATAAAACTGTCCCACTAGTTAACCCCTTTAGTGAACCCCTTAAAAAAAAAAAAAAAAAAACTAAGCAAAAAATCAATGCTTTATCATCATACCGCCGAACAAAAAGTGGAATAACGCGCAATCAAAAAGACCGATATAAATAAACATGGTACCGCTGAAAACGTCATCTTGTCCCGCAAAAAACGAGCCGCCATACAGCATCATCAGCGAAAAAATAAAAAAGTTATAGCTCGCAGAATAAAGCGATGCAAAAATAATTATTTTTTATATAAAATTGTTTTTATTCTATAAAAGCGCCAAAACATAAAAAAATGATATAAATGAGGTATCGCCATAATCGTACTGACCCGAAGAATAAAACTGCTTTATCAATTTTACCACACGCGGAACAATAAAAACGCCTCCCCCAAAAGAAATTCATGAATTGCTGATTTGTTCATTCTAACCTCCCAAAAATCGAAATAAAAAGCGATCAAAAAATGTCACCTGCTCAAAAATGGTACAAATAAAAACGTCAACTCGTACCGCAAAAAATAAGACCTCACATGACTCTGTGGGCCAAAATATGCAAAAATTATAGCTCTCAAAATGTGGCGATGCAAAAAACTATTTTTGCAATAAAAAGCGTCTTTTAGCGTGACAGCTGCCAATCATAAAAAACCCGCTATAAATAGTAAATCAAACCCCCCTTTATCACCCCGTTAGTTAGGGAAAAATAATAAAATTAAAAAAATGTATTTATTTCCATTTTCCCATTAGGGTTAGGGTTAGGGTTGCGGCTAAAGTTAGGGTTAGGGTTGGCGCTAAAGTTAGGATTAGGGTTAGGGTTGGGATTAGGGGTGTGTTAGGGTTAGGTTTGTGGTTAGGGTTGGGACTAGGGTTAGGGGTGTGTTGGGGTTAGGGTTGGAGTTAGAATTGGGGGGTTTCCGCTGTTTAGGCACATCAGGGGCTCTCCAAATGTGACATGGCGTCTGATCTCAATTCCAGCCAATTCTGCGTTGAAAAAGTCAAACGGTGCTCCTTCACTTCTGAGCTCTGCCATGCATCCAAACAGTAGTTTATCCCCACATATGGGGTATCAGCGTACTCTGGACCCCAAGAGTTATTGTGCAATTTGTCCTATTTCTTCTGTTACCCTTGGGAAAATAAAAAACTGGGGGCGAAAATATCATTTTTGTACAAAAAAAAATATTTTTTTGTTTTTACGGCTGTACATTATAAACTTCTGTGAAGCACTTGGGGCTTCATAGCGCTCACCACACACCTAGATAAGTTCCTTGTGGGGTCTATTTTCCAAAATGGGGTCACTTGTTGGGGATTTCCACTGTTTAGGCGCATCAGGGGCTCTCCAAATGCGACATGACGCCCCAGACCATTCCATCAAAGTCTGCAATCCAAAACGTCACTACTTCCCTTCCGAGCCCCAACGTGTACCCATACAGTAGTTTTCTCCCACATATTGGGTATCAGTGTACTCAGGACAAATTGGCAACAACTTTTGGGTTCCAATTTCTCTGTTACCCTTGTAAAATAAAATATTGGGGCGAAAAAATCATTTTTGCAAAAAAAAAAAAAAAAGATTTTTTATTTTACGGCTGTGCGTTATAAACTTTCTGTGAAGCACTCGGGGTTCAAAGTGCTCACCACACATCTAGATAAGTTCCTTGTGGGGTCTATTTCCAAAATGGGTCACTTGTGGGGGTTTCCACTGTTTAGGTGCATCAGGGCTCTCCAAATGTGACATGAGCCCCAGACCATTCCATCAAAGTCTGCAATCCAAAACGTCACTACTTCCCTTCCGAGCCCCGACGTGTGCCCATACAGTAGTTTTCGCCCACATGTTGGGTATCAGTGTACTCAGGACAAATTGGACAACAACTTTTGGGTTCCAATTTCTTCTGTTACCCTTGTGAAAATAAAATATTGGGGGTGAAAAAAATCATTTTTGTAAAAAAAAAAAAAGATTTTTTATTTTACGGCTGTACGTTATAAACTTTAGTGAAACACCTGGGGGTTCAAAGTTCTCACCACACATCTAGATAAGTTCCTTGAGGGGTCTAGTTTCCAAAATGGTGTCATTTATGGGGGTTTCCACTGTTTAGGCAGATCAGGAGCTCTCCAAACACGACATGGCGTCCAGCCAATTCTGCGTTGAAAAAGTCAGACGGCGCTCCTTCCCTTCCAAACTCTGCCATGCACCCAAACAGTGGTTTACCCCACATATGGGGTATCAGCGCACTCAGGACAAATTGCACAATAACTTTTGGAGTCTTGTTACCCTTGGAAAAATAAAAATTGGGGTGAAACGATCATTTTTGTGGAAAAAATATGATTTTTAAATTTTACGGCTCTACGTTATAAACTTGTGTGAAGCACTTGGGGGTTCAAATTGCTCATCAAAAATCTAGATAAGTTCCTTAGGGGGTCTAGTTTCCCAAATGGGGTCATTTGTGGGGGGTTTCCACTGTTTAGGCACATCAGGGGCTCTCCAAATGCAACATGGCATCCAAACTCAATTCCAGCCAATTTTGGTTGGAAAAAGTCAAATGGTGCTCCTTCCATTCCGAGCTCTGCCGTGCGCCCAAACAGTGGTTCCCCCCCACATATGGGGTATCAGCGTACTCAGGACAAATTGTACAACAACTTATGTGGTCCAATTTCTCCTGTTACCCTTGGGAAAATAAAAAATTAGTGACTAAAAGATAATTTTTGTGGGAAAAAAATAGGATTTTTTATTTTCATGCCCGGGCATTCTAAACTTGTGTGAAGCACTTGGGGGTTCAAAGTGCTCACCAAAGATCTAGATAAGTTCCTTAGGGGTCTAGTTTCCAAAATGGGGTCACTTGTGGGGGGTTTCCACTGTTTAGGCTCATCTGGGGCACTGCAAACGGAACATGACCCCCATTAACGTCTGCATTCCAAAACGTTACTACTTCCTTTCCAAGCCTGCCGTGCGCCCAAACAGTTCCCCCCCCCACATATGGGGTATCAGCGTACTCAGGACAAATTGGACAACAACTTTTGGGGTCCAATTTCCTTGGGAAAATTCAAAAATTTGGGACTAAAAAATCATTTTTGTGGAAAATTGATTTTTTTTTTTTTCACACCCAGCCTTTATAAACTTTTGTGAAACACTTGAGGGTTCAAAGTGCTCACAACAGATCTAGATAAGTACCTTAGGGGGTCTAGTTTCCAAAATGGTGTCACTTGTGGGGGTTTCCACTGTTTAGGCGCATCAGGGGCTCTCCAAACGCGACATGGCATCCAATCTAAATTCCAGCCAATTTTAGTTTGAAAAAGTCAAACGTCGTTCCTTCCTTCCGAGCTCTGCGTGTGCCCAAACAGTGGTTTTCTCCCACATATGGGGTATTGGCGTACTCAGGAGAAATTGCATAACAACCTTATCTGTCCATTTTCTCCTTTTACCCTTGTGAAAATAAAAAAAAAAGTTTGTAAAAGATAATTTTTGTGGCTAAAAAGTAAAATATTCATTTTTTCCTTCCACGTTGCTTTAGTTACTGTGAAGCACATGAAGGGTTAATAAACTTCTTGAATGTGGTTTTGAGTACCTTGAGGGGTGCAGTTTTTAGAATGGTGTCACTTTTGGGTATTTTCTGCCATATAGACCCTCAAAGTGACTTCAAATGTGAGGTGGTCCCTAAAAAAAATTGCTTTGTAAATTTTGCTGTAAAAATGAGAAATCGCTGGTCAACTTTTAACCCTTATAACTTCCTAACAAAAAAAAATGTTGGTTCCAAAATTGTGCTGATGTAAAGTAGACATGTGGGAAATGTTATTTCTTAACTATTTTGTGTGATATATTTCTCTGTTTTAAGGGAATAAAAATTCAAAGTTTGAAAATTGCAAAATTTTAAAAATTTTCGCTATATTTGCGTTTTTTTCAAAAATAAACGCAAGTTATATCGAAGAAATTTTACCACTAACATGAAGTACAATATGTCACGAGAAAACAATCTCAGAATCGCCAAGATTCGTTGAAGCGTTCCAGAGTTATAACCTCATAAAGAGACAGTGGTCAGAATTGTAAAAATTGTCCCAGTCATTAACGTGCAAACCACCCTTGGGGGTGAAGGGGTTAAGCAACTTACACAGTTCCTTCATCACCTTGGACATAAAAGGTGTGCCTTGGTCTGTGAGGATCTCTTTCGGGATTCCTGTCCTGGAAAACATATGAAAGAGTTCCCGTGCAATATTTTTAGATGCCATATTTCTTAAAGGGACAGCCTCGGGGTACCGGGTTTCATAATCAAGTACCACTAGTATGTATTGGTACCCCCTGGCTGATTTTACAATAGGACCTACCAAGTCCATCGCTACCCTTTCAAATGGTATCTCTATAACCGGCAGCGGGATTAATGGACTGCGGAAGTGAGACACCGGAGCATTTATTTGACACGTGGGGCAGGTTTTGCAATAATCCTCCACATCTCGATAAACCCCTGGCCAGTAAAACCTCTGGAGGATTCTTTCCTAGGTCTTGTCCATCCCCAGGTGTCCACCCAGCACGTGGTTATGGGACAAACCTAACACCATACTTCTATATGGCTTAGGTACTAAGAGCTGACTCACGGCCTCTCCCTTTACTTTAGTGACCCTGTATAGCAGGTCATTGTTCATGGCAAAATGGGGAAATTTTTCATCAGAGCCGGGCTCTTGTGGGATCTCATTCAGAACAGTTATATTCTCCCTGGCATGTTTAAGCGTGGGGTCTTGCAATTGCTCACTCCCAAAATTGCCACGGGACACCGGTAGGTCAGGGACATTCTGTTCTAGAGAAACATCTTCCCCCTCCCCCAACATCACCTGTAATGGAAATTCATTTTTATCAGTATCAGCATCAATATCATGGTCATCATCATTATCATGATCATCATCATCATTATTATCACATAAGTTTAACGGCCCACTAGCATTGTGTTCCGCCCCTCGGGACTGCGCACCCTCAGTAGGAGCTTCATCACACTGTCCCGTAGAACCGGTTTTTTTCCAAAGACCCCAAAACAGGGGAAAGTCACGACCCAATATGGCGAGATGCATCAGGTTCTTCACTACCCCCACTTCATACGAGATCTCCCCGAGTTTTGTGACGAAGTCCACGGAAGTTACCGGGTAGACTTTGGTGTCTCCATGTATGCACACCACGCTCAGGTGTTTATCGGGGATGAAGTCCCTATCAGCCAGGCTGGCATGTACCAGAGTCACTCGACTCCCTGAGTCTAGGAGGGCTTGTACTGGGCAGCCATTTATAACCAAAGGAGACAGCTGTGGACCTGTCTCCTCGACTGGAGTGGCCACACACACAGGTTCCGCAAGGAAAGAGAGGGACTGTCCAGCGTCACAGTCCATAGGTTCCCCCACTAGTGGACAGTTGGCTGAAATATGACCTTGTTCACGGCATCTCCAACACTGTCTCAGGTTGGGGTGTTCAGACGGGTAGACCTTTCTAGGCCTGGGGTCTCCTGACAGGGAAGTATCACCCTTTCACTCACACATGTCCCCTCGGGGCTGACCCGGACTATCAACAGCCCCCCTTGCCCCACAGCTGGAACTCTCTTACCGGGAGACGACGGAGGCCGGGTACTCCGAACTGATGATCGCTCGGACGGCTGGTCACGTAGATAATCTTTGGTGGCGAAATACCTTTCTATCAAGCTGACCAGTTGATCGGCATCTTTGGGGTCTCCCTGTCCGACCCAGAGCTGTACCTCAGGAGGAAGGGCCCAGATGTACCGGTCCAGCACTACCTTTTCGACCATTTGGGCAGGGGTGCTGACGTCAGGTTCCAACCACTTCCTTACTAAAGAAATCAAGTCATACATTTGTGAGCGAGCAGGCTTGTCTCGCCTGTATCTCCAGTTATGGACTCTCCTGGCACGGACTGCCCTCGTCACACCCAGGCGGGCAAGAATCTCCGCTTTCAACTTAGTATAGTTTTTGCTGTCCTGCTCGCTGAGGTCAAAATAGGCTTTTTGGGGTTCCCCAGTCAGATAGGGCGCGACCACCATAGCCCATTCAGATTGTGGCAGATTCTCCTTCTCTGCCAGTCTCTCAAATATAGCCAGATATGCCTCCACATCGTCATGAGGCGTCATCTTCTGCAGAGTCTGTTTTACCGCCTTCTTTACAGCGGATAATGCCGGTGACCCGGCGTCTTCATTCGGGGACGAGGTGCTAAGAGTTTTTTTTAGTGCTGCAACCTGCTCCAGTAATAACCGGTTGGTCTCCTGCTGTTGCTGCTGGCTCTGCTGGGCCTGTAGGTGTTGTTGCTGCATGGCCTGCTGTTGCTGCTGCATGGCCTGCTGGGCCTGTTGCATGCTCTGCTGTTGCTGCTGCATGGCCTGCTGATGTTGCTGCTGCATGGCCTTCTGGTTCTGGGCCAGCTGCTTAACGAGCTCCTCCATACTGCCGGACATCTTGGGCTGGCTGACAGCCTTCACCCAAGACATATACACTCCACAGTCCTCTCCACAATAAGTTCAGTTTTGCGGTGCAGACACCTTTTTTTTTTTTTTTCAAAGTCTTCAGCCACTGTGCTGCCCCAGCATTCAAGCACCAATTGTAAGCTTTTCAGGGGATATAGCTCTGGGATCGCCGTCCTGGCAGACGGAGTGGCACAAAACAGTTCATTCACAGATAGCAGCTCTGGTGCAAACTGGCCGCAACCAGCTTTATTAAAGTCCACAGCAAACAATAGGTGATAAAAAAAAATCATACACAGAAATCCTAAGCCTCTCTGGCTTCTTACTATACTTAAATAATTTCCCTTCTATCCGGGTCCAGACTCTAATAGCCTGGCCCCAAAATAACACATATAATCTGTAGTTACCAGCGTGAGGTTCACATGAGACTCCAACGGCGTCTGAAGTCAGATCCAGACTGAGAGCCCTGTCTGTATCCCCAAGCAGCTACTTCTGGCTGTCTAATTAAGCAGCTGTGTTCACTCAGGGTTGAACTGCAAACCTGTCCCGGATGGGAATGGAGTGAACACCGTACTGACAACCTATTTTTTATGCGCCCCAGCTAAGAAACCTGGGCGAGATATACACGCCGTCCAGTACGCACCCCTTCACTGTCTCACACCCCATATGCTCCACAGATTATGCCCCCATATGCTCCACAGATTATGCCCCAATATGCTCCTCAGATTATGCCCAATATGCTCCACAGATTATGCCCCATATGCTCCACAGATTATACCCCATTTGTTCCACAGATTATGCCCCATAGTATAGGTCCCTTATGCTGCCGCGCTGCTGCTGCAAAAAAAAAAAAAAAAAAAAAACGACGTCATCGCGCCCTCTGCCTGAACATTCACAGCCAGAGGAGTCGGACGAGGGAGCAGCACGCAGCGGTGGGCCGAGGGACAGGTGAATATCGCTATACTCACCCCTCCGCCGGCACGTCTCTGCAGCCTCTCCGCTTCTCCCGGCGGTCTCCGCAGCTCTTCCTTCCTACAGCGGTCACGTGGTACCGCTCATTAAAGTGATGAATATGTGCATATTCATGACTTTAATGAGTGGTACCATGTGACCGCTGCAGGAAGGAGCCGGAGATCGTGGGAGAAGCAGGGGGGCTGCAGAGACGCGCCGGCGGAGGGGTGATTATGATCCGACACCCCCGCTCCCCCTCCCCGTATATAACTTGCGTATAAGCCGAGAGGGGGACTTTCAGCCCTAAAAAATGGGCTGAAAATCTCGGCTTATACACGAGTATATACGTAATCTGGGATGTACCCAAGAAAAAAAAATATACAGAACACATCCAATAATATTCAGTGTAGAATAGCAAAAGGACTGAAAAGAAGAGCCCACCATATTATATAAGAGACGGGATACAGTGATACTCACATGCTTTATTTGTTGCTTAGGATTCCGCCAACTCACAAAAACGCTTCATTCTTCAACCTGCGCTGCCAAAAAACGTACAAAATAAATATTAGTGGCTCATCAAGTGGAATTGCCGTTACATAAGTTAGTACATCCAACATAATAAACAAACTCAAATAAAAACTCTATAGTAAAATTGAAACAAGTACCTGTATTATGGGGCGGCTCCTATCTCAGTTTAACATGAACTAATAAAATATAAATCCATGGAATTTCTTCTGTAAATAACAGAAAAACTAAATTTCTGCAAAAATGCATACAGCCTATGACTGATCTAGATGGTGTTAGATGGACCCCATTTACAATAATTGAGTCCGTTTCGTTTCCATTCGGGGTAGGCCGTCATTTTAACGGGAAAAAAAATGCTGCACGCTACTTTTTTTCATCCGCTATAGATATCAAAACTTGCAATGTTCACATGTCTGTGTTTTTACGGGGAATTAATGTACTGGTGCACAAAGAGTCAACAGAAATAAAGGGTAAAGCCCTGCAGGAATATTACGGACCTGCAAATCAAATTTTTAGGAAAGATTCATTAAACATGGCAAATCTGAATATTAAACTATTCTAACATCTCTACTGCATACTAGTGTATGACGCAGCTCAGGTGCTGCTCCAATGATAGCAGTGTAACCCCCTTCTTACTGCTGTCAATCATAACAGTGGGATTTAAGAAGTTAGATATTGTTGGACTGAATCTTCAGTGACCACTTGGACCACGCACAATGCAATCATTGGGTGCTGATGGTGATGTCAGGGCAGTCAGTGTCCCAATGCAGGCCTATATCTACGTTTGTAATCCTATGGCTAATAAAAATGTACAATAGTTAATATTTAAAATGTTTAAATCACCTCTCATTTCTAAACACGTAAAAAAAAAAATCTACAGTGGGCACGGAAAGTATTCGGACCCCTTTAAATTTTTCACTCTTTGTTTCATTGCAGCCATTTGGTAAATTCAAAAAAGTTCATTTTTTTCTCATTAATGTACACTCTGCACCCCATCTTGACTGAAAACAGAAATGTAGAAGTTTTTGCAAATTTATTAAGATTGAAAAACTGAACTATTACATGGTCATAAGTATTCAGACCCTTTGCTCAGTATTGAGTAGAAGCACTTTTTGAGCTAGTACAGCCATGAGTCTCCTTGGGAATGATGCAACAAGTTTTTCACACCTGGATTTGTGGATCCTCTGCCATTCTTCCTTGCAGATCCTCTCCAGTTCCGTAGGTTGGATGGTGAACGTTGGTGGAAAGCCATTTTCAGGTCTCTCCATAGATGCTCAATTGGGTTTAGGTCAGCGCTCTGGCTGGGCCAGTCAAGAATGGTCACAGAGTTGTTCTGAAGCCACTTATTTGTTATTTTAGTAGTGTGCTTAGGGTCATTGTCTTGTTGGAAGGTGAACCTTCGGCCAAGTCTGAGGCCCTGAGCACTCTGGAAGAGGTTTTCATCCAAGATACCTCTGTACTTGGGCACATTCATGTTTCCTTCAATTGCAACCAGTCGTCCTTTCACTGCAGCTGAAAAACACCCCCATAGCATGATGCTGCCACCACCATGTTTCACTGTTGGGATTGTATTGGGCAGGTGATGAGCAGTGCCTGGTTTTCTCCACACATACTGCTTAGAATTATATCCTAAAAGTTCTATCTTCGTCTCATCAGACCACAGAATATTATTTCTCATAGTCTGGGAGTCCTTCATGTGTTTTTCAGCAAACTCTATGCGGGCTTTCATATGTCTGGCACTGAGGAAGCTTCCATCAGGCACTCTGCCATAAAGGCCCTACTGGTGGAGGGCTGCAGTGACAATTGACTATGTGGAACTTTCTCCCATCTCCCTACTGCATCTGTGGAGCTCAGCCACAGTAATCTTGGGGTTGTTCTTTACCTCTCTCACCAAAGCTCTTCTGTCACAATTGCTCAGTTTGGCTGGACGGCCAGGTCTAGGAAGACTTCTGGTGGTCCCAAACTTTTTCTATTTAAGGATTATGGAGGACACTGTGCTCTTACGAACCTCGAGTACTGCAGAAATTCTTTTGTAATCTTGGCCAGATCTGTGCCTTGCCACAATTCCGTCTCTGAGCTCCTTGGCCAGTTCCTTTGACATCATGAATTTCTCATTTGGTCTGACATGCACTGTGAGCTGAGGTCTTATATAGACAGATGTGTGCCTTTATAAATCAAGTCCTATGAGTTTAATTAAACACAGCTGGACTCCAATGAAGGAGTAGAACCATCTCAAGGAGGATCCCAAGGAAATGGACAGCATGAGACTTAAATATGAGTGTCTGAGCAAAGGGTCTGAATACTTATGACCATGTGATATTTCAGTTTTCCTTTTTAATAAATTTGCAGAAATTCTACATATCTGGGGTATTTTCAGTCAAGATGCAGAGTGTACATTAATGAGAAAAAAAATGAACTTTTTTGAATCTACAAAATGGCTGCAATGAAACAAGAGAAAAATGTAAAGAGGTCTGAATACTTTCTGTACCAACTGTATATATTTGCCAAGTGTCTATCACTGTCTGACCTAACAAAATGTCAAAGTATTTATTACATATAATGAATTCTGAAAAGAAAAATGTAAATGGTAAAATCAACTACACGAGCAGCTGATCTCAGTGATTAGCTACAACAGTCATGCGCACTGTTGACGTGACATTGTAAGTGCAAATATAGATGTTAGTAATGTGATTTACCTAGACTTTGCAATGGCATTTGATACTGTACCACTTACTAGCCTTATACTAAGCAATAGAGGCAAGGACTGGGGGAAACTATATGCAGATAGGTAAGGAACTGGCTAAATGACAGGAAACAAAGAGTCGTCATAAATGGTACATTCTCTAAATGGGATACAGTCAGCAATGGGCATTACGCACTGACCTGTGCTAGGACCAATTCTTTTTAACCTCTTTTTTAATGGCCTTGTGGATAAGATTATGAATAAAGTGTCAGTCTTTGCTGATGACACCAAACTATGTAGGATATTAAAATCTGACCTTGACATTACAATATTGCAAAACGATCTGGATAAGATGTCTTAATGGGCAAACACTTGGCAAATGAGGTTTAATGTAGATAAATGTAGAGTAATGCACCTAGGACGGAGTAATCCTACTGCTGCATACACATTAAATGGGAGAATACTCGGGCCTACAGAACAGGAGAAGGACTTGGGTATTCTGGTTACAAGTAAGCTGAGCAACAGCACTCAATGTCAAGCAGCAGCTGCAAAAGCAAACAAAATTTTAGGGTGTATAAAGAGATAAAATTCCGCGATCCCAACGTATTGTTACCCCTTTATAAATCACTGGTGAGGCCACATCTAGAATATGGGATCCAGTTTTGGGCTCAACATTTTAAAAAGGATATTCAGAAGTTAGAGGCAGTTCAAAGGCAAGCAACTAGATTATTACAAGGGATGGAAGGTCTCGCATATGATGAGAAGTTGGAAAAGTTAGCCTTGTTTAGCTTAGAAAAAAGAAGCCTCAGAGGTCTCATTTACATGCATAAATATATGTGTGAATATCAAAAAAACTGACCGTCACATCCAAACATAAATTGAGTCTGAACAGGTACTTACCTGGAGTCGCCAACTCATATACAATCAAACAAAGAAAGCAACACTCTGTAGCGCTATAGCATGCAAACATGAAATCTGAAAACTGAATTTCATTACTGCACTAGAAATATGAAAAACTGAGAATGCTCAGCTCATAAATTGGCCAATTCATGTGTACCTGGCAGCCACGATAAGGTGATTCTCATTGCCAGGACCTAATGCCAATCCTCTCTTATACAGTCTACATCTCTCTGGGAACCTAATGTGAATCCTCTCTTAGACTGAAGTCTATATCTCTATGGAGACACTACAGCCCCCGAAAAAGCCCTATTGGGCGAAACGCGTCGGGCAGCGGGTTTGATAGATTCTTTAACCCTTTGATAAGGCACTGTTGAAGGCACTTTACTTTAGTAATCCAGGAGGTGTTATTGAGGGATGCGTCCCCACACTTGACTGTCACTTTCTGTGAGCCTACTTATGGAGAGCTCTAAATGTATGTAATTTTTTGTACGTTTTGTAAAGTGTACTTTGGATTACTGCCGCAATATTCACTATTTGGCATTTAGCCTAGTCACGCTGCATTGCAGCATCTTTGTTACTTATTTGTCGGCTGGTTCTCCACCTTTAACCCCTTAATGTCCACTGACGTGCACAGTCCGTCATGGCAAGGTGTCAGTTTTGGCACCTAGACGGACTGTGCACGTCATGCCTTTGAACTACCACTGCGTGTAAACACGCAGTGGTAGTTCAGTGCCGACAGCTGTCACAGACAGCTGACAGGCACAGCAAGCGGTGCGGGGACCTTTGCAGTCGGTCCCAGCACCTACAGCGCTGTGATTGGTCAGTCAATGTGACTGACCAAACACAGCAGCGATCAGGCAGAAGAGGTTGAAATTTCAGCCTCTTCTGCCCGATAAGTGCAGGAGCTCAGCGCTGCAGTGGCCAGGCTTCCTGCACTAACAGCCGGGAGCGGCGCCCCCGCCGCCCCTGGCTGTTAACCCCCTGACTGCTGCGATCGAGCGCGATCGCAGCGCTCAGGGGGAGAGGCAGAGGGTCGGGAGCTCCCTCTGCCTCAGATCGGCACCCCGAAATGTATTTGCAGGGGGGCCCGATCTCTGCCTTGATGACCCGGGGGTTGTCATGACAACCTCCGGGTCATCTAGCTACGGAAAGCCGCTATGACCATGGTCACAGAAGCTTTCACTATAGGTACAATGCATTGCAATGCTGGAGCATTGCAATGCATTGTAACTGCAATCAAAAGTAAAAAA
Source organism: Oophaga sylvatica (assembly GCA_033576555.1). Classification (NCBI taxonomy): domain Eukaryota; kingdom Metazoa; phylum Chordata; class Amphibia; order Anura; family Dendrobatidae; genus Oophaga; species Oophaga sylvatica. Next base: position 501,078,249 of record JARQOD010000005.1, read on the forward strand.
GTGAAAGTCCCATAAAGGGGCAAGGTAAAAAAAAAGCATTTTTTTAAAAAAAAATTTTAAAAAAAATATTAAAAAATAATTTAAAAAAATTCCCATAAAAAAAATACACTTTTTATGTAATAAAAAAAACAAAAAACAAAAAAAATACACATATTTGGTATCGCCACGTCCGTAAAAATCCCATCTATAAAAGCGTAACCCTAGTTGACCCCTTCAGTGAAAGCCGTAAAAAAAAAAAAAAAAAACACAAAAAAGTAGTAAATTATACTTTTTCCAAGCGGTTTCATCATACCGATTGGAAAAAGTGCAATAACACGCGATCAGAAAGTCGGATATAAATAATCATGGTACCGCTGAAAACGTCATCTTTTCCCGCAAAAAACAAGCCGCTATACAGCATCATCAGCGAAAAAATACAAAAGTTATAGCTCGCGGAATAAACTGATGCAAAAATAATTATTTTTTTATAAAAAATTTTTATTGCGTAAAAAATGCCAAAACATAAAAAAAATATATAAATGAGGTATCGCTGTAATCGTAGTGACCCGAAGAATAAAGCTGCTTTATCAATTTTACCACACGCGGAACGGAGGAAAAAAAAAAAAAACAATTCCTGAATTGCTGGTTTTTGTTCATTCTGCTTCCACAAAAATCGGAATAGGAAGCGATCAAAAAACGTTATGTGCCCGAATATGGTACCAATAAAAACGTCAGCTCGTCCCGCAAAAAATAAGCCCACAGATAACTCTGTTGGACGAAATATGGAAAAATGATAATTACTTACCGGTAATTTGATTTTTCAGAGCCATGACAGCACCGACCGTGAGAATATGGTATCCGCCCCCAGGAACAGGAAACCTGTAGCAGAGATAAAAGAAGGGGGGCGGTACCTCTCCCTCAGTTTGTTTCAGAGTATGTAAGGTAACTGCCAAAATTAGTCGTTATATATACACATATACTAGCATATTTACGACCTTTACCTTCTTTATTTATTAATTTATACATGCAAAAATTTTATTTTATTTTTTTTTGAGTCACACAACCATCACCAAGATAGGGCGGGAATTAATACGGTGCGGTCATGGTTCTGAAAAATCAAATTACCGGTAAGTTATTATCATTTTTTCCCTTCACCATGACAGCACCGACCGTGAGAGGAAGAAATAGAAGAGCCTCCTAGGGTGGGACAACAGCAGATAACACCTTTCTACCAAAGGCTAAATTCGAGGAACCTAAATCTAGCCTATAATGACGAAAAAAGGTAGACGGTGACGACCATACCGCTGCCCTGCAAATCTGCTCTATTGACGCATTTGCCCGTTCGGCCCAAGATGTCGCGACAGCCCTTGTGGAGTGAGCCGTTACACCCAGTGGGGGAGTCTGACCTGATGAAGAATAAGAAAGTGAGATAGCCATGCGTAACCACCGTGCAATTGTAGCTTTTGAAGCTTTTTTACCCCTGTTTATCCCTGGAAGGAGATAAAAAGGGCTGATGACTCTCGCCAAGATTTTGAGATTTCTATATATTGAAGCAGGCAACGTCTTACATCCAAACAATGAAAGGTTTGCTCTCCCTGGGATTTTGGGTTGGCACAAAACGAGGGCAAAATTATCTCTTGGTCCCTGTGGAATTTTGTATTAACTTTCGGAAGGAAGGCTGGGTCAGTTCTTATGACCACTTTGTCATCCATAAAGGTAGTATATGGGGGATTTACAGAAATGGCTTGTAGCTCACTGACTCGCCGAGCTGACGTCAGGGCAACCAAGAGCACTGTTTTTAGTGTTAGAGCCTTTATAGAAATAGATGAGATGGGCTCAAATGGTTTTGTAGTTAATGCATTTAACACTAAATTTAGATCCCAGGGAGGTACCTTAGGCACAATTTTCGAGGGTCTGGCTGAAAAAGAGGCCCAAATGAATCTATAGATCCATGGGTGATCAGCCAGCTTTTTGTCAAACAGCGCACCTAGTGCTGAGACATGCACCTTTAGAGTGCTTGTGGACAATCCTTTTTCCAGGCCTTTTTGTAGGAACTCTAGAATCTTCGACATCGGGACCATCTGGACTGTCCCCGAAAACCGTCGACCCGAGAAGTTTAAGAATTTTTGCCAGATTTTATAATACTTGTCCGAGGTGACCTTTTTCCTACTAGTGAGCAAGGTAGTCACCAAGGGTCCTGAGAACCCCTTTGCTAATAGGAGTCCCCTTTCAGGTTCCAGGCAGTGAGGTGTAGATTGTGCACCTGAGGATGTTCCACTGGTCCCTGGTGTAGTAGATTGGGAACATCGGGTAAGATCCATGGGTCCGAGGCGGACATGCGTATGAGCCATGTGAACCACGCTCTCTTTGGCCAGAAGGGCGCTATAAGGATCACATGGCTCTTGTCTTCTCGTATTTTCCTCAGGACTATTGGTATTAGAGGAAATTGTGGACAAGCATAAGCCAGTTTGAATTTCCAGCGGTGTAGTAGCGCATCTACTCCTTCTGGTTGTTCTCTCGGGTTCAGGGAGTAAAATCTGTTTACTTTCCGATTTTCTTTTGTAGCGAACAGGTCCACTTCTGGTCTGCCCCAGCTGGCACAAATTTTCCCAAATATGTCCTGATTTAGGGACCATTCTCCTTGGTGTAGTATATGCCGCCACAGGAAATCCGCCACTGTATTGTCTGTCCCTTTCAAGTGCGTGCTTGACAGGGATAACAGGTTGTTTTCTGCCCATGCGAATAGCTCTTTTGCCTCCGCCATCAAGGATGGTGATCTTGTACCCCCTTGTCAATTTATGTAGGCTACTGCCGTGTTGTTGTCGGATAGTATTGTGACGTGTCTTTCTTGTACCTCTTTTTTCAATTGATACAGCGCTAGCCTCACTGCTGTTAGTTCTTTCAAATTGGAGGATGTTTCCCTCATTGAGGGTTCCCATAGGCCTTGTACAAGTCGTCCTATTAGATGTGCTCCCCATCCCGAGGGACTTGCATCTGTAGTCAGTATTACCTGATTGTGAACTGACCAGGGCACAGCTCTTTTGAGGTTTTTGGGTTGTAGCCACCATTCCAAAGAGTTGAGGACTTGTGGCGTTAGGGTGAACCGCCGGTTCAGGCTGGTTGGATCTTTTGCCTGTTCGGCTAAGATTTGCATTTGCAGTTCTCTTGTATGGCTTTGTGCCCACTGGACCGCTGGTATTGTTGCTGTTAACGTTCCCAACAACGACATTGCTTGTCGGATTGTTATGGCCCTGCTTGATCTTAACTGTTGTATTTTGTTTTGAATGGAGTCTACTTTCCTGTCTGGAAGGACACATTCTTGATTGCAGGAATCTAACACTATTCCTAAGAATTCTTGTTTTCTGGCAGGGAGTAGCTTTGACTTTTTTACGTTTATTATCCAGCCTAGGCTGGTTAAAATTTCCAACATCCTTTTTATTGCATCCTTGCATTTCTCTTCGGTATTTGCTATTACTAGGAAGTCGTCTAAATAGGGTACCAGTAATATATCTTCCTTTCTCACAAAAGATGCCACTTCTGAAATTAATTTCGTGAAGATACGGGGTGCTACCGAAATCCCGAAGGGAAAACATTGATACTGCAGATGCGTAGGGTTTTGTGCAATCTGTACCACCAATCTTAGGTATTTTTGATGTTCTTTCCAGATTGGTACATGGTAGTATGCATCCGTCAGATCGATCACTGCCATGTAGCAGCCCGGTTCCAGTAACTTCACTGTTGATTTTAATGTTTCCATTTTGAATTTTTCCACTCGGATGTATTGGTTTAACGCCTTCAAGTTGAATATTACCCTTAAGGAGCCGTCTGGTTTTGGAGTAAGAAATAGGGTACTGTAGAACCCTTTCCCTACTTGATGACTTGGTACCTCTACTAACACTTTCTTTTCCATAAGGAGGGTGATTTCTTTTTCCATTGTAGCCTGGTTCTTTTTGGCGACCTGAGTTATCTTTAGTCGCTGTGGTGGGAGGTTGAGAAACTTTAGTCGTAGGCCTTCGGATAGTAGATTGGTTACCCACCGTGAGGCGGGCAATGTTTCCCACTTGTGTACAAATTTCCTCAGTCTTCCTCCCACCGGAGACTTGGCGTCATTGACGTTTAGTATCTGATATGGTAGGACCCTTGAAGAGAAATCCTTTCTCCCTTCTCTCTCCCCAAGGCCTGCCTCGGATAGATCTCTCATCTGGTCGACCTCTGCCCCCTCTATTCCTTGCTCCACGAAAGGACGAGCGAGCATCATTCCAACGACGTCTTGAACCATGCGGTAGCGGAAATCGTTTCTTCTTATCCGATGCTTTCTCCAATATTTCATCCAATGCTTTTCCGAACAAGTATTGTCCATCACAGGGGATTGCGCAGAGTTTTACCTTCGACTGGAAGTCTGCCGCCCAGTTTTTAAGCCATAATGCCCTGCGACCTGAGTTAGAAAGAGCGCATGCACGGGCGGCACCTCGCACAGAATCCACCGCTGCATCCGCTAGGAACCCTGCCGCTTTTTGTAGTGACGGTATTACGTCCAATAATTCTTCTCTTGGGCATTTATTTTTTATCTGTTCACTGAGTTCTTCTAACCATTTGACCATGGCCCTAGCGGTGCACGTGGCGGCTACCCCTGGTTTAATTGACCAGGCCAATGCTTCCCAGGCAGATTTTAAAAAAGCATCCGCTTTTTTATCAAGGGGGTCTCTCAAGGCCCCCATGTCCTCGAATGGTAACGCTATTCCTTTAGATGTACTAGCAATGGCGGCATCTAGTTTAGGGGCTTTTTCCCATTCCCCACATATTTCTTCATCAAACGGATATTTCCGTTTTAACGCTTGTGGCACAGACATTTTCATGTTGGGTTTCTTCCACTCTTTTTTAATCAATTTTAATAGATTTCCATGGAAGGGAAAAACTTTACGTTTTTTCCCCTCTAGGTTACTGAACATAGAGTCATGTACCGAAAGATGCTCTTTTGGCGTCTCAACCCCCATGGTAGATCTAATCAATTTTAACAATTTCCCAATGTCTTCAGACAAAACATAAGGGCGACCATATTCCTCGTCCGAGGAATCCAGGTCTGAGCTTTCCGAGATTTTTAACTCCGTCGGTTCACCGTCCGATTCTACGTCACTTTGTGTAGGAGGGGGGGGGGGGGGAGGATGACCTGAACTGACTGGCGTGTTTTGTTTTAACTCCTCTTTAACCGTCGTTTTCACTTCTTGACGAATAACGGCTCTAATATCCTCTAACAAGGACGGCGATTCCTCTGCTACCGTTTTCTGCACACATGAACGGCACAACCTTTTACTGTAATCTCTGGGAAGCGTTTTTTTACACAAAGCACACGCTTTGCTTTTTTTGTTTGGCCGTAGCTTTCCTGCCCTAGGGAGAGGGGAACAGGGAAAAAGGCCATCACTATATGTTTCTTCGCCTTTCAAAGGCACTCACCCACCGACCCCCTGGTACCACAGCGGTCTGCTGGCCTCCCTCCTCTGGCACGCGCTCCTCTGCTCCTTCCATCTCCAGGTGCTGTGAAGCGCTTCTGCAGTGAACACTGCTCATCGGCACGATTGGCTATATGCGAGGGGGGGGTTCAGGGGGGAGAGCGGTGTGCGCGTCTCTGGAGCGACTTCCTCCGGAAGTGTCCAGCACACCGTTTCTCCCGGCGTGTGGCGTCACTTCCGGTGCGACCGGAAGCCGCCCCACTCAGTCGGCGCCAGCGTCGTGGTGGACACGCCCACCCCGGCTCAGCCTCCTGCTCGGAGCGGCCGCCGGGGAGTCCACGGGGGGCGAGACGCGGCCAGGCAGCCCCCAAGAAGCCGGGATGGAGAGCGCGCGCCGCCACGCTCAGCTGCAGTGCCTCCCCATCGGACCTCGGTCTCCAGACCGGCCATCCAGGGGACGATTCCCCACACAGGTACACTGCCCCACAGGCATCCACCTGCAGGAACAGGAAACCAAAACTGAGGGAGAGGTACCGCCCCCCTTCTTTTATCTCTGCTACAGGTTTCCTGTTCCTGGGGGCGGATACCATACTCTCACGGTCGGTGCTGTCATGGTGAAGGGAAAAAATTATAGCTCTCAAAATACGGCGATGCAAAAATTTCTTACAAAAAATTCTTCCAAAAAAAAAAAGCATCTTTTAGTGTGTGACAGAAGCTAAAGATGAAAAAAGGGTATAAATCTGGTATCGCTGTAATCGCACCGATCCGAGGAATAAAGTCGCCTAATCACTAATACCGCACGAGGAACGGCGTAAAAAAGAAAACCAATTCTTCACCTTTTGTGGATTTGTTCATTCTGCCTCCCAAAGATCGCAGTAAGGCGATCACAGTGGTTCACCCCTACATATGGGATATCAGCGTACTCAGGACAAATTGCACATCAACTTTTGGGGTCCTATTTCTCCTGTTACCCTTATAAAAATAAAAATTTTAGCGCAAAAAGGTCATTTTTGTGGAAAAAAATAAGATTTTTTTTATTTTCACGGCTCTACATTATAAACTTCTGTGAAGCCCTTGGGGGTTCAAAGTGCTCACCACACATCTAGATAAGTTACTTGGGGGGTCTAGTTTCCAAAATGGGGTCACTTGTGGGGGGTTTCCACTGTTTAGGCACACAGGGACTCTCCAAATGCGACATGGCGTCCAATCTCAATTCCAGCCAAAAAATTCAAATGGCGCTGCTTCCCTTCCGAGCTCTGCCATGCGCCCAAATAGTGGTTTACCCCCACATATGGGGTATCAGCGTACTCAGGACAAATTGCACAATAACTTTTGGGATCCCTTTTATCCTTTGAAAAATAAAAATTGGTGGTGAAAAGATCATTTTTGTAGAAAAAATATGATTTTTAAATTTTACGGCTCTACGTTATAACCTTCTATGAAGCCCTTGGGGGTTCAAAGTGCTCACCACAGATCTAGATAAGTTCCTTGGGGGGTCTAGTTTCCAAAATGGGGTCACTTATGGGGGGTTTCCACTGTTTAGGTACATCAAGGACTCTCCAAACGCGACATGGTGTCCGCTCTCGATTCCAGCCAATTTGACATTCAAAATCTCAAATGATGCTCCTTCCCTTCTGAGCACTGCCGTGTGCCTAAAGATTGGTTTTCCCCCACACATGGGGTATCGGTGTACTCAGGAGAAATTGTACAACAAATATTGTGGTTCATTTTCTCCTGATACCCTTGACAAAATTTAAAAAATTGTGTCGAAAGAAAAATTTTGGGAAAAAAAGTTAAATGTTCATTTTTTCCTTCCACATTGCTTCAATTCTTGTGAAGTACCTAAAGGGTTAATAAACTTCTTGAATGTGGCTTTGAACACCTTGAGGGGTGCAGTTTTTAGAATGGTGTCACTTTTGGGTATTTTCTGTTATATTGACCCTCAAATTCACTTCAAATGTGAGGTGGTCCCTAAAAAAAATGGTTTTGTAAATTTTGTTGTAAAAATGAGAAATTACTGGTCAACTTTTAACACTTATAACTTCCTAACAAAAAAAATTTTGGTTCCAAAATTGTGCTGATGTAAAGTAGACATGTAGGAAATGTTATTTATTAACTATTTTTTGTGACATATCTCTCTGATTTAATGGCATAAAAATTAAGTTTGAAAATTGCAAAATTTTCAACATTTTTGCCATATTTCTGTTTTTTTCATAAACGCAAGTTATATTGAAGAAATTTTACCACTATCATGAAGTACAATATGTCACGAGAAAATCTCAGAATCGCCAAGATCCGTTGAAGCGTTCCAGAGTTATAAGCACATAAAGAGACAGCGGTCAGAAATGTAAAAATTGGCCTGGTCATTAACCTACAAAATGGCTTGGTCGTTAAGGGGTTAAGGTGTCTCCATTTTATATATACCTGCTGTGTTGTGCCCATGTTCTCCTCACAGATATTCCTCATATTGATTAACTTTCTTGTATTATTTGTGTCAATAAAATTTGTATCTTTTTTGCACACTGTTGCATTTAAGTATCTTTATTGTTATTTATATGCACCAACGAATGTTTTTTTTTTTGACTGCTGCTTTTATAGGTCATATTTCATTGTGAGTTGCCCATGGATTTTTTCCTTATAATGTTGTAGTGATCATTTATAGGTATGATTTTTTCTGCTCTATCTCTACGGAGGGGTAGGATCCTACTGCAATTAAAAACGAATAAGGCTAAGGGGCAGAGTGCTCAGTCAGAAGGCTAATACATTCAAATATCAAAAAGACTGACCGTCACATCCAAACATAAATTAGGTCTGAACAGGTGCTTACCTGGAGTTGCCAACTCCGCCCCTTAGCCTCAGGCGTTTTTAATTGCAGTAGGATCCTACCCCTCCATAGAGATATAGACTTCAGTCTTAAGGTACTGCCACACTTAGCGATCTCGTTAGCGATCTCGATAACGACGCAAGCTAACGAGACCGTTGGTGTGATCGCTTTTAGGTCGCTAGTAGCTGCCAAACAGGAGATCTCATAAACAACTCATCAGCGGTCAGCGATCTCTTTAACGATTTTGGCGGTCGTTAGGATCTGTCATTAGCATGTACTGAGCGCTTCTGATTCATAGGAATTTCCAGCATCGCTCCTGCTCTCTGCGTCCTGCTAGCCTGCTTTGCAACTTCTGCGATCCTCTCTGTGACGCAAAAGAGAACTTACAGATATTGCGATCCACTCCGTGACGCTAAAAACTCATATGCGTCACAAACGAGGTTACTCGTCGTTCGCAAAAGGTGCCAAACACAGCGATATAGGCTCACCAGCGGGACGCCAAAGATCAAAAAACGGTCCAGAACGCTAGTGAACGATCAGCGACATCACAGCAGGGACCACATCGTTGCTACATGCCACACACAACAAGGTCGCTAACGAGATCGCAAAATAGTGACGTTTAAAGTGATCTCGTTAGCGATCTCGCTTAGTGTGGCATACCCTTAAGGCTGGTTTCACACTTGCGGATGGAGGTGCTGCGGAGGGCTGCGTACTTCCTTCGTGAAGCTCCGCCCACCGCCGCACCTCCTCCAGTCAGCTCCGCCTACATCTGCATGCGGCCTGATTACCTATATTTAACATGGGTACACAGGGCCATGCAGATGCCTCCACATGTGTCGTTTTGACGGTGCGGCGACCTGCGCCGAATGCAACATGTTTTATTTTGTTGAAGTCACCGCAGTCAAAACGACTCATGCGGAGGCATCCGCATGGCCGTGCATACCCATGTTAAATATAGGTACTCAGGTCCCATGAAGAACGCATGCAGACATACGCGGAGCTGACCAGAGGAGGTGCGGTGGAGCTTCACGGAGGAAGTACGCAGCCCTCGGCAGCACCTCCATCCACAAGTGTGAAACCAGCCTAAGAGAGGATTCACATTAGGTTCCCAGAGAGATGTAGACTGTATAAGAGAGGATTCACATTAGGTTCCCAGAGAGATTTAGACTGTATAAGAGAGGATTGGCATTAGGTGCTGGCAACGAGAATCGCCTTATCGTGGCTGCCAGGTATAAATGAATTGGCCAGTTTATGCGCTAAGCATTCTCAATTTTTCATATTTCTAGTGCAGTAATGCAATTCAATTTTTATATTTCATGTTTGCATGCTATAGCGCTACAGAGTGCAGCTTTGTTTGATTGTAAATTTATGTGTGGTCAGTAGAAAGGACTGGCACATCACTACAGTAATTCCTTCCAAGTACCATACTTAGGACCCGGGGGCACTCATTACTGGTGGAAGAAAGGCGATTACGGCAGCTAAATAGGAAAGGGTTCTTTACAGTTAGAGCAGACAGACTGTGGAATTCCCTACCATAAGAGGTAGTAATGGCAGACACGATAACAGCTTTTATAACAGGGCTGGATGATTTCCTTGGTGCACATGACATTGTGAGTTAGGCCGGCGTCACACTGGCGACAGAATCGGACGACTGCAATACGATGAAAAATCGTATTGCAGTCTGCCCTATGTTAATCTATGGAGCAGCTCCTAGTATCAGATTTTTTGTGGTCCGTTTTAAACGTCCGTGTGCATTCGCAGCATGCTGCGATTGTCACCGATTGTGGGTCGACTATCGCCAATGCAAGTCTATGGGAGCGATGAAAAATCTGATTACAAACGGACTGCATGTGTGACTTGCGATTAAATCGCATCGGCGTCCTTTAGAAAAGCCGGCAATTCATCCCCGGCTATACTGTAAAATCACACTGACAGCTTTAATAAAGAATAGAAAGAATAGATATACACACATAGAATATATATATATATATATATATATATATATATATATATATATATGTGTCATTGTGACACATAGATATATATATATTTATAGTTCCTAGACTTCTACATACTGTAATAGCCGCTAATTCAATTGCCGGCTTTTGTGAAATCACAGAAGCTGACATGAAATGATACATTGTTTCCACACAGTTAACCATGTCATTTCCTGTATTTTGATATTTGTTTACAACTTACAATTACATGAGTGTATTTGTGCAAAATTTCAGACATGTAGGGGTTAATTAAAGGTGTAAATTCGTTGAAAAAAAATGCGTGGGCTCCCGCTGTATTTTCTCCACCAGACAGACAAAGCAAGCGAGTGGGGGCAGATAATAACAGCCTAGGGAGGGTACATTTTTTTGTGCCCCCCCCTGGCTACTAACATCTGCCCCCAGACACCCCAGAAAGGGCAAATCTATAATTAGATTCGCCCTTTCTGGCACTTTGCCCGTCTATTCCCATTGCCCTGTAGCGGTGGCGAATGGGTTAATAATGTCACCTTAATGTCACCTTAGTATTGAAAGGTGACCTTAAGGCAGGTTAATAATTGAGAGCTGTCAATTAGACAACTATCAATTATTAATCCTATTGAAGTAAACAAAAAAACACACACACACACACACTTTAAGAATAAATAATTTTAATGAAATAAAAACACATTTTTGACCATATTTTATTTTTCTCTTAATCCGTTCGAAGCCCTTGTTCTTCTAAAATAAATATAAAATAATAAAACAATATTATTCTTACCTATCTGGCAATCTGTCACGTCCCACGATGTAATCCTTCACAAAGGGTTAACTAGCAATCAGATAAGCTGTGCAAGTGATCCTGCGTGCTCATCTGATAGCTCCTGAATGAATGAGCTTATCTCCTGCCGACAGGAGAGGATGTGATTCATGAATGAAGCTTAATTGATTGTGTCCACTTTCACCTTAGGTCAGGTCACTGAAGTGAAAGTGGCAATAAATCAATTAAGCTCCATTCATGAATCTATTCCTCTCCTTTCGCTGGGAGAGTAATGGGTATGCCACACTGAACAATATCGCTAACGGGATCGCTAAAAAACGTCACTATTTAGCGATCCCGTTAGCGATGTTGTTCAGTGCGGCAGCTTCCAGCGACGAGCTTCCTGCTGTGATCTCGCTCGTCGCTGGAATCGTTCCGGACCCTATTTTCTCGTCGGCGCTCCCGCTGGGTAAGTATATATCGCTAGTGTGGCACCTTTT
>JARQOD010000005.1:501089831-501250714 GCA_033576555.1 Oophaga sylvatica
GCAATACCTGGATATGATTTGTTTAATAACGTCCAATGTCTGTTAATGCAATCTCTGAAAGCGGGTACATATGGATGATAAGTTGTTATGAATGGTATTCGATTACCACTTTGTCTACCGGTCAATGATTGATTACTCGATGTCATAGTAGTTGGTGATGCTAACGTCAAAGGGTAGCCCCGTCTTACAAATTTGTCAGTCATTTCACTGTGTCTCTGTTTTTTGATAATTGGGTTTGATACTATTCGTTCCACTCTCTGGTGTTGGGACCGTGGTAATGATCTTTTTATGTGTGGAGGGTGACAACTGCTATAATGTAGCAGGCTATTTTTATCTGTGGGTTTGGTATATAGATCTATGTCTATGGTCCCATCCGTGTTCAAGCTTATGGAGGTGTCTAAAAAGTTAATATCCGTCTTACTGTGTTGGCTAGTGAAAGTCAAATTGGGGATGATAGTGTTGATATCATTGATAAATTCATTGAGAGTCAGCTCATCCCCTGCCATATCATGAAGATATCGTCTATAAAGCGTTTCCAAAATTTCACATGTGTATGAAATAGTTCATGTCGGTAAATGTGCCTCTCTTCGAAATTTGCCATATAAATATTAGCATAAGGGCACGCCATGTTCGATCCCATGGCGGTGCCCGTGCGTTGAATGTAAAATTGATCGGCGTAAAGAAAAAAGTTTTTATATAGAACTATCGTCATGATGTCTATGCAAAATTGTATTTGTTGTTCAGTTAATGTTGAAAACTGCATCAAGAATTGTTTAGAGGCTTCAATTCCTCTCTCATGATCTATACTTGTGTACAGACTATTGACGTCGAGTGTCACTAACAAGCAATCTGATGGTATCGGACATATTTCTTTCACTTTTGCAAGAAAGTCAGTAGTATCTTTCAAATAAGATATAATGTGAATCATCAGTGGGGTCAAAATCCGATCAAGTGTAATTGATAAAGGAGAAAGGACCGAGTCTATTGAAGCTACTATCGGCCGGCCAGGAGGCCTCTGAAGGTTCTTATGCACTTTAGGTAAGATATAAAAAACTGGTATTCGAGGATGTTTGTGGATCAAATAATCACCTAACCTGGTATCAATGATACCTGATGATATGTACTTATCAGTCAGGGTCTTAATGTCGTTCTTAATGACATATGTCGGGTCTCTATCTATGGGGGTATATGTGGTCGTGTCGTTCAGTTGATCCATAATTATATTTTTGTAATGGGTTTTATCCATTATCACTATCGCTCCACCCTTGTCAGCTGGCTTAATTATTATATTGGTATTCTCCTGGAGAGATTTAACAGCCGCTATTTCAAGGGGAGATAGATTTCTCTGAACCCTCAATAAACCTTTATTAATGTTCTTCGAGAGAGTGGCAATGTCATTACGGACTAAGGTGATATAAGTCTCTATGGGATGGTATGATCTCGGTGGTTGAAAATTACTGGGTATGTGTAAATTCAAATCTTTCAATGTAAATTGGTCTCTGTTATCAATTATTGTCTGAGTCATAGGTTCATTAATGATATTATTGAAGTGTACCTTAAGTCGTAGAGACCTAAAAAATCTATTTAACTCTTGATCAAATCTAAAGCCGTCGAAAGCGGGAGTTGGACAGAGTGACAATCCTCTTTGTAATACATTATGCTCTAATGGAGAGAGGTTATACGATGAAATGTTATAAACAATTAATGAGTCTCTACCTGGGACCGAGTCCTTATTTGATAATGGTCTGGATTTTGGGCGTCTCTGTCCCCTCCGCGTTGTCCTCTTGTTGATCGATTTCTTCGCTGACCTAAAAAAGAGGAGGTAGAGGGACGTGCAAAAGAATCGTTTTCTGAACCTGATGAGGTTGAGGAATATCCTCGGCGGTAGCCCCGTCGTTCTCTTTGAAAACTGATGTCTCGCCATTTATATACTCGGTCTCTGTGATAGTCCTCTGTGTCTCGGAGGAACTTGTTCTTCTTTCTTTCTTGTAGTTGAGTCCTGAAGTCTTGAATAGATTTATCAGTTTTTAATAAGAATGCTTCATATTTATCCGTCGTCAAAGAGTTGTTAAGTTGTTGTTTGATTGTCGTGATCTGGTCGTCAATCGTCGATAATTCTTTTTGTAAGAATTCTATAGTGAGTATTATAATGTCCATGGAACATTTATTAAGGATACCTTCAAATTTAGTACAAAATTCTGGTTTGTCTTGAAATAAGGTTGGGCGAAGAGAAACACGAAGTCCTCTCGGTATTCTTTTTACTTTGTGATACTCGGCTAATGTCACATAATGCAGTTCCAATGCTGTTTTTCGTCTGAGTTCCCGTTCCAGATCCCTGGATCTAATATCTTCAGCCGGGGTGTGGAGAAATTCTCCAGGGATATTTACTTTGGAAATAATGCTTTCAATCTCAGAAGGCCCGTATGATATCGTGTTAAAGGCCATGAAAAAAAAAAATAAAAAATATACAATGAGAAAAATGAAAAGATTTTTTGGGAGCAATGTTTATACGGCAAAGTTAGGTGCAAAGAGAGACCAATAAGTATATATTTATAATTGAGTGAGGTCTCATGCACACTATATTTTGGTGCTGCTGAGGAAAAAGTATATCAATGTTTATAACAAGCACCTCGAGCACTCTTAAGAAATCGTCCAAGAGATTGATAATTTTGATTTATAATATTTATTTATTTAGGTATTCCAATACTGCACTGAACAAAACAATAAATTCAAAACCCCAACGTTTCGGCCTACATGGCCTTCTTCAGGGGGATTTCCTCTGTAGTAAATGAAATATAATATAACAGGGATATATGTCACAACATACGGAAAATATATATTACATCATATATTTCACATTTCTCATATACTTCTGTTGTACTCAAAGAATAAATGAAAAAATGCTGATGCGTTGTCTAGTTATTTCACATCCAATCATATCTTTACGTAGATATCAAATTATGATTTTTGGATGTCGATATTTCATCATATCATATAGGTGTTACATACTATCATGCAAATGAATAAATAAAATTGAAATAAAAAAACCAGCAACAAATGTCATCAGACAATATATTACCTTCATGAAAGTTGTATGAGTCGTGTTTGGAAAGGATCCGAAACAGATCCGAAATATCATAGACGTGCCTATATCTGATATATAATAGACGGACATATTTGTCTGGTTAAATCATATATAATCCTTTTTGGTTTGAATATCAGATGGTAATGTTTTAATATCAATTTTCGCCTAGGGATTAGTCATATATATTATGTGGACATATATTACCTTTCTATGGGCGGTTATGGGCCATACATTGAATCAATCCTGAGCAGATCCGGAATATTGTAGAAATACCTATGCATTAAATAATGTGTTTCAAATCAAGATATATTTCAAGATATATTTGCCGTATAACCATTAGAACGTGAGCCATCTGCTCAATAGTTACTATAATTATGATTCCTGGGTGATCAGTAAACCAGGAACCCAGACTACTGATGCCGGGATAGGAGACTGAGCACATTACCTGAGGTCTGGGAAGCAGCGTGCAGCAGCGTGTAGCGTGCGTGGTGCAGTCTTGTGACACTCTGAACTAACCGTGCCTAATGCGCTTCTTATGCTCGTGGTGCGATGTGGCGGCGGTGTGACAGCCGTAAAGTGAAAGCCGTAAGTGAAGTCTTCTGTGGCAAGTGGTGAAATTTCGTTGACGTCATGCGCATGCGCATTGGCATCCGGTGTCAGAAGTGGGCACTTAGGTGTAATACATGGGTGATAAGATCAGCATGTGTCACTATAGTTTTTTTGAGATCAGCGATCTCCCCAAATTCCCTAGGACATCTGCAAACAAGGGAAAAGTGAAAATGAATCATTTATATATATATATATGTGTATCAAAAAGAATATGATGTTTGACCATGAAATAAAGATTTATGAGAAAACTTCGTATTCCCTATTTAAGCCCATCGGTTCCAAAGTTTGTAGCGTATAAATCCAAAAGGCTTCCCTAGTTTTTAACTGCTTAATCCTGTCTCCTCCTCTCCTTGAGATAGGTATACTATCTATGACCTGGTATCTTAACTGGGATATGTTGTGTCCCATGGCAAGAAAATGAGCTGGTATGGGTAACATTAGCCTCTTACACCTGATGGTCGATTTATGCTGGGAAATGCGGTCCCGGATATGTTGGGTGGTCTCACCCACATACCCGAGGCCGCATGGACACTTAATTAAGTAAACCACGTATGTGGAATCACACGTAAAAAAATTTTTTATCTGAAAAATTTTTCCTGATCTAGGGTGAGTGAAAGTATTACCCTTTGTAATGTTGGAACATTGTAGACAATGTAAGCACGGGAAGGTGCCTTTTCTCGTGGGGGCAAAAGTTCTCTGCCTATTAATTGTACTCTCTGACCCAATATCAGCTTTCACTAAAAGGCTCCTAAGATTCGGTGGTCTTTTATAACACATCATTGGGCGGTTACTGAATTCTGCAATACCTGGATATGATTTGTTTAATAACGTCCAATGTCTGTTAATGCAATCTCTGAAAGCGGGTACATATGGATGATAAGTTGTTATGAATGGTATTCGATTACCACTTTGTCTACCGGTCAATGATTGATTACTCGATGTCATAGTAGTTGGTGATGCTAACGTCAAAGGGTAGCCCCGTCTTACAAATTTGTCAGTCATTTCACTGTGTCTCTGTTTTTTGATAATTGGGTTTGATACTATTCGTTCCACTCTCTGGTGTTGGGACCGTGGTAATGATCTTTTTATGTGTGGAGGGTGACAACTGCTATAATGTAGCAGGCTATTTTTATCTGTGGGTTTGGTATATAGATCTATGTCTATGGTCCCATCCGTGTTCAAGCTTATGGAGGTGTCTAAAAAGTTAATATCCGTCTTACTGTGTTGGCTAGTGAAAGTCAAATTGGGATGATAGTGTTGATATCATTGATAAATTCATTGAGAGTCAGCTCATCCCCTGCCATATCATGAAGATATCGTCTATAAAGCGTTTCCAAAATTTCACATGTGTATGAAATAGTTCATGTCGGTAAATGTGCCTCTCTTCGAAATTTGCCATATAAATATTAGCATAAGGGCACGCCATGTTCGACCCATGGGATCGAACATGGCGTGCCCTTATGCTAATATTTATATGGCAAATTTCGAAGAGAGGCACATTTACCGACATGAACTATTTCATACACATGTGAAATTTTGGAAACGCTTTATAGACGATATCTTCATGATATGGCAGGGGGATGAGCTGACTCTCAATGAATTTATCAATGATATCAACACTATCATCCCCAATTTGACTTTCACTAGCCAACACAGTAAGACGGATATTAACTTTTTAGACACCTCCATAAGCTTGAACACGGATGGGACCATAGACATAGATCTATATACCAAACCCACAGATAAAAATAGCCTGCTACATTATAGCAGTTGTCACCCTCCACACATAAAAAGATCATTACCACGGTCCCAACACCAGAGAGTGGAACGAATAGTATCAAACCCAATTATCAAAAAACAGAGACACAGTGAAATGACTGACAAATTTGTAAGACGGGGCTACCCTTTGACGTTAGCATCACCAACTACTATGACATCGAGTAATCAATCATTGACCGGTAGACAAAGTGGTAATCGAATACCATTCATAACAACTTATCATCCATATGTACCCGCTTTCAGAGATTGCATTAACAGACATTGGACGTTATTAAACAAATCATATCCAGGTATTGCAGAATTCAGTAACCGCCCAATGATGTGTTATAAAAGACCACCGAATCTTAGGAGCCTTTTAGTGAAAGCTGATATTGGGTCAGAGAGTACAATTAATAGGCAGAGAACTTTTGCCCCCACGAGAAAAGGCACCTTCCCGTGCTTACATTGTCTACAATGTTCCAACATTACAAAGGGTAATACTTTCACTCACCCTAGATCAGGAAAAATTTTTCAGATAAAAAATTTTTTTACGTGTGATTCCACATACGTGGTTTACTTAATTAAGTGTCCATGCGGCCTCGGGTATGTGGGTGAGACCACCCAACATATCCGGGACCGCATTTCCCAGCATAAATCGACCATCAGGTGTAAGAGGCTAATGTTACCCATACCAGCTCATTTTCTTGCCATGGGACACAACATATCCCAGTTAAGATACCAGGTCATAGATAGTATACCTATCTCAAGGAGAGGAGGAGACAGGATTAAGCAGTTAAAAACTAGGGAAGCCTTTTGGATTTATACGCTACAAACTTTGGAACCGATGGGCTTAAATAGGGAATACGAAGTTTTCTCATAAATCTTTATTTCATGGTCAAACATCATATTCTTTTTGATACACATATATATATATATAAATGATTCATTTTCACTTTTCCCTTGTTTGCAGATGTCCTAGGGAATTTGGGGAGATCGCTGATCTCAAAAAAACTATAGTGACACATGCTGATCTTATCACCCATGTATTACACCTAAGTGCCCACTTCTGACACCGGATGCCAATGCGCATGCGCATGACGTCAACGAAATTTCACCACTTGCCACAGAAGACTTCACTTACGGCTTTCACTTTACGGCTGTCACACCGCCGCCACATCGCACCACGAGCATAAGAAGCGCATTAGGCACGGTTAGTTCAGAGTGTCACAAGACTGCACCACGCACGCTACACGCTGCTGCACGCTGCTTCCCAGACCTCAGGTAATGTGCTCAGTCTCCTATCCCGGCATCAGTAGTCTGGGTTCCTGGTTTACTGATCACCCAGGAATCATAATTATAGTAACTATTGAGCAGATGGCTCACGTTCTAATGGTTATACGGCAAATATATCTTGAAATATATCTTGATTTGAAACACATTATTTAATGCATAGGTATTTCTACAATATTCCGGATCTGCTCAGGATTGATTCAATGTATGGCCCATAACCGCCCATAGAAAGGTAATATATGTCCACATAATATATATGACTAATCCCTAGGCGAAAATTGATATTAAAACATTACCATCTGATATTCAAACCAAAAAGGATTATATATGATTTAACCAGACAAATATGTCCGTCTATTATATATCAGATATAGGCACGTCTATGATATTTCGGATCTGTTTCGGATCCTTTCCAAACACGACTCATACAACTTTCATGAAGGTAATATATTGTCTGATGACATTTGTTGCTGGTTTTTTTATTTCAATTTTATTTATTCATTTGCATGATAGTATGTAACACCTATATGATATGATGAAATATCGACATCCAAAAATCATAATTTGATATCTACGTAAAGATATGATTGGATGTGAAATAACTAGACAACGCATCAGCATTTTTTCATTTATTCTTTGAGTACAACAGAAGTATATGAGAAATGTGAAATATATGATGTAATATATATTTTCCGTATGTTGTGACATATATCCCTGTTATATTATATTTCATTTACTACAGAGGAAATCCCCCTGAAGAAGGCCATGTAGGCCGAAACGTTGGGGTTTTGAATTTATTGTTTTGTTCAGTGCAGTATTGGAATACCTAAATAAATAAATATTATAAATCAAAATTATCAATCTCTTGGACGATTTCTTAAGAGTGCTCGAGGTGCTTGTTATAAACATTGATATACTTTTTCCTCAGCAGCACCAAAATATAGTGTGCATGAGACCTCACTCAATTATAAATATATACTTATTGGTCTCTCTTTGCACCTAACTTTGCCGTATAAACATTGCTCCCAAAAAATCTTTTTCATTTTTCTCATTGTATATTTTTTATTTTTTTTTTTCATGGCCTTTAACACGATATCATACGGGCCTTCTGAGATTGAAAGCATTATTTCCAAAGTAAATATCCCTGGAGAATTTCTCCACACCCCGGCTGAAGATATTAGATCCAGGGATCTGGAACGGGAACTCAGACGAAAAACAGCATTGGAACTGCATTATGTGACATTAGCCGAGTATCACAAAGTAAAAAGAATACCGAGAGGACTTCGTGTTTCTCTTCGCCCAACCTTATTTCAAGACAAACCAGAATTTTGTACTAAATTTGAAGGTATCCTTAATAAATGTTCCATGGACATTATAATACTCACTATAGAATTCTTACAAAAAGAATTATCGACGATTGACGACCAGATCACGACAATCAAACAACAACTTAACAACTCTTTGACGACGGATAAATATGAAGCATTCTTATTAAAAACTGATAAATCTATTCAAGACTTCAGGACTCAACTACAAGAAAGAAAGAAGAACAAGTTCCTCCGAGACACAGAGGACTATCACAGAGACCGAGTATATAAATGGCGAGACATCAGTTTTCAAAGAGAACGACGGGGCTACCGCCGAGGATATTCCTCAACCTCATCAGGTTCAGAAAACGATTCTTTTGCACGTCCCTCTACCTCCTCTTTTTTAGGTCAGCGAAGAAATCGATCAACAAGAGGACAACGCGGAGGGGACAGAGACGCCCAAAATCCAGACCATTATCAAATAAGGACTCGGTCCCAGGTAGAGACTCATTAATTGTTTATAACATTTCATCGTATAACCTCTCTCCATTAGAGCATAATGTATTACAAAGAGGATTGTCACTCTGTCCAACTCCCGCTTTCGACGGCTTTAGATTTGATCAAGAGTTAAATAGATTTTTTAGGTCTCTACGACTTAAGGTACACTTCAATAATATCATTAATGAACCTATGACTCAGACAATAATTGATAACAGAGACCAATTTACATTGAAAGATTTGAATTTACACATACCCAGTAATTTTCAACCACCGAGATCATACCATCCCATAGAGACTTATATCACCTTAGTCCGTAATGACATTGCCACTCTCTCGAAGAACATTAATAAAGGTTTATTGAGGGTTCAGAGAAATCTATCTCCCCTTGAAATAGCGGCTGTTAAATCTCTCCAGGAGAATACCAATATAATAATTAAGCCAGCTGACAAGGGTGGAGCGATAGTGATAATGGATAAAACCCATTACAAAAATATAATTATGGATCAACTGAACGACACGACCACATATACCCCCATAGATAGAGACCCGACATATGTCATTAAGAACGACATTAAGACCCTGACTGATAAGTACATATCATCAGGTATCATTGATACCAGGTTAGGTGATTATTTGATCCACAAACATCCTCGAATACCAGTTTTTTATATCTTACCTAAAGTGCATAAGAACCTTCAGAGGCCTCCTGGCCGGCCGATAGTAGCTTCAATAGACTCGGTCCTTTCTCCTTTATCAATTACACTTGATCGGATTTTGACCCCACTGATGATTCACATTATATCTTATTTGAAAGATACTACTGACTTTCTTGCAAAAGTGAAAGAAATATGTCCGATACCATCAGATTGCTTGTTAGTGACACTCGACGTCAATAGTCTGTACACAAGTATAGATCATGAGAGAGGAATTGAAGCCTCTAAACAATTCTTGATGCAGTTTTCAACATTAACTGAACAACAAATACAATTTTGCATAGACATCATGACGATAGTTCTATATAAAAACTTTTTTCTTTACGCCGATCAATTTTACATTCAACGCACGGGCACCGCCATGGGATCGAACATGGCGTGCCCTTATGCTAATATTTATATGGCAAATTTCGAAGAGAGGCACATTTACCGACATGAACTATTTCATACACATGTGAAATTTTGGAAACGCTTTATAGACGATATCTTCATGATATGGCAGGGGGATGAGCTGACTCTCAATGAATTTATCAATGATATCAACACTATCATCCCCAATTTGACTTTCACTAGCCAACACAGTAAGACGGATATTAACTTTTTAGACACCTCCATAAGCTTGAACACGGATGGGACCATAGACATAGATCTATATACCAAACCCACAGATAAAAATAGCCTGCTACATTATAGCAGTTGTCACCCTCCACACATAAAAAGATCATTACCACGGTCCCAACACCAGAGAGTGGAACGAATAGTATCAAACCCAATTATCAAAAAACAGAGACACAGTGAAATGACTGACAAATTTGTAAGACGGGGCTACCCTTTGACGTTAGCATCACCAACTACTATGACATCGAGTAATCAATCATTGACCGGTAGACAAAGTGGTAATCGAATACCATTCATAACAACTTATCATCCATATGTACCCGCTTTCAGAGATTGCATTAACAGACATTGGACGTTATTAAACAAATCATATCCAGGTATTGCAGAATTCAGTAACCGCCCAATGATGTGTTATAAAAGACCACCGAATCTTAGGAGCCTTTTAGTGAAAGCTGATATTGGGTCAGAGAGTACAATTAATAGGCAGAGAACTTTTGCCCCCACGAGAAAAGGCACCTTCCCGTGCTTACATTGTCTACAATGTTCCAACATTACAAAGGGTAATACTTTCACTCACCCTAGATCAGGAAAAATTTTTCAGATAAAAAATTTTTTTACGTGTGATTCCACATACGTGGTTTACTTAATTAAGTGTCCATGCGGCCTCGGGTATGTGGGTGAGACCACCCAACATATCCGGGACCGCATTTCCCAGCATAAATCGACCATCAGGTGTAAGAGGCTAATGTTACCCATACCAGCTCATTTTCTTGCCATGGGACACAACATATCCCAGTTAAGATACCAGGTCATAGATAGTATACCTATCTCAAGGAGAGGAGGAGACAGGATTAAGCAGTTAAAAACTAGGGAAGCCTTTTGGATTTATACGCTACAAACTTTGGAACCGATGGGCTTAAATAGGGAATACGAAGTTTTCTCATAAATCTTTATTTCATGGTCAAACATCATATTCTTTTTGATACACATATATATATATATAAATGATTCATTTTCACTTTTCCTTGTTTGCAGATGTCCTAGGGAATTTGGGGAGATCGCTGATCTCAAAAAAACTATAGTGACACATGCTGATCTTATCACCCATGTATTACACCTAAGTGCCCACTTCTGACACCGGATGCCAATGCGCATGCGCATGACGTCAACGAAATTTCACCACTTGCCACAGAAGACTTCACTTACGGCTTTCACTTTACGGCTGTCACACCGCCGCCACATCGCACCACGAGCATAAGAAGCGCATTAGGCACGGTTAGTTCAGAGTGTCACAAGACTGCACCACGCACGCTACACGCTGCTGCACGCTGCTTCCCAGACCTCAGGTAATGTGCTCAGTCTCCTATCCCGGCATCAGTAGTCTGGGTTCCTGGTTTACTGATCACCCAGGAATCATAATTATAGTAACTATTGAGCAGATGGCTCACGTTCTAATGGTTATACGGCAAATATATCTTGAAATATATCTTGATTTGAAACACATTATTTAATGCATAGGTATTTCTACAATATTCCGGATCTGCTCAGGATTGATTCAATGTATGGCCCATAACCGCCCATAGAAAGGTAATATATGTCCACATAATATATATAGACTAATCCCTAGGCGAAAATTGATATTAAAACATTACCATCTGATATTCAAACCAAAAAGGATTATATATGATTTAACCAGACAAATATGTCCGTCTATTATATATCAGATATAGGCACGTCTATGATATTTCGGATCTGTTTCGGATCCTTTCCAAACACGACTCATACAACTTTCATGAAGGTAATATATTGTCTGATGACATTTGTTGCTGGTTTTTTTTATTTCAATTTTATTTATTCATTTGCATGATAGTATGTAACACCTATATGATATGATGAAATATCGACATCCAAAAATCATAATTTGATATCTACGTAAAGATATGATTGGATGTGAAATAACTAGACAACGCATCAGCATTTTTTCATTTATTCTTTGAGTACAACAGAAGTATATGAGAAATGTGAAATATATGATGTAATATATATTTTCCGTATGTTGTGACATATATCCCTGTTATATTATATTTCATTTACTACAGAGGAAATCCCCTGAAGAAGGCCATGTAGGCCGAAACGTTGGGGTTTTGAATTTATTGTTTTGTTCAGTGCAGTATTGGAATACCTAAATAAATAAATATTATAAATCAAAATTATCAATCTCTTGGACGATTTCTTAAGAGTGCTCGAGGTGCTTGTTATAAACATTGATATACTTTTTCCTCAGCAGCACCAAAATATAGTGTGCATGAGACCTCACTCAATTATAAATATATACTTATTGGTCTCTCTTTGCACCTAACTTTGCCGTATAAACATTGCTCCCAAAAAATCTTTTTCATTTTTCTCATTGTATATTTTTTATTTTTTTTTTCATGGCCTTTAACACGATATCATACGGGCCTTCTGAGATTGAAAGCATTATTTCCAAAGTAAATATCCCTGGAGAATTTCTCCACACCCCGGCTGAAGATATTAGATCCAGGGATCTGGAACGGGAACTCAGACGAAAAACAGCATTGGAACTGCATTATGTGACATTAGCCGAGTATCACAAAGTAAAAAGAATACCGAGAGGACTTCGTGTTTCTCTTCGCCCAACCTTATTTCAAGACAAACCAGAATTTTGTACTAAATTTGAAGGTATCCTTAATAAATGTTCCATGGACATTATAATACTCACTATAGAATTCTTACAAAAGAATTATCGACGATTGACGACCAGATCACGACAATCAAACAACAACTTAACAACTCTTTGACGACGGATAAATATGAAGCATTCTTATTAAAAACTGATAAATCTATTCAAGACTTCAGGACTCAACTACAAGAAAGAAAGAAGAACAAGTTCCTCCGAGACACAGAGGACTATCACAGAGACCGAGTATATAAATGGCGAGACATCAGTTTTCAAAGAGAACGACGGGGCTACCGCCGAGGATATTCCTCAACCTCATCAGGTTCAGAAAACGATTCTTTTGCACGTCCCTCTACCTCCTCTTTTTTAGGTCAGCGAAGAAATCGATCAACAAGAGGACAACGCGGAGGGGACAGAGACGCCCAAAATCCAGACCATTATCAAATAAGGACTCGGTCCCAGGTAGAGACTCATTAATTGTTTATAACATTTCATCGTATAACCTCTCTCCATTAGAGCATAATGTATTACAAAGAGGATTGTCACTCTGTCCAACTCCCGCTTTCGACGGCTTTAGATTTGATCAAGAGTTAAATAGATTTTTTAGGTCTCTACGACTTAAGGTACACTTCAATAATATCATTAATGAACCTATGACTCAGACAATAATTGATAACAGAGACCAATTTACATTGAAAGATTTGAATTTACACATACCCAGTAATTTTCAACCACCGAGATCATACCATCCCATAGAGACTTATATCACCTTAGTCCGTAATGACATTGCCACTCTCTCGAAGAACATTAATAAAGGTTTATTGAGGGTTCAGAGAAATCTATCTCCCCTTGAAATAGCGGCTGTTAAATCTCTCCAGGAGAATACCAATATAATAATTAAGCCAGCTGACAAGGGTGGAGCGATAGTGATAATGGATAAAACCCATTACAAAAATATAATTATGGATCAACTGAACGACACGACCACATATACCCCCATAGATAGAGACCCGACATATGTCATTAAGAACGACATTAAGACCCTGACTGATAAGTACATATCATCAGGTATCATTGATACCAGGTTAGGTGATTATTTGATCCACAAACATCCTCGAATACCAGTTTTTTTTTTTTTTTTATATCTTACCTAAAGTGCATAAGAACCTTCAGAGGCCTCCTGGCCGGCCGATAGTAGCTTCAATAGACTCGGTCCTTTCTCCTTTATCAATTACACTTGATCGGATTTTGACCCCACTGATGATTCACATTATATCTTATTTGAAAGATACTACTGACTTTCTTGC
Source organism: Oophaga sylvatica (assembly GCA_033576555.1). Lineage (NCBI taxonomy): Eukaryota > Metazoa > Chordata > Amphibia > Anura > Dendrobatidae > Oophaga > Oophaga sylvatica. Next base: position 501,103,718 of record JARQOD010000005.1, read on the forward strand.
AAAAGTGAAAGAAATATGTCCGATACCATCAGATTGCTTGTTAGTGACACTCGACGTCAATAGTCTGTACACAAGTATAGATCATGAGAGAGGAATTGAAGCCTCTAAACAATTCTTGATGCAGTTTTCAACATTAACTGAACAACAAATACAATTTTGCATAGACATCATGACGATAGTTCTATATAAAAACTTTTTTCTTTACGCCGATCAATTTTACATTCAACGCACGGGCACCGCCATGGGATCGAACATGGCGTGCCCTTATGCTAATATTTATATGGCAAATTTCGAAGAGAGGCACATTTACCGACATGAACTATTTCATACACATGTGAAATTTTGGAAACGCTTTATAGACGATATCTTCATGATATGGCAGGGGGATGAGCTGACTCTCAATGAATTTATCAATGATATCAACACTATCATCCCCAATTTGACTTTCACTAGCCAACACAGTAAGACGGATATTAACTTTTTAGACACCTCCATAAGCTTGAACACGGATGGGACCATAGACATAGATCTATATACCAAACCCACAGATAAAAATAGCCTGCTACATTATAGCAGTTGTCACCCTCCACACATAAAAAGATCATTACCACGGTCCCAACACCAGAGAGTGGAACGAATAGTATCAAACCCAATTATCAAAAAACAGAGACACAGTGAAATGACTGACAAATTTGTAAGACGGGGCTACCCTTTGACGTTAGCATCACCAACTACTATGACATCGAGTAATCAATCATTGACCGGTAGACAAAGTGGTAATCGAATACCATTCATAACAACTTATCATCCATATGTACCCGCTTTCAGAGATTGCATTAACAGACATTGGACGTTATTAAACAAATCATATCCAGGTATTGCAGAATTCAGTAACCGCCCAATGATGTGTTATAAAAGACCACCGAATCTTAGGAGCCTTTTAGTGAAAGCTGATATTGGGTCAGAGAGTACAATTAATAGGCAGAGAACTTTTGCCCCCACGAGAAAAGGCACCTTCCCGTGCTTACATTGTCTACAATGTTCCAACATTACAAAGGGTAATACTTTCACTCACCCTAGATCAGAAAAAATTTTTCAGATAAAAAATTTTTTTACGTGTGATTCCACATACGTGGTTTACTTAATTAAGTGTCCATGCGGCCTCGGGTATGTGGGTGAGACCACCCAACATATCCGGGACCGCATTTCCCAGCATAAATCGACCATCAGGTGTAAGAGGCTAATGTTACCCATACCAGCTCATTTTCTTGCCATGGGACACAACATATCCCAGTTAAGATACCAGGTCATAGATAGTATACCTATCTCAAGGAGAGGAGGAGACAGGATTAAGCAGTTAAAAACTAGGGAAGCCTTTTGGATTTATACGCTACAAACTTTGGAACCGATGGGCTTAAATAGGGAATACGAAGTTTTCTCATAAATCTTTATTTCATGGTCAAACATCATATTCTTTTTGATACACATATATATATATATAAATGATTCATTTTCACTTTTCCCTTGTTTGCAGATGTCCTAGGGAATTTGGGGAGATCGCTGATCTCAAAAAACTATAGTGACACATGCTGATCTTATCACCCATGTATTACACCTAAGTGCCCACTTCTGACACCGGATGCCAATGCGCATGCGCATGACGTCAACGAAATTTCACCACTTGCCACAGAAGACTTCACTTACGGCTTTCACTTTACGGCTGTCACACCGCCGCCACATCGCACCACGAGCATAAGAAGCGCATTAGGCACGGTTAGTTCAGAGTGTCACAAGACTGCACCACGCACGCTACACGCTGCTGCACGCTGCTTCCCAGACCTCAGGTAATGTGCTCAGTCTCCTATCCCGGCATCAGTAGTCTGGGTTCCTGGTTTACTGATCACCCAGGAATCATAATTATAGTAACTATTGAGCAGATGGCTCACGTTCTAATGGTTATACGGCAAATATATCTTGAAATATATCTTGATTTGAAACACATTATTTAATGCATAGGTATTTCTACAATATTCCGGATCTGCTCAGGATTGATTCAATGTATGGCCCATAACCGCCCATAGAAAGGTAATATATGTCCACATAATATATATGACTAATCCCTAGGCGAAAATTGATATTAAAACATTACCATCTGATATTCAAACCAAAAAGGATTATATATGATTTAACCAGACAAATATGTCCGTCTATTATATATCAGATATAGGCACGTCTATGATATTTCGGATCTGTTTCGGATCCTTTCCAAACACGACTCATACAACTTTCATGAAGGTAATATATTGTCTGATGACATTTGTTGCTGGTTTTTTTATTTCAATTTTATTTATTCATTTGCATGATAGTATGTAACACCTATATGATATGATGAAATATCGACATCCAAAAATCATAATTTGATATCTACGTAAAGATATGATTGGATGTGAAATAACTAGACAACGCATCAGCATTTTTTCATTTATTCTTTGAGTACAACAGAAGTATATGAGAAATGTGAAATATATGATGTAATATATATTTTCCGTATGTTGTGACATATATCCCTGTTATATTATATTTCATTTACTACAGAGGAAATCCCCCTGAAGAAGGCCATGTAGGCCGAAACGTTGGGGTTTTGAATTTATTGTTTTGTTCAGTGCAGTATTGGAATACCTAAATAAATAAATATTATAAATCAAAATTATCAATCTCTTGGACGATTTCTTAAGAGTGCTCGAGGTGCTTGTTATAAACATTGATATACTTTTTCCTCAGCAGCACCAAAATATAGTGTGCATGAGACCTCACTCAATTATACCTTTAAGCCTTGTACATTATTTTTGTATTTTTACTCTGACTGCAAATCCATTGTAATTACGTTGTATAGCTTTACTGTATATTTCTGTAATTATCTAGTGCGCTCTTAAGGCGATTAAACCATAAAATTAATCTTGGGCTGATGCTTTTACTCTGATCACGAATCTTAGAATACCCAGTGGGTAACAGGACAACCTCCCCGGTGGCCATTTGCTCTAGGTGCAGTTCCCATACTGACCTGAGAGACAAAGGGGGCGCCGGAGAGCTGTACCTGTGGAGTTACGTCCCATTGGTGGCGTGGGAGGAAGGGGGTCGTCCCTCACATTTGGTAGCGGCGGTGGGATCAGAAGCTGTGATACCCGGGCTACCGTGTGGCGGTCGGCTGAGTTCCTCACAGAGAGTTTCTCAGACTCCATTTAAATACAATAGTAGAAAAACGTATCCATATAAAATGACTGTTCAAACCAAGCCCAGGCACTTGATACACCCTTGACATGGCCACACAATTTAATGAACATTTCCACCTATTTCTTTTCCATCCCATTTTCACACCCTCTCACTTGATTGACAGCTCTGATTTTATAGGTGCCGGTATGCGGGCAGAAATAGATGGAAAACAAGTAGTTAGGAAGGTGCAGTGAAATGCTCAGGCACGTCAAAAGTGTGCCAAGAGATTGTGCTTGGTTTGAACAGTCACTTTGTTCTGAGACACTCATATAATGAAAAAATGCTGATTAAAAAAACACACACATTTTGCACGCTTTTTTTTTTTTTTTTTTTCCCATTCAATATTGTGGGTAAAAACACTGAAAGATTTGACATGCAGATATGAAACTGCTTCAAATCTCCAAGGAAAAACTATCACCTATCCTTAGAAGTGCTGAAAATAAGCCGAGTACAGCACTAAATTATCTCCAGTGTTTCCATTAAGCATAAATGAAGCAGCAGTGTGCACAACTGACCTCTGCTCCATTCTGCCAGGGCTTGGGATCAGTGGCGGACACAGCGATCAAACTTTTCTTTTTTCTCCCTATAGATGGGGAGTAATTTTCAAACTAGTACTAGTACCCCTTTTAAGATAAGCATTTTGAGCTCAGCTGGACCTTGACTCATAAAATGATAATTTTTAACTTCAGAAAGGGAAACTTTCAAAATGATACAGCCATTCTGAAATTGTTTTTCAAAGTAAGTAAACCAATCCCTTCAGGTCAAGATGTCTGTGTTAATGTTTGTATTTTGAAATTTGGTCACAGATCCTCTTTATTTTACTTGGGATATAGGGTGATGAGACTTCTGTGGTTACAAGGTTGCACATTCACTCACTACATTTCTAAATCAGGATAATTGGTTATCTTTGATATTAGATTGGAAAAACAAGATGTACGGCAGTCTTCTTACCTCAGCATCCCTGGTATCTCCAGAATTCGAGCTTACGGACAGGGTGGACAGCCTCTTTTTACCTCAGCACCCTTAGTATCTCCAGTATTGGATCATACAGACAGGGTGGACAGCAGTGTGAGCAGCTTCTGCTTACCAGAGCACCCCTGATATCTCCAGTATTAGATCAGACCATGTGTCTCCTGCATGTATCCTATTAAACTTTTAAGAACAGGTTTCTGTCAGTGTATTGTAAAGGGAATCTTTGTGAACTAGGACCGTAATTGGTATAGTACACTAGAGGGAATCTGTCAGTAGGATCAACCCTTCTAAGCTGTCTATATGGGCATGTATTGTATAGAAAATTGAAAAAAATGATATCTTGATAGCTGCGATCCGATATTTCCAGGACGTCCCTCATGACAACACTCCAGGAGGTAGTCCTTCTCATACTCTAGGGACAGTAAACCACAAGAGATAAACCTCCCCCCACCTCACCTTCAGTGGTTTTTCCTGTCCATAGCCGGACATACGCAGGAGGGGAGGCACATTAGTGCAAAGATTTACTGGGTGAGTTCAGGACGATTCGGGGGGATCCATCTATTCCCTTCTGAAAGTGAAGAGGCTTGTGACAGATACCTCTCTGGGTAGGGGTTCCTCAGCCAGGTCAGTAGAGCGGGGAAGTGGCTCCTGGCTTTCCTATGTGGAGGGCTCTCTGCAATACGCTTTGGCTTCCCCCAGGGCGCACATCCATTGATGCGCGTAGCGTGTGTTCTAAGGTGGAATGCATTTCCGGTTTACAGCGGCATCCAGGATGCTCTGCCGGCGCTTGTGCGTTCCTGGGTGGAAGGCACTTCCTGTTGCAAGAGCACTTGAAACTATTAGTGCAGCATGCGTTCCATCGCGGAATGCAAGTGATTATGGAAGGGGATCGTGCCATGCACCTGGAAGACAAGGGTCTGGTTCTTCCTCCAGGAAGAAAGCTAGAAGATATGACATGCAGCAACAAACTACCTTCAATGCATAAGAAGCAGTTATGTGTGGACTGCTTCATGAAAATCCTAAAGGGTAACAAATCTCATTTATGGCCGACATGAGATCCATGATCAGGGAGGAAGTACAAAGAAAAGTCTCCAACCTTGTTGACGCTCAAACAGTTAAGGGCGTATTCCGACATACGAGGGCTAGACAGGAAATGGATTAATCATCAGATAAGGAAGAATGTTCTTACTATTCTGACCAGGATCTGGAAGGTGAATAGGTTAGACATCAGATCCCCTCAGAAGAGCGAAAAAAGTATTATTTCTCATCTGAGGAGACTGATGATTTATTATGTGCAGTACAGACCACCATGAAGGTTGAGGAGACTCGAGGAGCTCGCCCAATACAAGACAAGATGTTTGGAGAACTGAGAACATATAATACCAAGGCCATGATCTTAGAGGAATGGGAAGATGCAGAGAAGAGGCTTGTCATTCCCAAATACTTCAGAGCCAGTCTCCCCTTCTAATCCAGAGTAAAGGGTATGCCACACTAAACGAGATCGCTAACGAGATAGCTAAAACGTCACTATTTAGCGATCTCGTTAGCGACCTCGTTGTGTGTGGCATGTAGCAACGATGTGGCCCCTGCTGTGATGTCGCTGATCGTTCACTAGCGTTCTGGACCGTTTTTTGATCGTTGGCGTCCCGCTGGTGAGCCTATATCGCTGTGTTTGGCACATTTTGCGAACGACGAGTGACCTCGTTTGTGACGCATATGACAGCGGCGCAGGCGGGACTAGGGTTTTTAGCGTCACGGAGTGGATCGCAATATCTGTAAGTTCTCTTTTGCGTCACAGAGAGGATCGCAGAAGTTGCAAAGCAGGACGCAGAGAGCAGGAGCGATGCTGGAAATTCCTATGAATCAGAAGCGCTCAGTACATGCTAATGACATCCTAACGACCGCCAAAGTCGTTAAAGAGATCGCTGACCGCTGATGTGTCGTTTATGAGATCTCCTGTTTGGCAGTTACTAGTGACCTAAAAGCGATCATACCAACGATCTCGTTAGCTTGTGTCGTTATCGAGATCGCTAACGAGATTGCTAAGTGTGGCAGTATCTTAAGTCAAGGTTTGGTAAGAGATCCCAAAAATTGACATTCCTATGGCTAGAGTGGCAAGGAAGACCTCATTACCCTTTGAAGACTCTTCATGTCTCCCGGATGCTATGGCTAGAAAGGCAGAGGTTTTGCGAAGAGTCTGGGAGGCATCAGCTGCCATCATCAGGGCTAACCTAGCCGCCACCTCTGTAGCCAGGTCCATGTATTTGCGAATTGGCGAAGGGAGGTTGTATTGGAGTCCCTTCCCATGCTAAAAGATGGGCGTTTATGGCGGATGCTTTGGCAGAATCAGTGAGGTTTGCAGACAGAAAAACGTCCTTGCTAATTCAGCTAAGCTGGCAATCTGATTAAAAACCTGGTCTGGGGATAGTCATTTGAAAAGCAGACTCTTCACATCCTGTGTTCAGGGTTCCATGTGTTTGGACCCATGTTAGATGAGATACTAGAAAGGGCTTCCAACAACAACAACAAAAAAGATTTCCAAGAAGAAAGGACAAAGCGATATCATTCCTTTAGTAGGTCCTGTCCGTCCCAGAGACAAGAATTCAAAGGGAAAGGTAAAACGGGAAGCTGGAGTTACCCCAAGGGAGGTACCCAGTTTAGTTCAGGCCCATCAGGAAGACTTTGATGCCAGGGAAGTCGGCGTGAGGCTTTGATTCTTTCTAGGGGGCATTGGCAGGCTATCTCAGAGAATCAGTGTATTCTACAGACTGTAGGGAATGGCTACAAGATAGAATGTACTCCGCCCCATCCATAAAAGTTTTGTCAAACTGTTCCTCAGTCTACAACCTTCCTAAAAAGACTCTTGGGGGACTTCAAAGATCTCATATCGTCCGGAGCAGTCGTTCCCGTACCTCACTAGGAGATGACCCTCAGGAAAGTATCTTACCATTATAAATCTACCAGTGTATCATGTACAGAAAGTTAAAAATGGAAACTATAAAATCAAGTATCCCGTTAATAAGAGAGAATTCAGTGATGTGCATCTTGGATCTGAAAGATGCATATTATCATGTGGTCATCCATCTCACTTGCCAACGGTTCCTGAGGTTTGCATTACAACATCAGGGGATAATATATCAGTTCCAGTGCCTTCTGTTCGGCCTGTCTGCGGCCCCTCAGATATTTACAAAACTAATGACAGAGATTGTGGCGTTTTTTGGGGGGATAATTATCGTCCCATACTGGGACGATCTTCTCTTGGTGGCGGACTCTGTGCTTCATCTCAATTATCATCTCTCAGACTGTCATCACTCTAAAAAAAATCTAGGCTGGTTGATCAATTGGGAAAAATCCAATTTAGAGCCAGACACATGGAAGGTGTTTCTGGGAGTTCGCCTGGATTCCCATTTCAGAATATCCTTTCTTCACCCGGTAATTGTGCAGGAAGCAGTTCTAAAGGCCCCGTCTCACATAACGAGATCGCTGCTAAACAGCGATCTCAGCAGCGATCTCGCTATGTCTGACATGTACCAGTGATCAGGCCGCAGGTCGTGTCAGAAAATGCCTGGACTTTTTTTTTGATCGCTGGTCTTCCGCTGGCAAGCACGCATCGCTGCGTGTGGCAGGCAGGAGACCAGCAATCAGCTGGTAACCAAGGTACACTTTGGGTATCCAGGCGCTGGGCTGTGCCTGGAAACCCGATGTGTACGTTGGATACCAGCGCGCTGCTGCAGGGGAGCTGGTAACCAAGGTACACATCGGGTTACCAGGCACTGCGCAGCACCTGGAAACCCGAAGTGTACCTTCGTTACCAGCTCCCTGCATCAGCGGGCTGGTATCCAACGTACACTGCGGGTAACTAGGCGACGTTACCCGCAGTGTCGCTGTCCTGATCGCTGCCTGTTTGGCAGCTCAGCAGCGATCATGTAGCGACACACCAGCGATCCTGATCGTTGTCGGGATCGCTGGTGTGTCGCTATGTGAGACGGGGCCCTAACTGCCAGGAACAAACAACCATCTGGACTGTAGAGGAAGATGATTATATCTACGAGACTGAAGACTTCACTATCATGATGGACGTCTCATACAAAGCTCCATGGATTCTTTCCCCATGCGTCCTAGTTAATATCTTCGCAAGTCAGTTAAGTTGGGGAACCGAAATAGGTCGCTACTTTCAGGGGGCATGGTCTCCAAAAATTAGAAAAAGTTCATCCAGCTACAGAGAACTAGGAGCAGTATAAGATACTCTTCAGAGGTGGCAGGTCCATCTGAAAGGCTGACATGTGAAAATCCTGTCGGACGTCACAGCACTTTTTTTTTTTTTTATATCTGTCATCAAGGAGGTCTGAATGGGCAGCTTCTGCAGGCTCTGGCCTTACAGATCTTTCAGTGGGCAGAAAGAACTGTCCTTTCTGTTTCATCAGTCCATCTAAAAGGTTCTCAAAACAAGGTGGCAGGTTGATTAGACTTGTTTGCAACCTGGAAACACGTGAAGGTGGCAAACTTCTTCTCCATGAATCCAGAGGACAACTCGGAAAGGGTGGACGCCTTGTCTAAAAGCTAGGACAGAGATTCACTGTATGCTTTCCCACCTTTTCCATTAATGCCAAGGGTCCTGAGAAAATCCATGAATATCAGGCTACTGCAATACTGTTTGCCCCCTTCTGGCCGAGAAGAAGTCCCCCCTATTAGATCACATGGCTCTAGAGGATCCAGTTCCCCTTCCAGAGAGCTTCTGTCTCAAGGTCCACTGCTACATCAGGATATACACCTACTATGCCTGACATCCTGGATCCTGAGAGGCCGAACTTAATGTCGCAAGGTCTGTCTGATCCAGTGATCACAACTATGCAAGTAAGTAGAAAACCGGTAACTTCTGCTATTTCTTCTTAAATCTGAAAGAAGTTTTGCTGTCATTTTTGGGAATCTATTATTGACTCCTCCCACCCGGACATTCCCAAGATCCTAGAATTTCTAAAGCCGGGATTCGAAAACGGGTTAAGGACTAGCATATTGAGAGTTCAGATTTCTGCTCTAAGCGCCTTTTTAGACTAGCCGCTGGCAAACCATCCCTGGGTTGCTAGGTTCTCTAAAGCAATCAGCAGACTAAAGGGTATGCCACACTAAACAAGAACGCTAACGAGATCGCTAAAAAACGTCACTATTTAGCGATCTCGTTAGTGACGTTATTGTGTGTGGCATGTAGCAACGACGTGGCCCCTGCTGTGATCTCGCTGATCGTTCACTAGAGTTCTGGACCGTATTTTGATCGTTGGCGTCCCGCTGGTGAGCCTATATCGCTGTGTCTGGCACCTTTTGTGAACGATGTGCGCTGTTTTTTACATCGCAATGACCGCTAAAGTCGTTAAGGAGATCGCTAACCGCTTATGCTTCGTTAACGAGATCGTCCAGTTTGGCAGCTACTAGCGACATTAAAACGATCGCATTAGTATGCGTCGTTATTGTGATCGTTAGCGGGAATGTGTGTGGCAGTACCTTAAGGCCCACAGTTAGAAAGTCCGTGCCCTCATGGGACCTAAACTTGGTGCTAAATTCTCTATGTAGATCTCCCTTTGAGCCAGGAAGACGTCAACATCAAAATGCTTTCAACGAAGCCTAGTTTCTTGGTAGCAGTCACCTCAGCAAGGAGAGTTGGAGAGATCCAATTCTTATCAGTAAGAGATCCCTATCTTCATATTCTAGAAGATCGCATAGTGCTTAAGCTTGACCCAACCTAAACCAGGAGATCATTCTACCTTCCTTTTGCCAGCATCCAAGAAACAATGGAGAAAACATTGCATTCACTGGATGTAAGGTGGTCGGTTCTAAACTACGGAAGCTTGGAGACAAGATTCAAACCTCTTTGTTAAGTTCTCAGGCAAGAACAAAGGCAAAAAGATCTCAAAATCAACATTAACCGGTTGGATCACATCCATTTCCCCGGCATATGAATCAGAAGGGAGAACTCCACCATAGGACGTTAAGGCACATTCAATGTGAGCAATCTCTTCTTCTTTGGCTGAGAGGTCAGGAGACTCAGTGGACCAGATATGTAGATCTGCAACATAGTCTAGCCTAAGCACCTTTTGAGGACGTTTTGGAAATGAGGAATTAGTCCTACCGTTAATTGTATTTCCATGAGCCCATCATGACAGCACCCTTAGATTCCCTCCTCTGAATTTCTTGTACTTACAGTTAGGTCCATAAATATTTGGACAGAGACAACATTTATCTAATTTTGGTTCTAGACATTACCACAATGAATTTGAAACAAAACAAATCAGATGCAGTTGAAGTTCAGACTTTCAGCTTTCATTTGAGGGTATCCACATTAAAATTGGATGAAGGGTTTAGGAGTTTCAGCTCCTTAACATGTGCCACCCTGTTTTTAAAGGGACCAAAAGTAATTGGACAAATGACTCCAAGGCTATTTCATGGACAGGTGTGGGCAATCCCTTTGTTATGTCATTCTCAATTAAGCAGATGAAAGGGCCGGAGTTGATTTGAGGTGTGGTGTTTGCATTTGGAAGGTTTTGCTGTGAAGGAAACATGTGGTCACAGGAGCTCTCCATGCAGGTGAAACAAGCCATCCTTAAGCTGCAAGAACAGAAAAAAACCCATCCAAGAAATTGCTACAACATTAGAAGTGGCAAAATCTACAATTTGGTACATCCTGAGAAAGAAAGAAAGCACTGGTGAACTCATCAATCCAAAAAGACCTGGGAGCCCACGGAAGACAACAGTGGTGGATGATCGCCGCATACTTTCTTTGGTGAAGAAGAACCCGTTCACAACATCAACTGAAGTCCAGAACACTCTCAGTGAAGTAGGTGTATCTGTCTCTAAGTCAACAGTAAAGAGAAGACTCCATGAAAGTAAATACAAAGGGTTCACATCTAGATGCAAACCATTCATCAATTCCAAAAATAGACAGGCCAGAGTTAAATTTGCTGAAAAACACCTCCAGAAGCCAGCTCAGTTCTGGAAAAGTATTCTATGGACAGAAGAGACAAAGATCAACCTGTACCAGAATGATGGGAAGCCAAAAGTTTGGAGAAGAAAGGGAACGGCACATGATCCAAGGCACACCACATCCTCTGTAAAACATGGTGGAGGCAACGTGATGGCATGGGCATGCATGGCTTTCAATGGCACTGGGTCACTTGTGTTTATTGATGACATAACAGCAGACAAGAGTAGCCGGATGAATTCTGAAGTGTACCGGGATATACTTTCAGCCCAGATTCAGCCAAATGCTGCAAACTTGATTGGACGGCGCTTCATAGTACAGATGGATAATGACCCCAAGCATACAGCCAAAGCTACACAGGAGTTCATGAGTGCAAAAAAGTGGAACATTCTTCAATGGCCAAGTCAATCACCAGATCTTAACCCAATTGAGCATGCATTTCACTTGCTCAAATCCAGACTTAAGAGGGAAAGACCCACAAACAAGCAAGACCTGAAGGCTGCGGCTGTAAAGGCCTGGCAAAGCATTAAGAAGGAGGAAACCCAGCGTTTGGTGATGTCCATGGGTTCCAGACTTAAGGCAGTGATTGCCTCCAAAGGATTCGCCACAAAATTTTGAAAATAAAAATATTTTGTTTGGGTTATGTTTATTTGTCCAATTACTTTTGACCTCCTAAAATGTGGAGTGTTTGTAAAGAAATGTGTACAATTCCTACATTTTCTAACACATATTTTTGTTCAACCCTTCAATTAAACGTTACAATCTGCACTTGAATTCTGTTGTAGAGGTTTCATTTCAAATCCAATGTGGTGGCATGCAGAGCCCAACTCGCGAAAATTGTGTCACTGTCCAAATATTTCTGGCCCTGACTGTATGTGCAATTAACATTTGTGTGAGAGAATTCAATAAAATTAAGTTGCATCCATCCTGGTGTGGTTATTAGTAAAACACTGAGGGTGGTGCGGGGCTTTTAACCTCTCTTGTGTTTCCTGTTGCTAGAGGATAAGGACTACCTCCTGGTGTACTATCATGATGGACTCCTGGAAATACAATTACTGGTAGGACTAATTCCTATTTTTATTCCTGAGAAATCCACATTTTTCTTAATATGTAAATGAGATGTTAAGATCTATGGGCCGGACACAGATCTCCCTGATAATCTAAAAAAAAAAAAAAAAAAATGGTGAAGCGGTAGCGAAACGCTCGTTGGAGTGGTGTGTGTGTGTGTGTGGCAGTGGAGTGCCAGACTGGTTGGTATTTTATTTGCCATATATTGTTACTTTTGCACTATTGCACTTTATCTTATTTACTATGATTGACTGACTTTTGCATATATACTTCACCCATGTGCACTTTATTATTGGGAATTAACTATTAATATTTTTTTTTTCATCATTTTACTTATATATTTCCCATCAACTTATTTAATTGATTTGTCACATGGTTGTATAATATTGAATTATTTTCTCTTCTGCACTTTCACTTTTAGTGTGAAATAGTATATACCTGTATTTATGTATTTTGCTTATATATGGTATTTACTTGTGAGATTGATTTGTCTGCCATTCCAAGCCCCTCACATCACAGTTATATGATATGTTTTTATATTATTTTTTTAATAAAGATTTTTTTTAATATAATTCTTGTCTACATCATTTTTTGATTTAGGTTTTTGTGTAATCTATTTTTATTAATAAAGCTATATATATTTTTAATATAATGGTGTTTTTTTATACCTTTCTTTGTATTACTCCCTGATAATCTGCCTCCAGAGCTTATTTTACATGAAAGTAAATGAGACATGTGTGAGTGACAGTCTCCTGATCTACATGCATCACACTGGTAGGTCCCCTTTTTCTGTAAGATAGATGTGGATTTCTCTGGAATAAGATTTCAAGGTATCATTTTATTTAGCTTCCTAGGACCTAATTGCCCATATAGACGGCTTGGGGGGTTGATCCTACCGACAGATTCCCTTTAATGTACTATAGCAATTACTTTCCTAGTTCAACATAGTAGTGACTTACTAATATTTCAGGATTTTTTTTATTTATTTTCTATTCTGGGAGAACCTTTTTAACTTCTATCCAACCTTAAATTTTAGGCTCATTAGTCCTTAATACTGTAGCCCGATACAATCCTGTCCTTTATAGACATCGCAGCAGAATTATCTTTCTAGAAAACCTTAAACTGATGTCGTTGTTGGAGATGAACCTGTGAGGACAGACAATCAATAAGCACAGATGCCTCGGCGGCCGCATTCTGGGACATATTTACCACCACGCTGGGTTCTAAGTCTTGTCAGAAGTCATCCACACTTGTTCCATCCCCGGCACTAAACCTAGTAATATATCACACACCGAAATAACGGTACACAATGCACCGTGATTGGAATTTCCATGTGGGTCTATATAACTGCATTATGACTCTTAATTTTGCTCGGAGAGTGGACGTTTTTAGGCTTCTGTTTGCGCATAATGTCTGATATCTGTATGTTATTACCCCAGTAAAATATGTGTGTGCAGGAGCGTTGGTACTAAACATGACCGAAGCTGACTCATAATGTGATGTATGGCCCCAGATACTGCCGGCTGCTTGGAATAATGCCATAGACTATTGGGAAAGGAAAATAACTCTGCATGTGTGGCTGATACATGGGATGGTGTATTTTTCTGCTTATGTTGGCTGTTCTTATCAGCACTATATTTATAGGAGCTATTTATTTTAAGGCTTGCGTGGTTGGTGAATTCATTGCCTTGTTCTGCTTTTCTTCGCAGGAAACTGTAGAAAGATTAGTCCAAGCTGACGTGTGTGAGGAGGCGCTGGTAAGAGAGACATCACACTTTTTGATATAACCTTACAACTGCTATATAAGAATAACAAAAACAGCGGTCAACGCTAAAACCACAGCAGCACCTGTGCCAGGAGTCAGCGCAGTGAGTGATGGTCAAAGCACTGGCATTACAAAAAGCAAGTCACTGTCCATCTAATATGGGGTTAATATATCTGTAACATCCGGTACTTGCGATAGGTGTTTATGTGTTATTTATTATTAAAAGTATTATTATATAATTTTGATCCTGCTCCTTTCCATTCCTGAGATATGGTCGTCTCTTTCATGGGTGTAAAACTAGTCTCTTTAGCCAGGTGGGTGTGGCTCTCAACGCTACCTCAGGAGTCTTACTTAGGACCACGCCCAGTTGGCTAAGGAGAGTAGATTTATATACAGGAAAGATGAGGCCATATCTCAGGAATAGAGAGGCGCAGGAACAAAAAATAAAAAATGTCATATTCAGAACAGCGGCGGTTAGACAAGGTAAACTCAAATGACAAATTTATGGTAAGTGGCAGATGCTCGTTAAGATTCTCTTTCTCATACTGAGTCCTTAACCGTGCAGAAGAGCCAAACGGTGTAGGAGATGAGCTTTGTTACACAGGATATTTTGTAAATGGCTGATTTATAGGGACCTGCATCCGTGTTGGGAAATGGGCTCAACCATGCGCTGCTGGCAGTGCAGAGTTGGCTGAACATGGCTTCTATGGAAAAGAGTGGAGAGCGGCGCATGGCCAGTCACTTTTGATTCACACCAGTGTGTTTTTAGATACAAGACCCATGTCCTTCATATATTTAGGGCAGAAATATCCGAGCTACAAATACTCCTATAATATCTGCCACTTAATAGTCATCTCGGGTCCTATATCCAGTGCTTACAGGAGTCTCAGAAGATTAGAGGTGGTCCATCTTTTTGGGGACATCTTTTTTTTTTTTTTCCGACTTAAATGCGTGTATTTGGCGCTAAAAATTATTTTTGCTACTAGGTTTTCTTTAAAAAAAAAAAAAATCACCATTTGGCTCCGGGCTGTGGAGTCAGTAAGCCAAACCTCCGACTCCAACTCCGACTCCTCAATTTCCATGACACCGACTCCAACTCCGACTCCACGACTCCGACTTCCTCATACCAGGGCTGTGGAGTCGGTAAGCCAAACCTCCGACTCCAACTCCGACTCCTCAATTTCCATCACACCGACTCCAACTCCGACTCCACCAAAATGGGCTCCGACTCCACAGCCCTGATTTGGCTATTACTGACTTTGATTCTCTGGACATTCTATATTGTTGTAGCCATTGGTCATAAATTAGTTGGGAGGAGCTCAGAAAAAGACAAATAAGAGTTAAAAACCGTTAGATGTCATAATGAGGTAACTGTTACGTTCTCAGTTAACTCATTCTGGAGCCAGCAAAAGAACCGTGCAACAACACAAACTATAGAAGGTGATCCGTGCAGACTTTTTTTCTTTTTTATTTTATGAAACTCAATTGCAAAAAAAATGTTTTTTAGTCCCAATTACTTAAATCTAAGTTGAAAAAACATAAATTATCCCCAATGGTGGGCAACCACTTTTAAGATGTCTGAGCTAATATAAGCCGATTAGCAGCCTTTTTCCAAATGCGGTCAGGCTGCTCTGTGTTCAGACGATGGGTCGACCATGTAATAGTCAGTCCTTCAGAGCAGAGATTACTTACAGAATGGCTATGACCCCTCTGTTTTAGCCAGTGAAGTTGGGTCCCTGCTATGATAATTGTCAACTTGACTTTCCATTTTGAATAATATGATATTATGACATATCATCGTGCCTGTGCCATGCTGCAATGACTGTCACACCAGACGTACTAATCAGAAGTGGCGCTGGGGAGGTGGTTTACAGGGCTCTGGATTAGTGACTATAGATGTCACCGCTAGAGCCGGGTACTGCAAATCTTTTTGTATATTTATATTATTTTGATAGATTATATTATAGTATTAAATTGGTGTCTCATAAAGTTGTCCAGCATAGACCACTGCACAGTTGTACATAAGACACTTTGCCGTTGCCATCCAGCTTAACTACTTTTTTTATTTTTACTTTTTAAAAAAAAAAAAAAAGTCTTATGTTTTTATCTTGCAGAAACGCTGTGCGGAGTCTGAAGTCCCGACAATAAATGTAATAGCTGATGAAGAATTTCTACCTTTTGGGGATAATACATTTGACCTTGTTGTCAGCAGCCTAAGGTATGACTTATCCCATGATAGATGATTTGTACACGTTAATGCGTCATCTCGCCATCGTACCATGTTCACAGTTCCTAAGAATGGAACTTAACTGGTGTAAGCCATTGCCAGAAATGTACTCCTCTCAGTGACTGGAGTAAGTTTTGCCCATGAGAGTAACTTTTCATTAATTTGAATGGCTGACAAGGCTATACCCCGTCACTCCGCTATACACCAGTTTTGGCAGAGCTGCTTGAAACTGAAGTATAAATGCTAAAAGTTGCAGTATTTTTTTCTCAGCCCCAAAGTTGAGCAAAATATTGGAAATTATTAAGGTGCACGATTCTTGCATAAATACTTTAATAAATTGGACCCTTGGTCTCTAATTTTCCAGGGTTCCCTGATTCTCTAGTGGCTCATGTCACCTCTGTCAGTAACCAGACCCTTCATTATTACTGGCTTCCTCTAAAGTTCTACCTCTTCTTACGTGAACCAGCACCTCCAGTCTTCATGGTGACCTTTTTCTGCTATCTTTGCTCCTCTGGCTCATTTGCCTCTGCCTCTTTTTGCGGTCTCCCTTCCTCCACTTGACTATTGGGCTTTGTAATTCATGTGCTGTTCCTATAGACCATCAGGGGTTTTGATGCATGCTGCATATTACAGTCTGGCATTCTATTCCATTTTCTTTCTTTTTTTTATCTTTACATACAGATTACTACTTAGATTACTACTTAGAATTTGACTAATTTGTTCTTTTAATAATGTTTATTTTATGTTTATTGCAGTTTACACTGGGTGAATGATCTACCTCAGGCATTTCAAGAGGTATGAAGATTCCTTTTTTTTTTCTGAATGGATGGATACTAACTTTTGCGGTGTCTTACTTGAAAAGTTTAAGCAACGTTGCCTAATTTTTGTGCAACGTTTTTGGTTTTTTTTCCCAGTTATGCAATTGCCCACAAACGTCAACTTTTTTTTTTTTTTATTACATTTCCTTAATGGCCTATATAATTATGTCTGTATTTTGTATAATCAATTTGAGGGGTCTGGGTAATTAGAGGTACTTTTATCAAAAAATTATCCCCTGTTATGATACCAAATACTTATATGGACAGTAAGAAGTATAGCGTTATACACAAGGTACCTACATTCAGGACTATAGTAGAGAGAAGATCAGAGCCATTATCCATATGAGAGACTGTAAAGGAGAGGCACACACGGAACTGAATACACAAGCAAAAATTTTTATTAAATAATTAGAAACAGAATTAAAAAGGTAGGGTAGGTGTGTAGTGACTGGGAGACAATAAAACTGGGCACCACAGATTGGCAACATGTAGAAAATTATAAAGGCATAGCGAGATGCTGTTTAATTTATAGGCATTGAACCATGCTAAAAAAAAAAGTCTATTGGAAACTAGTACTGGCCTTTATAGTATACTAAACTGCTGTGTGCAAGAGCAAAGATATTTGGACCAAAGTATCAACTCCCAAAAGAAAACGTAGTAGTCAAGCTTGGACACGGGTAAGTCCGGTGAACAATGCAGCATACAAATACGACGGGATGGAAAAGGGAGAGGAAGGCCCTAATAGTAGAGAGCAAGGGATGGAGCTACTCCTGACACCAACCTGTGCCTGTCCCTAAGCTCCCCTAATGCCATATGCGGGTTCCCCCCATCCTCACCTGCCTTCACGTGCCTAGTCAATGATTGTCACCTCAATATATCCTGGCTAGTGCACTGGCCGGCAAGGATGCTAGCCTCACCACTGTATATAGTAAAAAACATGGGAAGTGACAATCACGGGACAGGGAAAAATACTCGCCTTCATGCTCTTCTGCTAAGCTCCAAAGCCGCAGAGAACATGGCACCAGCAATCTGCAAACGCACAGCAGCAACACCATCAAAACAGGAGCGCTCCAAACCCCTAGGTGGTATGCAAAGATGTAACTCTATTACCGACGATCAGCTGATGGGTCATGTGACTATTTCATGAAAAGTGGGAGTGGTTACCAGCCAACATCGGCTGACCAACCTAAAAGAACAGCCAGCAAGAGGCAGACATTAACTCTTGCTGGACCAAAAGGAAAAAACAACATTTAAATATCAGAAGAACCAGAGCTGCCACGAATCCTATAATGAATCGTGACGATTGTTCAGCCGTTATCAAGACTAGATACTGTACCTGAGCCAAGCGATGGTGCCACTTTCCCTACGCGCATTTTGGCAGACATGCCTCCCTCTGAGGCATCATGGCAACCCTATGCCCTTAAATATTTTAAATATGTCCAATCACTTAAAACATGACACACAGTATGTACATATCGTGTCGTTGAAAAGGACGCTGTTGATTGACGCATGGCGACATCACCGTGGCCAGCATCACTGAGGGCGTTGTCGGAGGAGGGGCATCCACAGTGACGTACGGTACCGGCCCACATCGGATATGTGAGCGGGGTTGCAGTCATGCGGACAACTCGCCGCCATGGAACGACTCCGTCGGTGGCACCAGGAAATAGGTGGCCGAAGCTCACCAGCACCCAGGATGGCACATAGAAATAATCATGAAAAGAAATGCATGAGCCCTTAAGAAGTGGATTGGAACATACAGAACAGGAACAAGGATGAACAAAGACATGGGCAGTTTTGCATAGACTAACATTATCCATTGAAAAGGTAGAGGAATAGCAAAGGCATACTTAATTAGTATCTAAAAAAATGTCCATATATATATATAAAACAGTACATAATCGTCCAGGTTCATGAACAAGGAATCCTAATCAAGTTTTAACATTAAATAAAAGTGCAAGATGCAATAAATAGTGTTACAGTAAACCTAATCTAAAACTGGTAATGAGATAGAGTGTATATAAATACCATAGGACCCTTGAAAAAAATATATATTATGGTGATATGAGAATACAGTCATGGCCAAAAGTTTTGAGAATGACACAAATATTATATTTTCACATGATCTGCTGCCCTCTGGTTTTTATGTGTGTTTGACAGATGTTTTTATCACAGACAGAAATATAATAATTGCAAACATATGAGTAACAAAAGCTTATATTGACAGATTGAGTTAATGCAGCAAGTCAATATTTGCAGTGTTGACCCTTCTTCTTCAGTACCTCTGCAATTCTCCCTGGCATGCTCTCAATCAACTTCTGGACCAAATCCTGACTGATAGCAGTCCATTCTTGCACAATCAATGCTTTCATTGTGTCAGAATTTTTAGGTTTTTGTTTGTCCACCCGTCTCTTGATGATTGACCACAAGTTCTCAATGGGATTAAAATCTGGGGAGTTTCCAGGCCCTGGACCCAAAATCTCTGTTTTGTTCCCTGAGCCATTTAGTTATCACCTTTGCTTTATGGCAAGGTGCTCCATCATGCTGGAAAAGGCATTGTCGATCGCCAAACTGCTCTTGGAGGGTTCGGAGAAGTTGCTCTTGGAGGACATTCTGGTACCATTCTTTATTCATGGCTGTGTTTTTAGGCAAGACTGTGAGGGAGCCGATTCCCTTGGCTGAGAAGCAACCCCACACATGAATGGTTTCAGGATACTTAACAGTTGGCATGAGACAAGACTGGTGGTAGCGCTCACCTTGTCTTCTCAGAATGAAGCATTTTCCTGATGTCCCAAACAATCGAAAAGGGGATTCATCAGAGAAAATAACTGTACCCCAGTCCTCAGCAGTCCACTGCCTGTACCTTTTGCAGAATATCAGTCTGTCCATGATGTTTTTTCTGGAGAGAAGTGGCTTCTTTGCTGCCCTCCTTGAGACCAGGCCTTGCTCCAAGAGTCTCCGCCTCACAGTGCGTGCAGATGCACTCACACCTGCCTGCTGCCATTCCTGAGCAAGCTCTGCACTGCTGGTAGCCCGATCCCGCAGCTGAAACACTTCTAAGAAACGGTCCTGGCGCTTGCTGGTCTTTCTTGGGCGCCCTGAAGCCTTTTTGGCAACAATGGAACCTCTCTCCTTGAAGTTCTTGATGATGCGATAGATTGTTGACTGAGGTGCAATCTTTCTAGCTGTGATACTCTTCCCTGTTAGGCCATTTTTGTGCATTGCAATGATGACTGCACGTGTTTCTTTAGAGATAACCATAGTTAACAGAAGAGAAACAATGATGCCAAGCACCAGCCTCCTTTTAAAGTGTCCAGTGGTGTCATTCTTACTTAATCATGACAGATTGATCTCCAGCCATGTCCTCATCAACACCCACACCTGTGTTAATGGAGCAATCACTGAAAAGAGGTTAGCTGGTCCTTTTAAGGCAGGGCTGCAATGATGTTGAAATGTGTTTTGGGGGATAAAGTTCATTTTATAGCCAAATATTAACTTTGCAAGTAGTTGCTGTTAAGCTGATCACTCTTTATAACATTCTGGAGTATATGCAAATTGCCATTAGAAAAAGTGAAGCAGTAGACTTTGTAAAAATTAATATTTGTGTCATTCTCAAAACTTTTGGCCATGACTGTACATCTGGGTATACTAATAGATCACAGACTGAACATGAGTCAACAGTGTGATGCAGCAGCAAAAAAGGCAAATACAATTCTGGGATGTATTAACAGAAGCATACAGTCTAGATCACGTGAGGTCATTATTGCCCTCTACTCCTCTTTGGTCAGGCTTCATCTATAATACTGTGTCCAGTTTTGGGCACCACATTTTAAAAAAGACATCAACAAACTGGAGCAAGTTCAGAGAAGAGCGACCAGAATGGTGACCGGTCTGCAAACCATGTCCTATGAGGAACTGTTACAGGATTTGGGAATGTTCAACTTGCAAAAAAGAAAACTGAGAGGAGACTTAATAGCTGTCTACAAATATCTCAAGGGCTGTCTGGGATGATTTAGTGAATCCTGCTTTGAGCAGAGGGTTGGACCAGATGACCCAGGAGGTCCCTTCCAACTCTACCATTCTATGATTCTATGAAAAAGTTAAAAAAATATATATATATATATATATATATATATAATATATATATATATATATATATATATAGAATGATAACTAAAAATACAAAATGCAAAGTAGAAAAATATAGATAATACAGATTCAAAAATGATGTGAAAAAATAAAATAACACTGCAATATGATAAAATATAGTCAGTTTGTTTATACTGTGAAGTAAAGAAAAGGTTCTAACAGTATGGTGGTAGGAAGAATAGATGATAAAATGTGTAGTGTAATTAAATTCTGTAAAGGAGTATATATTGGATGAGTGCAATGTAGCATAATTACATAATCTATGTACATGTGATAGAATACATAATATGACATATGTATATATGTATGTATTAATCATTCATTTTTGTCTTATTGTTCTAAATCTTAACGGTCAATTTATGAAGGGCATTAAAAGTTAAATATTTCTATACAGGCCTTACTTGTGGAAAAGGTGCAAGCTTTTGACCCATTTTGCTGGCTAGAGTACTTTTCTAAAAATGGTGTGGCTTAATAGGATGGGGCTATACCAGCAAGCTTAGACCCCCTTTGGTTCATTTCAATGGAGAAAACAGGTTAACTTAAAATCCAATGATATTCAACTTGTGTATTTGGAGGACATGCAAGTTTCTTGAACACATGTGATCTCAACAAAATCTGTGTATTTGTAGACAATTTTCAATGTAATGTAGGAAATTATGATGCAGTATTAGGTCATGAAGATTAAAATCACAATTTATTGCATCTAGATAAAAATGATAAGAGCGTTCTATGATTTGGAACTTGAAACGCATAAGATTCTTTTTTGGGAGGAATTTATCTTGGGTGTTTTTAACATGACGTAGTTAGTTATGATTTTAATCTTCAAAACCCAAGCCTGGATCGGTCCTGCACACTTTGAATTATTTATCTGCCCGACAGCCTTTGGATCAGTTGCACTGGTTCCAAGTGGGACTTCCTAATTGAAGTGAAGGAGATGAGATTCAGACAAGTGTATCATCTGGTTGTGTGCTGTCCATGCACAGAAAGCACACAGACCCTTTATAGCTAGTGCACAATGCCATTTTTCCAGACTAAATGATTACCTCTTTGGAGAAAAATCACAGCATTTATTACTGTGCCCCAATGGGCCTAATTTAATGCAGGCAGCTCCCAGGGTGCATTACTTGTTGCTGTAAGAAAATCCAATATGTTCCAAAACCATCTAAAAAAATAGACCCCTCTCCCTCCGCCAAGTCAAGAGTAACAAATCTGTAAATGTATGTCTTTCAGATCTATCGCGTGCTTAAGAATGACGGTGTGTTCATTGGGGCCATGTTCGGAGGAGAAACGCTATATGAGCTCCGTTGTTCGTTGCAGCTAGCCGAGATTGAAAGAGAAGGGGGATTCTCTCCGCATGTGTCACCGTTCACTGCCGTGAATGACCTGGGCAATCTGATGGGCAGAGCTGGCTTTAACATGCTAACTGTTGTAAGTAATAAGGTTCTGTACATTAGCCACGGTCCATAGACTCTTTTGTTAGAAATCTAACAAAAGAATAAAGTATTGTTGGCTAAAAGAAATGGGTGAAATTGAAAGGCAGGAGTTAAGGGAGAGGAAGAAAAGAGGAGAAGGTAAGATAAAGGAGAAAGAAAATGGATAAGAGGGGCTGGCATCTCCTAAGCCAACATTCACTCTCCTCCCCAGGTACGGACCAGCAGTCTCCTGAAAGAAATCAGTGGGCTAGTATAGAGTTGTGGTCCTAAATCCATATCCACTAATGCCAGGTTCATAGAAAAATTTAATTGATTTTTTATTTTAAAATGTAATTGCAATGTATTCTGTGTCACATTCTGACCCTTTTTTGTAGCCAAAGTCTAAGATACGGTGCTTTCAGACACCTCCAGGAGGCAGATATGGGTGCTCCCATTATGATACTTAACTGGTTCCCGGTAGTCCCTTCCATAGCCCCTTACTCACTGGCTGGGGTGGGTCTGCAGTGCAGGCAAAAGACTGAGGAACAGGATGGAGTGATCACTAAAGGTGGAAGTGCTTCTCCAAACCACCCTCCAAAAGGACTAGATACAGGTCCTTCTCAAAAAATTAGCATATAGTGCAAAATTTCATTATTTTCCATAATGTAATGATTACAATTAAACTTTCATATATTTTAGATTCATTACACACCAACTGAAATTTGTCAGGTCTTTTATTGTTTTAATACTGATGATTTTGGCATACAACTCCTGGTAACCCAAAAAACCTGTCTCAAAAAATTAACATATTTCAACCGTCCAATAAAATAAAAGTGTTTTTTAAAAACAAACAAAAAAACCATCAAATAATAAAGTTCAGTTATGCACTCAATACTTGGTCGGGAATCCTTTTGCAGAAATGACTGCTTCAATGCGGCGTGGCATGGAGGCAATCAGCCTGTGACACTGCTGAGGTGTTATGGAGGCCCAGGATGCTTCGATAGCTGCCTTAAGCTCATCCAGAGTGTTGGGTCTTGCGTCTCTCAACTTTCTCTTCACAATATCCCACAGATTCTCTATGGGGTTCAGGTCAGGAGAGTTGGCAGGCCAATTGAGCACAGTAATACCATGGTCAGTAAACCATTTACCAGTGGTTTTGGCACTGTGAGCAGGTGCCAGGTCGTGCTGAAAAATTAAATCTTCATCTCCATAAAGCATTTCAGCCGATGGAAGCATGAAGTGCTCCAAAATCTCCTGATAGCTAGCTGCATTGACCCTGCCCTTGATGAAACACAGTGGACCAACACCAGCAGCTGACATGGCACCCCACACCATCACTGACTGTGGGTACTTGACACTGGACTTCAGGCATTTTGGCATTTCCTTCTCCCGAGTCTTCCTCCAGACTCTGGCACCTTGATTTCCGAATGACATGCAAAATTTGCTTTCATCAGAAAAAAGTACTTGGGACCACTGAGCAACAGTCCAGTGCTGCTTCTCTGTAGCCCAGGTCAGGCGCTTCTGCCGCTGTTTATGGTTCAAAAGTGGCTTTACCTGGGGAATGCGGCACCTGTAGCCCATTTCCTGCACACGCCTGTGCACGGTGGCTCTGGATGTTTCTACACCAGACTCAGTCCACTGCTTCCTCAGGTCCCCCAAGGTCTGGAATCGGTCCTTCTCCACAATCTTCCTCAGGGTCCGGTCACCTCTTCTCGTTGTACAGCGTTTTCTGCCTTGATACAGCACTCTGGGAACAGCCTATTTGTTGAGAAATTTCTTTCTGGGTCTTACCCTCTTGCTTGAGGGTGTCAATGATGGCCTTCTTGACATCAGTAAGGTCGCTAGTCTTAACCATGATGGGGGTTTTGAGTAATGAACCAGGCAGGGAGTTTTTAAAAGCCTCAGGAATCTTTTGCATGTGTTTAGAGTTAATTAGTTGATTCAGAAGATTAGGGTAATAGGTCGTTTAGAGAATCTTTTCTTGATATGCTAATTTTTTGAGACAGGTTTTTTGGGTTATCAGGAGTTGTATGCCAAAAGCATCAGTATTAAAACAATAAAAGACCTGACAAATTTCAGTTGGTGTGTAATGATTCTAAAATATATGAAAGTTTAATTGTAATCATGACATTATGGAAAATAATGAAATTTTGCACTATATGCTAATTTTTTGAGAAGGACCTGTAGTCCCAAAAGATTTGTAAAGTAGTTGCATTCCGACAATTCAAAGGAATTGTTGAAATTAAGGCATGCAATTTGTAATGTGTGCCATCTTGGAAGTGCTGTATGACCGCTTCTTGAGTGGGTGTAGGTAAATTTCTCTATCACAATTTTAATTGCTGCACTTGATCCTGGAAGAATTGCCCCTGAGATTTCTATCAGAGGGTTATTTGTCCTTAAATCTAAGAAGATGAGCATTGAATAATTGCTTTTAGACTTTGGCTGCGACACCTGGCGAATTGTGAATGCATCTGCGAATGAAAATGAGTTGCCGAAGGGACAGTGTCATAAAGACATCCCTGTCCATACGCCATATTAATATGGATATTATAGAGAGGGGTACTTTTGTACGTCCATGTATTACAGGGTTGACTATTGTCAATTGCCAGTGTGTTACACTACTTTTACCCATCAGTTGCCATTGTGTGGAAAATGCATGACCAAAGTAAAACCCTTCCGGGCTGAACTTTTTTTTTTTTTTTCCTTTTTCTGTGTTTCCTATGGGTTATCTGGCTGTATCAGTAGGCATGAAGACTAAGTGACATATTTTTTTCTTCTCTCTCATTGCTGTGCAGGTGAAGAGAAAGGTTTAGCGAGGATCTCTGGCCAGGCATGTGTTTTATGGCTGCTAGATTCCATCTGATCTTTGCCATTCATTATACTGTAGTTGTTGATGGCATGGCTATTAAGTTATATTGCCCTCTGGCACCGGTCATCTCTTTAACCCAGCACCAAATCCATACCTCATGGAAGCGGCGCACCCTGTGATATATTAGATGTTGTTATAATGGAAATGATATGAAGCTGTAATAATTCAATCGTAGCTTTATTGTCTTGTGTGCACGTGGTCTTATTTCTCTCTCTGCAGGATACAGATGAAATCCAGGTTCACTATCCTGGGATGTTTGAACTGATGAAAGATTTACAAGGTAAGTACGCATTTTCTTTTCTTTTATTGGATTTTAAGATTAATGTAGTTGTTTATAAATTATATGGCAGAAAAATGGCCACCTCACTTAAATTGCACATTGGGTGCAGTGAACGCACCAAGTTTCTGTGGTTTACCATTGTATTGAATATAGGTAATTTTTGCACAACTTTGTACCATCGCCAAGTTTCATTTATAGGTTGTCAGATTGCTACTGAGTGTGTGTGTATATCCCAAAGCCTTGTGAGGTCAGTCATAACAAGCAGAAGTGGTTTGGGATTGTCCAGCGAGGCAATAATTTTTATTTTTCTTCTTTTGAAACAGCTCCGAGGGGGATAAAAATCACTGTTTATTATTATTTTTTTTTTTTTAACCAATCGATATTTCACTCCTACCACTCTGGCTTTCCAGCCATCAAAAAATTCCTGGATAATCCATAAAAATAGGGCACCTTTTGCTTGGCCAAAAAAAAAAATGTTGTTACGTCTTTTGATTTTTGATTTTTTTTTTTAAGCTGTAGAGGCTTGTATAGATTTTTATGCCTGTAATTATCATCATTCTCCAAGAATCCAAGGCACTGGGTATCTTCCTTCCACTAAAGATATTTTTATTGACACTGGTGTACACACAGGAAAAATAGAAACGTTTCAGCCGCGCAGGGCCTTTATCAAGCCAAGAAAAAAAATGCATTTTTCTTGGCTTGGTAAAGGCCATGCGTGCCAGAAACATTGCTATTTTTCCAGTGTTTACACCAGTGTCCATAAAAATGTTTTGAGTAAGAAATATGCCCCGTGCCTTTGGATTCTTGGAGCACGTGCAGTTTTATACAGCTACATAAGGTTGTTCAATATTCCAGTCACCTGAACCTTCAGCCAATTGGTGGCCTCCAGATGCTCATTTCCAGTCTGACGTAGACAGTCAAGAGCAGCAGCGCTCGCGGATGGTTCCATTGGCAACTAATCCTTTTTTTTTTTTCATCCAGATTGGCTTTACTCCTGTAAATTTAAAAATTACCAGAGAACCTCTTTAAATGTTTTTGCTGTTTCTTTTTGCTGAGTGTTTGTTCTTCATGGTAGAAATGCTTTTACATTTCCATCTTTTCCATCTTTTTTTTACATTTTAACCTACACCAAAAACAAAGCAGATGGGAAGTTAAAGTCATTTGTATTCCTGTGTATGTTCTAGGTATGGGCGAGAGCAACTGTGCTTGGAACAGGAGAAGCCTTCTGCACAGAGATTCAATGCTCGCAGCTGCGGCCATATATCAAGGTATCCTGCTGCCCTTGTACAAGCCTTTTTGTTTTAAAATCTTTTATTCTTGGTCTTCCGCAGTTACTGTAAGAAGCAGAGCACTCTGACTTTACACTGTTTATTACGGCTTTAATGGTTTGAATCTTGTTTGTCTGTTTCCCAGAACTAAAAGGAAAAATCTCTTCTATGGTTTCTTAAGAAATTATATTCCCCTTAAGTAGCCTCTGTGAAGTAGGCCATTTTAGATTTTCTTAGATGCAGTCTTGGGCCTAATTCAGATGTCAGTTTGCCACTTATGTGGTATATTTCTGTTTTTCATACAGATTCATGTACCCAATCTGATCTTTGGGGCTGTTAATATGTCTGATTATTTGCTTGATTGCGTGTAGATAATTTTATACATGTACTAACAGTCCAGATGGCCGGTCTCTCTGGAAACAAATCAGTCTAGATTTTATCTTCCTGTAATCCACTACATAAACGTGTTCCTAATGTACTTTTTCTTAGGGTACTGTCACACTAAGAGAGATCGCTAAAGCGTCAGCAATTTTTTTTGATGCAGAGCGATCTCGTTAGCGACGCCGCTGTGTGTGACATGTAGCGGCGATGTGGCCCCTGCTGAGATGTCGCTGATCGCTCATGAACGTTCTGAGCCGTTATTTGGTCGTTGGTGTCCCGCTGGTGAGCCTGAATCGCTGAGTGTGACACCCTTTATGAACGACTTTACCAGCGGCGCAGGCGGGACTCTGTTTTCCCAACGACCGCAGAGGTCGTTATACAGATCGCTGATCTCTGATGAGATCTTTGTGTTTGGAAGCTAACTAGCGACCATATAGCGATCGCACCAACGATCTCACCAGGTTGTGTCGTTGTCGTGATCACTGGTGCGATCGCTAAGGGTTGACAGTACCTTTATTTTGCAGAGATGTATGGAGAGGAGGATGGCTCCGTACCTGCCACATTTCAGATCTACTGTATGATCGGGTGGAAGCCTCATGAATCACAGGTAAACTGTTAAATCTGGAAGAATATGTATTAGTCTTATCTTAAATCTGCAGTTTGCCAAATCCTAACTGTGTGGAATATATACACTGTCAGGATTCGGCTCTGCATGCTGGTTTGGTTGTCATATGACCGCAAGTATGCGATTTGCTTACTCGTAGCCATGCACCAACTATTTATTTATTTATTTTTTTACTCATACATGTAAAACAGCTGGGTTTTTTTTTTCTTTTTTTCTCCTCATTGTGCTATGACAATCATTGTCTTTTGGAGTGTGTGATCAAGCAAAATCTTGGAAAACAATCAAACTTTGTATGTGTTGTCCTTTGACAGCGGGACTCCATGACTGCAAAGCACCAGTGATGACCACTGAGCCATAATCTGTTTTTCTCGTATAAAGGAAAAAGATTGACTTCTCCTACAGACGGCACATTGTTGTGCTATCATTTCTTTATTTTTTTTATGGGGCCATAACTTGCATTGACAAATTTGATTTGCAACGTGGATCAAAGTAGGATTTGTCTTCTTTTTTTTTTGTTGCAGACAGTCGGTGTAAAAAGCTGCTTTCATTGTAATGGCACTGTGATTTATTCATGGAAATAACAGATAGTAGTAGTAGTAGTACACGTACTAGAAAGACTGATGTGCAAAACCAGCCTATCCGTGTGTTTTACACACTGTTGAGATTCACCATTCTGCAGTATTTATTAGCATTTTCCAACCCTTAGTCAAAGGGGTTATCCATGACTAAATTATATTTTTACTATGAGCCAAAAAACTTACAACAGGTAGTTACTAACTAGTCAGCAACTATGTGCTATATTCTATCTGACTCAGAGTTGCTACTGCCAGTGTTTCTGCTTTTCCACAGCAAAAAAACAGCACTTATTCTTCCGGACTGCTGTGTCGACGGGGCATGTTTGCAACATCATGCTGATAGACAGCCGGTTTCCCATAGTTATGCAGCTGTGAGATGGCTGTCAATCAGCATGACATCGGCAGTAACGCCCAATCAACAGAGCAGAGCGGAAAAAAAGCCGCTGATCTGTTAAGGGGACGTCAGCAGAAGCCGCTGAATCGCTGGCATGAGTGGCCATTGACCGCTCAGTGTCAGCAGAGATCTGCGCTGGGCAGTTAGCAACTACCTTAACTTTTTACTGTGGGCATAAGAACTAATGCAGTTAAAGGGGTTATCCAGGACTCTAGCTTTATCTGTATACAAGGGCCCTAGCCTATGATCGCGTGCCTAAGGCATCTCCATTCTCAAACATTGACCCCTGTAAACATGTTTGTCTGCAGCTTGATATTTTCCTTAGCCATTTTCATTCATTTTCTATGAGTGGGGCACTATACAGTAGCAGGCTGCGGCCTACAAGTTGGTGGCTACTTCATCTCTACAAATGCAGACATGGTCTCCAGAAGAGGACGAAAAACATCAGACCACCACACTGCTGCAAAAGTTTTGAAAACTAAAACTGTGTCCCATTTTCATGCAGTGCACAAAATATTTCTTGCAAAATGATAACAATTTCCCGAGTGTCCGTGTCTATAAATGAATCCGGTTACATATTTCTGTTTGTCATTATTATTTAACAACTGGAACATTTATATCACTTTATATTCAATGCATTAAGTGTTTTTCAGTCTACAAAACATTCTCGCTTCCATTACCTGTGCTGCGTACAATGAGATTGTTCAATAGAGCCAGAGTGCTCCACAAGAAAATTACTAACAGACCTGAAACATTTTTTTTTTTTCTCTCTCTCTCATTTTGTACTTTCAGGCAAAGCCAGCCAAGAGAGGCTCCGCCACAATGTCATTTGGAGAACTCGGAAAAGTAAATGAAATTGTGTCGAAATCTAAAAAAGATGACACCTAAAAACCTGTCACTTTACACCACCAAATTGTCTGAGCGAGCAGAATCATGGAGCTGTGTTTTATAATAAATGTAAATAAATGATAGATGTTGGGTGTATTTTTTTGTATAAATGTTCTGCAAAAGAATGGCTAAATGCCAAAAGATAGCATTATACAGCACCACTTTCATTCAGTCCGCTGTCTTAAAAAGAAATTGTTTTTTTTCTAACCTGCACATTTCCTTTAAAGCTCAGGATCAATTCATAGAGCTTGATTGTTATCAGGTTAGTCTTCTGCCATGTTACATATAAAGGGAATCTATCAGTAGGGTTTTGCTATGTAATCCAAGAGCTGAATGATGGAGAGGCTGAGACCCTGATTCCAGTAATGTCACTTGCTGATCTGCATGCTGTCATCTTTACAAAATCACGGTTTTCTCTGCTGCAGATGTAGCGGAGCTCAGAATGCTGAGCTCTGTATAACTGCACCCACATAACTGTCAGCTTTCTGTGTACACTGTGCATTCATAGAAATCAGTGGTGAGGCGGGGTTATAGAGAATAAGTTGACCAGGAGGCATGTGACACCTAGTTCTTCAGTGATTAAAATGAGTGAAACTGCAACACACAGCCTATTAAGTGA
Organism: Oophaga sylvatica; assembly: GCA_033576555.1. Taxonomy (NCBI): domain Eukaryota; kingdom Metazoa; phylum Chordata; class Amphibia; order Anura; family Dendrobatidae; genus Oophaga; species Oophaga sylvatica. Next base: position 501,134,268 of record JARQOD010000005.1, read on the forward strand.
CACACTGTTAGAATTGGGCTCTCTGCCCCTACATCATGCTGCTCTCAAATTAAAGGGAATCTGTCAGCAGGTTTTTGGCATGTAAAGTGCCAGATTAAAGACTGTGTACTCCTGCAATCCTTGAGGAAAATACAAAAGTAGTATTTATTAAAGCCAAACCCTCGACTACAACTCCTCAATTTCCATGACTCCTGATTCCAACTCCTACCTCATAGGACAGGCCACTACTGAGCATATACATAAAGTGGAGCACAGATTCATCTCAACTAAAAGCCGAGATCCTTAGATCAGGAACAGAACAGACATTAATAGGACATTTCATAACTTTCCCAAATTCTTATGAAAACATTTACAGCACATCCTGCACTGTACTACTGTACCCAATTTATTATATATTTTCGGAGTCGGCGCATTTTAAACCGACTTCACCAAAATGGACATTGACTCCACAGTTCTGTTTTCTCGTGATCGCTAGGTCTTGCCTAGCAGAACTGCCGAGTGCTAGCAGACACAGATTGGCTCTGCCAGTGACTGGTGTCAACGCAGTGGCCTGTTTTCCCTTGCAATGCTATGAGTACACCTTTGCGAGGGAAAGAATATATGCTCCCCATGGGTGGAGAAATTATGTTCAAAATGAATGTCTATAATATTTTTTTTTCTGTACATATATAAGAAAAATATAACATCTGAAGGAAAAGAAAATTATAAACGCAGACAGTGTAAATTTAACAAGAAAAAAAAAGTATAAAATATATATATAACAAAGGTTAAAACACAAAACCTACACATATTCGGTATCCACAAAACTATAATAACCCAGTGGGTTACATGAACAGTAAAAAGTATAAAGCAAAAAATAACCCTCCAAATTTTTATTTTTTTATGTTTGAGGCACAAAAAAAATTATAGAAATTACACAGTAATTTATATTACAGTAATTTATATGTCCTGGGCCCTGTATTGTTCAACATCTTTATCAATGATTTAGATGAAGGAATTGAGGGTAAGCTGATTAAATTTGCTGATGACACAAAGCTAGGAGGGGTAGCTAATACTAGAGAAGAGAGAGAGAGGATTCAAAAAGATATAAATAAACTGGAGCAATGGGCAGCAACTAACAGAATGGTTTTTAACAAGGAAAAATGCAAAGTACTACATCTGGGCAATAAAAATGAAAAAAGCATATACAGAATGGGAAGAATAGGGCTAAGCAACAGCACATGTGAAAAAGACTTGGGTATACTAATAGATCACAGACTGAACATGAGTCAACAGTGTGATGCAGCAGCAAAAAAGGCAAATACAATCTGGGATGTATTAGCAGAAGCATACAGTCTAGATCAAGTGAAGTCACTATTGCCCTCTACTCCTCTTTGGTCAGACCTCATCTGGAATACTGTGTCCAGTTTTGGGCACCACATTTTAAAAAAGACATTAACAAACTGGAGCAAGTTCAGAGAAGAGCGACCAGAATGGTGACTGGTCTGCAAACCATGTCCTATGAGGAACGGTTGCAGGATTTGGAAATGTTTAGCTTGCAAAAGAGAAGACTGAGAGGAGACTTAATAGCTGTTTACAATTATCTCAAGGGCTGTCACATTGTAGAAGGATCATCTTTATTCTCATTTGCACAAGGAAACACTAGAAGCAATGTGTAGAATACCTGTATGAGCAGGATTCAGAAAGGTAATATCCGATGTGGACACGCTGCATAGAACGGCTTTTATGTGCACGGCTCACAAGGAGGGGTGGAGACCTCCCTAGTCTTGCAGAAACAAGAACACGAATAAATGCAAACAAACACATGAGCCGTGCACACAATGAACAAGCGTGTACGAAGGGTGTCAGCGGATTCTTACTTCCATAGTGCTGAAGGAGCCACTATTACAAGCAGTATTTGATTTTGGTGTTTAAGATCTGGATATCTCTCTATGAAATCCATATTTTTGTACAGGAAGCATAAAATACCCCCTTGTAATTACCCCTATAAGTGCACCCTGGCCATGCAATAGTAGAGAAATGAAAAAATATAATGCAATATCTTCTAACGGCGCACTCACAGCTCTCGCTTCTCATTAGTAATCAGATACTTTATTTCTGCTAACTACAAGAAAAATGGAAGTTATCTAATTATTAGGATTGCACAAACAAGTCTATAGATCTCATCTCTGAAAATAGAAATGTGCTACAATTAATGTGCAGAGGGAATTTGCGGTAAATTGCTTGTTTACAACGCTGAATATATGTTAATAGCTTGTTAATTGTAGACCAACTTCTATGTTTATGTAACGGGCTAATTTCTGCCGTTTATCTAATTATTTTATGTGTCTGCATAGTTACATAATGTATTCTTATTATTGGAACACTCATTGTTTTCCAGTCATTAACTCTATTATTAACTCTTTGCTTACCCAAGTCCTAGCATAGAGACAAGTGTAAGGCTGGGTTCACATCGCGTTATGGCCCCGCGTTTAACACATCTGTTACATAGCGGCAGTAACGCTATGTAACGGATGCGTTAATGCACCCATTGGCCGCCATTATAGTAACGCATCCTAGCGCATGCCAAATTCGGCATGCGTTAGCGATGTGTTACTTTGTGACGCACAATCGAACGCGGTTTACAGCGTTTTAGGGTGCGTTAGGTCTAACAGCGAACGGACACGTTCTCTGTGCAAAGACCTGTATGGCTAACACATGGTAACAAAATGCTACCATGCGTTAGTCCAAACGTTAGCGCTAGGGGTTAAAAAGATGTCAAAAATTATATCGGCGTTAGCGCATCTGTTTAACGGATCCATTAAACAGATGCCCCAAACGCAATGTGAACTTAGCCTAACACAATCCATTTTTTTGGGGAGAAATGCCACTGTAGTTCTCAAGCCAAGTGGATCAAGTAAAGACGTCCTCCCTTATGTTTCTCATTCCTTCCTAAATTCAATTGGGCTTTTGCTTCAAAACCTGTATTGAAAACTTCAGTAGCATTTAGAAAAAAAAGTCTCTGCTAAACAATCCGAAGGGTATGACCACATAGGACATGTCTGCAATTAGTCCCAAATGGTGTAGATTTTACTTTTAGGAGTAATGCACTGCAAAGGGTGAAATCCCCAGTGAAAATCTGCTGCATACGGGGACATATTGGACATCAGATGTCAAATCCACAGCACTGGTCAATTCCCACTGCAGATTTTCTTTTCAACATGTGGATTAAATCTAATTCACAATGTTGCTACCACAGTGTGAAGTATGTGGTTTTTATTATTAGGGCAGTATGATGGCTCAGTGGTTAGCACTGATGCTTTGCAGCGCCGGGGTCCTGGGATCAAATCCCACCAAGGACAACATCTGCGAGGAGTTTGTATGTTCTCCCCGTATTTGCGTGGGTTCTCCGGTTATCTCCCACACTCCAAAGACATACTGATAGGGAATTTATAGGAACAGTAATGATGAGGTCTGTTAATTATGCAAATCACACTGTAGGCAGACTCTGATCAGTGTGTCAGCAGAGTGTGATCCAATTCTCTTTGATGAGAAAATGGAGGCAAAATCTTGCTCCGTTAAATTTGCGCCGCATAGAAACCCGCTGTTTACCTTGGTTACCAGCTCCCCTGCACCAGCGCGCTGGTATCTAACGTACACATCGGGTTTCCAGCTCGCTGATCACTAGTCTCCCGCCTGTCACAGGCAATGATGTGCGCTGGCCAGCGGGAGATCAACAATGAAAAAATGGTCCAGGACATTCAGTGATGATCAGCGATACCCAGCAGGGCGGCTGATCATCGCTGCGTGTCACACTAAGCGAGATCGCTGGCTAGGTCGCTGTTGCGTCACAAAATCAGTGACGTTTCAGCGATCTCGCTAGCGATCTCGCTTAGTGTAACGGGGCCCTTTGACAACACAAGTTACGACTGGTACAGGAGAGAGGACCCTGCCCGCGATGGCTCACAATCTTCAAGGGATGGGTGAGGATACAGTAGGTGAGGGTAGAGCTGGTCATGCAGCGGTTTGGTGGATCGGTGGTAACTGCAGGTTGTAGGCTTGTCGGAAGAGGTGGGTCTTCAGGTTCTTTTTGAAGGTTTCCATGGTAGGCGAGAGTCTGATGTGTTGTGGTAGAGAGTTCCAGAGTAGGGGGGATGCGCGGGAGAAATCTTGTATGCGATTGTGGGAAAAGGAGATAAGAGAGGAGGAGATCCTGTGAGGATCGGAGGTTGCGTGCAGGTAAGTACCGGGAGACGAGGTCACAGATGTATGGAGGACTCAGGTTGTGGACGGCTTTGTATGTCATGATTAGGGTTTTGAACTGGAGTCTTTGTGTAATGGGGAGCCACTGCAGGGATTGACAGAGGGGAGAGGCTGGGGAATAGCGGGGGGACAGGTGGATTAGTCGGGCAGCAGAGTTTAGAATAGATTGGAGGGGTGCAAGAGTGTTAGCGGGGAGGCCACAGAGCAGGAGGTTGCAGTAGTCGAGGCGGGAGATGATGAGGGCATGGACTAGGGTTTTTGCAGATTCTTGGTTGAGAAATGTACGGATCCGTGAGATATTTTTGAGTTGAAGTCGGCAGGAGGTGGAGAGGGCTTGGATATGTGATTTAAAAGAGAGATCAGTGTCAAGGATAACCCTGAAGCAGCGAGCTTGTGGGACTGGAGAGAGTGGGCAGTCGTTTACATTAATTGATAGGTCCATTGGAGGGGTTGTGTGAGATGGGGGGAAAGATGATGAATTCTGTTTTGTCCATATTAAGTTTTAGGAATCAAGCGGAGAAGAAGGATGAAATAGCGGACAGACATTGAGGGATTCTGTTTAGTAGGGAGGTGATATCTGGTCCAGAGATGTAGATCTGTGTGTCATTAGCATGGAGGTGATATTCAAAGCCGTGAGATTCTATGAGCTGTCCGAGGCCGAAGGTGTAAATGGAGAAGAGCAGGGGCCCTAGGACAACCTTGTGGGACTCTGACGGATAGGGGGCATGGTGAGGAGGTGGTGTGCAAGTGGGAGACACTGAATGTCCGGTCTGTTAGGTATGACGCAATCCAAGATAGGGCCAAGTCTGTGATACCAAGAGATGAGAGGGTCTGTAATAGGGAATTGTCCACTGTGTCAAAGGCAGAGGACAGGTCCAGGAGGAGGAGGACAGAGTAGTGTCGCTTGGCCTTGGCAGTTAATAGGTCATTGGTGACTTTAGTTAGGGCAGTTTCAGTGGAGTGGTGTGGCCGGAAGCCAGATTGTAAGTGGTCGAGGAGGGAACAAGAAGAGAGGTGGGAGGACAGTTCAAGATGGACGTGTTGTTCCAGTAGTTTTGAGGCATAGGGGAGAAGTGATATAGGGCGACAGCTAGATACAGAGGATGGGTCAAGAGAGGGCTTTTTGAGGATAGGTGTGATTGAGGCAGGTTTAAAGCTTGAGGAGAAAACACCAGTTGTTAGTGATAGGTTGAAGAGATGGGTTAGGGTCGGGATGAAGACTGTGGTGAGGTTTGGGATGAAGTGGGATGGGATCGGGTCAAGTGCACAGGTAGTGAGATGTGATCTTGAGAGTAGAGTGGAGAGTCGATCTGTAATGGTGGAGAAGTTGGTTTTGGAGGAGGAGGGCAGGGCAGTTAGGAGGAAGGGCTTTGGGGGTTGTTGACCAAAACTGTGTCTGATGTTATCAATCTTCTCCTTCAAAATGAGGCAAAGTCTTCAGCTGAGATGAGGGGGGAGGCAGGAGGTGCTGGGGGCGGAGGAGAGAATTGAAGGTGTTGAATAATTGTTTAGGGTTGTGAGACGGAGGATATGAGAGATGAGAAGTAGGTTTGTTTTGCTGCAGCGATTGCGGTCTTGAAAGTAGTGAGGGACTGTTTGAATGTGATGAAGTCATCATTGGAGTGGGATCTTTTCAATCTCCACTCAGCAGCCCTGGAAGCTCGCCTCAGTTCTTTGTGCCAGGGCTGTCTGTTGATTTTGCGAGCTTTGGTATGTGTAAGAGGGGCGACCGATTCCAGAGCTGCAGCTATTGTGTTGTTATATAGAGCGGCAGAGGTATCCGCATTGTGTAGGGAGCTTATGTCTGTAAGAGGGAGGAGGGATTCAGAGAGTGAGTGTAGATCGAGATGTTTAAGGTTTCTGCGAGGGTGTTCAAGTTTGTGGGGTGGGGATTGTGGATCTGGAGAGGAGAGGGAAGAAAATGTAAGTAGGGTGTTATGAATGTGCTAGAGATGGTTTCTGAGCAGAGGCTCCCTCTGGTGGTTACAGACAGTACTGAACCTTTCAGCGAGGAATGGCAATCTGGGTTCACTGACTGGTCTGATATAAGGGAGGTTCCCTCCCATGATGGTTGCCGGTGATCAATTGTTCTTGTCTCAATTGTGGTTCCTGGTTCATTTGGAAGTTTGCTGGAGTCTTGCCTGCATCTCCTGCTTTCAGATAAGATATTTTTTGCTTTTCTTTTTGTGCTTGCTTTATGCATTGTTTTCTGCACTTTTGTGGAGGTCAGCCAGGTCCCCTCCTGGGGCCTGAGCTCCTCACAGTTTATCTGCAGCCACTGTTATTTGCTCATTTGCTTTTTCCTGTTTTTTCAGCGGCTGCAGCTTGGTTTTGTTCACACTGAGATCTGATTTAGCGGGTGGCGAGATCATGTGATCTCAGTATTTTTGTAATCAGAATTGTTGGATTTTTGTAGGGTTTTCTGGGTTGCAGAAAGTAATCTCTCCTTTCCTATCCTATTGAGTCAGTTTGTGGCCCCAGCGTTTGCTCAATCTATTTTCTGCCTGTGTTTGTGTTTTCATCTTTTCTAACCGCCATTATATCTTTGGGGGCTTCCTATTTTCTTTGGGGATCTGCTCCAGGGCAGATAGCTTTCATCTTTCTGCCTTTAGGTGTAGTTATCTCTCAGGCTGTGATGAGGCGTCTAGGATCAACGTAGGAACGCTCCACGGCTACTTCTAGTTGTGTCGTTAGTTTAGGAATCTGCAACCCATCAGTTACCAACATCTCAGGTGTTCTGCTGCCCTGCTGTTGTTCCTGTCCTCAGCTACCGAAACACAACAGGGTGTGATCAGAAGGAGGAAGAGGTGAGTTAGAGAGGTTAGATAGGGAGCAGAGGCGGGTGAAGATGAGGTCTAGTGTGTGGCCATCTTTGTGAGTGGCTGCAGAAGACCATTGAGTGAGGCTGAAGGGGGAAGTGAGTGATAGAAGTTTAGTGGCAGCTGAGAGGGAAGTGTCAATGGGGATGTTGAAGACGCCGAAGATGATAGTGGGGATGTCAGTGAAAAGGAAATGAAGTAGCCAGGGGGTGAAGTGGTCGAAAAAGGTGGTGGCTGGCCCTGGCGGGCGGTAAATGACAGCTAGTTGACGGTTGGAGGGGGAGTAGATGCGCACAGAGTGCACCTCAAAGGAAGGGAGGGTAACAGAGGGTGGCAGTGGGATTGGGGTGAAGGAACAGTTATCTGACAGGAGAAAACCAACTCCTCCGCCATGCTTGCTGCTGGGGCGGGGGGTGTGGGAAAGGTGGAATCCACCAGATGAGAGTGCAGCAGGAGAGGCTGTGTCAGAGGGAGTGAGCCAGGTTTCAGTGATGGCGAGGAAGGAAAGTTTGTATCGCCCTCATGTCATCTTCTAAATGTAAGATAAACAAATCCTATTTTAATCCCTTCACCACCTTCCGATTTTCCATTTTTGTGTTTTGGTTTTTTGCTCCCCTTCTTCCCAGAGCCATAACTTTTCTTTTTTCCCATCAATATGGCCTTGTGAGGACTTGATTTTTGTGGGTTTCGAGTTGTACATTTCATTGACACTATTGATTTTACCATATAGTGTACTGGAAAACGGGGAAAAAAAAATTCCAAGTGCGGTGAAATGGCAAAAAAAGTGCAATTCCAGATTTTTTTTGTTTTTACCATGTTCACTAAATCAAACTGACCTGCCATTATGATTCTCCAGGTCATTACGAGTATGCAGATAAATAAAAAAGAACCTATACTTATTTTTATAAGTGGTGAAAAAAATTCCAAAGTTTGTAAGAAAATAAAAAAATGGCGGCATTTTCCAAGACCTATAGCTTTTCAATTTTTGGGATCTGGGGCTGGGTGAGTGCTTATTTTTTAGAGCGGAGTTTTTTATTGATACCATTTGGGGGTAAAAACAATGTTTTGATCGCCTGTTATTGCATTTTATTGCAATGTTATGGTGACCAAAAAAACATAATTTTGGCTTTTTGATTTTTTTTTTTTTCTTATCACACAGTTAACCGATTGGATTAATTTACTTTATATTTTGATCGGACATTTCTGAATGCAGCGATCCCAAATATGTATTTTTAAAAATTTTATTTTTAATGAGGCTAAAGGGGAGTGATTTGAACTTTTTATTTTTTTATTAATATATATATTTTTTTTACTTGCTTCAATAGTTCTTTTAGGAGACTTGAAGCTGTGATCTTCCGATTGCTTGAGCTAAACATAGGGCTTCAGCCCTGCCATATGTAGCAGGAATCATTATCACCAGGAGATCTGCAATAACAAGCATGGAGGTCTTCTGCAGACCTCTGGCTGTCTTGCCATCCCATCAGCACGGCGCGTGATGTGCATACGTTTTGTGCGAGTTAAATGCCACTGTTAGAGATTGACAACGGCATTTAACATGTTAACGGCTGTTTGTGGCACATGATCAGCTGTCATGTGTCGGGAAAGATACGGGCTCAGTGCCAGCACTTGAATCAAAGGGAGGGTGATGACTTTGGACGTGCATATATGTCCAAGGTTGTAAAAGGAAACTGATAAAAATTGGACTCCTAATGGGCTCTCGTTGGAAGTTGTCACATGGTAGCGTTCACACACGTTAGTAAATGAATGCTATGTCATATTTAAAATGTATGACAGTTGGCTGTCTAGTATCAAGTTCTAGAATCCAATAAGCCTCTCACCAACAGACGTCGTCACTAATCCCCTCCTCACCCCACCCAGTGATCGATTAACCTTCTCTACAGCAAATAAAATATATGGACTGATGTTAGCCTCATGTTTGACAGCACCTGAATAAGAGGCACCATGTGCGCACTGTCTCATTGCTCGTCTCCCTCACTCTGTACATTTTACGCGAGTTGCTCCTCCTTGTCCCAGGAAAGATGGTGGATCCAACGGGAGGCAGTGGAAGCAGATTCAAATTTTCTTTTCTTTTACCAGACACTGCCCAAAGCACTGGGCGTTAATTGCTAAATGATAAATACAGCCCTAAAATACCAACCTCTGGATACTATGAGCACCCCACAATATCTGCTATTTTGGAGATGCTCTGGCCTAATCATCCAGCCAACTCAATTTGTTTTCTGTCTAATTCACTCATATCCTTAGGATATGTTCACATGGAGGCTTTTTTACCTGAATTTTGAGACACAGCCACTTCAGAATCCAAATCAAATATTTGAAATTTTGATTTTTAGAGTTAATTTGGAACAGAATCTGCGCCAAACTCCATGTAGATAAAACTGTGTGAACATACTGTTCTGCTTGACCGCTTTTCTGCTTTCAACACATGAATGTTAAGAACCCCACAGGTCAGCTGCTGCCTAATATTTTCCATCCTTTGGCAGGTTCCATTATTGTGCGATAACGTGTGTGTATATATGTGTAAAATATATTAATATAGACTTGCATTAGTTACAGGACACAATAAGGACACGTGTGGTTACTGCAGATAGATAGCGCCTGGTCCCATTCCTCACAGCAGCTTAGAGAACATTACTGTAACAAATCCAGGGACTTAATCCATTTTTTTTTACTCCTAGCAGCTTCTAGCCTAACAATCTGCAGTGATTAATATTTATTGACAAACAATTAAAGGGAGCTTTTCAGCAAACTTGATACAATTCCAGTTTATTGCATTTTAAATTAGACAACTTGTCCGAGAAGGCTCAATTCCTCAGCTAGGTGATTACAGAGCGATTAGATGGCAATGATTTAAGTGCACGACTAAAAGCAATCTTATTAACATCACTTGTCTAACTCGTTCCCAGCTTATTATCCTTCTCACTGAACAATCAAAATCTATTAATAAATTAAAGTGGAAGTTTCAAATGAAATGCCCCTTTAAATGAGAATATTAATTTTACTTTATACAGAGGTATTATTTCTAACCTTAGACTACTTGTATAGATGCAAGTTTATATTTTGTATTTCCAGATTTGGCTTCTTTCAGCCATAAAAGTTAATTCCCAAATATTACAAAGTCCAGACCTGCAGTGTGTTACACTCGGTCCCCGCACTGGCTCTGCACTCCGTCCTGGTCACTCACCTGTTCCTCTAGCTGTCCCTCTGCAGCAGTCTGCGCGCAGGCTGAGGTCTCCTGTCCCATCTGCTCCTCAGCGTCCTGTGTCCTCCTCCACTTCCTGGCACGCTGCTAGCAGGCCTCCAGATAGATTGCTTAGGACGCGAGGCCGCGCCCACCATCTCTCATAAAGGGGCAGCGTGAATTTTTTGAAATAGCTAATTAACCAATGGCAGCGCACTCAGTACTATATCTGGTCACTCCACCATTAGGGGAGTGCCGGAGCAACGTGTTCTATCATTGCTACATCCGGTTCTGTTCCTGATCTGTCTGCGCTGCGTCTGCAGTCTCTGTGCTTCGCTTATACTATTTGTCTCCTCAGATCATTGCTAACCCGTATCTGGCTAACCTGGACAATCTCGGTTATTACTGGCGCAAGTGTCATCCCGTTCCGCCATCAGCCATCCGTACCCGTGGACTGTGACAAGGTCACTGAAGCCAGCCTGCCACCATCCATTCTGGACCAGGACCTTACTCAGCTCCGTCAAGAACCCTCCACCGGACTCTGTAAATACCTGTTACCCTTTTGGTCCCTCTGGGACAGCTGCCATGTGTCCGGGGTCTAACTGTAGGTAGCACCTGTGTCCTCCGGGTATTCCATTCTGGTCCTGTTCGAGGGGCCTTACTACGGGTACCCGGGGTTCATTAGTCACGCTCCCTTCGGAGCCCCCCGGACCGCGGTCTCGAGGTTCCACGTTAAAAAATAAAAACGAATGTGAACTTCACCACCTCTGCCTCCGCTTCCATTCGTTACACAGTGATTATCTTGTCTGATTTTTGTCTTGGCAGTTTTTTGTTTTTTTTTTAAAGTGGGGTTGTCTTCCCAAGACGACCATTTTAAGTAGTATATCTCTAGGTTAATTCATTGCCATATAGACACATTTCATCTATTGAATATTTACCCAGAACCCAAACTCGAGAAACGTGTGTCCTCCTCAATCTTTTCTAGTATCTCTGCTAAAAGATGACATTGTAGTAAATGAAGACTCTACCATTTTTGAGGAAATTTAGATATATAAGTTGGGAATTTTGTCAATGCGATCAATGCCAATAATATGAAAACATGCAGCACAAGTTGATAGTACTAAAAGATATAAGAGACTTAAAAGGGTTATCTGTCAGCCGGATTGCACTCCACAAACTATTATATGCTCATTTAGCTCTTTCAAAGACAAGTCCAGCAATACTTTTACATGGTCAGTCCAATCCTTCATTACTGAGAAATCAGAGTTTTGAATCGATATGCAAATGAGGATGACTATCTGAAGCCTCGGTCACTCCAGCTCTATTTCCCACCCCGCGCCGCCTCCTCTTGATTGAGTTCCTCTATGCTCTGTGACTTCAGACAAAGGAATCAGCATTTAGGCAGGAGGAGGCAAAGTCGGGCTGAGAAGTGCACATCCGCCTCCTATTTGAATCAATAAGGTGCAGATGTGAATGTGTCTATATGGCAGTGTATTAAGGGGCAGATGTGCAGGACACTGCTGCAGCCACTATACAAGTAATGGAAATGTTCTGTGCAGCTCAGTTCTCTTCCAGAAACAGCTGATAAGCAGGGCCCCGGGTGTCACCCACCCACCAAGCAGATATTGATGACTTATCCTTAGAATAGGCCATCAATAAAAATAGTCCCCAACAACCCCTTTAATATTCCCTTTATTAAAAGTTCCCCTACACGGCTGTCCTCTTGTTCAATACCCTCTCCATTATTAATGCCCTCTTTGTGCTAATAAAAAATCTGAATCTCACCTATCCCTGCTCCCATCCTGAGCCACTGGACCTTCTTCCCCTCGGCACAGTGACATCATTGTGCTGCCTGCGACAGATGGCTAACTTCCTCTGTTCCGAGTCTCTGGGGTAGTGCAGGTAGTTGATAGCTGTCTGCTCTACAGTTGTCTTCAACTGGATCTGCACCATGAGGTTGGAGATGAGGTTGAAAATAGCCATGGCCACTGAAGCCCTCTTCTTCAAGCCCTGTGTTGTGTTCACCCCTACCCCATAAATGTGATCCTTGCATCCCTGCATATCTTCCCATAGCTGCCATAGCAGATAAATACTTGGAAAGAGAGGATTTTATTCACTTACAGTGGTCATCCCATTCCATTGTTTTGTAGCATTCAAGATTGAACCCTTGCTGATCAGATTTGAGTGATTACTGATATCCCATCATTACAACATGGAAATTTTCTAGAATCTTTTGAGAAAAAAAAAAGAGAACACCATTAAAGGGGTTGTCCAGTCTAAGGCTGGGGTCACACACAACGTCTAAAAAATCTGACCGTTTTAGTGGGACGATTATTGCAGCAAAATGTCATGAACAGTCGTCCGTCTGGCATGCGATTTTCCAGGAAAAATGCGATTTAGTCGCATCTGACCATAGTTGTAACATCCGATTTACATCCGACTTGTGAGATTTTCTCGCAGGCTTGCAAAACTGACATATAATGGATCCAAAATAATAGTATTTAAATCACAAAAGAAAGAATAGATATATACACATAGAACACAGATATATATATATATATATATATATATATATATGTCATTGTGACATATATATATATATATATATATTTATAGTTCTTACACTTCTACATACTGTACTAGCCGCTAATTCAATTGCCGGCTTTAGTGAAATCCCAGAAGCCGACATGAAATGATACATTGTTTTGACACAGTTAACCATGTAATTTCAAGTATTTTGATATATGTTTTAAACTTACAATTACATAAGTATATTTGTGCAAAATTTCAGACATGTAGGGGTTAATTAAAGGTGTAAATTCGTTGTAAAAAAAACCATTTTTTTACAACGAATTTACACCTTTAATTAACCCCTACATGTCTGAAATTTTGCACAAATATACTTATGTAATTGTAAGTTTAAAACATATATCAAAATACTTGAAATTACATGGTTAACTGTGTCAAAACAATGTATCATTTCATGTCGGCTTCTGGGATTTCACTAAAGCCGGCAATTGAATTAGCGGCTAGTACAGTATGTAGAAGTGTATGAACTATAAATATATATATATATATATATATGTCACAATGACATATATATATATATATAATATATATATATATATATATGTGGATTCTATGTGTGGATATGTATTGATTCGATTCTTTATTAAAGCTGTCAGTGTGCTTTTACAGTATAGGCAGGGATGAATTGCCGGCTTTTCTAAAGGACACTGATGCGATTTAATCGCAAGTCACACATGCAGTCCGTTTGTAATCAGATTTTTCATCGCTCCCATAGACTTGCATTGGCGATAGTCGACCCACAATCGGTGACAGTGGCAGCATGCTGCGATTGCACTCGGACGTTTAAAACGGACCACAAAAAATCTGATACTGGGAGCTGCTCCATAGATTAACATAGGTCCGACTGCAATGCGATTTTTCATCGCATTGCAGTCGTCCGATTTTGTCGCCAGTGTGACCCCGGCCTTAAGCTACAAGTCTGCAGTCTATATGACTGCAGTCTTGTGAATCTTCACATCAAATGCTCTGCGCTCTGTTATGATTCTCTGATGCCAGCAGCGGTTATGTGACCGCATGGATGCGATATGTATTCTCCTGGCCACATTCCAACTAGATGGCCGCAGCCTCTCTCAATGCAAGTGTATTGAGTGAGGCCGGAAGTAGTCTAGTCTGATAGTGACCAGGAGTATGCATGACCGCCACTTCAAGCGCCGGAAAATACAGTGAGCAGTGTGCACGATATGAAGATTCACAAGTCTGCAGTCACAGAGTGACTGCAGACTTGAAGCTTTAGACCAGACAACCCCTTCAATAAAGATGCAGATGTATCCTGTAGAAATGGATATAATTTTCTTCTTTTTTTTAATAAAAGCATCCATATCCATAAATGTAAGAAAAACATATTAACATAACATATCTCCCTCAGTATCATATTTACACACAAATATATATTATATATACAGCTCTGGCAAAAATTAGGAGACCACTGGACAGTTTTATAAAAATCAGCTTCTCTACATGTCTGACAGCCATTCCATTCCAGTGTCAGCTGAATTCCAACCAGAGTACACCTTATTCTACTTAATGAGCTTCCAATTAGGTGATCACCTGAACCAAATCTTATTTAACGAAGGAAAGTATAAAGAACACTGCTGTGGTGTTCACAATCCTCTTGCAATAGGACAAGCTGGATGGCAAAACAAGTGCTAGTTGTTATGTTTCGGTAGCTGAGGAGTGCAGGTAAAAAAGGCAATACACCAGAGCAGTTGGAATCTATGAGATTGCAGTACCCTGACTAACCACCACAACTAGAGGCAGCCGTGGAGCTTTCCTACTTGGTCCTAGACGCCTCGTCACAGCCTGAGAAACTAACTACACCTAAAGATAGAAATAGGAAAGCTATCTGCCCCGGAGCAGAACCCCAAAGATAATAGAAAGCCCCCAAACATGTAATGGCGGTTAGACAAGAAGAAATACTGACACAGACAGAAAATAGTATGAGCAAACGTTGGGGCCCAAACTAACTAAATAGAAAAGGATAGGAAGGGTACTTACTGCAATCCCAGAAAACCCTGAAAAGCACCAACTCTACTAATTTCAAAAACACCTGAGATCACACGACCTCTACCACCTAAATTAGTTCTCTGGTGTAACAAAATCAAAACAGCAGCCACTGAAAAAACTGGAAAAAGCAAAAGTACAAACATCAGTGGCTGAACTAAACTGAGAGGGCAAAAGCCCCCGGAGGGGACCCTGAAGGCCCCCACAGAAGTGCAGGACAAAATGCAAAAATCAAGCACAAAAACAAAAAGAAGAAAATGTCTTATCTGTTAGCAGGAGATGCAGACACGACAGCAGGCTACAAGGGAAACAGGAATCAAGGATTGAGACCAGAACAATTGATCACCGGCAACCCTGATGGGAAGGCGACTCCCTTATATAAGACCAGTCAGTAACACCTGATTCCCAATCCTCACAATCTTCACTGGACAGACCAGTACCGCTTGTAACCACCAGAGGGAGCCTCTGCTCAGAACACATCTCAAGCCCATTCACAACAGTACCCCCCCCCTGAGGAGGGGTCACCGAACCCTCATTTGAGCAACCAGGTCGGTCAGGATGAGTTCTATGATACGCACGGATGAGTCTCCTAGCATGGATGTCTGAAGCAAACACCCAAGAATTGTCTTCCTGACCATAACCTCTCCACTTAACCAAATACTGGAGTTTCCGTCTAGAAAAACGAGAATCTAACATTTTCTCAACCACATACTCCAGATTGCCCTCAACCAAAACAGGGTCAGGAGGCACAGCAGCAGGAACCACTGGCTCAACAAACCTCTTCAACAAGGACTTGTGGAACACGTTATGGATCTTAAATGTCCCTGGAAGAAGCAAACGAAAAGAAACAGGATTAAGAATCTCCATGATCTTATAAGGTCCAATGAACCTAGGCTTAAATTTAGGAGATGCTACTCTCATAGGAATATTTTTTGAGGACAACCAGACCAAGTCCCCTACTTTAAACCGAGGACCATCAGTCCTATGCCGGTTAGCAAACCGCTGGGCCCTCTCCTGAGAGAGGGACAACCTCTCCACTACCTGGTCCCAAATCTGTTGCATACGCTCCACAACAGAGTCAACACCTGGACAGACAGAAGCCTCCGTCTGTCCTGAAGAAAATCGAGGGTGAAACCCAGAATTACAGAAAAACGGAGACATCAAAGTGGCAGAGCTAGCCCTATTATTAAGAGCAAACTCAGCCAAAGGCAAAAAAGAGACCCAGTCATCCTGATCAGCAGACACAAAGCATCTTAGATAAGTCTCCAATGTCTGGTTTGTTCTCTCAGTTTGACCATTGGTCTGAGGATGAAATGCCGAGGAGAAAGACAATTGAACACCCAGTTTAGAACAAAAGGTCCTCCAAAATCTGGAAACAAACTGGACTCCTCTGTCAGACACAATGTTCTCAGGAATGCCGTGTAAACGAACCACGTGCTGAAGGAACAACGGCACCAATTCAGAGGAGGAAGGCAACTTAGGTAATGGCACAAGATGTATCATCTTGGAAAACCTATCACAAATCACCGAGATGGCGGTCATTCTCTGAGAAACAGGAAGGTCGGAAATGAAATCCATAGAGATATGGGTCCATGGTCTCTTGGGCACAGGCAATGGCATCAACAAACCACTAGAGCGAGAGCAAGGCTTGGAGCGAGAGCAAGTCCCGCAGGACTGCACAAATTCCCTGACATCACGAGACAAGGTAGGCCACCAAAAGGACCGACTAACCAGGTCTCTGGTACCAAAAATTCCGGGATGCCCAGCCAACGCGGAACAATGAATCTCAGACATCACACTCTTTTTCCACTGGTCCGGGACAAACAATTTTCCAACAGGGCAGCGCTCGGGCCTATCCTCCTGACACCCCTCCAGAGCAAGTCTCAAATTGGGTGAGATGGCGGAAAGAACTACACCCTCTTTCAAAATAACAGAAGGATCAGATAACTCAGGAGAGTCCGCAAGGAAACTCCTCGAGAGGGCATCCGCCTTAACATTCTTAGTGCCAGGAAGAAAGGAAACCACAAAATTAAAACGTGTGAAAAACAAGGCCCACCTGGCCTGTCTAGGATTGAGTCGCTTGGCAGATTCCAGATAAACCAGATTCTTATGGTCCGTAAGGACCACCACCTGATGTTTGGCTCCCTCCAGCCAATGTCTCCACTCTTCAAAAGCCCACTTCATGGCCAATAACTCCCGATTACCCACGTCATAATTACGTTCAGTAGGAGAAAATTTTCGAGAGAAAAAGGCACAAGGGTTACTTTTAGAGGTCTCTGGATCTTTTTGGGACAAAACGGCACCTGCCCCAATTTCAGAGGCATCAACCTCCACCTGAAATGGCAGAGAAACATCAGGCTGCCGTAGAACAGGAGCAGAAGTGAATCTTTGCTTAAGTTCCTGAAATGCAGAGACTGCCTCAGGAGGCCAATTCACCACATCAGAACCCTTTTTGGTCAAATCAGTTAATGGTTTAACAATAACCGAGAAATTACCAATAAATTTACGATAAAAATTGGCAAAACCCAAAAATCTTTGAAGAGCCTTTAATGAAGTAGGTTGGACCCAATCACAGATGGCCTGAACCTTGACCGGGTCCATTTCAATAACAGATGGGACAAAATGAATCCCAGAAATTAGATCCTCTGTACGCCAAAAAGACACTTTGATCCCTTCACATACAGAGCATTCTCTCTCAAAATCTGGAATACAGTTCGAACATGTTTCACATGAGAGTCCCAGTCATTAGAAAAAATCAAGATATCATCCAAATGAACAATCAGAAATTTATCCACAAAATCCCTGAAAATGTCATTCATGAAGGACTAGAAGACAGAAGAAGCATTTGTGAGCCCAAAGGGCATCACAAGGTACTCAAAATGCCCCTCAGGGGTATTGAATGCCGTCTTCCATTCATCCCCGTGCTTAATGCGAATAAGGTTATATGCCCCCCTGAGGTCAAGCTTGGTATACCAAGTAGCGTTTTTCACCCTGGAAAACAGGTCAGAAATCAAGGGTAACGGGTATTGATATTTCACAGTAATATTGTTCAAAAGACGATAATCAATACACGGCCTTAATGAACCATCCTTTTTGGCCACAAAGAAAAAACCGGCACCTAAGGGTGAAGAGGATGGTCTGATATGACCCTTCTCCAAAGACTCCTTGATATAAGACCGCATAGCGTCATGTTCAGGTACAGACAGGTTAAAAAGGCGACCTTTAGGGAATTTACTACCAGGCACTAATTCAATAGCGCAGTCATAGCTCCTATGGGGAGGCAAGGATGCAGATTTACTTTCGCTAAACACATCAGAAAAATCAATCAAAAAGTCAGGAACATCCTGAGCCTGGGGGGAGGCAGAAAAAACAGGAGTGTTGGTATTAACACATTGGCAGCCCCAACTAGTTACAGACACAGATTTCCAATCCAAAACAGGATTATGAGACTGTAACCAAGGGAAACCCAGTATGATAATATCATGCAGATTATACAGAACCAAAAATTTGCAGCACTCCTGATGATCAGGTTCTACCCTCATTATCACCTGAGTAGAGAACTGAGGTTTATTCTCAGCCAAAGGGGTAGAATCGATCCCCAGTAGAGGAATAGACTTCTGTAGGGGTATCAAGGGAAACCCACAACGTTTAGCAAAATCATAATCCATCAGGTTAATAGCTGCTCCAGAATCAACGAAAGCCTGAGCAGAAAATGAGGACAGAGAGCATATCAGAGTGACAGTTAATAAAAACTTAGTCTGAACACTACCCAAGACAACTGAGCATGCAAAAAGTCTTCCCCGCTTAGGGCAGACTGAAATAGCATGAGAGGCATCACCACAGTAGAAACATAACCCATTGCGCTTTCGAAACTCATGACGCTGTGCCCCAGACACCACTCTATCACACTGCATGGATTCAGAAGCAGGTTCACAAGGCAACACTATTCCACGCATACTTCTCCGCTCACGCAAACGTCTGTCAATTTGAATCGCTAATGACATAGAATCATTGAGACCAGAGGGGACAGGGAATCCCACCATAACATCCTTTACATTATCTGACAGACCCTTCCGAAAAAGGGCCGCCAAAGCGTCGTCATTCCACTTGGTCAGGACTGCCCACCTACGGAATCTCTGACAAAATGCAAAAATCAAGCACAAAAACAAAAAGAAGAAAATGTCTTATCTGTTAGCAGGAGATGCAGACACGACAGCAGGCTACAAGGGAAACAGGAATCAAGGATTGAGACCAGAACAATTGATCACCGGCAACCCTGATGGGAAGGCGACTCCCTTATATAAGACCAGTCAGTAACACCTGATTCCCAATCCTCACAATCTTCACTGGACAGACCAGTACCGCTTGTAACCACCAGAGGGAGCCTCTGCTCAGAACACATCTCAAGCCCATTCACAACAGTACCCCCCCCCTGAGGAGGGGTCACCGAACCCTCATTTGAGCAACCAGGTCGGTCAGGATGAGTTCTATGATACGCACGGATGAGTCTCCTAGCATGGATGTCTGAAGCAAACACCCAAGAATTGTCTTCCTGACCATAACCTCTCCACTTAACCAAATACTGGAGTTTCCGTCTAGAAAAACGAGAATCTAACATTTTCTCAACCACATACTCCAGATTGCCCTCAACCAAAACAGGGTCAGGAGGCACAGCAGCAGGAACCACTGGCTCAACAAACCTCTTCAACAAGGACTTGTGGAACACGTTATGGATCTTAAATGTCCCTGGAAGAAGCAAACGAAAAGAAACAGGATTAAGAATCTCCATGATCTTATAAGGTCCAATGAACCTAGGCTTAAATTTAGGAGATGCTACTCTCATAGGAATATTTTTTGAGGACAACCAGACCAAGTCCCCTACTTTAAACCGAGGACCATCAGTCCTATGCCGGTTAGCAAACCGCTGGGCCCTCTCCTGAGAGAGGGACAACCTCTCCACTACCTGGTCCCAAATCTGTTGCATACGCTCCACAACAGAGTCAACACCTGGACAGACAGAAGCCTCCGTCTGTCCTGAAGAAAATCGAGGGTGAAACCCAGAATTACAGAAAAACGGAGACATCAAAGTGGCAGAGCTAGCCCTATTATTAAGAGCAAACTCAGCCAAAGGCAAAAAAGAGACCCAGTCATCCTGATCAGCAGACACAAAGCATCTTAGATAAGTCTCCAATGTCTGGTTTGTTCTCTCAGTTTGACCATTGGTCTGAGGATGAAATGCCGAGGAGAAAGACAATTGAACACCCAGTTTAGAACAAAAGGTCCTCCAAAATCTGGAAACAAACTGGACTCCTCTGTCAGACACAATGTTCTCAGGAATGCCGTGTAAACGAACCACGTGCTGAAGGAACAACGGCACCAATTCAGAGGAGGAAGGCAACTTAGGTAATGGCACAAGATGTATCATCTTGGAAAACCTATCACAAATCACCGAGATGGCGGTCATTCTCTGAGAAACAGGAAGGTCGGAAATGAAATCCATAGAGATATGGGTCCATGGTCTCTTGGGCACAGGCAATGGCATCAACAAACCACTAGAGCGAGAGCAAGGCTTGGAGCGAGAGCAAGTCCCGCAGGACTGCACAAATTCCCTGACATCACGAGACAAGGTAGGCCACCAAAAGGACCGACTAACCAGGTCTCTGGTACCAAAAATTCCGGGATGCCCAGCCAACGCGGAACAATGAATCTCAGACATCACACTCTTTTTCCACTGGTCCGGGACAAACAATTTTCCAACAGGGCAGCGCTCGGGCCTATCCTCCTGACACCCCTCCAGAGCAAGTCTCAAATTGGGTGAGATGGCGGAAAGAACTACACCCTCTTTCAAAATAACAGAAGGATCAGATAACTCAGGAGAGTCCGCAAGGAAACTCCTCGAGAGGGCATCCGCCTTAACATTCTTAGTGCCAGGAAGAAAGGAAACCACAAAATTAAAACGTGTGAAAAACAAGGCCCACCTGGCCTGTCTAGGATTGAGTCGCTTGGCAGATTCCAGATAAACCAGATTCTTATGGTCCGTAAGGACCACCACCTGATGTTTGGCTCCCTCCAGCCAATGTCTCCACTCTTCAAAAGCCCACTTCATGGCCAATAACTCCCGATTACCCACGTCATAATTACGTTCAGTAGGAGAAAATTTTCGAGAGAAAAAGGCACAAGGGTTACTTTTAGAGGTCTCTGGATCTTTTTGGGACAAAACGGCACCTGCCCCAATTTCAGAGGCATCAACCTCCACCTGAAATGGCAGAGAAACATCAGGCTGCCGTAGAACAGGAGCAGAAGTGAATCTTTGCTTAAGTTCCTGAAATGCAGAGACTGCCTCAGGAGGCCAATTCACCACATCAGAACCCTTTTTGGTCAAATCAGTTAATGGTTTAACAATAACCGAGAAATTACCAATAAATTTACGATAAAAATTGGCAAAACCCAAAAATCTTTGAAGAGCCTTTAATGAAGTAGGTTGGACCCAATCACAGATGGCCTGAACCTTGACCGGGTCCATTTCAATAACAGATGGGGACAAAATGAATCCCAGAAATTAGATCCTCTGTACGCCAAAAAGACACTTTGATCCCTTCACATACAGAGCATTCTCTCTCAAAATCTGGAATACAGTTCGAACATGTTTCACATGAGAGTCCCAGTCATTAGAAAAAATCAAGATATCATCCAAATGAACAATCAGAAATTTATCCACAAAATCCCTGAAAATGTCATTCATGAAGGACTAGAAGACAGAAGAAGCATTTGTGAGCCCAAAGGGCATCACAAGGTACTCAAAATGCCCCTCAGGGGTATTGAATGCCGTCTTCCATTCATCCCCGTGCTTAATGCGAATAAGGTTATATGCCCCCCTGAGGTCAAGCTTGGTATACCAAGTAGCGTTTTTCACCCTGGAAAACAGGTCAGAAATCAAGGGTAACGGGTATTGATATTTCACAGTAATATTGTTCAAAAGACGATAATCAATACACGGCCTTAATGAACCATCCTTTTTGGCCACAAAGAAAAAACCGGCACCTAAGGGTGAAGAGGATGGTCTGATATGACCCTTCTCCAAAGACTCCTTGATATAAGACCGCATAGCGTCATGTTCAGGTACAGACAGGTTAAAAAGGCGACCTTTAGGGAATTTACTACCAGGCACTAATTCAATAGCGCAGTCATAGCTCCTATGGGGAGGCAAGGATGCAGATTTACTTTCGCTAAACACATCAGAAAAATCAATCAAAAAGTCAGGAACATCCTGAGCCTGGGGGGAGGCAGAAAAAACAGGAGTGTTGGTATTAACACATTGGCAGCCCCAACTAGTTACAGACACAGATTTCCAATCCAAAACAGGATTATGAGACTGTAACCAAGGGAAACCCAGTATGATAATATCATGCAGATTATACAGAACCAAAAATTTGCAGCACTCCTGATGATCAGGTTCTACCCTCATTATCACCTGAGTAGAGAACTGAGGTTTATTCTCAGCCAAAGGGGTAGAATCGATCCCCAGTAGAGGAATAGACTTCTGTAGGGGTATCAAGGGAAACCCACAACGTTTAGCAAAATCATAATCCATCAGGTTAATAGCTGCTCCAGAATCAACGAAAGCCTGAGCAGAAAATGAGGACAGAGAGCATATCAGAGTGACAGTTAATAAAAACTTAGTCTGAACACTACCCAAGACAACTGAGCATGCAAAAAGTCTTCCCGCTTAGGGCAGACTGAAATAGCATGAGAGGCATCACCACAGTAGAAACATAACCCATTGCGCTTTCGAAACTCATGACGCTGTGCCCCAGACACCACTCTATCACACTGCATGGATTCAGAAGCAGGTTCACAAGGCAACACTATTCCACGCATACTTCTCCGCTCACGCAAACGTCTGTCAATTTGAATCGCTAATGACATAGAATCATTGAGACCAGAGGGGACAGGGAATCCCACCATAACATCCTTTACATTATCTGACAGACCCTTCCGAAAAAGGGCCGCCAAAGCGTCGTCATTCCACTTGGTCAGGACTGCCCACCTACGGAATCTCTGACAAAATGCAAAAATCAAGCACAAAAACAAAAAGAAGAAAATGTCTTATCTGTTAGCAGGAGATGCAGACACGACAGCAGGCTACAAGGGAAACAGGAATCAAGGATTGAGACCAGAACAATTGATCACCGGCAACCCTGATGGGAAGGCGACTCCCTTATATAAGACCAGTCAGTAACACCTGATTCCCAATCCTCACAATCTTCACTGGACAGACCAGTACCGCTTGTAACCACCAGAGGGAGCCTCTGCTCAGAACACATCTCAAGCCCATTCACAACAGTACCCCCCCCTGAGGAGGGGTCACCGAACCCTCATTTGAGCAACCAGGTCGGTCAGGATGAGTTCTATGATACGCACGGATGAGTCTCCTAGCATGGATGTCTGAAGCAAACACCCAAGAATTGTCTTCCTGACCAAACCTCTCCACTTAACCAAATACTGGAGTTTCCGTCTAGAAAAACGAGAATCTAACATTTTCTCAACCACATACTCCAGATTGCCCTCAACCAAAACAGGGTCAGGAGGCACAGCAGCAGGAACCACTGGCTCAACAAACCTCTTCAACAAGGACTTGTGGAACACGTTATGGATCTTAAATGTCCCTGGAAGAAGCAAACGAAAAGAAACAGGATTAAGAATCTCCATGATCTTATAAGGTCCAATGAACCTAGGCTTAAATTTAGGAGATGCTACTCTCATAGGAATATTTTTTGAGGACAACCAGACCAAGTCCCCTACTTTAAACCGAGGACCATCAGTCCTATGCCGGTTAGCAAACCGCTGGGCCCTCTCCTGAGAGAGGGACAACCTCTCCACTACCTGGTCCCAAATCTGTTGCATACGCTCCACAACAGAGTCAACACCTGGACAGACAGAAGCCTCCGTCTGTCCTGAAGAAAATCGAGGGTGAAACCCAGAATTACAGAAAAACGGAGACATCAAAGTGGCAGAGCTAGCCCTATTATTAAGAGCAAACTCAGCCAAAGGCAAAAAGAGACCCAGTCATCCTGATCAGCAGACACAAAGCATCTTAGATAAGTCTCCAATGTCTGGTTTGTTCTCTCAGTTTGACCATTGGTCTGAGGATGAAATGCCGAGGAGAAAGACAATTGAACACCCAGTTTAGAACAAAAGGTCCTCCAAAATCTGGAAACAAACTGGACTCCTCTGTCAGACACAATGTTCTCAGGAATGCCGTGTAAACGAACCACGTGCTGAAGGAACAACGGCACCAATTCAGAGGAGGAAGGCAACTTAGGTAATGGCACAAGATGTATCATCTTGGAAAACCTATCACAAATCACCGAGATGGCGGTCATTCTCTGAGAAACAGGAAGGTCGGAAATGAAATCCATAGAGATATGGGTCCATGGTCTCTTGGGCACAGGCAATGGCATCAACAAACCACTAGAGCGAGAGCAAGGCTTGGAGCGAGAGCAAGTCCCGCAGGACTGCACAAATTCCCTGACATCACGAGACAAGGTAGGCCACCAAAAGGACCGACTAACCAGGTCTCTGGTACCAAAAATTCCGGGATGCCCAGCCAACGCGGAACAATGAATCTCAGACATCACACTCTTTTTCCACTGGTCCGGGACAAACAATTTTCCAACAGGGCAGCGCTCGGGCCTATCCTCCTGACACCCCTCCAGAGCAAGTCTCAAATTGGGTGAGATGGCGGAAAGAACTACACCCTCTTTCAAAATAACAGAAGGATCAGATAACTCAGGAGAGTCCGCAAGGAAACTCCTCGAGAGGGCATCCGCCTTAACATTCTTAGTGCCAGGAAGAAAGGAAACCACAAAATTAAAACGTGTGAAAAACAAGGCCCACCTGGCCTGTCTAGGATTGAGTCGCTTGGCAGATTCCAGATAAACCAGATTCTTATGGTCCGTAAGGACCACCACCTGATGTTTGGCTCCCTCCAGCCAATGTCTCCACTCTTCAAAAGCCCACTTCATGGCCAATAACTCCCGATTACCCACGTCATAATTACGTTCAGTAGGAGAAAATTTTCGAGAGAAAAAGGCACAAGGGTTACTTTTAGAGGTCTCTGGATCTTTTTGGGACAAAACGGCACCTGCCCCAATTTCAGAGGCATCAACCTCCACCTGAAATGGCAGAGAAACATCAGGCTGCCGTAGAACAGGAGCAGAAGTGAATCTTTGCTTAAGTTCCTGAAATGCAGAGACTGCCTCAGGAGGCCAATTCACCACATCAGAACCCTTTTTGGTCAAATCAGTTAATGGTTTAACAATAACCGAGAAATTACCAATAAATTTACGATAAAAATTGGCAAAACCCAAAAATCTTTGAAGAGCCTTTAATGAAGTAGGTTGGACCCAATCACAGATGGCCTGAACCTTGACCGGGTCCATTTCAATAACAGATGGGGACAAAATGAATCCCAGAAATTAGATCCTCTGTACGCCAAAAAGACACTTTGATCCCTTCACATACAGAGCATTCTCTCTCAAAATCTGGAATACAGTTCGAACATGTTTCACATGAGAGTCCCAGTCATTAGAAAAAATCAAGATATCATCCAAATGAACAATCAGAAATTTATCCACAAAATCCCTGAAAATGTCATTCATGAAGGACTAGAAGACAGAAGAAGCATTTGTAAGCCCAAAGGGCATCACAAGGTACTCAAAATGCCCCTCAGGGGTATTGAATGCCGTCTTCCATTCATCCCCGTGCTTAATGCGAATAAGGTTATATGCCCCCCTGAGGTCAAGCTTGGTATACCAAGTAGCGTTTTTCACCCTGGAAAACAGGTCAGAAATCAAGGGTAACGGGTATTGATATTTCACAGTAATATTGTTCAAAAGACGATAATCAATACACGGCCTTAATGAACCATCCTTTTTGGCCACAAAGAAAAAACCGGCACCTAAGGGTGAAGAGGATGGTCTGATATGACCCTTCTCCAAAGACTCCTTGATATAAGACCGCATAGCGTCATGTTCAGGTACAGACAGGTTAAAAAGGCGACCTTTAGGGAATTTACTACCAGGCACTAATTCAATAGCGCAGTCATAGCTCCTATGGGGAGGCAAGGATGCAGATTTACTTTCGCTAAACACATCAGAAAAATCAATCAAAAAGTCAGGAACATCCTGAGCCTGGGGGGAGGCAGAAAAAACAGGTGTAAGGTTCTGTATATCTGTTTCTGGAACTCAGTTTGTTCGTCGGCCATTTTGCTTTCTGTTTTGCTGCAGCTATCTTGCCCTCAGTTAAAATGGAGTTTTCCAGCTTGCATGTTCCCGCCCTGATTCTCTCCGTTTGCTTCTTAAACAGCCACACCTGAGCAATCAGTGCTTCAGAATCTGGCCTGCAGTGAACCTGTGTTCTGACTCCTGAAGCCTTGGACTTTGTACTCCAGCCATTTCTACTGAGAAACTCTGGAGCTCTTGTGGACTCTGAACTCTGCTCTTGAAAGCCTCACGGTTGCATGGACTTGCGGTAACATAGAAGAAGATCTGAATCTGTTGTGGAGAGTTATTGCTGAACTTAGATTACTCTGGCCTGCTGTGTCTCCTGCTTCTGTGTTTGCAACCTGTATGTTTATTTTTGCCAATTTGTATGAAGCAATACAAGACTTTCTTTTTCAACCTGTGTCTCAAGTATTTTCATCGCACCCAAGCACAAGACGCTATATGAACTGTATCACATACATTACAAGATTCTGAAGCCAAACGTTAGTGTCTGCTGGGTCTGGAAAGGCTTGTCTGCTGTACTGTGGATATCGGATGTCCGGTTGTACTTTCTGTGATAACAGTGGTTGTGACTTCTCACAACCATTCCAGGTGAGCAATTCCCTTAAGTTTTTTTTTTCTGCAGAGTTATCACAGGTAAACACTATTGTTTTTTTTTTTTCCCTTCTCTTTTGTCTGCTGAAACTCTGGATATCAGATGTCTGGTTGAAAGCTTTCTGTGATGATAGTGGTTGTGACTTCTCACAACCATTCCAGGTGAGCAGTTCCCTTAAAGTTTTTTCTTTCTTCAGTGTTGCCACAGGTGAACACTATTGTTTTTTTTTTCTCTCTCCTCTTCTTCCAGTATCCTGTCTTAAAAGATCTGGAAAATGGAGGCCCGCATAAAGGAACTTTGTGGAGTGACTGATAATATCCTTGCAGATTTGCAGAATATAAAGACCCGTCTTACAAATCTTCAGGACCTAAATAATCACAATTTGCAAGTGCTTGGACAGACTACTCAGGATTTGCGAGCCAGGATTGAGGTTCTGGAGGGGCGAGTCCAGGCTCCTGCCGTGGCCCCGAGTTCTGGGATTCCCAAGTTGCCCCCTTTTCGTTTTGGTGGTGAACGTGAAAAATTCAGGGGATTTGTTAATCAATGTAATCTTTTTTTTTCTGCACATGCTTCACAATTTCCTACTGAACGATCTAAGGTGCTTACTATAATTATGTTGCTTACCAACAAGGCTTTGATATGGGCAAACCCTCTGATTGAGACTGAGGATGATTGTTTGAATCACCTTGATGACTTTATTTCAGCCATGGGGCAGGTGTTTGATGACCCCAATCGAGGTGCAACAGCTGAAACAGCCATGTTAGCTTTGCGCCAAGGTAAGCACTCAGTAGCTGAATATGCCTTGGATTTCAGGAGATGGGCCCTTGATACCACCTGGGACAATTCCGCCAAAAAATCTATTTTTCGAAAGGGGTTATCCCCACTAATTAAGGATGAACTTGCTCGTGCCGACCCTCCCACTGCGTTAGGTGACTTTATTAACTACTGCATCCGTATTGATACTCGTTTAACTGAACGCAGGCAAGAGAGATGGTTCGAAAGCAATCGTACTAACCTTTTCCTACCTTCCTCTCCAGCTAAGGAACCTTTGAATAGGATTACACGGGAACCTGAACCTGAACCCATGCAGGTAGACTCTTTACTACGACGGGTTAGTGATGCACGCAAGGAACATCGTTTTAAGGAGAATCTATGTTTTTACTGTGGTAAGTCAGGGCACTTTATTATTAACTGTCCCAGCCGTTCTCGCAAGACTACTGCAGCACTCATTCATTGTGAGTGTTGCGAGAGGGGATCTGTCAGGTCCGAGCCTCAGGCTCCAGAGATAGCTGCCGCAACAGATCTTGATTTCTCGGACTTAAACTCCGTTACCTCTGAGGACGTTGACTGTGTAAATGCTGCCATCTTTCAAGTTTCCTCAGCGGTGTCCCAGCTGAGTTGTAAGAAAAACAATTCTCACTGTTTTCTTTCCATCAAACTCTGGGTTGACTCAGCCTGGGTGTCTAGCTCTGCCATGATCGACTCAGGTGCAAGTGGAAATTTTATGGATGTCTCCTTTGCTCTGAAACAGGGAATACGTTCAGTGAAGAAGGCTGCTCCCGTACAGATGGAAACTGTGGATGGCTCCCTGCTGACCTCTGGACCAGTGGATCAGGAAACAGAGCCTTTAAAGGTTCTTATGGGTAAAGATCATCAAGAGAAACTGTCCTTTATGCTTATCTCTTCTCCTCACTTTCCCATTATTCTAGGGCTACCATGGCTGCAGGCTCAGAATCCTACCATTAACTGGGAGACCAAGGAATTACACTTCCCAGAGAAACAGATGAGTCAAAAATTTCAGCTTGCTCTGTTCCTAAAGGAACCATGTCAGTCCCTGAATTACCAGCTGTATACCAGGACTATGTGGATTTATGTGACAAGAAGAACGCTGACCAGCTTCCTCCTCACCGTCCATATGATTGTCCAATTGAATTATTGCCTGGAGCAGAGATACCTTTTGGTAAGATCTACCCCCTGGCGGGGCCCGAGCTGAAGGCTTTAAAAGAGTACATAGACGAAAATCTAGCCAAGGGCTTCATACGCCCCTCTTCATCTCCTGCAGGGGCACCCATATTCTTTGTAAAGAAGAAAGATGGATCCCTGAGACCATGCGTAGACTATAGGGAACTTAATAAGGTTACTATTAGAAACCGTTATCCATTGCCTTTAATCCCTGAGTTATTGGAGAGAGTGCGACATGCTAAAATTTTTTCTAAACTAGATCTTCGTGGGGCCTATAACTTAGTCCGTATTAGACCTGGGGATGAATGGAAGACTGCATTCAGGTCACGCTATGGACACTTTGAATATCTGGTTATGCCTTTTGGTCTGAGTACCGCCCCAGCCACTTTCCAACACTTGGTGAATGACATCTTCAGGGATCTCCTAGATACATTCGTGGTAATTTATTTGGATGATATTTTAATTTTTTCTAACTCCACAGAGGAACATCATGGACATGTGAGAATGGTCTTGGAACGTCTAAGACAAAATCATCTTTACATCAAGCTTGAAAAGTGTGAATTCCATAAGACCGAAATTCAATTTCTGGGGTATGTACTGTCTACACAAGGAATTAGTATGGATGGAAGTAAAACCCAAGCCATCAATGATTGGCCAAGTCCTAGAAATGTGAAGGAGGTACAGCGCTTCATCGGGTTTGCAAACTTCTATAGACGTTTCATTAGAAATTTCTCTGAGGTAGTGTCACCTATCACCCAACTTACCCGGAAAGAGTCTAAGTTCTCCTGGACTCCCCAAGCCCAGGAAGCATTTTCCCGTCTAAAAGATAAATTTACCACTGCACCTATTCTAGTACATCCCAACCCAGAGCTTGCCTTCATAATAGAGGTGGATGCTTCAGACTGTGCCGTGGGAGCTATACTCTCTCAGAGAACAGGTGAGAAGAATGTCTTGCATCCCTGTGCCTTCTTTTCCCAGCAGTTGTCTTCGGCTGAGAAGAACTACGATGTGGGCAATAGAGAGTTGTTGGCCATTATTGCCGCCTTCAAAGAATGGAGACACCTTCTGCAAGGAGCTGCACAGCAAATAGTCGTTCTGACAGATCATCGTAATCTTGAGTTTATCAGGTCGGCTAAGTGCCTGACTCCTCGCCAGGCTCGCTGGAATCTTTTCTTAAACCAATTTAATTTTATTATTTCTTATAGACCAGGATCGCGTAATGGAAAGGCTGATGCACTCTCTAGGATTTACTCAGCAGAGACACGTCCAATTACTCCTCCTAAGACTATTCTTCCTGACTCTAGATTCCTAGGAGTGATTCATCATCAAGACCTAATTAAAGACATCAAGGAGGCATACCATGCGGATTCTTTTTTGGCTCAACCCCCAAGAGACGTAAGTCTTGTCTTTAAGAATGGTGTGTGGATTCTGGGACAACGTCTGTATATACCTGAAACAGTCAGATTGAGAGTATTGCAACTCATTCATGATTCCAAAATAGCCGGGCATAGAGGAATTCTAAAGACACAGGAATTTCTTTCTCGTTTCTTTTGGTGGCCCACTTGCAGGAAGGATGTTTTGGATTATGTCACTTCATGTGAGGTTTGTGCAAGATGCAAAACACCTCGCTCTTCACCAACTGGTCTGTTACAGCCTCTTCCCACCCCGTCCCGCCCGTGGGGATCCATTTCTATGGACTTCATTGTCGAATTACCAACTTCTCAAGGGAAGAACACTATTCTAGTGGTGGTTGATCGTTTAACAAAGGCAGCTCATTTTATCCCTTGTGTCGGCTTACCCACTGCAAAACAGACATCAGATTTGATGATTAAAGATGTGTTTCGTTTACATGGAGTACCGGATGAGGTTATTTCGGATCGAGGGGTGCAATTCACTTCTAGGTTTTGGCAAAATTTCTGTGCAGCATTGGACATTAAAGTAAACCTTTCTTCTGCTTTTCATCCCCAGACTAATGGACAAACCGAACGAACCAATCAAACCCTGGAGCAGTATCTCCGCTGTTTTATCTGCCACCTACAGGATGATTGGGTGGATCTACTTCCATTGGCTGAGTTCTCTTACAACAACTCTCAGAGTGCCTCCACTAAACAGTCTCCTTTTTTCTCTAATTTAGGTTATCATCCTAATATTCTACCACGATTTCCCATAGAGACGCCTTTGCCAGCAGTGGCTGAAAGAGTCACGACTTTACAGAAGAATATGGATCTTCTAAAGGAGAATCTGGAATCGGCTCAGGAAAGGTACAAGAAGGCAGCAGATAAATTTCGTAAACCTGCACCAGTTTTTAAGGTAGGAGACCTGGTCTGGCTGTCAACCAGAAATCTTAAGTTAAGGATTCCATCATCTAAGTTGGGACATAAGTACATTGGACCCTATAAAATCAGTAAGATTATAAGTGCCGTTGCTTGTCGTCTTCAACTGCCCAGA
The DNA here is from genome assembly GCA_033576555.1 of Oophaga sylvatica. NCBI lineage: Eukaryota > Metazoa > Chordata > Amphibia > Anura > Dendrobatidae > Oophaga > Oophaga sylvatica. Next base: position 501,165,411 of record JARQOD010000005.1, read on the forward strand.
ACTATGAGAATCCACCCTGTCTTTCATGTATCCCTACTAAAGGCTGCAACACCCAATACGTTTCCTGGACGTTCTTCTCCTTGCCCTGACCCAGTGCTAGTCGATGGTCAGGAAGAATTTGTGGTGGAAAGGATTTTAGATTCCAGGTTGTATAGAAATCAGTTACAATATTTGATCAAATGGCAGGGCTACCCAGTGGAGGACAACTCATGGGAGCCAGTCAATAACGTTAATGCTCCTCGCTTGCTCCGTCAGTTTCATCAGAGGTACCCACACAAGCCTGGTCTGAGGTCATCCGGAGGTTGCCCCTAAGGGGGGAGTAATGTAAGGTTCTGTATATCTGTTTCTGGAACTCAGTTTGTTCGTCGGCCATTTTGCTTTCTGTTTTGCTGCAGCTATCTTGCCCTCAGTTAAAATGGAGTTTTCCAGCTTGCATGTTCCCGCCCTGATTCTCTCCGTTTGCTTCTTAAACAGCCACACCTGAGCAATCAGTGCTTCAGAATCTGGCCTGCAGTGAACCTGTGTTCTGACTCCTGAAGCCTTGGACTTTGTACTCCAGCCATTTCTACTGAGAAACTCTGGAGCTCTTGTGGACTCTGAACTCTGCTCTTGAAAGCCTCACGGTTGCATGGACTTGCGGTAACATAGAAGAAGATCTGAATCTGTTGTGGAGAGTTATTGCTGAACTTAGATTACTCTGGCCTGCTGTGTCTCCTGCTTCTGTGTTTGCAACCTGTATGTTTATTTTTGCCAATTTGTATGAAGCAATACAAGACTTTCTTTTTCAACCTGTGTCTCAAGTATTTTCATCGCACCCAAGCACAAGACGCTATATGAACTGTATCACATACATTACACAGGAGTGTTGGTATTAACACATTGGCAGCCCCAACTAGTTACAGACACAGATTTCCAATCCAAAACAGGATTATGAGACTGTAACCAAGGAAACCCAGTATGATAATATCATGCAGATTATACAGAACCAAAAATTTGCAGCACTCCTGATGATCAGGTTCTACCCTCATTATCACCTGAGTAGAGAACTGAGGTTTATTCTCAGCCAAAGGGGTAGAATCGATCCCCAGTAGAGGAATAGACTTCTGTAGGGGTATCAAGGGAAACCCACAACGTTTAGCAAAATCATAATCCATCAGGTTAATAGCTGCTCCAGAATCAACGAAAGCCTGAGCAGAAAATGAGGACAGAGAGCATATCAGAGTGACAGTTAATAAAAACTTAGTCTGAACACTACCCAAGACAACTGAGCATGCAAAAAGTCTTCCCCGCTTAGGGCAGACTGAAATAGCATGAGAGGCATCACCACAGTAGAAACATAACCCATTGCGCTTTCGAAACTCATGACGCTGTGCCCCAGACACCACTCTATCACACTGCATGGATTCAGAAGCAGGTTCACAAGGCAACACTATTCCACGCATACTTCTCCGCTCACGCAAACGTCTGTCAATTTGAATCGCTAATGACATAGAATCATTGAGACCAGAGGGACAGGGAATCCCACCATAACATCCTTTACATTATCTGACAGACCCTTCCGAAAAAGGGCCGCCAAAGCGTCGTCATTCCACTTGGTCAGGACTGCCCACCTACGGAATCTCTGACAAAATGCAAAAATCAAGCACAAAAACAAAAAGAAGAAAATGTCTTATCTGTTAGCAGGAGATGCAGACACGACAGCAGGCTACAAGGGAAACAGGAATCAAGGATTGAGACCAGAACAATTGATCACCGGCGACCCTGATGGGAAGGCGACTCCCTTATATAAGACCAGTCAGTAACACCTGATTCCCAATCCTCACAATCTTCACTGGACAGACCAGTACCGCTTGTAACCACCAGAGGGAGCCTCTGCTCAGAACACATCTCAAGCCCATTCACAACAGTACCCCCCCCTGAGGAGGGGTCACCGAACCCTCATTTGAGCAACCAGGTCGGTCAGGATGAGTTCTATGATACGCACGGATGAGTCTCCTAGCATGGATGTCTGAAGCAAACACCCAAGAATTGTCTTCCTGACCATAACCTCTCCACTTAACCAAATACTGGAGTTTCCGTCTAGAAAAACGAGAATCTAACATTTTCTCAACCACATACTCCAGATTGCCCTCAACCAAAACAGGGTCAGGAGGCACAGCAGCAGGAACCACTGGCTCAACAAACCTCTTCAACAAGGACTTGTGGAACACGTTATGGATCTTAAATGTCCCTGGAAGAAGCAAACGAAAAGAAACAGGATTAAGAATCTCCATGATCTTATAAGGTCCAATGAACCTAGGCTTAAATTTAGGAGATGCTACTCTCATAGGAATATTTTTTGAGGACAACCAGACCAAGTCCCCTACTTTAAACCGAGGACCATCAGTCCTATGCCGGTTAGCAAACCGCTGGGCCCTCTCCTGAGAGAGGGACAACCTCTCCACTACCTGGTCCCAAATCTGTTGCATACGCTCCACAACAGAGTCAACACCTGGACAGACAGAAGCCTCCGTCTGTCCTGAAGAAAATCGAGGGTGAAACCCAGAATTACAGAAAAACGGAGACATCAAAGTGGCAGAGCTAGCCCTATTATTAAGAGCAAACTCAGCCAAAGGCAAAAAAGAGACCCAGTCATCCTGATCAGCAGACACAAAGCATCTTAGATAAGTCTCCAATGTCTGGTTTGTTCTCTCAGTTTGACCATTGGTCTGAGGATGAAATGCCGAGGAGAAAGACAATTGAACACCCAGTTTAGAACAAAAGGTCCTCCAAAATCTGGAAACAAACTGGACTCCTCTGTCAGACACAATGTTCTCAGGAATGCCGTGTAAACGAACCACGTGCTGAAGGAACAACGGCACCAATTCAGAGGAGGAAGGCAACTTAGGTAATGGCACAAGATGTATCATCTTGGAAAACCTATCACAAATCACCGAGATGGCGGTCATTCTCTGAGAAACAGGAAGGTCGGAAATGAAATCCATAGAGATATGGGTCCATGGTCTCTTGGGCACAGGCAATGGCATCAACAAACCACTAGAGCGAGAGCAAGGCTTGGAGCGAGAGCAAGTCCCGCAGGACTGCACAAATTCCCTGACATCACGAGACAAGGTAGGCCACCAAAAGGACCGACTAACCAGGTCTCTGGTACCAAAAATTCCGGGATGCCCAGCCAACGCGGAACAATGAATCTCAGACATCACACTCTTTTTCCACTGGTCCGGGACAAACAATTTTCCAACAGGGCAGCGCTCGGGCCTATCCTCCTGACACCCCTCCAGAGCAAGTCTCAAATTGGGTGAGATGGCGGAAAGAACTACACCCTCTTTCAAAATAACAGAAGGATCAGATAACTCAGGAGAGTCCGCAAGGAAACTCCTCGAGAGGGCATCCGCCTTAACATTCTTAGTGCCAGGAAGAAAGGAAACCACAAAATTAAAACGTGTGAAAAACAAGGCCCACCTGGCCTGTCTAGGATTGAGTCGCTTGGCAGATTCCAGATAAACCAGATTCTTATGGTCCGTAAGGACCACCACCTGATGTTTGGCTCCCTCCAGCCAATGTCTCCACTCTTCAAAAGCCCACTTCATGGCCAATAACTCCCGATTACCCACGTCATAATTACGTTCAGTAGGAGAAAATTTTCGAGAGAAAAAGGCACAAGGGTTACTTTTAGAGGTCTCTGGATCTTTTTGGGACAAAACGGCACCTGCCCCAATTTCAGAGGCATCAACCTCCACCTGAAATGGCAGAGAAACATCAGGCTGCCGTAGAACAGGAGCAGAAGTGAATCTTTGCTTAAGTTCCTGAAATGCAGAGACTGCCTCAGGAGGCCAATTCACCACATCAGAACCCTTTTTGGTCAAATCAGTTAATGGTTTAACAATAACCGAGAAATTACCAATAAATTTACAATAAAAATTGGCAAAACCCAAAAATCTTTGAAGAGCCTTTAATGAAGTAGGTTGGACCCAATCACAGATGGCCTGAACCTTGACCGGGTCCATTTCAATAACAGATGGGGACAAAATGAATCCCAGAAATTAGATCCTCTGTACGCCAAAAAGACACTTTGATCCCTTCACATACAGAGCATTCTCTCTCAAAATCTGGAATACAGTTCGAACATGTTTCACATGAGAGTCCCAGTCATTAGAAAAAATCAAGATATCATCCAAATGAACAATCAGAAATTTATCCACAAAATCCCTGAAAATGTCATTCATGAAGGACTAGAAGACAGAAGAAGCATTTGTAAGCCCAAAGGGCATCACAAGGTACTCAAAATGCCCCTCAGGGGTATTGAATGCCGTCTTCCATTCATCCCCGTGCTTAATGCGAATAAGGTTATATGCCCCCCTGAGGTCAAGCTTGGTATACCAAGTAGCGTTTTTCACCCTGGAAAACAGGTCAGAAATCAAGGGTAACGGGTATTGATATTTCACAGTAATATTGTTCAAAAGACGATAATCAATACACGGCCTTAATGAACCATCCTTTTTGGCCACAAAGAAAAAACCGGCACCTAAGGGTGAAGAGGATGGTCTGATATGACCCTTCTCCAAAGACTCCTTGATATAAGACCGCATAGCGTCATGTTCAGGTACAGACAGGTTAAAAAGGCGACCTTTAGGGAATTTACTACCAGGCACTAATTCAATAGCGCAGTCATAGCTCCTATGGGGAGGCAAGGATGCAGATTTACTTTCGCTAAACACATCAGAAAAATCAATCAAAAAGTCAGGAACATCCTGAGCCTGGGGGGAGGCAGAAAAAACAGGAGTGTTGGTATTAACACATTGGCAGCCCCAACTAGTTACAGACACAGATTTCCAATCCAAAACAGGATTATGAGACTGTAACCAAGGGAAACCCAGTATGATAATATCATGCAGATTATACAGAACCAAAAATTTGCAGCACTCCTGATGATCAGGTTCTACCCTCATTATCACCTGAGTAGAGAACTGAGGTTTATTCTCAGCCAAAGGGGTAGAATCGATCCCCAGTAGAGGAATAGACTTCTGTAGGGGTATCAAGGGAAACCCACAACGTTTAGCAAAATCATAATCCATCAGGTTAATAGCTGCTCCAGAATCAACGAAAGCCTGAGCAGAAAATGAGGACAGAGAGCATATCAGAGTGACAGTTAATAAAAACTTAGTCTGAACACTACCCAAGACAACTGAGCATGCAAAAAGTCTTCCCCGCTTAGGGCAGACTGAAATAGCATGAGAGGCATCACCACAGTAGAAACATAACCCATTGCGCTTTCGAAACTCATGACGCTGTGCCCCAGACACCACTCTATCACACTGCATGGATTCAGAAGCAGGTTCACAAGGCAACACTATTCCACGCATACTTCTCCGCTCACGCAAACGTCTGTCAATTTGAATCGCTAATGACATAGAATCATTGAGACCAGAGGGGACAGGGAATCCCACCATAACATCCTTTACATTATCTGACAGACCCTTCCGAAAAAGGGCCGCCAAAGCGTCGTCATTCCACTTGGTCAGGACTGCCCACCTACGGAATCTCTGACAGTATAACTCAGCGTCATCAAGCCCCTGATTTAATGCCAACAAAGCTTTTTCAGCTTGATCAGTGACATTAGGCTCATCGTACAATAACCCCAAAGCCTGAAAAAAATGCATCAACATCACTTAAAACAGGATCCCCAGGTGTCAGGGAAAAAGCCCAATCCTGAGGATCGCCGCGCAGGAGAGAGATGACAATTTGAACCTGCTGCGCTGCGTTCCCTGAGGACTTAGATTTTAAGGCAAAAGACAATTTACAATTATTTTTGAAATTCTGAAACTTAGCTCGATCCCCTAAAAACAAATCTGGCATGGGAATCCTAGGTTCCACAACAGGCAACCTAGCAAGATATGCAGCAATACTCTGAACCTCAGTGGCAAGCTGATCCACACGGCCAGACAACTGTGCAAACTTCATTGAGAGAAAAAATCCTCCCCAGCACCCAGAGATACAGAGGGAAAAAAAAAAAAAAAAATGCAACAAACAGAAAAATATTTCTGACAACTCTGACAACCGTTTCTTCTTTCACAATATTTTTCCCTTCTGTGAGTACCATACAATTTTAAATTTTGGGCCGGTGATACTGTTATGTTTCGGTAGCTGAGGAGTGCAGGTAAAAAAGGCAATACACCAGAGCAGTTGGAATCTATGAGATTGCAGTACCCTGACTAACCACCACAACTAGAGGCAGCCGTGGAGCGTTCCTACGTTGGTCCTAGACGCCTCGTCACAGCCTGAGAAACTAACTACACCTAAAGATAGAAATAGGAAAGCTATCTGCCCCGGAGCAGAACCCCAAAGATAATAGAAAGCCCCCAAACATGTAATGGCGGTTAGACAAGAAGAAATACTGACACAGGCAGAAAATAGTATGAGCAAACGTTGGGGCCCAAACTAACTAAATAGAAAAGGATAGGAAGGGTATTTACTGCAATCCCAGAAAACCCTGAAAAGCACCAACTCTACTAATTTCAAAAACACCTGAGATCACACGACCTCTACCACCTAAATTAGTTCTCTGGTGTAACAAAATCAAAACAGCAGCCACTGAAAAAACTGGAAAAAGCAAAAGTACAAACATCAGTGGCTGAACTAAACTGAGAGGGCAAAAGCCCCCGGAGGGACCCTGAAGGCCCCCACAGAAGTGCAGGACAAAATGCAAAAATCAAGCACAAAAACAAAAAGAAGAAAATGTCTTATCTGTTAGCAGGAGATGCAGACACGACACAGCAGGCTACAAGGGAAACAGGAATCAAGGATTGAGACCAGAACAATTGATCACCGGCAACCCTGATGGGAAGGCGACTCCCTTATATAAGACCAGTCAGTAACACCTGATTCCCAATCCTCACAATCTTCACTGGACAGACCAGTACCGCTTGTAACCACCAGAGGGAGCCTCTTCTCAGAACACATCTCAAGCCCATTCACAACAGCTAGTAATATCCCAAAAGTAATAGGAATGAAAAATAACTTTTAACCATGCCAAAGGAATTGAAAAGTCTTGAGTGAGGAAAAGAAGGGCTCAATTCTGGCTTTACTAGCAGAGGGATACAGTAAGTGTCATGTTGCCTCCATACTTAAAATTTCTAAGACGCCAGTCAATTACAACAAGGTCAAGCAGCAGTCATTGGGGACAACAAAGCTACAGACTGGCAGAGGGCGAAAACGACTCTCCACTGACCGGGATGACCGTCATCTTATTCGAATGTCCCTCAGCAACCGCAGGATGACATCAAGTAACACACAAAAGGAATGGCAAATGGCAGCTGGGGTGAAGTGCACAGCAAGAACAGTTCGTAACAGGCTCCTAGAGGCAGGGCTCAAGTCATGTAAAGCTAGAAAAAAGCTTTTCATCAATGAGAAGCAAAGGAGAACCAGGCTGAAGTTTGCCGAAGACCATTAGGATTGGACCATAGAGGACCGGAGTAAGGTAATCTTCTCTGATGAGTCTAATTTTCAGCTTTGCCCAACACCTGGTCGTCTAATGGTTAGACGGAGACCTGGAGGAGTACAAGCCACAGTGTCTTGCACCCACTGTGAAATTTGGTGGAGGATCGGTGATGATTTGGGGATGCTTCAGCAAGGCTGGAATTGGGCAGGTTAATATTTGCAAAGAACGTATGAATCAAGCCGAATACAAGGTTATCCTGGAAAAACAGTTGATTCTTTCTGCTCAGGCAATGTCCCCAACTCTGAGGGCTGTTTTTTCCAGCAGGACAATGCAGCATGCCACACAGCTAGGTCAATCAATGTGTGGATGAAAGACCACCACATCAAATCCCTGTCATGGCCAGCCCAATCTCAAGACCTGAACCCCATAGAAAACCTCTGGAATGTAATCAAGAGGAAGATGGATAGACACAAGCCATCAAAGAACTGCTTACATTTTTGTACCAGGAGTGGCATAAGGTCACCCAAAAGCAGTGTGAAAGAGTGGTGGAAAGCATGCCAAGACGCATGAAAGCTGTGATTAAAAATCACAGTTGTTCCACAAAATATTGATTTCTGAACTTTTCCTGAGTTAAAACATTAGTATTGTTGTTTCTAAATGATTATGAACTTGTTTTCTTAGCATTATTTGAGGTCTGCAGGCACTGCATTTTTTTGTTATTTTGACCATTTTCTCATTTTCTGAAAATAAATACAAAATTTATTGCTTGGAAATTCGGAGACATGTTGTCAGTAGTTTATAGAATAAAAGAGCAATTTACATTTTACTCAAAAATAGACCTATAAAGAGAAAAATCAGACAAACTGAAAATTTTGCAGTGGTCTCTTAATTTTTGCCAGAGCTGTGTGTATATATATGTATGTGTGTATATATATATATATATATATATATATATATATATATATATATATATTATAAAATTATATACACACACATTCAAAATATATAGTGTAATATAAAAACTTTTGTATTTTATAAAAGCCAGGCCCAAACGTGTGCAGTTTATTTTCATCAGCCTCTTGATCCATAAAATACTTTCAGGACTTCTCATTTAATGCAGTTCGGTTGTGAAAATGAGTTATGGTGAGCTGACTTGGAGCCCATGCACACAGTAATATGGTTTACTGAACACTCGGCTTTCAAGGGAAAATCTGGTTAGAGGAGATAAATTGGATATCAGATTTCGGATCACACGTTTTAAATGAAATGTCACTTTTTTTCTCTTTAAACTTTTCTTGTTGATCATAAAAAAGTTATTCTAATACCGGCATTGGGATTTCATTAGAGCGGCATAGTCAAACTGATCCTCTAATGCCATAGTGGGTCCTCAGATGCTTGGAATGGGCTGTAGAGCAGACCAGCTGTAGTACCACTTATGAACAGAAGAGGGTCCCCTTTACTGGGAGCTTGTACAATTGCTGTGCAGTGAATACAAAGTATAGGTGTCTGCGCTGCGCGAGCCTGCTCCTGTATGTCACGCAAGGCTCGAGCACAGGTTCCCTTTAGTAAATGTTCCCACAGGATGAAAATGGAGCAGATTTTTGCAATGGAAAATCAACTCCATTTGACAATGCCAGGGTGTGTAAGAGGACTTAAGAAATCTCATGCACATACTGACAATGATAACCGCAGCGTAAAATGACCATTGTTTGATTTTTAAGGGGGATTGTGTACCCATTTTAGTCAAGGGATTTAACAAAGGTATCTGCACATGTTGAGTATTTGTAGCAGACTTTTCTGCAACAAAAACAATAGTGCTGGCAGGAAAAACGCTGCGTAAAATACACTTGTCTATGATGCATTTTTGTGTTCATATTTAACCAATGATTTGGTTGAAAAATGATGCAAAAACACTGAAAGAATTGTCATGCTGCAGATTTAATAAAACGTTTTGATGGTTCAAACCTGCAAGGAAAAAATCTGCTCACATACTATGTATTTCTTCTCATACACTTTTGCCACGGAAAAAGACGCAACAGGTTACAGTAACCGGAAAAGTTAATGAGATTTCTGAAATCTCATTTACATGCACGTATTCTAAACCGTAAACTGCTGCGTTTGTTTTCCGTGGCAAAAGTGTACGAGGAGAAACACATACAGTAGTATGTGAGCAATCCCTAGTGCTAGGACTAGATTGGGAAAACTCCATCTGATTTCGTATCCATACAAAAGAAAACACAAATGACACATGGATGGTAGAAATAGAAGTGAGTATGAGTTAAAAGAATCCCATGCTTATCGCCCTGGCTTTGTAGTGTCCTCAGGAGTAATGCATTAAGAGTGAATGATAAAGGGCAGGACATATATCAAGATCTATGTGAACAGTCTGTATTGAAGAGGAAGAAAGAAACCCCTGAGGAGGCCACAAAGCTAGTGGCGAAACGCGTGGACTTCTTTCTCCCTCTTCTTTACAGTATGTACAGTCATGGCCAAAAGTTTTGAGAATGACACAAATATTAATTTTTACAAAGTCTACTGCTTCACTTTTTCTAATGGCAATTTGCATATACTCCAGAATGTTATAAAGAGTGATCAGCTTAACAGCAATTACTTGCAAAGTCAATATTTGGCTAGAAAATGAACTTTATCCCCCAAAACACATTTCAACATCATTGCAGCCCTGCCTTAAAAGGACTAGCTAACCTCTTTTCAGTGATTGCTCTATTAACACAGGTGTGGGTGTTGATGAGGACATGGCTGGAGATCAATCTGTCATGATTAAGTAAAATGACACCACTGGACACTTTAAAAGGAGGCTGGTGCTTGGCATCATTGTTTCTCTTCTGTTAACCATGGTTATCTCTAAAGAAACATGTGCAGTCATCATTGCAATGCACAAAAATGGCCTAACAGGGAAGAGTATCGCAGCTAGAAAGATTGCACCTCAGTCAACAATCTATCGCATCATCAAGAAATTCAATGAGAGAGGTTCCATTGTTGCCAAAAAGGCTTCAGGCGCCCAAGAAAGACCAGCAAGCGCCAGGACCGTCTCTTAAAAGTGTTTCAGCTGCGGGATCGGGCTACCAGCAGTGCAGAGCTTGCTCAGGAATGGCAGCAAGCAGGTGTGAGTGCATCTGCACGCACTGTGAGGCGGAGACTCTTGGAGCAAGGCCTGGTCTCAAGGAGGGCAGCAAAGAAGCCACTTCTCTCCAGAAAAAACATCATGGACAGACTGATATTCTGCAAAAGGTACAGGCAGTGGACTGCTGAGGACTGGGGTAAAGTTATTTTCTCTGATGAATCCCCTTTTCGATTGTTTGGGACATCAGGAAAACGCCTCATTCGGAGAAGACAAGGTGAGCGCTACCACCAGTCTTGTCTCATGCCAACTGTTAAGCATCCTGCAACCATTCATGTGTGGGGTTGCTTCTCAGCCAAGGGAATTGGCTCTCTCACAGTCTTGCCTAAAAACACAGCCATGAATAAAGAATGGTACCAGAATGTCCTCCAAGAGCAACTTCTCCCAACCCTCCAAGAGCAGTTTGGCGATCAACAATGCCTTTTCCAGCATGATGGAGCACCTTGCCATAAAGCAAAGGTGATAACTAAATGGCTCAGGGAACAAAACATAGAGATTTTGGGTCCATGGCCTGGAAACTCCCCAGATCTTAATCCCATTGAGAACTTGTGGTCAATCATCAAGAGACGGGTGGACAAACAAAAACCTAAAAATTCTGACAAAATGAAAGCATTGATTGTGCAAGAATGGACTGCTATCAGTCAGGATTTGGTCCAGAAGTTGATTGAGAACATGCCAGGGAGAATTGCAGAGGTCCTGAAGAAGAAGGGTCAACACTGCAAATATTGACTTGCTGCATTAACTCATTCTAACTGTCAATATAAGCTTTTGTTACTCATATGTTTGCAATTATTATATTTCTGTCTGTGATAAAAAACATCTGTCAAACACACATAAAAACCAGAGGGCAGCAGATCATGTGAAAATATAATATTGTGTCATTCTCAAAACTTTTGGCCATGACTGTACAAGTGGACCTTGATATCTGTCCTTCACCCTGCACTTTATCATGCACTCTTAATGCTGTATGAATCTTTGCCATTGTGCCGGTAGTATATTTTTCTACATTTATCCCATAGTTTTGTATTGGGGCTGTACCCTTGTCTTACGGACACTTAGATTTGTTTTTTTGGATCCACTCACACTTTAGCTTCATTTTTGGTGTCCAACATTTCATCATTGCTTTGTCGTAGCGCTAAATTATTTAATACTGGCCTGTTTATTACCACGACCTAATTGTTATTATACTACATGCTTATTATCATTATCTTATGGATATTAGGAGCTGGTATTATGCTACATTTGCACTTTAGCTTTGCTTTCTGATATTTAATGTTGGATTATCGCATTTTTATAGTGCTATGTTATTTGACATTGGGTTTGTCATCATAATATAATCAGTTATTACATTGTGTTTATTCTTACCGAAAACCCTTTATATTTGGTGTTTGGTGTACTATTAGGCTGCATGCCCACGATCAGGAATAGTAGTGTTTTGGACGTAGCCTCATACATATAATAAACTTGTACAATTCAGTGCCTTTCATGTGGCACTAAAAGGTGTTTAGCCTTGTTAAACCTAATAAATTAATAATGAGGTGGGGTCCCCCCCTATTTTTTGATAACCAGCCAAGGTAAAGAAGACAGCTTTGAGTTTATATTATCAGGCTGGTAAGGTCCCTGGTTATTGGGCCCTTCCCAGCCAAACATTGTGTTATCCCATTAGATGCACCAATTCTGGCACTTTGCCCAGCTCTTTCCAATTGCCCCGTGCTGTGGCAATTGGGGGTAATGTTAGTTGGGGTTGATGACAGCTGCGATTTGAAAAACTCACAATTACCATCAACACCCCCATTAGGTACGACTAAGGGCTATGGCCAGAAATGCGTTAGAATGTTGGATTCTTTACGCCAGTAAGGGCAGTATTGATCTGATGGCTGCCCTGGTCATACAGAGGAATATTGGTCTTATTTGATAAATCTCCTCTATTTTTTTAAACTATAAATTTTTATTGAAGTTCAAGAAAAGATAAACAGCACAATATATTTGTGAAACAGACATGGAAACTTATAAAATATTATAATAGCAATGATAAAATGGGGAACCCAGTACCCTGCTGGGGGCATCACACAACACAGAACCAGACCCCAATCAGAGGGCAATATAACTTTCACACTCCTTATCTATGAACTGTTCCAATATTTATGTTCATCTCTATCTCCCATAATGACTATTCTGTTTCACGTCACTTGTCTTACCTATTGCATTGTTTCTGTGCTGTGTTGTGTATAAATATGTGATTCTTCAGATTTTGTATTAGAATTTGCCTGATGAAGAGACCTGAGTAGTCTCGAAAGCTTGCAATTTGTTACCATCTTTTCAGTTAGCCATTAAAAGGTATCAACCACTGAGGACTCTCAATTCTAAATATTTTTTATATAGAAGGAAGTAATTTCTCTGTATAACCTATTTTTATTGAATACAGTTCTGGCTTTGCATCAAAAAGCTGCATGAAAACTACTGAAAAAGTGTGGCATTTCTCTAAAAAAAAAAAGCTGTTTGTGAAAGCACCCTAAGTGTGCATAACATTTCTGCATACAAATACGACTGCGTCCATTATGCACTGTTTTGTGCTTTCTTGTTCTTGGTGTGTGCGGCACAGTTCAGGGGAACGATGATTCCTGACTAAGATTTGTATTCCAAATGAAAACATTTTGTTTTAGATGCAGATAATGAGCGCTTAGTCAATGATTCTAAAGACACTGTTCAACCCAAGAAAACAACAGACACTTAATTTCCACCCAGAGCTACAATTTGCAACTGCCTGATATAAAAATAGCCATATAAGTTACTGTGGTATTGCAATGTAGAGAAAAATAAGGGAAAAAAAAATTCATTTTGGCTTTTAATTTTATGCCTCCCCCATTTCAGTATAGCTTTAACCCCTTAACGACCGCTGATATGCCTTTTGACGGCGGTCATTATGGGGCCTTATTTTTCAGCGCTGAGGAATAAGGGATTAGTGCCGCAATGTGGCAGCAATTCCATCGGGTGTCAATGTGGAGCCCAGCTGCGACTGGATCCATATCTTCCAGAAGGGTACACTGAAAGAATATACCACTAGAGGTCATTATACACATTCACAGACGTTCACCTATGCCAAAGACCACCAGAGGGAGCTGTTTAGACATATAAAAGCAGAGTGAACACAGAAAGAACAAGGCATTCAGCCAGTGAAGCCACTCAAGGCAGTCACCTCAGAGAGCTCAGTCAGTCTGCAGTAAGGTGAAGTGCAGAGCTGAGATTAGAAAGACTGCAGAGTAATTCAGTTCAAGAGAGAGTGGAGGCTAGTACGGGTGGAACAGAGACCACTCCAGCCTAGTCAGAGCTGAAGTAAGTGAGTGCAGCTCAGAGAGAAAGCGTGCCAACGCTTAGAGAGCGGTGAAGAGGCAGCCCATCAACTGCCAGTGTGTGATCGTGTGAGGGCCCGGGGTAGGCCGAAGGCGAGTGGAAAGCAAGTGAGGGACAGAGGAGTCTAAATAGCTCATCCCAATTATCACTACCGGACACCGGGGTCCGAGCCTATAGGGATCTCCACGACCCATTAGGAGAATACCGGAGTTCCTGGGGGACTACAAGTCCCAGGAGTACCACAGAGCTGATACGTAAGGACGGAGTCCAGCAGTGCACTGCAAATAGAGACTGTGTACTTCAAGAAAGGGTCCAACCACAAGGTCAGCCAGGTGCAGAGCGGAGACCAAGTTAGGCCTAGCTACAAGCAGGTCAGGACTTTATCACATAAAGGCAAGGAACAGGAGGCCACACACCTACCCAGTGGAGGAATCTGGATGTGCACCCTTCACCCTACAGTGCTCCGGGGAGTGCCTGCAACATCTTCAGTAAAGGTATCAAAGTGACTGATGTGTGTGTGTCTCCCTTATTACCCCTATCTGCCGGGTCCCCGTCTGTCCTGCATCCCTACACATCTATCTGCCCTAGAGGACTCAGCCTTACCTGTGGAAGGCCTAACATCTTGCTGCACAATATTAACCCTTCAGTGGATCTGCATAGCAGCGCTGGTCACCCTGACCAGGTACCACAGGTGGCGTCACGAATTCCCCATTCCAATATTCATTTCACCTGTAAATATCCCACATTAAAGAATGAGCACAAGAGCCACGGACTGAGCTGTGTCGCCGTGACATCCCCCATAGTAATCTACAGGCTCAGATCCGAGTTCCCATTGATCTAGAGGGCGACTCATCAGCTGTGCATGACAGCTGACACCTTGCCTTATTGGCCCTGGCAGAAGTTGGAGCCAATCTGACCAATTAAACCCTTAAATACCACTGTCAATCGTGACAGCAGTATTTAATTGTTTGCAAGAGGGTCACAAGACCCCTTTATTAACCATCGGAACCCCCGCGATGAGAATCACAGGTCCCCATGGTTATTAGGGTACCCTGAGATGAGGACCTCAGGGTACAGTGGCCTGCGAGATCCAGCTATAGTGACTCAAACGGGCAGTGCACATCTTATCAGTTTAAAAGCCAAGTTGTAGTATCTTTATCTGAACAGTTTCATCCAAAAACCAAAAGGCCGCTCTCTTTAATTTTTTTTAAAAATTGCTAATGTTATATAGACCGATTTCACACAATCGTATTTCACAGAATATGCACCACCACAATGCCTAGTCTTGTTGAAGGTCTTCAGATCCGAACTTACACCCTCATATCAATCTATAAAGCTATAACTTTGCTCTGGAAACCCTCAGTCAGTCCGGGCATTACGGGCAATATAAGGACCATGAAATATTCACGTGTTAACCCGGCCTTGATTTTGCATCGTATTTACCATGTGCAACATAATAAACATATAAACACAGATAGAAGGCGACCCATGTGCAAGTACAATATATGGGCTATTTGTAGTCCAATAGCTCATCATAAAGAACAGATCCACCTGCTTTGGAGGTAGTAGTGGCCCATGACCTCTTGGTCCTCTGTGTGGCTGCACAAGTTACACCAATGGCATATCCACCCCTGCATTATTGCAAATAAAAGTTTCAAATGTAAAGTTTTATGTGCAAAATATAAATATGGCAGGAAAATGTTCATACATAATGTGCTATGATACTCCATTGATCTACAGTCAATGAAAGATAATCCTCAGCATAGACGTGCACAGTAAATGTACAGACATAAGGTGCTTTTCCTTAAAATATAGCCCATTTTAGTAGAAATATGTAAGTGTCACGCGGTCTTATGATATGTGTACGATGTCAGTAAACTATTCTTAAAAGAACAACACTCTATACAACATATAGATTAGCAACATCAGCATGTAAATATAGAATAGATTTACCTGACACGATATCCGTTGAACTCAGGTTAATCTTGAGGACTTGATACACTGTCACAGGAAAGAGGAGGACCGGGGGTCTAACCTGACCCTAAACTGGGGTCCTAACTAATCCCTCACCTTGGAGGTACTGATAATGGTTCAGAGGTCCAAGTCTCCAGCCTAACCCTGTCTCCTATCAGTCCCTGAACCCTGTAATCAGTCCTAAGAAGGATTCTGATTACCACCAAAGGGATATGGGCTGATCTCTGCTAAATACACAGATTAGACATATAAGACAGACTGGAGAAAACACAGACTTGCATACACACTCAAACACAGAAGGAACATAAATGATCTGGGATATTAAACTCTAAGCAAGGTGAGCTTAAAACAACTAAGGAGCTCTTTAACTTAAGTCTATACAGATACAATCCTATCTGTGGTCTGCATGAAGAATTTCACTGGCAACTCCCAACACAGACAACCAGAGATTTAAAGGAAACCAATCAACAAATAATTAATTGCAGCCGGAAGAAACTGCACCCAGTCCCAGAACTGAGCACAGACAGAATTAACTCCCTAACTGCCAAACACAAAGAAACAGCAACTCAGCTGTGAGAAGTCAGAATGTGCAACCGCGACGATCTTCGTGGCGATGCACACATGACAGTACCCCCCCTTCTACGAGGGGCCTCCGGACCCTCAGGGCCAGGTTTGCCCGGGTGAGTTCTGTGGAAGGTCCGCACCAAACGATCTGCGTTAATGTCAGACGCAGGAACCCACGTCCTCTCCTCTGGACCATACCCCTTCCAATGCACCAAGTACTGAAGGGACCGGCGATTCAGACGTGAGTCAATGATCTTTGACACTTGAAACTCCAAGTTACCATTGACCACCACTGGAGGAGGAGGTAGAGGTGATGGTATGACTGGTGCCACGTACCTCTTAAGTAATGACTTGTGGAACACATTATGAATTTTAAACGTAGGAGGGAGGTCCAGACGAAATGCCACAGGATTAATTATGGAACTAATCCTGTACGGCCCGATGAATCTGGGGCCCAGCTTCCAGGAGGGAACTTTAAGTTTTATATTCCTGGTAGACGACCATACCAGATCGTTCACATTAAGATCTGGACCAGAAACTCTCCTCCTATCAGCCATACGTTTATAACGGTTCCCCATAGCACTCAGATTATTCAATACACCTCTCCACACTGAAGCAAGTGACGACGAGAAACGCTCCTCCTCAGGAACCCCAGAAGGGCCCCCCCATTGAATGTACAAAACTGGGGATGAAAACCATATGCCCCAAAAAACGGGGACTTACCAGTGGACTCGCTCCGCCTGTTGTTAAGAGCGAACTCTGCCAGAGGCAAGAAAGAAGGCCAGTCCTCCTGGTTCTCTGAGACAAAACACCGAAGATAAGTCTCTAGGCTTTGATTCAGACGCTCTGTCTGACCATTGGTCTGCGGATGAAAAGCCGAGGAAAATGACAATTGCATCCCCCGACGTAAACAAAATGCCCTCCAAAACTTGGACACAAACTGAGACCCCCTATCTGACACCACATCAGAAGGCAACCCATGAAGTCTCACAATCTCCCCAATGAACACCTGCGCCAGAGTTTTAGCATTAGGGAGGGCAGGAAGAGCAATGAAATGTGCCATCTTACTGAACCTGTCAACAACCACCAGTATGACAGTCTTCCCTGACGACTGAGGAAGGTCCGTGATGAAGTCCATAGACAAATGAGTCCATGGACGCTCCGGAAGTTTCAAGGGTAAGAGGGTCCCAGACGGACGGGTATGAGGGGTCTTAGAGCGAGCACAAACCCCACAGGACGCGACAAAAGTTAAAACATCTTTATTAACGTTAGGCCACCAAAACCGGCGAGAAAGGAGATCTAAAGTAGCCTTACTCCCTGGATGTCCTGCTAAAGCAGAATTATGATGTGCCTCAATAACCTTTTGTCTCAACTGATTTGGGACAAACAGTCTCCCTGGAGGTCCTGCAGGGGCGTCCCCCTGAGCCTCTAACACCTCCTCCTCAAGCTCAGAACATACAGCCGACACTACCACCCCCTCCTGAAGGATAGGAATCGGGTCATCCATTTTCCCGGCCCCTGGGAAACTGCGAGACAAGGCATCCGCCTTAACATTCTTAGATCCAGGGCGATAAGTGACAACAAAATTAAACCTGGTAAAAAACAACGACCATCGAGCTTGTCTGGAATTCAGACGCTTAGCAGATTCCAAATACAGCAGGTTCTTGTGATCAGTAATGATGGTGACCGGTGGACTGCCCCCTCCAAAAAGTGACGCCATTCTTCAA
The DNA here is from genome assembly GCA_033576555.1 of Oophaga sylvatica. NCBI lineage: Eukaryota > Metazoa > Chordata > Amphibia > Anura > Dendrobatidae > Oophaga > Oophaga sylvatica. Next base: position 501,183,604 of record JARQOD010000005.1, read on the forward strand.
AAGCCAACTTAATGGCCAAAAGTTCCCTATTGCCGATATCATAATTCCTTTCGGCGGACGACAATTTTTAGAAAAGAAAGCGCACGGATGCCATTTACCAGGGACGGACCCTGGGACAATATTGCACCCACCCCTACGTCAGACGCGTCCACCTCCACAACGAACGGCTGTGATGCATCTGGTTGGATGAGAACGGTGCCGAAGCAAAACATTTTTCAAAGAGGAAAAAGCTTGGCAAGCTTTGTCCGACCATTTAGAAAAATCCGTCCCTTTTCTTGTCATGTCAGTGAGAGGTTTGACAACAGATGAGAAATTACAAATAAATTTCCGGTAGTAGTTAGCAAACCCCAGAAAACGCTGCAGAGCCTTAAGATCCTCTGGCTGATCCATTCAAGCACTGCTCTCACCTTTTCAGGGTCCATACGGAAACCGGAGGCTGACACCAAGAAACCCAAAAACTGAAGTTCCTGTACGGCGAATACACACTTTTCCAGTTTGGCGTATAGTTTATTGTCTCGCAAGATCTGCAACACCTGTCTCACATGCTCCTGGTGAGACACAAGATCTGGTGAGTAAATTAAAATGTCATCCAAATATACGACCACAAACAGCCCCACCAGATGACGAAAAATGTCATTAACAAAATGTTGGAATACTGCTGGTGCAGTAGTCAGACCAAAAGGCATGACAAGGTTCTCATAATGTCCCTCCGGCGTGTTAAACGCCGTTTTCCACTCATCCCCCTCTTTTATCCTAATCAGATTATACGCCCCCCTGAGATCCAATTTAGAGAACCATTTGGCGCCAACAATTTGATTGAAGAGATCAGGAATCAGAGGGAGTGGATACGGATCTCGAACAGTAATCCGATTAAGTTCGCGGAAATCCAAGCAAGGGCGTAGGCCTCCATCTTTTTTCTTCACAAAGAAGAACCCCGCGGCCACTGGGGAAGATGAAGGTCTAATATGCCCTTTGGCCAGACTTTCCGAAATATAATCTTTCATAGCCTGCCTCTCAGGACCAGAAAGGTTATATAACCTAGCTTTAGGTAACTTAGCATCAGGAAGTAAATTAATAGAGCAGTCATACACGCGATGAGGAGGCAACTCCTGACACCCCTCCTCAGAGAACACATCCCCAAAGTCCTCCAAAAAAGGAGGCAAAGTACTAGGCACGACCGCACTGATGACTGTGTTCATGCAGTTACTTTTGCAAAACTCCCCCCATTGGCTTATATCTCTGGACTGCCAATTAATCACAGGGTTATGTTTAACCAACCAAGGAAGTCCCAACACAATAGGAGTAGGTAGACCCTCCAACACATAACAAGATAATAGTTCCCTATGTATTGCCCCTACCCGAAGGTCAATGTTATGAACCTCATGAACAAAGCTACCTTGGCCGAGAGGCCTGGCGTCAATGGAGAATATAGGGATCGGTTTGACCAATACACTCAGATGCATACCTTGAGCCTGAGCAAACTGAGCGTCAACCAGATTAGCCCCGGACCCACTATCAAGAAGAACAGAAAATCTCTCCACTCTCGTACCAACCACCACCTCCACTGGTACAAGGAACTGAGAAGAACTAGCGGACGAAATACATACTCCCAGGTTGTCGTCCACCACACAACCTGGGATTAACAGTTTTCCGGCGACTTTTTGCTCAACAAGGCACGGGATGGACATCCCCCAACAAAATGTCCCTCTTTCCCGCAGAAGAAACACCTTCTAGTCCTGCGGCGTACCGCCAATCCCCTCCTACGAAATGATGTCCCTCCCAACTGCATAGGCTCCTCCGAACAGACAAGGGGAACCTCAACATAAGGGACTTTAGTAGTAGGTGGAGTAACAACAGGGGGCGGAGTTACCTCGCACCTCTCCCGGAGCCGTCTATCAGTACGGATAGCTAGGGCCATAGCAGCCTCCAGTGATGGAGGAGAATCATACTGAGCCAAAACGTCCTTTAATTTGTCAGAAAGCCCATGACAAAACTGGCTCCTAAGAGCTGGGTCATTCCACTGAGTATCTGTGGCCCATCTACGGAACTCAGAAGCAAATTCCTCCGCCGGACGATCTCCCTGCTGTATCTTACGTAATTTTGTCTCAGCAAGAGAGACCCGATCTGGGTCATCATATACCAAACCCAGGGCAGTAAAAAATCGATCTACTGACTGTAGAGCCGGGGATCCCGGAGGAAGGGAGAAGGCCCAGGATTGAGGGTCCCCTTGTAGGAGCGAGATAAAAATTCCCACTCTCTGCTCTTCACTCCCTGATGATCGAGGCCGAAGCCGAAAATACAATTTACATGCTTCCCTGAAGGTAAAAAATTTGTCTCGCCCACCAGTGAACCTGTCCGGGAGAGCTACTTTAGGTTCAAATCTGGTTTGCTCCGAGGGAGACAAAACTTTGGACTTAATGTCCGTCAGCTCCATGGATAATCCCTGCAACTGCAGAGCCAGCTGGGCTACTGGATCCATGGCAACTGGGAATAATTTTAGTGGCCAGTGAAAATGTCACGCGGTCTTATGATATGTGTACGATGTCAGTAAACTATTCTTAAAAGAACAACACTCTATACAACATATAGATTAGCAACATCAGCATGTAAATATAGAATAGATTTACCTGACACGATATCCGTTGAACTCAGGGTTAATCTTGAGGACTTGATACACTGTCACAGGAAAGAGGAGGACCGGGGGTCTAACCTGACCCTAAACTGGGGTCCTAACTAATCCCTCACCTTGGAGGTACTGATAATGGTTCAGAGGTCCAAGTCTCCAGCCTAACCCTGTCTCCTATCAGTCCCTGAACCCTGTAATCAGTCCTAAGAAGGATTCTGATTACCACCAAAGGGATATGGGCTGATCTCTGCTAAATACACAGATTAGACATATAAGACAGACTGGAGAAAACACAGACTTGCATACACACTCAAACACAGAAGGAACATAAATGATCTGGGATATTAAACTCTAAGCAAGGTGAGCTTAAAACAACTAAGGAGCTCTTTAACTTAAGTCTATACAGATACAATCCTATCTGTGGTCTGCATGAAGAATTTCACTGGCAACTCCCAACACAGACAACCAGAGATTTAAAGGAAACCAATCAACAAATAATTAATTGCAGCCGGAAGAAACTGCACCCAGTCCCAGAACTGAGCACAGACAGAATTAACTCCCTAACTGCCAAACACAAAGAAACAGCAACTCAGCTGTGAGAAGTCAGAATGTGCAACCGCGACGATCTTCGTGGCGATGCACACATGACAGTAAGCTGCATGCAAAGATTGTCCTTACGATGTCTCCGTTAGCTCTGAGGTTAGCGTGCAAACACAACTTCGACATTTTGTGTGTTCCCTGCTGATCAGTACACCTCAGTGACGTCACAAAAGATGCTCTACAACATTTGTGCTATTTCTTTTTTTTTTAAGAACAAGTTGTAGTTTTGTAGCCTTTACCCCCGATGACGTCTTGTTTCAATATCCCAGCGTGCACTGAGGGCTCTCAAACAAAAGTGTCATCAAAAAGGAAGTAGGTAAAGAAAGATAAAATAACACTTTATAGTTGGATAGCATAGTGAGGGAACCATAGGGAACATTAGAAAAGAGATCAGATTATTATATTTAATAGACAAATATTTAGGATTAAAATAAATGTTAAAAAATTTTGAAAAATCTTATTTTTTTTCAGTGTTCCTCTGACTGCAGCACTGCAGCTTTCCTTGCGTGGTATCCTCTGTGAAGGTGAACTGACGTTTTCCTTTTTTTAAAAATAAATGTTAGTTTCGGGCCTCCCTTTTAACCCCTTAACGACCGCCGATACGCCTTTTAATGGCGGTAGTTAAGGGTACTTAAACCACAGCGCTGTTAATTAACGGCGCTGTGGAGAAAGTGTATAGCGCCCCCCAGAGACCCCAGAGAAAATGATTCGGGTCGGTTTTTACTGACCCCGCTTTTGCGATCGCCGTTATTAAACACTATAACGGCGATCGCAAAAAAAGTTTTAAATTCTCTCTCCTCTGATGTGATCCCCGGGACTCACGATCAGCCCCCTGTGCCTCCCAGTGTCCCCCCAGGCCTCCCATGTCTCCCCGACCTCCCGGCGTCTTTTTCCGGCAAAGAAAATGGCGTGTGCCTGCGCAGTGCGCAGTGCGCCTGCCGAGCCGGATTTTCTCCAAGGGTAGCCGAGACCCCAGAGAACATAATTAGGGCCCCCCCAGTCCCCTCGCTTTTGCGATCGCCGTTATTAACTATATAACGGCGATTGCAAAACAAAAAAAAAGACTCGATCCTGCAAGTAATTTCTCTCCCCTCTGATGTGATCACACATCAAGGGGAGAGAAATAGGGTCCCCCGATCCACCGGTACCTCAAGGTGTTCCCCATGTCCCCCTGTCCTCCGCTCCTCCCGGCCTCTTCTTCCTGTCAAAAAAAATGGCGGGCGCATGTACAGTGCGGCAGATTAAAAAAATGAATGAATGAAAGTACATTTTGATCACTCTGATAAACTATCACAGTGATCAAAATAAAAAAAACAGTACATAAACCCCCCTGTATCATCCCCTTAGTTAGGGACATATAATAAAATAAAGAAATTTTATTTATTTTCATTTTTCCATTAGGGTTAGGTTAGGGTTATAATTAGGGTTAGGGTTAGGACTAGGGTTAGGGTTAGGGTTAGGCTGGGTTCATACTGCGTTATGGCAGTCCGTTAGACGGACTGCGTCACATGCAGTATAACGCGGTGTAACGCAGTCCGTTAACGCTGCCATTCACCCACATTTGAGGGCGTATCGCGACGCATGCCGTAAAGCGGCATGCGTTCGCGACGTGCCATCATTCAGTGACGGAGCCTCAGACGCGGCCTGCATCTCCTGATTCCTCTGCGCTAGCGGGTATAGCATAACGCGATCGCGTTATGCTATACCGTTACCAGCCCGTCAACGCTATGTGTTGAACGGGCTGGTAAAATGCAATATGAACCTAGCCTTAGGGTTAGAATTAAGGTTATGGTTGGAATTAGGGTTAGGGTTACAATTAGGGTTAGGGTTACAATTAGGGTTGGAATTAGGGTTGGGATTAGGGTTAGGGTTGGGATTAGGGTTAGGGGTGTGTTGGGGTTAGGGTTGGAGCTAGAATTGAGGGGTTTCCACTATTTAGGCACATCAGGGGGTCTCCAAACACGACGTGGCGTTCAAAAAGTCAAATGGCGCTCCCTCCCTTCTGAGCCCTGCCGTGCGCCCAAACAGTGGTTTACCCCAACATATGGGGTATCAGCGTACTCAGGAAAATTGCACAACAATTTTGGGGTTCTAATTTCTCCTGTTACCCTTGGGAAAATAAAAAATAGCTGGCTAAAAAAATCATTTTTGAGGAAAAAAATGATTTTTTATTTTCATGGCTCTGCGTTTATAAATTTCTGTGAAGCACTTGGGGGTTTTAAAGTGCTCACCACACATCTAGATAAGCTCCTTGGGGGGTCTAGTTTCCTAAATGGTGTCACTTGCAGGGGGTTTCTACTGTTTAGGCATATCAAGGGCTCTGCAAACACAACATGACGCCCGCAGAACATTCCATCAAAGTCTGCATTACAAAATGGCGCTCCTTCCCTTCCAAGCTCTCCCATGCACCCAAACAGTGGTTCCACCCCACATATGGGGTATCAGCGTACTCAGGAAAAATTGCATAACAACTGTTGGGGTCCAATTTCTCCTGTTACCCTTGGGAAAATAAAAAAATATCGGGCTAAAAAATCATTTTTGAGGAAAAAAATTATTTTTTATTTTCACGGCTCTACGTTATAAACTTCTGTGAAGCACTTGGAGGTTCAAAGTGCTCACCACACATCTAGATAAGATCCTTAAGGGGTCTAGTTTCCAAAATGGTGTCACTTGTGGGGGGTTTCCACTGTTTAGACACATCAGGGCCTCTACAAACGTGACATGGCGTCCAGCCAATTCTGCGTTGAAAAAGTCAAACGGCGCGCCTTCCCTTCCAAGCTCTGCCATGCACCCAAACAGTGGTTTACCCCCACATATGGGGTATCAGCATGCTCAGGACAAATTGCACAAAAACTTTTAGGGTCTTGTTACCCTTGGGAAAATAAAATTGGGGTGAAAAGATTGTTTTAGTGGAAAAAATATTTTTTATTTTCACGGCTCTACGTTATAATCTTCTGTGAAGCGCTTGGGAGTTCAAAGTGCTCACCACACATCTAGATAAGTTCCTTAAGGGGTCTAGTTTCCAAAATGGTGTCACTTGTGGGGGGTTTCCACTGTTTAGACACATCAGGGCCTCTACAAACGCGACATGGCGTCCAGCCAATTCTGCGTTGAAAAAGTCAAACAGCGCTCCTTCCCTTCTAAGCTCTGCCATGCACCCAAACAGTGGTTTACCCCCACATATGGGGTATCAGCATGCTCAGGACAAATTGCACAAAAACTTTTGGGGTCTTGTTACCCTTTGGAAAATAAAAATTGGGGTGAAAAGATCGTTTTTGTGGAAAAAATATATGATTTTTTATTTTCACAGCTCTACGTTATAAACTTCTGTGAAGCACTTGGAGGTTCAAAGTGCTCACCATACATCTAGATAAGTTCCTTAAGGGGTCTAGTTTCCAAAATGGAGTCACTTATCGGGGGTTTCCACTGTTTAGGCACATCAGGGGCACTCTAAATGCGACATGGCGTCCAGCCAATTCTGCGTTGAAAAAGTCAAACGGCGCTCCTTCTCTTGCGACCTCTGCCGTGCGCCCAAAAAGTAGTTTTCTCCCACTTATGGGGTATCGGCGTATTCAGGAGAAATTGCACAACAAATTTTGTGGTTCATTTTTTCTTTTAACACTTGTGAAAATAAAAAAAAATGGTTCCGAAGTAAAGTTTTTGCAAAAAAAGTTAAATGTTAATTTTTTCCTTCAACATTGCTTCAGTTCCTGTGACGCACGTAAAGGGTTAATACACTTCTTGAATGTGGTTTTGAGCACCTTGAGGGGTGCAGTTTTTAGAATGGTGTCACTTTTTGGTATTTTCTATCATATAGACCCCTCAAAGTGACTTCAAATGTGATGTGGTCCCTAAAAAAAAATGGTGTTGTAAAAATGAGAAATCGCTGGTCAACTTTTAACCCTTAAAACTTCGTAACGAAAAAAAATTTTGTTCCCAAAATTGTGCTGATGTAAAGTAGATATATGGGAAATGTTATTTATCAAGAAATTTCTGTGACATATCTCTCTGATTTAAGGGCATAAAAATTTAAAGTTTGAAAATTGCTAAATTTTCAAAATTTTTGCCATATTTCCGCTTTTTTCATAAATAAACGCAAGTCATATAATTTTTTTTTACCACTAACGTGAAGTACAATATGTCACGAAAAAACAATCTCAGAATCAGCTGGATTCGTTAAAGCGTTCCAGAGTTATAGCCTCATAAAGGGACAGTGGTCAGAATTGTAAAAATTGGCCCGGTCATTAAGCTGCAAATTGGCTCCGTCACTAAGGGGTTAAGGCAGCAGTGTTCTCATATCATGCTAAAAGTAATGGGTCACAGATCACCAATTATAACACTGCCGTACATGATTACGTCTATACAACAGTTATTTCCTGCTACAGTCTTCAAATGATATAATTGAATATCACATTAGGCCATGCCGCATTAACGAAGAATAACTTTTATTTAACAAAGAAAAGGCATCACAGGCAGTAATTTACAGCGGAGAAATAATACAACACTGGTGTATGATCTTATCACTCAAATCAACATTACCTGCACTTTCCAACAACACTAATCATAATAATCACGAATACTATGTAAAAGCGAGAAAGTGTTCATTAACATTCAAGGACTTATTTTCTCATATAATAGTATAACAATCCCCTGGCTTTTCTGCAAAAATGCCTTTCTAGGTCAGCATTTCCAATTTCAAACTCTGTAGCATTGATGGAAAATGTAGTTTAAGGAGTAATGAAGAATTGAAAATGCACAAACCACAAAATAAAAAGATGTAAAAAAAAATACAATAAAACAATAGTATTATGGTAACACAAAATACATTACCCTTATACCAAACATTCCTAATACGTGACCAAATGAACAGAAGGATATTGATAGTAATTAATATTATAATTACTACGCATGCATTGTTGGTAACAAGTTTTTCTATGGTAGTTTTTTTTTCATAAATCAGTAGTACACGTGAAGATAAGCAACTTTGTAATATATCTTCTCAAAAAAATGGTCGTTTTTCTTTTCCTCGACTGATCATTCATTTTCAAAATTCTCAATTCCCTGGTAAAATATGTCTTCCGTGAATACAGTTTTTGCCATTACTGAGATAGGAGCAGGAGTGGAGATATCATTGGTGAAACCTGTGCAGCTGCACAGGGGCCCAAGAGGTTAGGAGTAGAGATGAGCAAACCTAATGTCCTGATGTTCGCTGAACATGTTAGCCGAGTGGTTTATCAAACATAACCGAACCCCATTGATTTCAAAGGGATGCAAGCCAAATGCGGGTGAAAAAGCTTCCCAAACAGCTCAAATTAGGGGCAGACACCTGGAAAAGTGTCATCAATTGACCCAGAGTACAAATAGTATAATTGCGCAACATGGATATATGGGACAGGGCTTGGACCAGCATTTCTAGCTGAAACATTGATCAGTAACAGGTGGATGAGTGACAAGTGTAGGCCTGGTGCTCTGAGAGCCCTGCCAAACTCAGGCAACACACATGAAGGAGACCCAACTTTGAGTCCAAATATTTCCAAAGATTATGGGCAGACTACAGGAAAAGTGGCATCAATTTACCCACAGTAGAAATTTGATAATGGCTCAGCAGCAGTCAGCCATTTGCAATGCATGAGGTATTAGGGTCTGGCCCACCAGTTAGAGCTTTGAATTGAATTTTCAATTAAGACGAGGTGGGTGAGGGATCGGTGTAAGCCTTCTTTGGTGGGAGCCTGATACCTCACGCAACAGCTGAAACTGCTTTTCTGTGCAGCCAGGTGGTACAAATGTCACCTTGGTAGCCCACTAATGTTATAAAAATTAAAGGATAGTAACACAGGTAGTTGAGTAAAAGTGAGCGCAGGCTTGCTAGTCTGGGAGCCCTACTGCTACAGGCAACACACGAAGGAAACCCAATTTGGAGTCCAAACATTTCCAAAAATTATTGCCACACACCAATAAAATGGCATCAATTTCCCCAGAGTAGAAAAAGAATAACAGGCCTTTCACAACCCTTCCACTACAGGCAACCCACCAGATGGAGACCTAACTTTGAGTCGCCACATTTCAAAAAATTGTTTGTAATATCAGCAGCAGTAGCAACAGCAAGCACAGAAGCCATGACAAAGGTGTAACACTGCAATAACGCAAGCTCAATGCATAACACTAAAGCGACATCATCGCCTAGCCTGCCCAGTCTGCGACTAGGGTGCAAAAGTTATTGGAGAACCATGACTTGTTCATCTTGATGAAAGCTAGGCGGTCTACACTTTCAGGGGACAGCCGGATGAGCTTATCCATCAGGACACCACCAGCAGCACTGAATACAACATTCTGAGAGAACACTGCTACACCATCCTCTCCAGTTGTTCACAACGCGTCAGACCTGTACTCTGTTCTCCTAGTGCACGGGCTGGTCTAAAAAATGTGTGAAATGACTCACAGAAATTGCTTATGCCACTTACAGTGCTGCTGCTAATGTGTTTGCTTTTACGACTTGAAGTTCCTGGGGTTGGAAGTCTATAACTGCGATGCACACTGTGTGCCTCACTGCTGTCTTGGGGAAAACCACTCTTAAGATTGTCTGCATGCGTGTTTCGATACTCCAGCATGCACGTGTCCCTTTCCATTGGGAGAAGCATCTGGCAAAATTTACTCTTGTACTGTGGATCTAAAAGAGTGGCAACCCAGTAGTCAACACTATTTCTAATCCTAACAATACGAGCATAATGTTTCAGGTGGTCATGTGCTCGATACTTTCATCAGGTCAAAGTTCATGGCGTGTTGGTAGGTAACACTCAAGCTTGCTTCCCCAATCCCCTCCCACCAACCACGGACAACAGAGAGGGGATCATTATCCTCTTCATCTCCTGACTGATGCACGCCCATCACCTCTTCCTCCTCCATTTGTTCCTCGGCTCCAGCACTTCACTAATAGTTTGTCTGGTACCATGAGCCCCCTCGATTGCTGTGATCCATCCTCTCATTGCCACAGCCAAAGTAGTGGCTGAGGATACAGTGCTTGTCGTGGTTGCATCACTCAGTGTCTGTGCGCCAAGCCACAATGTAACCTCCTGCTTCACCTCCTCTGCTGAGCTACTCAGCTGCATGTCTCTGGGTTTCCCCCCATAATGGAGCTCCCGCTATACTCTCCTAAATATGGTATTGTGTGGCACCCCAATTGTGACACGGGGGAAACAAGAGTAATTGGGGTGCCACAGAATATCACCTGTCACTAAATTAACAATCACTATTTATTTTCTGAGATAGTGTGCCTGTACAACAATACTAGCCCAAACGATTTTGATTAGGAAATACCCCTGGTGCCTGCACAACAATATTAGCCCAAACGATTTTGATTAGGAAATATGGACTACTGCCTGCACCCTAGTTTTTGCCCAATTTTGATTAGAAAATGTGGCCTCCTGCTTGCACCCAAATATTAGCCCTAACAATTTTGACTAGGAAATGCCTGCCTGCACCCCAATATTAGCCAAACGATTTTGATTATGATATGTGGCCTGGTGTCTACACCCCAATATTAGCCCTAATGATTTGGAATAGGAAATGGGGTCTGGTCCCTGCAGCCCAATATTAGCCCAAACGATTTTGATTAGAAAATGGTGCCTCCTGCCTGCAACCCAATATTAGCCCAAATAATTTGGATTAGGAAATGGGGCCTGATGCCGGCACCCCAATATTAGTCCAAACGATTAGGATTAGGAAATGGGGCCTGATGTCTGCACCCAATATTAGCACAAATGATTTTTATTAGTAAATGTGACCTCCTCAGCCTTGACTGCAACATAGTATTATCCCAAACGATTTGGATTGGTGCCTGGTGCCTGAACACTAATATTAGCCAAAATGATAGGATTAGTAAATGTGACCTCCTGAGTCTTGACTGCAACACACTATTAGCCTAAATAATTTGGATTAGGAAATTGGGCCTGGTGCCTGCACCCCAATATTAGGCCAAATGATTTTGATTAGTAAATGTCAACTCCTAAGTCCTGACTGCAACACAGTATTAGCCCAAACAATTTGGATTGAGAAATGTGGACTCCTGCTGCACGACACTAATAGCACAAACTAGTTTGATGCTGGAAAGTAGATTTCACACAGGACAGGTTCCTATATAAGTATATGACAACTTGCAGCAGGAGCAGCCCCTCTGCGCTGTTGCACTGACAAAATGCATCAGCAAAACAACATGTCCAACTTTATATGGAGAGAGACATGTGTCTTTGGCAGTCAATGACATAAGCCCTTTTTTCTTGACTTTGTGGATGGCTATTGAGCCCTGATTAACTGGCGGAATGTGCACACATTGTTAATTTAAAAAAAAAGATTATACTCCGCCGCTCCTCTGACCTATTCATACCCCCTTCCGTCATAAAACTCTTCCCCAGCTCATCATACAGCACCACTATCCTCGTCAAAGTCCTAACAAAAGCATTAGTGAAACCGCGATCATTTACCGAACTGCTCCCGAATGTTGCCGCTTTTGAGTGAAAATACTTGGGAATCCCGAACACGAATCTTTATGAGCTACATTTGTGCTGAATTTGAGATTGGTGAAAGTTTTCCGAACAAGTTCGCTCATCTCTAGCTAGGAGGCCCATTTCTAACTCCAAAGCAGGTAGAATTGTGCATTAGATGAGCTCTAGGACTACAAAGTGCCCATATACAGTACTATTCTTGCACATGGGCCCTTTTCTGTTTCCACCAGTGAATAGGAGATGACAATTGGCGTTCATAAAGTTTTATGGAGAACTGTTTCCTTTCAGGAGTACTTGCAGCAGGATGTCTGTGTCTGGATCTAGCTCATAATGCCTCCTATCTCTCCCATTATCCATAGAATTGTAAAAACACCAACTGTGATCTTCTATCTTAAAGATTTATTTTATCTGAGTATCATAGATTAATACTGGTTACTGCCCATGAAATTGGTGACACCTATTCTACAAAATAATTTTCAAAAGCACAGTACTTATCAAAATTAAAATGTAGTAAAGCTGTGTGTTGTGTGATCCTGGTGGTATCACAATTACCATATCAGAACGGATCTGTCAGCATTTCTGAGGGTAACTGATGATGTGTATACTAATCAATTATCATGAACATGCACTCAAAGGAATGTTCATTTCCCAATGTGAGGGGTTGACCCGTTTAGCTGCTTCTTCAGGTAGACACAGGAACACTTGGATAGTGCAACACCTGCTGGTTTATTAAAGTCAGCATAGACAGGGTCCACAAAACCAAAAACAGAGCCTTCCTGGCTTAATGGAAAACAAAACAAACAAAGTGCAACAGAGTCCTTGCTCTCCAGGTCCCATCTGCAGACACCGAGCAATGTTCTCCACTCCTCCTGGAGCCACATGGGAGTCCTCTCCCAACACACACCCCAACTGACTCTCATATCCAGGTATTTCACCAGGACCATGTGATGATCACATGATCGTAACATCACCGCAGGTCCTGCTAGTACACATGCCGGTGTCAGCTCTGCAAGAGGGATACAGAGATCACCCTCGCATGCTATGGGTGCGCACATAAAACCAGACCATTGTAACTTTAGGATAAACTCTCTCAGCACTTAGCGTGCTGGAGGCAAAAATAATCTGGTTCTACTTCATTGACTATAGTATACACAGTGACACATATCTCCCTTCATACACTGTGCCTGTGACCCTGTCACACCAATAATTGATCAGTGTAAACAGGCTGACAATCGAGTTAAAAACCTTGGCCATTGGTTAAAAATGATTTTTAAGCTTCATTGAAATTTATTCCTCTCGGCAGCACATTGTTCTATGTAAACAGTAACGTGCTGTCGAGAACATTGTCAGCCTGTGCCCATGGAATAATCTATTACTGATCGTTTTGTGCCCATTGGAAGTGCAGTCTACCTGTCTGAACAGGAAATGAAATAACTGCCAATTTAGCTGATCAGCAGTCATCTAATTTACACTATTGGCCAGTGCATATGAGCTTTCACAGATACTGAAAGATTGGTGAAACATCAAACAACATTACTGATTTACCTGTAGATGTACAGTAAAACTCTCTATTTTTACAGTAATTTTGCTTATTATTCTTTACAACTGTTTAACTGAATTTTCACCATTTATAATTTTTATAATTACATTGTTTTTTGTTTTAAAATTTGGATTACGAAAAACACTTGTGGTTCCCACAGCAGCCGGCAGGTCACATCTGCAGTCACATGATGCAGGAGAGGAACAGAGTAGTGTTGAAAATGGCAGAAAACAGCAACTGGTAATTACAGTATATTGATACACTTACTACACGAAGACACTAATGATTGGGAGCAGAAAGTACAATTAAAAAAATAAAAACACCTTTGGAGGAATTTTTTTTATAGGGGTTATTAAATGTGCTTAAAATCTACATCATATTTGTTATATATAAAATTAAAGGGGTTACAAGCTGTCCAAGATTCTCTGATGTTGCGGTGAACGTTGGCCAAGTGACCAGATTTATGTATTTTCAATACTTTTGGCCACCATCCAACATAGATGTTTAGCCTTGCTCAGTTAATTATTGAGCGAGGCTATAACACGTCTAGTTGAATGTGACTGAAGTATGCACAGAGAATCTGACAGTGTGCAAGGTGCAAGCACATCGAAGGATCAGAAGCTGCATTCACACTATGTAACAGGCAAACGCCCTTTAATAAAACAGCCTAAAACAATGCCATATCTCCTCTATGTTGACTGAATCAGCAATTGTTATATTTTACCTTTATGTCTTAATAGGACATTATGTGCTCTTATCAGAAAAACTGACCTCCAAACACTATAAAGACACATTAAAAATAATCAGACATAGGTCCAAAAGTAGTTGGATGTACATCTCAGCTATACTTACCTCAGATACTTATGGCATGCTTTACCTGCTACATTGATATTCTGAGCTCAAGCAAACTGCCATATGAACACAAAAGTGTGAGATTACGTGTGAAATAGCAGCATTTAGAAAGTTTTATAAAACCACTAATATTCTCATCTCATGTCCTCTGCACTTAGCTTCTAATATTCCAGATTTTATATACTCTTGAATAACAGGCTTCACGCATGGCTTCTTCACCATCTGTACTACAGACAATGAAAATGATAAAGCGCCAGGATACAGATAATGCTGGTTATTTTATTACAGATTTTCAAAATCATAAAATGTGAAATACAGAAGACTAGTTTTATGAGTGCACAAATAATTGGGCTCATTTTTGGCTCAATTTAATTTAAGTTTGATAACACAATAACAACACTGAAAACTCCTATCTTACAACCATGATCAAACTCATTTGTTGAGGTAAGTAAAAAAAAGGTTAATCATGAGAATGATGCTTATAGCAGCCATCCAGTTGGCATGTTTGCTACTTACATGACGAATATCTTCGGCTCCTGTCATTCGGCAAGCTAAAAGCTTACCGAAAAAGCTGCAGCGAACCGATCCGTATTCAGCGGAGGAGGCATACCCTTTCCTTGCATCCGACACTGACAGTGAGGGAGAGGATCCCATTTTCCTTTATTTTTCCTTCCTCCTCCTCCTCTTCCTCTAGTGATACAGAATCGCCACGTAGCTGCCCCAGGACAGACACTGAACCAGCCCCCACCGTTACTGACCCTGTATGGACCTCACCTCCCGATAATTATGAACCACATATTCATTCATGATTTTGTGGACTCCACCGGCCACACACAAATTGACTTTTCCAAAGTCTTTTTCTTCGAGAATATTGTAAATCTCATATTGTCGCAAATTTGTACGCACAACAATTTTAATCTCAAAATCCGACTTCATCATGTGCAAATGGACCTCTGTAAACACAGCAAAAATTATGACGTTTTGGGGGCCTAGTTCTTCATATGGAGTTAGTTTATCGCTCTGATCAAGTCCTCCAGTCGTACAGTGCCATGAGAAAAGCCGAAGTGTGGTACAAAAAGCTAGCTGTGCACATCGTACAGATGGCAATGTACAATGCTTTCGTGCTATCACGATGTGCAGGCCAGACCGGGACCTTCCTTCAGTTCCAGGAAGTAGTGACTAAGGCCCTAATATTTTTTAGTCAGTAAGGAGCGGGCCCCAGTATTTTCAGATCTGAAAGGCCAACATTTCTCTGGTGAGGTCCCTCAAACTGGAAAGAGAGGAAGATCGCAAAAAAGGTGCAAAGTGTGTTACAGAAGGGGATACGAAAAGGCACTATTTATTAGTGTGACACCTGCCCTGACAAACCTGGTCCGTGTATGAAAGACTGTTTCAGATTCTACCACTCATCCACGGACTAATAAATTTATTTCTGACTTACACAACTAACATATGCCAACCTGATGTACACTACATAACTCATATGCCAAACTGATGCACTCCACACTACTCACACATTCCAACCTGACATACTCTACAAACCTCACGTATGCCAAACTGACGTATAATACACAACTCACGTATGCATCCACATTAACCCCTTAACGATAGCCGATACACCTTTTAACAGCGGCAGTTAAGGGTACTTATTACTCAGCGCCGCTTTTCAGCGGCGCTGAGAAATAAGTGTATAGCGCCCCCCAGCGTCGGCGTAGCTGAGAACCCGTAGAACATGATTCGAGTCAGTTTTTACCGACCCCAGTGTTGCCATCGCCGTTATTCACCGAATAAAAAAAAATGAAAAAAAAGTCAGATTTCCCATTTATTTCTCTTTCCTCTGATGTGATCTAGCACATCAGAGGCGAGAGAAATGGGGACCCCCGAGCCACTCCGGTACCTGCGATGTCCCATGCCGTGTTCTTCCAGGGAAAAAATTGCTGTCGCATGTGTAGTGCACCCGCCGAGATCTGCCGACCGGCACCAGGCAACAATAGAAGATTTCTTCAATTGGTTCATTTTGATCACTGTGATACATCCTATCACAGTGATCAAAATAAAAAATAGTAAATCAAATGCCACCTTAGTTAGGTAAAGATAAAATTTAAAAAATGTATTTATTTCCATTTTTCCATTAGGGCTATGGTTATGGTTAGGCTTATAGCTGGGGTTATAGCTAGGTTTAGGGTTGGGTTAGGGTTAGGTTTGGGGCTAGGGTTAGGGTTATAGCTAGGGTTAGGGTTTTTTCTAGGGTTAGGGTTGGGGTTATAGCTAGGGTTAGAGTTGGGTAGGGTTGGGGTTAGGGTTATGGTTAGGGTTGGGAATAGGGTTGGGGTTAGGTCTGTGTTAGGGTTGGAGTCAGAATTGGGGGGTTTCCACTGTTTAAGTACATTGGGGGTCTCCAAATGCGACATAGCGCTCGCCATTGATTCCAGACAATTTTGGGATCAAAAAGTCAAACGGTGCTCTTTCCCTTCTGAGCACTGCCATTCACTCAAACAGTGCCTTTGCCCCTCATACGTGGCATCGGCATACTCAGGAGAAATTGCACAACAAATTTTGTGGTCCATTTTCTCCTGATACCCTTGTGAAAATAAAAACGTTTGGTTCCAAATTAAATTTTTTGTGAAAAAAGTAAAATGTTCATTTTTTTCCTTCCACATTGCTTTAGCTCTAGTCAAGCACCTTAAGGGTAAATAAACTTCTTGAATGTGGTTTTGCACACCTTGAGGGGTGTAGTTTTTAGAATGGTGTCATTTTTGGGTATTTTCTGTTATATTGACCCCCCAAACTCACTTCAAATGTGAGGTGGTCCCTAAAAAAATGGTTTTGTAAAATTTTTGGTAAAATGAGAAATCGCTGGTCAATTTTTAACCCTTATAATGTCCTTACAAAAAAATATGTTTCCAAAATTGTGCTGATGTAAAGTAGACATGTGGGAAATGTTATTTATTAACTAATTTGTGTGATATGTCTTTCTGATTTAAGGTCACAAAAATTAAAAGTTTGAAAATTGCTAAATTTTCAAAATTTTGCCCAAATTTAAATTTTTTTCATAAAAAAACGCAAGTCATATTGAAGAAATTTTA
This sequence comes from Oophaga sylvatica, assembly GCA_033576555.1. NCBI lineage: Eukaryota > Metazoa > Chordata > Amphibia > Anura > Dendrobatidae > Oophaga > Oophaga sylvatica. The sequence continues at coordinate 501,200,806 of JARQOD010000005.1, forward strand.
CCACTAACATGAAGTACAATATGTCACAAAAACCAGTCTCAAAATCTGTGGGATCCGTTGAAGCGTTCCAGAGCTATAAAGTCATAAAGTGACAGTGGTCAGAATTGTAAAAATTGGCCTTGTCAGTAAGTACCAAATTGGCTCTGTCAATAAGGGGTTAAACAATTCACATACCAGGAAAACACTGGTTCAATTTTAATGTAGGGTCACTAGTGGGTAGATTTCCACTGTTTAGGCACATCAGGGGCTCTCCAAACGCAACATGGTGTCCGCACTCAATTCCAGCCAATTTTGCGTTAAAAAAGTCAAAGTCCTTATGGGCCATGCCGTGTGCCCAAACATCAGTTTTCCATCAAATGTGAGTTATCAGCGTACTCAGAACAAATTGCAAAACAACTTTTGGGGTCCAATTTCTCCTGTTACCCTTGTGAAGGTAAAAACTTTGGGGCGAAGAGATCATTTTTGTGGAAAAAAATTGTTTTTTATTTTCATGACTATACGTTATAAACTGCTGTGAAGCACCTGGGGGTTCAAAGTGGTCACCACACATCTAGATAAGTTCCTTGGGAGGTCTAGTTTCAAAAGGGTGTCACTTATAGGGGTTTCCACTGTTTAGGCACATCATGGGTTCTCCAAACATGACATGTTTACAGCAAATTTTCCATTCAAAAAGTCAAATGTTGCTCCCTCCCTTCCGAGTCCTTCCATGTACTCAGTGATTTCACCCCACATATAGGGTATCAGCATGCTCAGGAGAAATAGCTCAACAAATTTTGGGGTCCATTTTTTCCTGTTACCTTTGAGAAAATAAAACATTTGAGTCTAAAGTAAAATTTTAGTGAAAAAAAAAGTTAAATGTTAATTTTTACCCTCCAAATTGCTTCAATTACTGTAAAGCATCTGAAGTGTTAAAAACTTCTTGAATGTTAATTTGAGCACCTTGAGGGATGCAGTTTTTAGAATGGTGTCACTTTTGGGTATTTTCTGTCATATAAGCCCCTCAAAGTCACTTGAAATGGGATGTGGTCCCTGGAAAAAATGGTTATGTAAATTTTGCTGTAAAAATGAGAAATCGCTGGTCAAATTTTAACCCTTATAACTTCCTAATAAAAAAAATTGCTTCAAAAATTGTACTGATGTAAAGTACATATGGGGTGTGGTGTAGTGACCCCTGATGCAGCTAGGGGGACTGTGTAGGCTCCTCGGGATATGCATGGAGGTATGTGATGGATGGACGTTATGTATCACAGAGGTGGGTGGCCCTGTGATGGAAGCCTGGATATGTTTTGTTTCAGCAGATCTACTGCTGAGTTGTACTATATATTGGGAGGCTTCCAGGTGACTAGGAGAGCTGGGCGGGTCCAGTCACCTACAAACCCACCCAAGGGGCTTGTGTCTAAATACCTGGGATAAAACCTGTATGTAATGGTGTAGCTGAAGGACCTGTGGTGAGGTCATGACCATGTGACATAACCATGTGATTCCTGACCTCACCTGTGGGTGGAGTTACGCCTATGTAACGAAGTGTGCTTGGCCCCTGTGAGAGAGTGTGTGGGAGTCTGCCAGTGTGGACAGGCTTCCATGTGTCCAAGGCAGGACATTACAGAGAGGTCTCTGTGACTGAAGAGCGAGGCTCCAGGCAGGAGCTGAAGCATTGAAGAGTGTATTGTATGTTACCATATGGTTTATGATGCAATAAACCTAAAGACTTTTTGCATAAGAAAGTGTCTCCTGAATTACCTCTGAAGCAGCCGAGTGAGGAAAACCTTACAATTGGTGGATGGAATGCTGGCAGCGTCCCAAGGAGCACATGTTCCAGGACTGGGAATCAGGAGCCAGAGGAGGAACGGACGGTCTGTGAAAACCGTGAGTGTGACCAGTGGTCACGAATAAACTGTGCATTGATGTTTATGTGGTGCCTCTGAAGATATGAGGTATCTGAAGAAACTGTTAAGCAGTGGTGACAGACAGGAGTCTGTGTTATGTGACTGGGGTCATTGAGAAGTAAGCAAAAAGCATGCTGAGAGGATACCTCAGAGGAGGTGTCCGGAAACCTGCGTGGCCAACAGGTAACAGACAGGAGTCTGTGGTGTACTGACGGGTCAGTGAGACTGTTTTTTCCTTTGTGGGATGCCTCTCTGAGAGAGGAGGTGTCCGGAAATCTCTGTGGCCAAGAGTGACAGACAGGAGTTTGTGGTGTGCTGACGGGTCAGTGAGAAAGACTGTAATTTTGTGTTTGCTGGGTACCTCTGAGGCTGAGGTCTCCAGGAACCTGTGTGGCTGACGCCAACAGGGGACGGTCTTGACAACCGTGCTAGGCTGGTCGGGATCAGTGAGAAGAATCAGTGAGAAACTATTTTTTTTTTTTTGGTGTTTTTTTTCTCTGGAACACGTGTGAGGTGTTTGCTGTGGCTCGGAGGAGTCATGAAGGTGACAAGCGGCTGGCTGTGACTCGTGGGGTCACGAAGGTGACAAGCGGCAAGACAGCGCAGCGTGCAGAGACTTATGGTAGCAGGAGCTACAGTGACTTGCAGCAAGAGGTTCTGCAGCAGCAAGAGCTGCAGTGGCAGCAGCGGCTTGTGTGTGGCAGCCGGAGGTGCTGGCGGGTGGTGGCAGTACCAGCAGGAGCTGGTGAGGTACCATAAGGACATCAGGTCCAGAGTGGGTGACCTCTTAAAGTGACGGTACCAGCCCCGAGAGACATAAAGTTCTGTGCGAACTGGGGTCTGGTAGAGCCGTGGGGGAGTCCACGGTGTATAACCCAAGGAGGGGTGATGGCCCAAAAGGGGGCGGAATCCCAAAAGGGGGTGATGGCCCAAAAGGGGGCGGAGTCCCAAAAGGGGCGGTTGGCATAAAGGGGGTGGAGGATCCCAACGTTAAAGGGGAGGTGCAGACCAACTGTTGCCGGGGGAAATATGTTATATGTGTCCAGTCTGCCTTAGGAACTATCCACCCGGCACACTACTACGGGGGTGTACCCTGCAGATACACCATGAAGAGGTGGTGGGTCTGGTCGACTCGGGGAGTCCGGTAACTCTAATGAGGGTTGCACCTGACGGGTTTCAAATACCTGGAAGAAAGGTCGGGGTCACCTGTATCCCTGGGGACACAAAGGATTATTCAGTGGCCAGGGTAATCTTTGAGACAGGCTGGGACATTGCAGGACAGGATGTCGCTATAATCCCTAATTTGTCGTGTCTAGTAGTTATAGGGCGGGACTCTAAACTATTCTCTGGCTTGTGGGACAGGGGAGTTCCTCTACAGCAGGAGGGAGGCCTCTCTACTGTTGGGGTGGCAGACATTGGGACAGTGACACCTCCCAAAACTGACGAGTCAGACGGTGACACAGGAGGAAAGGTTGCGTCTACCCGACTGACTGACATGATGTCCTCTGAAATGTATGACAATAGAACCAATGACGATGTGGTAGTTAAGACCTCTAGAACGGACACCCAGTTAGAGGGTAACGGGAGGGGCCCCGAGAGTGACTCTTGTGCAGACTGTGACTCGACCGCAAGGGAAAGCGAGTGCAGTAAGGTGGAGCCGAGTAAAAATGGCCGATCTTCCTCTCGCCGCAGGGGCCGCGGAAAGGCGGGACAGGCTACATCCTCTAAGAAGAGAAATGATGAGGAAGAGTCAGGGTCAGGTACCGGTCAGGTGACTGTCCTTGATAAGGAGGCAGAGCTGGAGCTCTCTGAAGTTACCGGGAGTCGGGAAACAGTGAAAGAGGCAGTCGAGCAGGAAAGGGTCCTGAGACGAATGATTGAGCACAAAGTGGAGGAGCTGGAGAAGGAAGTCTCTAAGCTCAGAGATCGTCTGTCAGCGTGTAAAAGTATGAACAAGGCTCTATGGAGAGAAAGACGGAGGTGCTCAGAGATGCCCAAGAAAAACATCAGCAGGAGTGTCGCTGCTTGGCAGAAAAGCGAGATGGAGTTCTCCGAGAGCTCAAGATGGAGGAGGAAACTGGTGCCCAGCTCCAGAAATCTCTGGGAGAAGAAATCCAGCAAGGGAAGTGCCATGCAGATGGGCACACAAGGGAGAGTGATGTCTTGGAAAACTGTACTAACGCTCAGGACGAGGAGGTACAACAGTCTGTCCAAGAAGGTGACGCGTCCGTTTTCAAGTGTGTAATAGAGATACCCGAAGACAGGCGAGAAGTGTGTGCCATTGAGGAGGTGCATGAGGCCTTTAGAAAGGCAGTAGAAGCATGCAGTGTGAACTGGGTGCCAGAGATGAAACAGTTGGTCATACTGTCGACTAGGGAAGTCACGATGAAGTGGGTGGCTATCCTGAGCGACATGCACCTACATTGTCTCCACACGAAACAGGTGATCCTGTTGAGAAATAGAGAAGCCGCTCGACGTCTGGAGCAAGTAAGAAAGACTCCAAATCAGCTTGGCTTGATGGAAGACATCGTTCAAGTGCCCAGAGGTCTGGTGAAGAAGGTCATCGGAAGACTCGGGAAAGTGATGCAGGAGATGGTAAATAAGTCCGGTGTGACGAAAGTCAGGATTCCGGCTGATGACGAAGTCCAGGTCGTGGGTGAAGACGGGATGGTTCCGTTCCTCGTTGTCGGATCCAGTGAGAGCCTTGGGAATATCCGGATGCTCCTGGAGTATCGTGTGTCGTACCTGAGAGAAGTAGAGCAGCTACGACTTGAGAGGGAGCAGGTCAACAGAAACCTACGGGAAATGGAAAGAAGATGGTCGCCACCTTCAACCCGTGGTATTGAGAGGCGAAGAGGTTCGCTTAAAACGAGAAGTCCTCAAGCTGGAGATAATACAGGAAATAGGTCGCCTGATGTAAGAGGTAGAAATAGTGATGCCTCAGTTAGCTCAGTGATGAGTGACCTAAGCAGGAGAACCTGTAGTGGATGAAATGAAAAGGACTCAGACCAGACAGGACGTATGGGTGCAAGTGAATTGCGACGCCGTACTGACCGCTGGGGATGCGGGTGGTCTGACAGGGGGGCCTCGTCAGCAACAGATGTGACAGAGTCGGAGGACAGACGCCTACCAAAGAGATTAGTAGCAGGGTCCGACTTAGAGAGACGGTTTGACTGGCAGAGATGACCGAGAAGGATCTCTGGTCGGGTAAAAAGTGTTCAACCCCACAAGTTTGAACAGAGGGGGGAGGTATGTGGTGTAGTGACCCCTGATGCAGCTAGGGGGCACTGTGTAGGCTCCTCGGGATATGCATGGAGGTATGTGATGGATGGACGTTATGTATCACAGAGGTGGGTGGCCCTGTGATGGAAGCCTGGATATGTTTTGGTTCAGCAGATCTACTGCTGAGTTGTACTATATATTGGGAGGCTTCCAGGTGACTAGGAGAGCTGGGCGGGTCCAGTCACCTACAAACCCACCCAAGGGGCTTGTGTCTAAATACCTGGGATAAAACCTGTATGTAATGGTGTAGCTGAAGGACCTGTGGTGAGGTCATGACCATGTGACATAACCATGTGATTCCTGACCTCACCTGTGGGTGGAGTTACGCCTATGTAACGAAGTGTGCTTGGCCCTTGTGAGAGAGTGTGTGGGAGTCTGCCAGTGTGGACAGGCTTCCATGTGTCCAAGGCAGGACATTACAGAGATGTCTCTGTGACTGAAGAGCGAGGCTCCAGGCAGGAGCTGAAGCATTGAAGAGTGTATTGTATGTTACCATATGGTTTATGATGCAATAAACCTAAAGACTTTTTGCATAAGAAAGTGTCTCCTGAATTACCTCTGAAGCAGCCGAGTGAGGAAAACCTTACAGGGGTAATGTTATTTATAAGCTATTTTGTGTGATATATCTCTGTGATTTAAGGGCATAAGAATTAAAAGTTTGAAAATTGCAAAATTTTCCAAATCTTCGCCAAATTTCAATATTTTTCAAAAATAAACGCGAGTAATTTGGAGGAAATTTTACCACTATGATGAATTACAATATGTCACAAAAAATAATCTCAGAATCAGTGGGATCCATTGAAGCGTTTCAGAGTTATTACCTTATAAAGTGATAGTGGTCATAATTGTAAAATTTGACCCAATCATGAAGGTGAAAACAGGCTCGGAGGTGGAGGGGTTAATGGAAATCATAATGGATGGCATCTGTCACCCATAAGTGCCCATGTTTTTAGAAATGTAAACAGTAACCAGTGGAGTATACGCATTTCAACCTTAGGCTGGTTTCACACTTGCGGATGGAGGTGCTGCAGAGAGCTGCGTACTTCCTCCGTGAAGCTCTGCCCACCACCGCACTTCCTCCGGTCAGCTCCGCCTATGTCTGCATGCGTTCTGCATGCGGTCTGAGTAGCTATATTTAACATGGGTACGCAGGGCCATGTGGATCTCTCTACATGCGTCGTTTTGACGGTGCGGCGACCTGCGCCGAACGCAACATGTTGCATTTTGTTGCAGTCGCCACACCTCCAACCGCAAGTGTGAAACCAGCATTAGAGGTTCTCTACTTTTTGTATAGCTGATGTCTAACTATTGCTGCCAGAAACCATTTAAAGGGGTTGTCTGGCATTAAATAAACATGACTATTTTCTTCCAAAATGAGTCATATCTATCTGCTGGACCTGTCTTCCATGCAGCTGAGCTGCAATACCTCACACAACCTGTAGACAGATGTGAAATAAAGCTGTTTATCCTGTTATTCTTATTAAACCACTGATATATTGAATGATATTAACAGAAAACATGTATATACAACTATTCATCGTTGGAGAGGAAAGGGCTCAACAATGGGTCAACGTCAAATAGATAATATAATCATTAATATAGGCTCCTCAATATTGAAGGGGCAACACCAAGAAGGAAAAGCATGGAATTATGGAAATCACAGGATGGATAGTCATGTTACTGATATGCAAATGATGAAAAAATTAAAATATTTTCAAAATATCTCAGTTTATTCAGTATAGAGTCTTGAGCACCACATCCAGAAATATATGCACTTACATGAATTGGCTGCTATCATTTGGCACCCTATTGTTTGCTCACCGTTGAATTATATAGGTGAATCTCAAAAAAACAGATCAAACTGTTGTATGCTGTTTTTTTTTTCACAAAGACCATCGGTCCATACTAGAACAATATTCATATAGAACATAGTATATAGCCGGACTGAGAACATATCTAAATAATTTCCAGTGTTCTCCCGATAGTAGAGTATCAAAGACAAAATAAGACAGTAGAGTTAGGGCAGTGAGAATCTGGAATTCCTTGCCTGAAGAGGTGGTGATGGCAAACTCAGTCAAGGGGTTCAAGAGAGGCCTGGATGTCTTCCTGGAGAGTAACAATATTGTATCTACAGTTATTAGGTTCTTTAGAAGGATGAATATCTGGGAATTTATACTAACGGAATAAAGGCTGGACTGGATGGACAAATGTCTTTTTTTGGCCTTGCTGCTAACTATGTTACTATGCTGCTCCTAAATATACCAAGAAACACCAAGAAATATACCTCACACCCTTTTGAGAAAGCAGCAATGCAAAACGTGCGTCAGGGGTTGCAAGGAGGGCTGGGTTTAATATGAGTAAGCACCAGCAGGCTTTATCTTGAAGTTTGCTCTTTATTCCACTTTATTACATGGGGCCTACATTTGCGCTATGTTGATGCACGTGATTGGCTTGATAAACATTTGTTTATGCTTTCATCTCTGGCTCCATGGTGTTTTTTCCCTTACCCTACAATAGACTCTGCCACTCCTTGCATGTTTTCCATGTTTCCTCCGTAAACCGTGATGCTATATGACATGTATATATATTTTGTTTTTAATGTGTTTTCAATAAATATGATACTTTTTATCTTCCATTTTTGGTGGTTTATGGCTACTCCATTTTATTAGTGTTTCTTAGATCATTGGTCCATGTAGAAAAATGTGAAGAATGTCTCCATACTAAAAATATGTTCGTGTGATTGTAGCCTTATTTGTGTAGTTCATAACATCTTGGTACTTTTGTTGTAGCCAAAGAGGGATTAGAGTATTCAATTCAACATTATTCGTCTTCTTTACAAATTTCCCATGACAATTGTCTGGAATAGAAGTTCAATAAATGTTACTTTTATGCTGCACAAACATTTTTGAAGATTTCTTTTTTCTTATGGAAAACAAACAAACAAACAAGTTCTAATCACTTCATAAATCTTTCATCAATATTCAAGTGATTTGCAAAGTGGGAATAATTTGAACTTGCATCAATCATTTTTATTCTTTTGAGCTGTTCCCTGAGATAATCTTTGTGGAAATAGGCAAATTGGTTTTGAAAATAATAAACAAATAAGTATTTTGAATATAATTTGATATGAGTTGTAAAAGTTACAGTTTTATGGAGACTTCTGAAATTGCAAAATGAAGAGCTTAATAACATCATCATCATGATAATTTCAGGTCTGAAAATAGCAAGGATCAATAATATTTAATAACTATCACAGACAAAATACACTACTTCAACCCTTTAATTAATAATTACTAGGGAATTTTTTCGTTTTTGGACTTCCATAATTTTTTTTCCTTCCCTGGCCAGAGAATCTAATGTTGTAGTCTTCCCCAAACCAGGTAGTTAAACACCAATTTAATTGCTTAATGTTTAGTTAAAGATTTATGCTAAAATGTTAGCCATTAGGCTACAACGCTTTCTTCAAAATATATATAAACTTGGACTTTAGGAAAAAAGAAAAATGTTATGGCTCAAGGATTGCACAGTGAAAATAATTAGGTTCCATTTAGACTTGGACCTTAAGGAGTTAAATAAAAAGTTATGTTCTTATTGCACATTCCTTTAACACTAAAGACATAACACAAACTGAAATTTCATTAAAGGTATTTAACTTTTTATCAGCAGTAACTGATGTCATTGCAGTTTTCTTTTCTTTAACCAGAGCTCTAAACAAGGATCCATGTCAGAAATAGAAGTATTACCTAATTTCTGCGTTTTTTCCAAACTCCCTGACAGCATCTTAGATCCGTATTGAAAGCCACCTGATACGATTTTCGCATAGATTTTTTTTTGCCAGCTCTAAGTATTTCAATGAAATTCCAGGAAAACAAATGTTAATGTCCAAACCAAGAAGTTTAAATGGTGATTTAAGAAGATGATGTAGTATGTTGGTGATCCTGTTCTTGGACAAGTATCAAAATCATTATATGGTGACAATGATCGATCAAATCTTTATATGCATTTGCAAGCTGTCTATGATGGAAAAGAAGCCAAAAATTGCTTTGAACAGATTTCATTTCTTATAAAACACTCCTTCATGGATTAAGGAACTTAATAGTGCCCAGGTCTACAAAAATCAATGTAAATACCATTTGTGGTCAGAGCTTATCTGTTAAAGATATCACAGAAAACAAAATTGTTTTAGAAAAAAAATCTAGAAATGGCTGATACCGAAGGACAAAAAAGCAATTTAAGTGAACTGCAAAAACTCTGTTATTCTTATTCATTCTTGCCTGGACTATTACAACTCATAATTACATAGGTTGAAAAAAGACCTAGGTACCTAGGTCCATCAAGTTCAACCTTTCTCCACCAATTGTTCATTTTGCCACTAAATTAACTGTAACCCGCAATGTTATGTGTATTGAGGAAATCTTCCAGCCCTTTTTTAAAAAGCTGTTTTTAAAAGTATTCTATGTATTAAAATATTGTATTTGCATATAAAGAGGTCTGCTATACATGTGAACTTGTTGAACGTGATGACAGAAAAAAAAATCTTGCAGAAAATTTGGTAGTTAGGGCTCCTGTACATTTTAGAAACGTAAGACGTGAACAAGAGATAGAGCCAGTGTGTCTGCATAAAAATGTTATGAAGTGCCTCAATTACCACAACTATCATGAATTGCAGCCATTTGAAATCAAATAAGTACATCTGATGTGACATATTACCAGAAAGGTATGCAATCCCGAAACATGGAAACCGTGAAACAATTTAAAAATATGCATTTTTAACAATGTGAAATGTGAACAATGTGAACTTGTAATTAATATAATGTTACAGATATGAGACCCATCTCTGCTTACAGTCATGGACAAAAGTTTTGAGAATGACACAAATATTTATTTTTACAAAGTCTACTGCTTCACTTTTTCTAATGGCAATTTGCATATACTCCAGAATGTTATAAAGAGTGATCAGCTTAACAGCAATTACTTGCAAAGTCAATATTTGGCTAGAAAATGAACTTTTTCCCCCAAAACACATTTCAACATCATTGCAGCCCTGCCTTAAAAGGACTAGCTAACCTCTTTTCAGTGATTGCTCCATTAACACAGGTGTGGGTGTTGATGAGGACATAGCTGGAGATCAATCTGTCATGATTAAGTAAGAATGACACCACTGGACACTTTAAAAGGAGGCTGGTGCTTGGCATCATTGTTTCTCTTCTGTTAACCATGGTTATCTCTAAAGAAACACGTACAGTCATCATTGCAATGCACAAAAATGGCCTAACAGGGAAGAGTATCGCAGCTAGAAAGATTGCACCTCAGTCAACAATCTATCGCATCATCAAGAACTTCAAGGAGAGAGGTTCCATTGTTGCCAAAAAGGCTTCAGGGCGCCCAAGAAAGACCAGCAAGCACCAGGACCGTCTCTTAAAAGTGTTTCAGCTGCGGAATCAGACTACCAGCAGTGCAGAGCTTGCTCAGGAATGGCAGCAGGCAGGTGTGAGTGCATCTGCACGCACTGTGAGGCGGAGACTCTTGGAGCAAGGCCTGGTCTCAAGGAGGGCAGCAAAGAAGCCACTTCTCTCCAGAGAAAACATCATGGACAGACTGATATTCTGCAAAAGGTACAGGCAGTGGACTGTTGAGCACTGGGGTAAAGTTATTTTCTCTGATGAATCCCCTTTTCGATTGTTTGGGACATCAGGAAAACGCCTCATTCGGAGAAGACAAGGTGAGCGCTACCACCAGTCTTGTCTCATGCCAACTGTTAAGCATCCTGAAACCATTCATGTGTGGGGTTGCTTCTCAGCCAAGGGAATTGGCTCTCTCACAGTCTTGCCTAAAAACACAGCCATGAATAAAGAATGGTACCAGAATGTCCTCCAAGAGCAACTTCTCCCAACCCTCCAAGAGCAGTTTGGCGATCAACAATGCCTTTTCCATCATGATGGAGCACCTTGCCATAAAGCAAAGGTGATAACTAAATGGCTCAGGGAACAAAACATAGAGATTTTGGGTCCATGGCCTGGAAACTCCCCAGATCTTAATCCCGTTGAGAACTTGTGGTCAATCATCAAGAGACGGGTGGACAAACAAAAACCTAAAAATTCTGACAAAATGAAAGCATTGATTGTGCAAGAATGGACTGCTATCAGTCAGGATTTGGTCCAGAAGTTGATTGAGAGCATGCCAGGGAGAATTGCAGAGGTCCTGAAGAAGAAGGGTCAACACTGCAAATATTGACTTGCTGCATTAACTCATTCTAACTGTCAATATAAGCTTTTGTTACTCATATGTTTGCAATTATTATATTTCTGTCTGTGATAAAAACATCTGTCAAACACACATAAAAACCAGAGGGCAGCAGATCATGTGAAAATATAATATTTGTGTCATTCTCAAAACTTTTGGCCATGACTGTACATAAGAAACTTACAGGAAAGAGGTGTATCTTTGTACTGTGTTAGCCAGTAGATAGAAAAATATTTAGACTTGAGAGTCCTCAGTGGCTGATACCTTTTAATGGCTAACTGAAAAGATGGTAACAAATTGCAAGCTTTCGAGACTACTCAGGTCTCTTCAGGCATTGACTGATATAAAATCTGAAGAATCACATTTTTATGCACAACGTGACATAGGAATAATGCAATAGATAAGACAAGTGACGTGAAGCAGAACTGTCATTATGGGAGAGGGATAAACAGTTGTGACCATAAATATTGGAGGTCTTAGATAAGGAATATGAAAGTTTTATTGTCCTCTGATTCGGATCTGGTTCTGTGTTGTGATGCCCCTCCACAAGGTTTGAGGAGCAAATAAGAAACTTAAGAATGTGTTACATTGCTTTTACATGAGGATTAAGAGAATTTCTTATTTTACATTTGCATCTTTCTTATTAGCACGCTTGTTGAGAGGGAAAATATAATAATAATATACAAAGAATTATTGAACAAGAGATCTCACTGCAGGGAGTATCATTATCTTCTGTACATGCCGCACATAAGCAGTCAAAATAAGTTTCCAATTGAAAACTCTTTTTAATACTATTTAATACTGTTCTTTGACACTGAAATGTGTGTCAAGCGCAGAAATTTGAAGAAGCTTTTCAAAAGTTACATGGAGATTAAGCGTCTTTGCTAACGATAGAGCATCTCTTCTAGGTTTTAGAGCGTTGGCGTTTGGTATGTAGGAGGTACAGTGCAGCTCCCTGTAACTGGATTTAGGAACCCACTAAATCAGTATTCTGACACACTTATTGCACTATAATGTTTAATCCCTTTTAGCTCATTACTGACTTATCTGACTTATGAAAATCCTTCATGTTAGCTTTCAGAATCATTTTTTACATAAAATTTGGTGTAAAGCAATGGTAAAAAGTATTGTTACACAAACATTATATAGAAGGATAAACATTTCCAATCTTAAAGTCCCATAATTAAATATTTTATTGACGTGTTAGAACAGGGGTTTCCAAACAGTGTCTGCTGAGCCACATGTGAGCCCCTTATGTGTTACTCGTGGCTGTCTGCCCAGGTGCCAATAACTCATAACTGTGCCGGCACCCAGAGGAGGTATTATTACTTCTTGATGAAGGCACTTGGGATATTAATACTTTTAGAAGGGGCCATTATAAGTGTTACTACTTTACAAGTGGACAACACTGACATAATTACTTTACAAGGGAGCACTCCTGGTATTATTACTTTATAAAGGGGCATTTGCAGCATTACTGTATATCAGTATGAGATGGTAATGAATTGGTGTGCCCGTTCGTAATTTTTGCTCCGGCTCACTTACAAGTTTATTTTAATACAGTCATGGCCAAAAGTGTTGGCACCCATTGTTACAGAAATTGAAGTATTGAAGTATTTCTCCCAGAAAATTATTGCAATTACACATGCTTTGTTATACACATGTTTATTTTTTTTGTGTGTATTAAAACAAGTAAAAAAAATAGACAACAGGCAAATTGGACATAATATCACACAAAACCTCAAAAATGGTCCAAACAAAATTGTTGGCACCTTTCCAAAATTATGTGTAAACAATTTTGTTTCAATATGTTGGAAATATGAATATCACACATAAAACCAGATAAAAAGGGACTCAATCTTTGCATTGTGTGTCTGCGTGTGTCACACTAAGCATGGAGAGCAGAGAGAGGAAGAGAACTGTCTGTAGACTTGAGAACCAAAATTGTTGAAAAATATCAACAATCTCAAGGTTACAAGTCCATCTCAAGAGATCTTGATGTTCTTTTGTCCATGATGCACTACAAAATCAAAAAGTTTACAAGTCATGGCACTGTAGCTAATCTACTTGGATGTGGATAGCAGAAAAAAATTGATGAAAGGTTGCAGGATAGTCCAGATGGTGGATAACAAGCCAGTAAAGTTCCAAGAAAATTCAAGCTGTCCTACAAGCTCAGGGTGTATCAGTGTCGACGCAAACTATTTTCCGACATTTGAATAAAATAAAACGCTATGGTAGGAGACCCTGGAGGACCCCACTGCTGACACAGAGACATAAAAAAGCTAGACTGCAGTTTGCCAAAATGTACTTGAGTAAGTCAAAATCAATCTGCGAAAGCATCTTGTGGACAGATGAGGCCAAGATAGAGCTGTTTGGTAAAGCACATCATTCTACTGTTTAACAAAAATGGAATGAGACCTACAAAGAACAGAACACACTACCTACAGTCAAATATGGTGGAGGTTCAAAGATGTTTTCAACTGTTTTGCTACCTCTGGCACTGGGTGCCTTGACTGTGTGCAAGGCATCATGAAATCTGAAGATTACCAAAGGATTTTGGATTGCAATGTAATGGCCATTGTCAGAAAGCTGGATTTGCATCCTAGGTCCTGGGACTTCCAGCAGGACAATGATTCCAAACATACTTCTAGAAGTACCCAGAAATGGATGGAAACAAAGCGCTGCAGAGTTCTGAAGTGGCCAGCAATAAGCCCAAATATAAAACTCATTGAACACCTGTGGAGGGAACTTAAAATTGCTGTTGGGAGAAGGCACCCTTGAAATATGTGAAGATGTGGAGCAGCTTGCAAAAAAGAGTGGTCCAAAATTCCAGTTGAGAAGTGTAAGAAGCTTGTTAATGGTTAAATGAAGTGATGGATTGCAGTTATTTATTACAAAGGGTGTGGAACCAAATATTAAGTTGAGGGTGCCAACAATTTTGTTCAGTCCATTTTTGGGGTTTTGTGTGAAATTATGTCCAATTTGCCTTTCATTTGCTTTTTTGTGCTTTTTTAATACATACAAAAGGAAATATACCTGTATAATTGCAATAATTTTCTGGGAGCAATACTTAATTTTCTATAACAATTTCAAGGGTGCCAACACTTTTGGCCATTACTGTATAAAGTGTACAGTACAAACGTTTTAGGTAGGTGTGGAAACAAAGCTGCAAAATATAAATGCTTTCAAAAATAGAGATGTTAATAGCTTATATTTAGCAGTGAAAATGCAAAGTGAATGAGCAAAGAAGACATTTCAATCAAATCAATATTTTGTGTGATCACGCTTGAAATCAAAATAGTATCAAAAGCATTGATTCTTCAAGGTACACTTGGGAACTGTTTTTGAAGGAACTTCGCAGTTAGGATGTCAGGGAACTGCTAGGGGATCTCGCAGAGATCCCACTGCTGCCACCAGTTTGTCAGGGGACAGCCAGGGGTTCATGCAGATATCCCACTGCTGCCACCAATTTGTCACAAACAAGCACTTCCCTGCCTCCTATTGTCAGAACAATTATGCAGTTGACTGATGATGGATGAGGTCCTGGCTGCTTTCACTACTTAATAGGTTATTGTGTGCTTCTAAGTGAACATAAATTATAATACGAAAACTAGGCAGTGTTTATAAAAATATTCAAAAGATATTACAAAAGGGGACAAAACAATACAGTACAATACAGTTCTAACCCTGTGGTTGCAGGAATGGCACAAATCTTTTATGGAGGGAAGCACTCAGCTTAGAAAAATGGAACAACCTTACAGCAAGCTGTATCTCTCAGGATTGAACAATGATTATAATTCAGAATTTAATTTTATTAGATAAATGTCGCTCTCCCATGCCTCCCCTTGGCAACCTCAGAGGGGAATCGTCAATGGGATGTGGCTCCTATCCCAAAAATGAAGACATCCCCAACTTTCAGGATATCTGCCCCCCCATAAATACCAGGCGAGAGATGTTAATGTCATATTTCCCATCAATTATTTTACCTTTCTACAGAAAGGAGACATGGTATATACAACTTTGTCCATCTGATATTAATTTGGGAATGATGCGCAAATGGCAGTGATGTAAGTAAATGTGTTACGTTTGTCACCATCACAAAGCAGAAAATATGTCTCCCATAACTATAGTACCTACATCTGTCATAAAACAATATTTATAACTGAAATTCTGCCCAAAAAGAGTTGTCTTGTAATGCTTTTGAACATAGGAAGCCTTATGTCCACAGACACTAAAAGTGTTGCCTCACAACCTTTGGTATAGACTTCATGTCTGCTCTCCATTGGATATCCCACTTCAATTACCTGTGCACAGCAGGGGGTCATAACTGAACAGGGGTTGGAATGAAGTGTTAGGTCTTTTTCCTTTTCATGTTATAAATAAGCCATGCTTCAATGCTCAATATGAAGGTGACAGATCCCCACTCAATAAATTATTCAGATATTGGTCCCCTTTAACCATTACAGCTATGACAGAGGCCATTCCCAATATATTGGCTAACTAGCCACATTTTTTTTGGGAAGTAGACTTGTGCATTTCCTTCAGTCTCTTCATGAAATCAAGGACAAACTTGATGATTGTGAGATCAGTGCTTTGCGAGGCCATATCATCACTCCCAGGACCCCTTGTTCTTCTTTACACTGAAGATAGTTCTTAATAATATTGGCTGCATGTTTAGACTCTTTGTCCTGTTGCAGAATATCTTTAGAACCAGACAAATTTCTGATAGTATTGTATGCTGGATACGTAAATCCCTGTATTTCTCAGCCTTGATCACACCAAGAAATAGGCAACATTGGAGGACCAGAGATCATTGGTCAACCAAGGAAACTTAATGAAGCAGATGAGAGACACATCATATCTTACTTTCATTTGAAATAGGAAGATGTCCAGCAGTGCCCTCAGCTTAGAACTGTTAGCAACGTGTGGGACTCGGCTGCACCATCTACTGTTCATGGAAGAATTGTGGTCAAAAATCAAACCTTCAACATGGAAACAAAGCCAAGTGACTTAACATAGCAACTGGGGAGCAGAAAAATGTCAGCAGATGATCTGGAATGATGAGTCAACATTTGAAACATTTAACGATTATAGTTGTTAGCTACAACAGAACAGAAGTAAATTTGCTGCCGAACAGCTGAATATGTGCAGGCAACAGTGTAGCATGGAGGAGGTTTCTTGCAAGTTTGTGGCTGCATGTCAGCAAATAGAATTGAGAGTTTGAAATGGTCCCCACAAAGCTGTCTCGGATTACATTTACAGACAGGATTTGTGCAAGCAACATCCACAGAAAATATGTAGATTGTTCTCCAAGATGTTTGGAACAACCTTCTACTGAGTACCTTAAAAACTGTATGCTATTGTGTACCTAGAAAGAATTCATTCTTTGATGGTGTTTTGAAGACCAAGGATGGTCACACGAAATATTGATTTGATTTAGATTTTTCTTTTCTTCACACACTTTGCTTGTGAATTGTTAAAAAAAATACAAAACACCTCTATCTTTTAGAATATTTTTATTATGCAGCATTTTCTCTATACATGCCTAGAATTTTTGCCCAGTAGTATCTCTGACTCTATATACTGTATATTGTAGGGTTTCACTCTGTCAGGCAGCTGGTAGCGTTCACACCTGTACAAGAAGGTAATGCAGTTGATTTCAAGCAGGTGAAGTTTATTATCTTCAGAAACTTCAGAGGACTCCAGACAAAACAAAAACAGCCTTTCTGGCATAAAGGTACAACAGAAGAAAAACAATGTCCTCAGTAAGTATGGGGTACCCGTTTACAATTAAGTCCATTCAAGTCTGAAAAGGATCACAGGTCCTTTCAGCCTTTCAAAGCCAAGAGCCAGATCTCAGAGATGTTTCCACATCTACTCCCAGATGCAATCCTACAATATATCTACATTATAATCTTTTCTATAGTGAGATACAAATTAAGGCAATTACTTGGAATTAAGAGCAATTTGCACAAGATCTTTATGTATTAACTTAGTGCTGATGTAATACATATCTTTAAGTAAACAATTTGCAAAGGGAAAAACCAGAATAGAAAACGAAACTTGTAACAGAGCCATGACGTTACAAGTTCGCAAAGAAGGAAAAGGAAACTTGAAATGTGAATTTCTGTATCACAGTGTTGTTTAACATTTGTAAGTACCGTATATACTCGAGTATAAGCCGACCCGAGTATAAGCCGACCCCCCTAATTTTGCCACAAAAAACTTGGAAAACTTATTGACTCGAGTATAAGCCTAGGGTGGAAAATGAGGCAGCTACTGGTAAATTTTAAAAATAAAAATAGATACCAATAAAAGTAAAATTAAAGTAGGTTAAATGTTTTTGAAAAGCCATATTGAATCAGGAGCCCCATATAATGCTCCATACAGTTCATGATGGCCCCATAAGATGCTCCATACAAAATATGCCCCATATAATGCTGCACAAAGGTTAATAATGGCCCCATGAGATGCTCCATAGAATATGCCCCATATACTGCTCCATAAAGGTTATGGCCCCATAACATGCTCCGTCTATTATGCCCCATATGCTGCCCCATATATTATGCCCCATAAGATGCTGCCCCATATATTATGCCCCCCATATGATGCTCCATATATTATGCCCCATATGCTGCCCCATATATTATGCCCCATATGCTGCCCCATATATTATGCCCGCATAAGATGCTCCAAAGATTATGCCCCGTGTGCTGCTGCGAATAATAATAATAATAAAAAAAGACATACTCACCACTCGTCGCTGGGGGCCAGGTGCCGGTGTCCTGAGCAGGTTGGGACACCGGCGCACTATGAAGACAGGCGCCAGTATCAACGCTGGCTCAGGCCCCGCCACATGCGATATTCACCTGTCCCCGGTCCACCGCTGCAAGCCGCTGTCTTCCAGGTCCTCCAGCAGTGAATGCTCAGGAAAAGGGCGCGGCGCGCACTAACTACGTCTTCGTGCCCTCTGACCTGAGCATGCATAGCCAGAGGATGCGAGGACAGAGCGGTGTGCAGCGGTGGAACGGGGACAGGTGAATATCGCTTATACTCACACCCTCCTGGTGCGTCTGTGCAGCCCCTGCTCTTCTTCCGCGGTCTCCGGCAGCTATTCCTAACTTCAGCGGTCACGTGGTACCGCTCATTAAAGTCATGAATATGTGCATATTCATGACTTTAATGAGCGGTACCACGTGACCGCTGATCACAGGCGCCAGGGAGACCGTTGAGGAAGCTGGGGGGCTGCAGAGACCATGCCAGGAGGGGGTGAGTATATAGGACAGCTGCGCTCCGCCTCCCCCGCCAACCCTGGCGTATATGCTCGAGTATAAGCCGAGAGGGGCACTTTCAGACCTAAAAATGGGCTGAAAATCTCAGCTTATACTCGAGTATATACGGTAAATTATTACCGTATATACTCGTGTATAAGCCGAGATTTTCAGTACCTTTTTTTGTGCTGAAAATGCCCCCTCGGCTTATACACGAGTCATTGGGCTGAAACCAGCGGGGGAGGGGTGCCGCGGCAGGAGCCGGTGGCTGGGACATCATACTCACCCTCCCCGTGCCATCGCTGAACGTCCCGGCAATCCGCCGTTGTACCCGGCTTCCTGCAGCTCTCCTGTGCTGAGCGGTGACGTAATATCGCTCATTAAGGTCATGTAATATGGATGCAACGCCACTCCCATAGGCGTGGTGTCCATATTCATGGCCTTAATAAGCGGTATTACGTCACCACTCAGCACAGGAGAGCTGCAGGAAGCCGGGTACGACGGAGGATTGCCAGGACGTTCAGCGATGGCACGGGGAGGGTGAGTATGATGGGGAGAATGGAGGACGGGGGAAGCATGGAGGACAATGAGCACGGAGCAGGACGGGGGGAGGACAGAGAGCACAGAGGAGCACGGAGCAGGACGGGGGGAGGATGGAGGGCACAGAGGAGCACGGAGCAGGACGGGGGGAGGATGGAGAGCACAGAGGAGCACGGAGCAGGATGGGGGGAGGACGGAGAGCACAGA
Organism: Oophaga sylvatica; assembly: GCA_033576555.1. NCBI lineage: Eukaryota > Metazoa > Chordata > Amphibia > Anura > Dendrobatidae > Oophaga > Oophaga sylvatica. The sequence goes on from JARQOD010000005.1 coordinate 501,220,235, forward strand.
GGAGCACGAAGCAGGACGGGGGAGGATGGAGGGCACAGAGGAGCACGGAGCAGGACGGGGGGGAGGATGGAGGGCACAGAGGAGCACGGAGCAGGACGGGGGAGGACGGAGAGCACAAAGGAGCACGAAGCAGGACGGGAGGATGGAGAGCACGGAGCAGGACGAGGGGGAGGATGAAAAGCACAGAGGAGCACGGAGCAGGACGGGGAGGATGGAGAGCACAGAGGAGCATGGAGCAGGATGGGGGGGCCTAGGAGGACGGAGCAGGAAGGGGGGAGCACAGCGGAGGACGGAGCAGAGGGGGGAGCACAGAGGTGGATGGGGGAGCAAGGAGCAGGACGGGGGCAGCACAGAGCAGGACGGCGGTTTATACACCCAGCTTATATGCGAGTCAATAAGTTTTCCCAGTTTTTGTGGCAAAATTAGGGGGGTCGGCTTATACATGAGTATATACAGTATTTGCATTTTTTACACCATGGGCCATTTGGCTCCACGATTTGAACTTTTATCACTATAAATGTAACTACAGTGTGGTGTGAGCTATGCTTTTCTTGTCCTGATGAAGAAGTCTATAGTACTTCGAAACGCGTTGACTAAATAAAGGAAAACCGCATGTACTTTCTGTCTGGATTTGGATTTATTATATGGGATACCAGCAGCGCAGATCATCCGCAAATCCTCAAATCCTCCTTATCTGTGATGGGTTGTCATGATGGTCTGTAGAAGATCTACGTGCCTGTCATGATGTTCTCATGTTATGACGGTTAATGCCAGCTTCTGGCTATTGTTCATAGGAGACCATGATAAGTTCTGTACAAAGCAATACTGTCGTATAGCTGTCTATAGTGCAAGCGATTAAACAATAACAGGTTTACGTCCCATAAGGGGAATACCAAATATACTAAAAAGTGAAAAAAAATTTTTTTAAACTCTGAACAAAAGAAAAATATAAAATTCAAATCACTCACCTTTTCCGCCATTAAAAAGATAGAAATAAAAAATACACATATTTGGTATTGTTACATCTGCAAATCTGTTTTAGCAAAATATGAAATGTATTAATTTGATATGTAAATTAGAAATGTTTAGATGCAGTAATTGCTGAACAAGGAAATCACGCCGAGTACTGAAAGCAAATGTTCACATACTTTTGCTACACAAGGATATGTAATATTGGCTCATTGTACCTGAATAAAAAAAATTATGAAGTCTACTATTTTGACTGATTTGTTTTATTTGGTTTTCATAGTGTACTTTTAGTACCAGTGTGAAAATCTGACTTCGTTTTAGGTCAGAATTATAGAAATTTAGGAAGGGTTCACAAACTTTAAAGTACCACTGTCAAGCATACACAGACAATATGATAGCAAACAGAAATAGAATTTTAACCTGGATATACATATTAAGATGATCAACTAAGATCTTTTGTTGGGAAGATAATTCCATATTTTAGTACACCACATGGATCAGTCGGTACTTTGAGGGTACAATTATTTCTACTCTAGATGAGTCACAAAGATTTATGGTTCAAAACCAAGATCCTGTGGCTTTTATTATCCACCTGATATATAATGCATGTTAATATCAAGGAAACTGTATATATATATATATATAATATATATATATATATATATATATATAATATACAGTACAGACCAAAAGTTTGGACACACCTTCTCCTTCAACGATTTTTCTGTATTTTCATGACTGTGAAAATTGTAGAATCACACTGAAGGCATCAAAACTATGAATTAACACATGTGGAATTATACATTACACTTTACAAAAAAGTGTGAAACAACTGAAAATATGTCTTATATTCTAGGTTCTTCAAAGTAGCCACCTTTTGCTTTGATTACTGCTTTGCACGCAGAAAAGGTGAACGGATGGACTCTACATGCCTGGTTCCTACCGTGAAGCATGGAGGAGGTGGTGTGATGATGTGGGGGTGCTTTGCTGGTGACACTGTTGGGGATTTATTCAAAATTGAAGGCATAGTGAACCAGCATGGCTACTACAGCATCTTGCAGCAGCATGCTATTCCATCCGGTTTGCGTTTAGTTGGAGCATCATTTATTTTTCAACAGGGCAATGACCCCAAACACACCTCCAGGCTGTGTAAGGCCTATTTGACCAAGAAGGAGAGTGTTGGGGTGCTACGCCAGATGACCTGGCCTCCACAGTCACCAGACCTGAACCCAATCGAGATGGTTTGGGGTGAGCTGGACCGCTCACCGCTTCAATTTTGAATAATCCCCAACAGTGTCACCAGCAAAGCACCCCCACACCATCACACCACCTCCTCCATGCTTCACGGTGGGAACCAGGCATGTAGAATCCATCCGTTCACCTTTTCTGCGTGCAAAGCAGTAATCAAAGCAAAAGGTGGCTACTTTGAAGAACCTAGAATATGAGACATATTTTCAGTTGTTTCACACTTTTTTGTAAAGTGTAATGTATAATTCCACATGTGTTAATTCATAGTTTTGATGCCTTCAGTGTGATTCTACAATTTTCATAGTCATGAAAATACAGAAAAATCTTTGAATGAGAAGGTGTGTCCAAACTTTTGGTCTGTACTGTATAATATATATATATATATAAATTCTTGATACAATCATGGTGTTGATGAAGCATTAATTGAATGAGTGTTTTGATCTTTATGCATTACTATTACACCCAGGCAATATCTCGCTGTTCACAATATTATCTTTCCATACTTGTCTAGATGTGGTATCATAAAGGGGTATTCTCAAGTTTTAAAGTTGTCCCCTATCCAACTGCATACAGGATAACTTTTTGATCACTGAGATTCCAACCACTGGAGCTTCCAGAGATCACAAGAACCGTGGCTTTAAAGAGCCTGGGCTGAATGGAGTGGCTGATCATGCACACTGCTGCTCCTTTCATTCTAATTGGAGTGTTGAAGATCAAACATGCGTAGAGTTTGGCAAACTCTGGCATTCCCAATAAGAGTAAATGCAGTGGTAGTGTGTATTTGTAACGGTTAATCCCAGTTTACTGTATTGTTGGAGATTTATGATGTAATATTTGATCTGGCCAGTAGAGGACAGCGGCGTGAGTTCTGAGTTAGAGCATGGGGTTTTTGGAAGTTGCTGAGCAGATGGGCAGAGGCAAAGAAGAGACCAGAGGGAAGTGGAGATGGAAATTCTGTTTAAGTGTACCTACGTATACTCTTAGCTGGTGTTGAGAGTATCTGCTATCATTGTATTGTATACAGGCCCACGGTCTGAAGTTGAAGCCCCGAAAGTGTTATTTGTTTCAGATAGAAATCGAATATCTAGAGCACGTGTTGTCTTCAGGAGGAGTCCGCCCTGCTGGAAGCAAAATGGAAGCTGTAAGGAACTGGCCTTCGCCAATGACCCTTCGAGACCTACAAGCCTTCCAGGGACTGACAGGATATTATCAACGTTTTAGCTCGAAATTTGCTAAGATAGCCAAGCCTCTTCACAAGATACTGAAGAGGACCTCAAAAGGCCCAAAGGATTGGCCCATTGCCTGAGGACCCTCGCAACAATGAGACCTGGATCAGCTGAAAAAACCTTGACCAATGCCCAATATGATTGTCCATTATTTCTATATACGGACAGAAATCTTCACAGATTGTGAGCGGTGCTGGCCCAGGAGCAGGGAAACCAGTAATAGCGTATGGCAGCCGGTCCTTGAGAGACTCCGGACAAAACCCAGATAACTACAGTTCCTTTAAGCTGGAGCTCTTGGCGCTCATCTGGGCTATGATGGAGAAGTTCATCCAATACCTCACTGAAGCACATAGGCGGGTCGTCCGTACCGTACCATCAAGTACCATTCCGACAAAGAGAATGCTAATGCTGACGCTCTGTCTTGAGTCACCTTTCCCGTTTCATCCGGAGAGGTGGAGGAAAAAAAAGAAGTTATGGAGATTCCGGACTTAGGTCGAGTGAAACCCGTGGTCTCGGTAGCCAAGACTAATAGAGTAACAGCAGGCCAGATGGTGTTGCTCAGCAGAACACCAGCCGAATGGGCCCATACTCAAGATGATGACCCTGTAATTCAGATGATCAAGGGTTGGCTACTAAAAGGGGAATGGCCTTCAGTGATGGCTCAGGTCGAATTATCCTTAGATGGCTGTAGACACTTCATTCAGGTATACGGATGCCCAAGGACAATTCACTCTGACCAAGGAGAATGCTTTCTAGGAAAAGTCATGGAAAAACTCTATGGTATTTGGAGATTTCCAGAGGAATTTGATTTTTATTTTTTTTTTTTTGTGTGCCAATTCCTAAACATATTTTAACTGTTTTATTTGCAAATGGAGGAAGCAGAATATAAAACGAAACTTGGAATTGAGCCAATGTAAATATACATATATCATGCATCAGTGAATTTTTCTCTTTGTTTTGCGTTTTTTTGTGCCAAATTCTTCAACATAGAATAGAATAGCAGAACACAACACTCCTAAATTTTTCAAAATGACAAATGCTGGTTGATAAATTTTGAGAAAATGAATTTTTTTTACTTTCGCATTCTTGGTGCCTTTTTGTAGCAAAACTCACATGATCATTTAAAATGTTGCAAATTAGTCTTCAACTGTGCAAAAATAAAATAAGATTTTGTAGTCCACTAGGACATTGGAGTCCAATCAAACAAAACTTTTGCGCCATCAAAATGTTGCAGGAAAAGATGATTTAGCGGGACCTTGTAGACAAAAGTGAGTAAAATCCACATTTATTAATTCATCTTAACCCCTTCATGACCAGAGGTATTTTTGGTTTTGCGTTTTGTTTTTTTGCTCCCCTTCTCCTCAGAGCCATAACTTTTATTTTTCCGTCAATATGGCCATGTGAGGGCTTGTTTTTTGCGGGACGAGTTGTACTTTTGAATGACACCATTGATTTTACCATGTTGTGTACTAGAAAATGGGAAAAAAATTCCAAGTTCGGTGAAATTGCAAAAAAAAAGTGCAATCCCACACTAGTTTTTTGTTTCTTTTTTTTACTAGGTTCCCTAAATGCTAAAACTGACCTGCCACTATGATTCTCCATTGGGCGAGTGCTTATTTTTTGTGTGCCGAGCTGACGTTTTTAACAATACCATTTTGGTACAGATACAATCTTTTGATCACCTGTTATTGCATTTTAATGCAATGTCATGGCGACCAAAAAAAGTAATAACGGTGTTTTGACTTTTTTTCTCGATATGCCGTTTAGCGATCAGGTTAATCCTTTTTATATTGATAGATCGGGAGATTCTGAATGCGGCGATACCAAATATGTGTATGTTTGATTTTTTTATTGTTTTATTTTGAATGGGGCGGCAGGGGGGGGTGATTTGAACTTTTTCTTTATATTTTTAATAACTTTTTTTACTTTTGGCATAAAATTTACTGCACTAAATGTAATATTTCATATACGTACAGTTCGTAAACTAAAACGGAGAATTTCTGAACATTTGTGGGACTTTAAGGGAGATTCTGATAATTTGATACCTATTTCTTACGTGGCTAAACATTTTTTATCATGTCATTCTAGAGATATTTCTTTTTGTTCATATGGTATTGATAAAAATCAACAAATTACCGCATGGTGGAGATATGCAGCGCCGTCTTTTGACCAGAGATGCATTCTGGATTTACAACTTGGGCACAAGGTTTCCAGATGGATTGAACAAACGAACTGAAATCATGCTTCATTATTGATGTTTTTTTTTTTCCTTCAGGACCTTTCCTTCACATATGATGTGATTTAATGTGTAATCCTGATAGGTTCATGAATTGTATAAATATGTGGAGTATTGTGATGTCTCATAAGCTTGGACAAAGATCACTTTTGTGATCAAAACACATCGCTTTGTCATCGGTCTTGCTTCCTGATCTGTCCCAGAGCATTGATGTTTTTATGAAGAATATTATTGTCAAATAAAGGATTTCCAAGTTTTAAGGAGCTGGAACATTTCCTTTTTTTTTTCTCTGCTTGAATCAATCGTCTAACCAGGACGGAGTTCCCTGCACCTGATCCTCATTGTTGGTGAGCTGGCTCTTTTTTTTCTATTTCCATGTAACCTGTAGATAGCACAGCCCTGTGTGAAATGTGTAAATGGTGTTCTCCAAGAGCAGGGAGCCAATAATCATTTTCCACAATTGGCCAGGCATGAGCCTCCTGCTTGGGTCAATTTAAGTCCTCTAGGCACTGGGGGGGGTTGCCAGATGATGCCCAGCCTACTGACTTTGGCCAAAGGGGTTTGTGGTATGTAGAAAAGCCTGGTAGGCTGGGATTAAATTCTAGCATTGCAGGTCTTGATTAGATGTTCCTGACTAGCTTTAACTAAGAACTAGGAAATGGGTTCACCTTGTCTCCTGAATGTCTTGCTGGGAGAGAGACAAAAGACAAAAAAACCTGACTGGCATTTCCAGACTAATGTGAACTAGGTGCAAACCAAAGGGAGCTACCCCCATGTAAAACATACAAAAAAAGGCTGCACTCAAGCATACTGAAGCATGACAACATAGAATACATGACATTTTGAATAGCAATATGGCTTTGGAGTATAAGGAAAAATTTGAGACGCTTAGTATAAACATTTGGCCAAACATTTTTAAGCCCACCAACCATCATAAAGGTGGTCTCAATTCTGGTGAGTCCCTGACCTAATGTGAACATACCTCTATTAGGCTGATATCTGAATTTCTGGGTGAATATGCACCTCTGTCAGTAATGCCTGCATTTATGGGTAAAGTAGGGACCTGGTGTAATTAAAATCACCACCTGGTGGGGGCGGAGTGCTCGGTCAGTAAGCTAACATTCAAAAGACAAAAAAACCTGACTGGCATTTCCAGACTAATGTGAACTAGGTGCAAACCAAAGGGAGCTACCCCCATGTAAAACATACAAAAAAAGCTGCACTCAAGCATACTGAAGCATGACAACAGAATACATGAAATTTTGAATAGCAATATGGCTTTGGAGTATAAGGAAAAATTTGAGACGCTTAGTATAAACATTTGGCCAAACATTTTTAAGCCCACCAACCATTGTCAAGGTGGTCTCAATTCTGGTGAGTCCCTGACCTAATGTGAACATACCTCTATTAGGCTGATATCTGAATTTCTGGGTGAATATGCATCTGTCAGTAATGCCTGCATTTATGGGTAAAGTAGGGACCTGGTGTAATTAAAATCACCACCTGGTGGGGGCGGAGTGCTCGGTCAGTAAGCTAACATTCAAAAGACAAAAAAACCTGACTGGTATGTTCACATTAGGTCAGGGACTCACCAGAATTGAGACCACCTTTACGATGGTTGGTGGGCTTAAAAATGTTTGGCCAAATGTTTATACTAAGCGTCTCAAATTTTTCCTTATACTCCAAAGCCATATTGCTATTCAAAATTTCATGTATTATATGTTGTCATGCTTCAGTATGCTTGCGTGCAGCCTTTTTTGTATGTTTTACATGGGGATAGCTCCCTTTGGTTTGCACCTAGTTCACATTAGTCTGGAAATGCCAGTCAGGTTTTTTTGTCTTTTGAATCTTAGCTTACTGACCGAGCACTCCGCCCCCACCAGGTGGTGATTTTAATTACACCAGGTCCCTACTTTACCCATAAATGCAGGCATTACTGACAGAGGTGCATATTGACCCAGAAATTCCGATATCAGCCTAATAGAGGTATGTTCACATAATCACATTAGGTCAGGGACTCACCAGAATTGAGACCACCTTGACGATGGTTGGTGGGCTTAAAAATGTTTGGGAGAGAGACAAAGTCAAGGTCTCTCTCTCTTTGGAAGCTACTGGAGCTCAGGCTGAAGGGAATACCGAGATTTGTAGGACCATAAATCTTCTCAGGGAGAAATTATTGTAATCTGTTCGGGTGAGCCAACACTGACATTTATGTGCCTTCTGAATGAATTATTTGCTGTTATACCTTTGTGCCCAAAAGAGGCTGCTTTGGTTTTGAATCACTTGGAGTTGTATAAAAGCAATAAAACTGCACATTTGGACCAAAATGTATTGCTGGTGTGAACGCTACCTTATGCCTATGTGAAAGCATGAATTCCTACATTATCAATTAACAAAATGCAAAATAAATGATCAACAAAGAAATATAAACCAATCAATATTTAATGTGACCGCTCTTAGCCTTTAAAACAGCAATTCTTCTAGGTACTCTTTCACACTGACTTTGACGCAACTTAATAGAGATGTCATTCCAAAACTCTAAAAGTAATCACAGATCTTCTGTGAATATAGGTTTGTGCAAATCCTTCCATCTCTTCATGAAATCCCAAACTCCATGATATTGATATCAGGTCTTTGTGGAGCCAAACCACTTCCAGGACTCCTTTTTCATCTTTATTCTGAAGATAGTTCTTAATAACATTGGCTGTATGTTTGGGGTTGTTGTAATGCTACAGAATACATTTGGAGCCAGACACCTTTCTGATGCTACTGCTTGATGTACAAACATCTGCCTGTATTTCTTAGCATTGAGGACACCAAGAAATGGGCAACATCATTGAAGACTGTAGAAGCAGTGGTAGTAAAGAAACTTAAGCAGATGAAAGACACATGCTTATCTCTATGAAATCAGAATATATCCGGCAAAGTCATCAGTTGAGAAGTGGTAGCAACCGGTGGGACTTAGCTATACTCATCTACTGTTTAGAGAAGTCTAGCCAAAAGAGCTATTCATGGAAGAATTGTAGATAAATAGTAAAACTTCAATATGTAAACAAGGCCAGGTAACTTAAAGGGGCTTTCCCATGATCAAAGTTAATTTTAATCAACATTTTAATTAAAAGATCTTCGAATAATAATAATTTCCACATTTGGATGTGTTTAAAAAAAATTAATGTGCTAAGACAATCTTACAAATGTGTCCCTGCTGTGTACCGTCTAATGGCTGTGTCTAACCGTACAGGGACATGGTCTGATCATACCACATCTCCTGGTTAGGGGAGGAAGCAAGAGAGGGTATACAGGCAGGACACCATGGACAGGACAATGCAGGTAATTACCTGGAATTAGAAGCACTTTACACAAGAGCTTTGTGAACAAACTGAATGCTGATGTAATGCATATCTTTAAGTAAATGGTTTGCAAAGAGAAGAAAGAATAGAAAACGAAACTTAGAAGTGAGCCACAAAGTTACAAGTAGGGGAGAAAGAAAGGGAAACTAGAAATGTGAATTTCTGTATCACACGGTTGTTCTTTCTAATTTGTAATGTGTTTATCCCTTGCATTCTTTACATCATAGAAACAACACATACAATAATGCTTGAAAGTTTGTGAACCCTTCAGAGTTTTCCATATTTTTGCAAAAATTTGACCTAAAACTGCATTAGATTTTCACGAGAAAAAATTGGTTTTCAGCTCACCCCAATAAGTACACCATGTTAGGTCCACAGTATCCTGAGCACGAATTCACGTCTCTGTCAGACGTCTTTGAAGCGTGAAAATGGAAGAAAGAATCCAGCTCCAGGACATAAAATCCAAATTCTTTAATAATATTCAGTAAAAGTTCGGCTACAAAGACATACAAAAACCGGTAATACCGGTAAGAAAGTGCCTGTTTTCAGAGACTGGACGCGTTTTGAACACCTCAGTGTTCTTAGACTTAGTTACAATGAAGCAGGCATGAGAGTAATTTATACAAACAGGTGTGACATATAAGAACAATTAGTTAACATAAAAAAGAAAAAACAAAAAAGTTTAAATTAAATCAAATAAAGACTAGCTATGCAAAACCAACTACTTGTGATCAATAATGTAACATGATTTCTCTTTTAAGATTCAATCCAGATGGAACACGAGTATTTAACATATAAATCCAGAAAGCTTCTCTATCATGTAGCTTTCTTTCTCTATTGAAGCGCCGTGGATTCAGGCTAACCTGTTCTATTGCGAACACCTGTAGATGAGAAGTCTGTCGGTTATGCTCAGTCACAAAATGATTAGACACATTTGATATACCACGAATTGTAGGCTGTGTAATATCATACAGGTGCTCCCTGATTCTATTTTTTTGTTTGCGTATTGTAGATCCAACATACTGCAGTTTGCACACTGAACAAGCTATAATGTATACAACAAACTCAGAATTACAATTTAAATTTTTTTTTATAGTATAGGTTCGTTCGTTTGTACTATCTGAAAAGGTCAGAGTTTTTGTGGCACAATTTTCACACAAGTCCTAAAAGCAGAGAATTGAATCAAGTCATTCTTTTATTGAGGAAAATAATCAAACATCACATCTTTGGCAAAAGTTTATGATTAGCACATAATTTAAAGGTGAAATTAGTCTGTTGCTTTCACTCAATGGGATGACAGTTTGGTGTGAGAGGATGACTAGTTTTATTTTAAGAACAGGAAGCTATCAAAGTCTGATCTTCACAACATGTGTTTTGATGCCTTAATGCTGCTGCAATAGAGATTAAATTAATACCTTTTGTGAAGAATAATCACTATTTCGCAGATTGTGAGCCTTCGCGGGCAGGGTCCTCTCTCCTTCTGTACTTATGTGTGTCCCGTATTGCTCATATTTATTGTACTTGTCTATATTCGCCCCTTCTCACATGTAAAGCGCCATGGAACAAATGGCGCTATAAAAATGAATAATAATTTCAGATTTTTTGCTAATTAAATTTTGTGGCACAGGGCTGGACTGTACACTGGGTCTTCTCCTCCCTATGATTCCGCCTGTCTCCAGTCCCTGAATGACAGGTCACTGCTATTTCAGTGACTTTTCTCCTCTCCAGTGAGAAGAGGGAATTTGATGAAATGTAGCCCCAGTGAGACCCTCTCCGTAGGGCTTGTTATTTATTTATCCATATAGTTTACTGGAAAATGGGGAAAAAATTCCACGTACAGTGAAATTACAAAAAAAAGGCAATTCCATAATTATTTTTATTTACCATGTTCACTATATGGTAAAATTGACCTGATAATATGAATCCCCAGGTAAGTACAAGTTTACAGATACCAAATATGTTGTAACGCTTCCCACGGCTGCGGGGCGTCGGGACATGGCATAGCTTGCCTAACTAGCCAATGCTCCCACGCCGCCAGTCCACGACGACGTGAGGCATGAGTCCCAGATGGTAAGAGAATGTGGACCCACTGGACCACGGAGGGAGACCCGGGCCTGCCCGGACTAGGGAAGGGCAGCGACCAGGATCCGTGGCAGCTGAACATGTGGGCAAGGTGGTGACCTGCAGGACTAGACAACACCGCACTTCAGGTAAGAAGAAACATAAAGTTTACTTAAAGAAACACAGTACATAAACAGAACATAAGACCGGGCTCCCGATTCCGCACATCAGAGAAGGGTACACGACTCAGGATCACAGACGAGTGCAGGACATCACGGGTAGATGCAGTCCAGGGTTATCTGGCACGGGCATACTTGGGCGGCCTCTCTCTCAGGCCTTAGGCGTAGCACAGGCTCAGCAGGAGAACATCAGACACCGACCTCAGACAGACTTCAGACGATGGCGGGGTCATCACGGGTAGATGCAGTCCAGGATCATCTGGCACGGGCATACTAGTATGGCCTCACTCTCAGGCCTCAGGCGTAGCACAGGCTCAGCAGGAGAACATCAGACACCGGCCCAGGACGAACGTCAGACGATGGCGGGGTCATCACGGATTGATGAAGTCCAGGGTCATCTGGCACAGGCATAATAGGACGGCCTCTCTCTCAGGCCTCAGGCGTAGCACAGGCTCAGCAGGAGAACATCAGACACTGACCCAGGACAGACGTCATCACAGGGTAGACCAAGGAGGAACCGGCAGGACATCGGAACATCAGGAACACGGACTGGATCTCAGGGACACAGGAACATGGACAGGACATCAGGAACACAGATTGGATCTCAGGGAGTCAGGAACACGGACAGGAACATCAGGAACATGGATTGGATCTCAGGGAGTCAGGAACACGGACAGGAACATCAGGAACACGGATTGGATCTCAGGGAGTCAGGAACACGGACAGGAACATCAGGAACACGGATTGGATCTCAGGGAGTCAGGAACACAGACAGTAACACGGATTGGATCTCAGGGAGTCAGGAACACAGACAGTAACACGGATTGGATCTCAGGGAGTCAGGAACACAGACAGGAACACGGATTGGATCTCAGGGAGTCAGGAACACGGACTGGAACACAGGCATCGGACTCCGGACATCTGGCACCGATCGGCAGGCTCCGGACATCAGGCAGAGATGGATAGGATCCGGACATCTGGAAGTGGTCATCGGACATCGGATATCAGGCAGTGGTCATCAGGGAGGACACGGTCCTCGGACTCCGGACATCTAGTATCGATCTGAAAAGGAACCCCAGCGGTCTGGTGCAAGCCCCGCCAGGCTCAACGGGAGCTGGCCGGGAATTGCACAGAAGCTGAGCACAGAGTAACGGAAACTCAGCACACACCGGACTCCTCCTTACAAGATGAACTCAGGTTATATAGCAAGGATTCACAGTCACTGGCACAGGGTTCAGGACACAGCAGGATTTCAGGAACATAACACAGAGGAAACAGTTCAGACAGTCAGGTACAGGATGAGATCCAGGATCAAGGGTTCAGGTAATTAGACACAGCAGGAACAGGCCTGGATATACAGCCTCCAGGAACGGCGATCTGGGTAATCAGCCCCCAGATAGGCGGAAACACAAGACACAGTTCAGACATTCAGGTACGGGTTAGATCCAGGATCAGGGATTCAGGAAACAAGATACAACAGGAACAGGCCTGGATATGCAGCCTCCAGGAACGGCGATCTGGGTACTCAGCCCCAGGCAGAAACACAAGACAGGACAAGGGGAATCAGTTCTCAAGAGCTGATCAAACTCAGAGCAGGAGCTGAACACACAACCACATACGGCTAGGTTCAGGAATTTAATGTGGATTCAATGTGAAGCTCTGGCAACGCCCATCAGGGCTGGGGAACTTTATATATGAACTGCTTCACAGCGATAGGCTGGAGCAGTAATTCTAGTACACACCCAATCCTCATAAAAGCAGGACAGGTGTGGGCCGCGCCCCCTATGCAGAGCCAGACAACTCATTACAGAGGAACAACTGACAGTGGCTGCTGCCACACACGTAGTAAATCATGCACCATTGCAGAGGACTTTGCAACCTACGGATGGTCTTCACAGCAGGCCAGGCGCCTGACAGAAGCTGCTGCCACACACGTAGTAAATCATGCACCATTGCAGAGGACTTTGGAACCTACGGATGGCTTCTGCAGCAGGTCAGGAACAGCACATGCGGGTGGTCATGCAACGCAGCGGAGACACTCACGCAAGTACGGCCACGCAGCAGAGCTGGGAACTGAGCAGCATCCATACAGGTAACAGACAACAGTATCCCAGCTGGTTAGGGGGAAAGGAGCAAAAGGGTTAATGCAAAAGACATGCAGAGTAACGCTGGAAAACAAAGTACAGACAATACCAGCGTTACATATGTATAGTTTATTTTTTCTTTAAGTGGTGAATTTTTTTCCGAAATTTGTATGAAAAAAAGTTTTTGCGTTTGTAGTCATTTTCTGAGATATGGGGCTGTGAGGTGGCTTATTTTTTGAGCCGTAAGTTGAAGTTTTTATTGATTCCATTTTTGGATAGATTAAATGTTTTCATCGCCTCTTATTGCATTTTTTTGTACTGTTGCTGTTGGCCGAAAAAACATAATCCTGGTGTTTTGATTTTGTTCTCGTTACGCTGTTTACTGATGGGATTAATTTACTTTATATTAGTGTGTATTTTTTTAAATTGCTTTATTTTGAATAGGGTAAAAAGGTGCATTGAACTTTTTATTTTTTTCATATTTTTAAAAGCGTTTTTCTTTACTTTCTATTTTATTTAATAGTCCCCTCAGGTGACTTAAAGCTGTGATCGTCCAATCACTTGTGCTGTACATAGCAGTGCTTCACCAGCGAGCATTCCCATGAGTATTGCAATGATAGGTACTAGGGTCCTCTGCAGACCCCCGACTGTCATGACAAACCATCAGCGCCTCTCATTCACGTGACAGGGGCGCCATTGGGTGGCATTTATGACGTGCTTCTGGCCAGTGCATGTTAAATCCCGCTGTCAGAGATTTTTGAGGGATTTAATTGGTTAACAGCTGCAACTGTTAAGGGCACATGACAGCATATGCAGGAAAGATACAGGTTTAGCATCGGAGTCCTCATCAAAGTCAGGGACAAAACATGACGTAAATATACGTCATATGTTGTGAAGGGGTTAAAGCTTAGGAAAGCCAAATGTCACGCAAAGCCTTTGGACAGTGGGCGCTATTTAGGTTCCCAGGACTAGGGGAGCCCTAGTTTATCACTGTCTCCCGGATTACTTTTGAAGGTGGAGATGCCAGGTTTATGTGCCTTGCTATGCTCCTCTAGCAACCCTTCTGTTGTACCTTCCAACACACAAGGAGATGGGAAACCGAAGTGATAGGATAACACTAACCATACAAAGGAAGATGACAGAGATAACTGAAAATAACAATCATACAACATACATTCACCAAATAAAAGAGTGGAACACAGGGGAGTAAAAGAAAGCAGAAACCAAATACGAGAGGACAAGGATGTGCACGCAAATCTCCGAACACCAACTACAACCGCAAACTATACCTCCAACTCCAAACCAAGTGGTAAGAACACTGGCAATAGCTAAGTGCCACAGGTGAGCATATATAGTAGAGGGGAATGACAAATACTGAACAGCTGAGACAATTCAGGTAGGAAAGCTACAACTGAACAGATTAACCCTTGCACTGCCAGCAAGGAAAAAAAACTACACTGTATAATAAGATGATGAAGTACCTCGTGAAACCGGACACCGTAATCTTCTGACCCCTCTCTATCGCAGTATTCCCATGACACCAAGTGAAAGTGCTGACCTTGATCCTAAAGAAATGTTGTGGAAGGACCTAGAGTGAGCAGTTTATGGGAGAAAACCCATCAACATAACACAGTCAAATCTGTTTTGTAGAGCAAATGGGCTGAAATTCTGAACTAATCAGCAATTATAATAAACCTTTAGATGAAATTATTGCTGCACAAGGAGGTGACACCAGATATGGTAACAGGCAATACATAAAAGGCAATCTGATCATCTGAAACATTTAAGTGTGGCAAGCATGCAAAAATATAGGAAATCAGGAAGGAGGCAAAAACACTTTTTCACACAACTGCATACCAGGATGGAGGATATAAATATATATATGTGTATATACAGTATATATATACACACACACACACATACACATATACTGTACAGTGGGGGAAATAAGTATTTGATCCCTTGCTGATTTTGTAAGTTTGCCACTAAGAAAAACATAAACAGTCTATAATTTTAAAGGTAGGTTAATTTTAACATTGAGAGATAGAATATCAAAAATAAAATCCAGAAAATCACATTGTATAAATTATATAAATTTATTTGTATTTTGCAGTGAGAAATAAGTATTTGATCCCCTACCAAACATTACAAGTTCTAGCTCCTACAGACCAGTTAAACACTGCTAATCAACTCGTTACCTGCATTAAAGGGAATCGGTCACCCCATTTTTCGAGTATAAGATGCGGCCACCGCCATCAGGGGCTTATCTACAGCATTCTATAATGCCTTAGATAAGCCCCGATGTCACCTGAAAGAAGAAAAACGAGTTATATTATACTCACCCAGGGCGGTCCGGAATCCTGTCCGGTCCGATGGGTGTCGCGGTCCGGTCCCTTCCATCTTCTAGCAAAGCCATCCTCTTCTTTGCTTCCCGTCACGGCTCCGGCGCACTGCTCTGCCCTACTGAAGGCAGAGCAGAGTACTGCAGTGCGCAGGCGCCGGGAAATGTCAGAGAGGTCCGGCGCCTGCGCACTGCAGTACTCTGCTCTGCCCTCACCAAGGCAGATCAGTGCGCCTGCGCAGGAGCCGCGATGGGACGCAAAGAGGACGTCTTCGCTAGAAGATGGGAGGCGCCAGACCGGACCGCGACACCCATCGGACCGGACAGCGGACCGCCCCTGGGTGAGTATAATATAACTCATTTTTCTTCTCTTTCAGGTGGCATCGGGGGCTTATCTACAGCATTATAGAATGCTGTAGATAAGCCCCTGATGGCGGTGGCCGCATCTTATACTCGAAAAATGGGGTGACAGATTCCCTTCAAAGACATCTGTCTTACATACTCACTTTTATAAAAGATTTCTGTGCACAGACTCAATTAATCAGTCAAACACTAACCTCTACAACATGGGCAAGACCAAAGAGCTTTATAAGGATGTCAGCGACAAGATCATACACCTGCACAAAGCTGGAATGGGCTACAAAACCATAAGATGCATCATTTCGCGGTGTCTGGCGAACGCACCATGTTGCATTTTTTGAAGCGCCAAATACGCGCAGTCATGCGCATGCAGATGAATGTGTCAAAACAACGCATTACTGTCCATGGGAACACATTGGTACGCAAGGACATGCGTCTGTCATATCGAACACATGCGCATAAACAACGCAAACACATGCAAAAAACCGCAAATGCATGCACATGCAGCATTTTTTTGGCGTCATGTGTAAGATGATGCAGATAAAAAACCACTGCGTAAACATGCGTTTGCGTATGCAGATGATACGCTGCGCACATATACGCAAATGTGAACCTAGCCTAAGCAGCTTATCAGAGGAGGGGGTGTGCTTGGACCATGGCTTAAGTGAGCTGTAGTCCAGACAGTGATAATAACCTGCTGATAAAACATTTATTGTATTAAAACCGCACACAGCCTAATAAGTGACATATCTCTGAAATCTTTGTCTCAGCACCTAGCTCATGCTGTCCTTAGATTACATAACAAAACCTGCTGACAGATTCCTTATGAAATCTATGGTTGGGATTTGAATATTATAAAAGTTAGTAGTGACACCCTCCTTTGAAGTTATGTAGTCAGAATATTACTCCTCTTTAACCCCCTCCTGATATGCTCTCAGTTGTCACTGACTTGTTAAATACCTACTGTTGATAAATGTTGTACAATTCAGTTTTGTTTGCCAGCGTACGTTCCCTTCATGGTTTGTACTATGTGTTTGTAGTCTGGATATTTTACTGCTTTCTGCTTTATTTATTATCATCTGTCAGTAGTTCATTTATATTTCATATAGATCTTTTCTAACATAAATTTATAAACTTATAAACCTTTTAGTGTGCTTTATAATAATTTATGACTCTTTACCCTTTTTAAAAGAATTAATATTTATAATATTATATAAATGTCATTTGTTTTGAGCAGTGGGTAATAATATTATGACTTGTCATAACCTCTAAATATGGTACGCTAAAGAGATACAGTGGAATGTAAAAGTCTGGACAAAATCTCTGATATTGTGAACAGCTAAGCAAGTTGAAGATGAAATGATCTCTAAAAGATCTAGTTAAAAATGATACATTTCCTTTGTATTTTAGGCAACAAAAACAATATATTTTCATCTTTTACATTTTAAATATTACTAAAAGGAAAATTGGCCGATGCAAAAGTTTGGGCACCCTGCAAGGTTAGTACCTAATAGCACCCACTTTTAAAAGTATCACAGCTTGCAAACGCTTTTTGCAGACAGCCAAGAGTCTTTCAATTCCTATTTGAGGGATATTAATCTATTTTTACTTGGAAAATTCTTCCAGTTCTGTGAGATTCCTGGGTCACCTTGCATCCTCTGCTATTTTGAGGTCTAGCCACAGAATTTTAATGATGTTCAGATCAGGGGACTGTGAGGCCATTACAAAACATTCAGCTTGGGCCTTTTGAGGTACCTTAATGTGGATTTTGATGTGTGTTTAGAATCATTATCCATTTGCTGAAGCCATAATCTTTCAACTTCAGCTTTTTTTTACAGATGGTGTTATGTTTGCAATAAGAATTTGTTGAAATTTCATTGAATTCATTCTCCCTTCTACCCATGAAATGTTCCCTGTGCCATTGGCTGCAATACAACCCCAAAGCATGATTGATCCACCCCCATGCTTAATGGTTGCCGAGATGTACAGTGGATTCGGAAAGTATTCAGACCCCCTTTACATTTTTCACTCTTTGAGTCATTGCAGCCATTTGGTAAATTCAAAATTTTTTTTTTCTCATTAATTTACACTCTGCACCCCATCTTTACTGAAAAAAACAGAAATGTAGACATTTTTGCAAATTTCTTAAAAAAAGAAAAACTGAAATATCACATGGTCATAAGTATTCAGACCCTTTGCTCAGTATTGAGTAGAAGCACCTTTTTGAGCTAGTACAGCCATGAGTCTTCTTGGGAATGATGCAACAAGTTTTTCCCACCTGGATTTGGGAATCCTCTCTAGTTCTGTCAGGTTGGATGGTGAACGTTGGTGGACAGCCATTTTCAGGTCTCTCCAGAGATGCTCAATTATGTTTAGTTCAGGGCTTTGGCTGGGCCAGTCAAGAATGGTCACAGAGTTGTTCTGAAGCCTCTAAATTATTTTAGCTGTGTGCTTAGGGTCATTGTCTTGTTGGAAGGTGAAGCTTGGGCCAAGTCTGAGGTCCAAAGCACTCTGGAAGAGGGTTTCATCCAAGATATCTCTGTACTTGGCTGCATTCATGTTTACTTCGATTGCAACCAGTCACCCTGTCCATGCAGCTGAAAAACACCCCCATAGCATGATGCTGCCACCACGTTTCACTGTTGGGATTGTACTGGGCAGGTGATGAGCAGTGCCTGGTTTTCTCCACACATACCGCTTAGAATTATCACCAAAAAATTCTATCTTCATTTCATCAGACCACAGAATCTTATTTCCCAGTCTGGGAGTCCTTCATGTGCTTTTTTTGCAAACTCTATGCAGGCTTTTATATGTCTGGCATTGAGGAGGCTTCAGTCGGGCCACTCTGCCATAAAGGCCCGACTAGTGGAGGGCTGCAGTGATAGTTGACTTTGTGGAACTTTCTCCCTTCTGAATCTGTGGAGCTCAGCCACAGTGATCTTGGGGTTCTTCTTTACCTGTCTCACTAATTCTCTTCTCCCACGATTTCTCAGTTTGGCTGGACCGCCAGGCCTAGGAAGACTTCTGGTGGTCCCAAACTTCTTCCATATAAGGATTCTGGAGGCTACTGTGCTCTTAGGAACCTTGAGAACTGCAGAAAATCTTTTGTAACCTTGGCCAGTTCTGTGCCTTACCACAATTCTGTCTCTGAGCTCCTTGGCCAGTTCCTTTGACCTCATGATTCTCATTTGGTCTGACATGCACTGTGAGCTGAGGTCTTATACAGACAGGTGTGTACCTTTACAAATCAAGTCCTATCAGTTTAAACACAGCTGGACTCCAATGAAGGCATAGAACCATTTCAAGGAGGATCACAAAGATATGGACAGCATGTGATTTAAATATGAGTGTCTGATCAAAGGGTCTAAATACTTGACCATGTGATATTTTAGTTTTTCTTTTTTTAATAAATTTGCAAAAATTTCTAGATTTGTTTTTTATCTCTCAAGATGGGGTGCAGAATGTACATTAACGAGAAAAAAATGAACTTTTTTTGCATTTACCAAATGGCTGCAATGACACAGAGTGAAAAATTTATACTTTCCGGACCCACTGTACTTTTCCTGAAATTCTTTGCCCTTTTCTCTCCACACATACCTTTGTTCATTGTGACCAAAGGGTTCTATTTTAACTTCAACTTGCACAGGACTTTTTTTCAAAAAAAGAGTCAGGCTTGTTTAGATGTTGTTTTGCTTCTTAATTTTATGGTGAGGACGCAGGAGAGGTTTTCATCTTATGACTCTTCCATATTTATGCAGGTGTCTCTGAACAGTAGAACAATGTTCCACAACTGCAGATTCTGCTTAATCTTTCTGAAGGTCTTTTGCAGTCAAGCAAGGGTATTGATTTGTCTCTCTAGCAATCCTAAGAGCTCACTGAAATTTTGCTTGTTGTTCCAGACCTTATCTTGACCTCCACTGTGTTAGGGGTCGAGTTCCTGCTTCTGCACAGGGGGAATCTTGAGCCATTCCCGCTGCGGTCCCCCATCCGTCTCCGGCCGCAGTGGAGCCTGCTCAGCAGAGAAGTTGGTCCCAGCGTCTCGCCCAGTCTAACACTGTGCAGAGGATGACTGCTGCCTCTCCAGGTTCTGCTATTGTAACCAGTGCACGTCAACGGCGAGCAGACGTATTTGGGACTAAGTCCAATGTGTTCCCTTCTGAGCATGCCCAGGGTAAGATGTCTCATAGGATATCAGGGGTCACGTGCTCGGGTACTGCATTTTCGACTCCCATTGGTCCTCCAGGAAGGTCCTGAAGCTGCTCTAGTTCTGGGACAGCTTTTCATTGGTCTTTCTGGGAAAGTCCTGTACTTGCTGCAGCCATAAAAGGGTTGCATGGCCGCACGGCCATGTGCTAGTATCAATCCTGTTGTGTGCTTTGCGCCAGTGTGGTCATGTATGCATGCGGTTAGGGCTAGGCTGAATTAAGCCCCTAGAATACCGGCACCTCGGTGAGTTTTGTATGCACGTGTTCAGGGCTTGGCTGAAATAGCCTCTAGAATACCGGCTACTCCGGTGAGGAGTGGGTTGTTTGCGTTACTGTCTGCATGACCACGGCCTGCTATCAGCTCTGCAGCTATCTGTGTACTCCTGTGGGGTTAACAGGACACAGTCCCTACCACAGCGAATCTGTGGAGTAACAGTTCGCTTATACCGCCATATAGTGCCACAGCATCTATGTTAGCGACTTTGTGGTGTAACAGAGTTCGCTTATACCGCCATATTGTGCCATCTTACTAGCAGCAGGCTTTGCCTGCACGGTGGACCCCGGGCTGCGAACGTACCTATTATTTATATTTATTTGGTGCGTTCCGCAGACCCTAACACTTATAACTTCCTAACAAAAAATTTTTTTCCAAAATTATGCTGATGTAAAGTAGACATGTGGCAAATGTTATTTATTAACTATTTTGTGTGACATATTTCTGTTTTAAGGGCATAAAAATTCAAAGTTTGAAAATTGCTAGATTTTCAAAATTTTCGCTATATTTCTGTTTTTTTCATAAATAAACGCAAGTTATAGAAATTTTATCACTATCATGAAGTACAATATATCACGAGAAAACAAACTCAGAATCGCCAAGATCAGTTGAAGCGTTCCAGAGTTAAAACCTCATAAAGGGACAGTGGTGAGAATTGTAAAAATTGGCCCGGTCATTAACGTGCAAACCACCCTCAGGGGTAAAGGGGTTAGAAAAAACCCATAAATGTTTCATATACAGTGGGGAAAATAAGCATACGAGTACACTGCCGAGTTTGCAAGTTTACCCACCTACAAAGAATGGATAGGTCTGTAATTTTTATTGTAGGTACACTTCAACTGTGACAGAATCTTAAAAAATCCAGAAAATCACATTGTATGATTTTTAAATAAAGTGCATTTTATAGCATGAAATAAGTATTTGATCATCTACCAAACAGCAAGAATTCTGTCTCACAGACCTTAGTTTTTTTTAAGTAGCCCTCCTACTCTGCACTCACCTGTATTAATTGCACCAGTTTGAACTCCTTACCTGTATAATAGACACCAGTCCACACACTCAATCAGACTCCAACCTTACCACCATAGACAAGACCAAAGAGTCTAGGGACACCAGGGACAAAATTGTAGGCATGCACAAGGCTTGGATGGGCTTCAGGACAATAGGCAAGCAGCTTGGTGAAAAGGCAACAATTGTTGGCACAATTATTAGAAAATGGAAGAAACACAAGATGACTGTCAATTTTCTTCGGTCTGGGGCTCCATGCAAAATCTTGCCCCATGTGGGTAAGAAAGGACAGGAATCAACCTAGAACTATACGAGAGTACCTGGTCAATGACCTGAAGAGAGCTGGGATCACAGTCTCAAACATTACTGTTAGAAACACATTACATCATCATGGATTAAAATTCTCCCTCTCTACTCATGCCAGCACACGTTTAGGCCCATTTGAAGTTCGCAAATGACTATCTGGATGATCCAGAGGAAACATGGGAGGTCCTGTGATCAGATGAGACCAAAATAGAACTTTTTGGTATTGACTCGTATTTGCAGCAAGAAGGATGGGTACAACCCCAAGAACATCATCCCAACTGTGAAGCACGGTGGGGGAAACATATTTTGGGCTGTGCTTTTCAGCAAAGGGGACAGGAAGACTAGACAGTATTGAGGTGGCAGAATCGCCGACAAGAGCAATCACTAATCACTCTAAGCCTGTGCCAGACAGAACAGGCAAATAGTTAGCAAATACCTGCTTGTTCTTATCCCATGAAAAAAATATTCCCTGATAAGCCCTTTAATCCCTTTCCGACATCGGGCATACATTTACGTTGATATCAGACTCCCTCCCTTTGATGGCGGTGAGCCCCCATCTTTCCCGGCACATGTCAGCTGTGTGCCTGGAACAGCCGCGGGTGGAATCGCGATCCACCAGCGGCTAATGCCACTGTCAAACTCTGACAGCGGCATTTAACGCGCGCTACCGGCCATCGGGCCGGATATCTTCCCATCGATGACCCCTGTCATGCGATCAGGGGTCACCGATAGGTTGGCATGACAACCAGAGGTCTCCTAGAGACCTCTATGGTTGTCACTGCCGGACTGCTATGAGCGATGCTCGGTGGTCGGCGCTCATAGCAAGTCAGCAATTCTGCTACATACAGTTGATCTGTTCATCGCCTGTATGTAGGAGAGCCGATCAGGTTATGGCAGCTTCTATTGAAGCATGACAAAAGTAAAAAAAGTTTTTAAAAATATTAAAAAAATAAAAACATACAAAAGGTCAAATCATCCTCCTTTCCCCATTCAAAATAAAACAATGAAAAAAATCAAACATACACATATTTGGTATCGGCGCGTTCAGAATCGCCCGATTGAAAGGATTAACCCGATTACTAAACGGCGTAACGAGAAAAAAAGTCAAAACACCAGAATTAAGTTTTTTTGGTCGCCGCAACATTGCATTAAAATGCAATAACGGGCGATCAAAAGATCTTATATGCACCAAAATGGTATAATTAAAAACGTCAGCTCGACAGGCAAAAAATAAGCCCTCAACCAACCCGAGATCACGAAAAATGGAGACGCTACAGGTATTGGAAAATGGTGCAATTTTTTTTTTTTTGACAAAGGTTGGAATTTTTTTTCACTACTTAGATAAAATAGAACCTAGACATATTTGGTGTCTATGAACTCGTAATGACCAAGAGAATCATAATGGCAGGTCAGTTTTAGCATTTATTGAACATGGTGAAAAAAAAAAAAAAACATGTGGGATTGCACATTTTTTGCAATTTTACCCCACTTGGAATTTTTTTTCCTGTTTTCGAGTACACGACATGGTAAAACCAATGGTGTTGTTCAAAAGTACAACACGTCCAGCAAAAAACAAGCCTCACCTGGCGATTTTGACCAAAAAATAAAAAGTTATGGCTCCGAGAAGGGAGTAAAATATGAAAATAGAAAACCAAAAATACCTCTGGTCATTAAGGGGTTAAATGACAATTTGCTTCTTGCCACAAAATCAATACATAGTGCTTATAGCAAAAAGAAATGATCAATTTTGACTTTTAGCTTACAATTTGTATCCAAATGCATGTGGTGTTATACTGCCAAATAAAATATACATTATGTGAAATAAATCCACAAATAAAATAAAAAAGCAACAATATCATACCTCTCCGTCGTTCAGTCAGGTCCCACGCTGCAATCCATCTGAAGGGGTTAACTGGTTTACAGCAGGGACCGATGCTAATGCTACCGGCCCGGCTGTAAACCACTGCACAATGAATGAGTTCATCTCTGCGCAGCCTCCCCGGCTGACCGATGATGAACTGATTAGCGTGGGAAAGTTAATTTTTTCCCACGCTATCGAGTTCACTTCAGGTGAGCAGGGGACTCGCACAGCCTCAGTGACGTCAGCGGTAGTCAGTGAGGCTGCACAGAGTCCCTGGCTGACTTGAAGTGAACTCAATAGCGTGGGAAAAAATTAATTAACTTTCCCACGCTAATCAGTTCATCTCCGGTCAGCCGGGGAGGCTGCGCAGAGATGAACTCATTCATTCTGCAAGGATTTACAGCCGGGCCGGTAGCATTAGCATCGGTCCCTGCTGTAAACCAGTTAACCCCTTCAGATGGATTGCAGCGTGCGACCTGACTGAACGGCGGAGAGGTATGGATATTGCTTTTTTATTTTATTTTTATTACAGGAGAAGAATGGATTCAGAAGGATTACCAGTATAATAAAAATTGGTCAAAAACTATGTGTCATTATTTCATTAAAATAATTTTTAATTAATGTGTGTTACTACAGTACAATAGGATTAATAGTGGATAGTTGTCTAATTGACAACTCTCCATTATTAACCCAGATTAATGTCACCTTTCAATAGCAAGGTGACATTAACCCCTAAGAAACCCATGAGCCACCGCTAAAGGCAATGGGAATAGAGAGGCTAAGCTGTTATGTTTCGGTAGCTGAGGAGTGCAGGTAAAAAAGGCAATACACCAGAGCAGTTGGAATCTATGAGATTGCAGTACCCTGACTAACCACCACAACTAGAGGCAGCCGTGGAGCGTTCCTACGTTGGTCCTAGACGCCTCGTCACAGCTGAGAAACTAACTACACCTAAAGACAGAAACAGGAAAGCTATCTGCCCCGGAGCAGAACCCCAAAGATAATAGAAAGCCCCCAAACATGTAATGGCGGTTAGACAAGAGGAAATACTGACACAGAAAGAAAATAGTATGAGCAAACGCTGGGGCCCAAACTATCTAAATAGAAAAGGATAGGAAGGGTACTTACTGCAATCCCAGAAAACCCTGAAAAGCACCAACTCTACTAATTTCAAAAAAACCTGAGATCACACGACCTCTACCACCTAAATTAGTTCTCTGGTGTAACAAAATCAAAACAGCAGCCACTGAAAAAACTGGAAAAAGCAAAAGAACAAAAACTCAGTGGCTGAACTAAACTGAGAGGGCAGAAGCCCCCAGAGAGGACCCTGAAGGCCCCCAAAGAAGTGCAGTACAAAATGCAAAAATATAGCAAAAACACAAAAGAAGACAAAGTCTTATCTGTTAGCAGGAGATGCAGACACAACACAGCAGGCTACAAGGGAAACTGGAATGAAGGATTCAGACCAGAACAATTGATCACCGGCAACCCTGATGGGAAAATGACTCCCCTATATAAGACCAGTCAGCAACACCTGATTCCCAGTCCTCACAATCTTCACCAGCACGCTTGTAACCACCAGAGGGAGCCCCCGCCCAGAACTCATCTCAAACCCATTCACAACAGTACCCCCCCTTTGAGGAGGGGTCACCGAACCCTCATTTGAGCAACCAGGTCGGTCAGGATGAGTTCTATGATACGCACGGATAAGTCTCCTAGCATGGATGTCCGAAGCAAACACCCAAGAATTGTCTTCCTGACCATAACCTCTCCATTTAACCAAATACTGGAGTTTCCGTCTAGAAAAACGAGAATCCAATATTTTCTCAACCACATACTCCAGATTGCCCTCAACCAAAACAGGGTCAGGAGGCACAGCAGCAGGAACCACTGGCTCAACAAACCTCTTCAACAAGGACTTGTGGAACACGTTATGGATCTTAAATGTCCCTGGAAGAAGCAAACGAAAAGAAACAGGATTAATAATCTCCATGATCTTATAAGGTCCAATGAACCTAGGCTTAAATTTAGGAGATGCTACTCTCATAGGAATATTCTTTGAGGACAACCAGACCAAGTCCCCCACTTTAAACCGAGGACCATCAGTCCTATGCCGGTTAGCAAACCGCTGGGCCTTCTCCTGAGAGAGGGACAACCTCTCCACTACCTGGTCCCAAATCTGCTGCATACGCTCCACAACAGAGTCAACACCTGGACAGACAGAAGCCTCCGTCTGTCCCGAAGAAAATCGAGGGTGAAACCCAGAATTACAGAAAAACGGAGACATCAAAGTGGCAGAGCTAGCCCTATTATTAAGAGCAAACTCAGCCAAAGGCAAAAAAGAGACCCAGTCATCCTGATCAGCAGACACAAAGCATCTTAGATAAGTTTCCAATGTCTGGTTTGTTCTCTCAGTTTGACCATTGGTCTGAGGATGAAATGACGAGGAGAAAGACAATTGAACACCCAGTTTAGAACAAAAAGTCCTCCAAAATCTGGAAACAAACTGGACTCCTCTGTCAGACACAATGTTCTCAGGAATGCCGTGTAAACGAACCACGTGCTGAAGGAACAACGGCACCAATTCAGAGGAGGAAGGCAACTTAGGTAATGGCACAAGATGTATCATTTTGGAAAACCTATCACAAATTACCCAGATGGTGGTCATTCTCTGAGAAACAGGAAGATCGGAAATGAAATCCATAGAGATATGGGTCCATGGTCTCTTGGGCACAGGCAATGGCATCAACAAACCACTAGAGCGAGAGCAAGGCTTGGAGCGAGAGCAAGTCCCGCAGGACTGCACAAATTCCCTGACATCACGAGACAAGGTAGGCCACCAAAAGGACCGACTAACCAAGTCTCTGGTACCAAAAATTCCGGGATGCCCAGCCAATGCGGAACAATGAATCTCAGACATCACACTCTTTTTCCCTTGGTCCGGGACAAACAATTTTCCAACAGGGCAGCGCTCGGGCCTATCCTCCTGACACCCCTCCAGAGCAAGTCTCAAATTGGGCGAGATGGCGGAAAGAACTACACCCTCTTTCAAAATAACAGAAGGATCAGATAACTCAGGAGAGTCCGCAAGGAAACTCCTCGAGAGGCATCCGCCTTAACATTCTTAGTGCCAGGAAGAAAGGAAACCACAAAATTAAAACGTGTGAAAAACAAGGCCCACCTGGCCTGTCTAGGATTGAGTCGCTTGGCAGATTCCAGATAGACCAGATTCTTATGGTCCGTAAGGACCACCACCTGATGTTTGGCTCCCTCCAGCCAATGTCTCCACTCTTCAAAAGCCCACTTCATGGCCAACAACTCCCGATTACCCACGTCATAATTACGTTCAGTAGGAGAACATTTTCGAGAGAAAAAGGCACAAGGGTTACTTTTAGAGGTCTCTGGATCTTTTTGGGACAAAACGGCACCTGCCCCAATTTCAGAGGCATCAACCTCCACCTGAAATGGCAGAGAAACATCAGGCTGCCGTAGAACAGGAGCAGAAGTGAATCTCTGCTTAAGTTCCTGAAATGCAGAGACTGCCTCAGGAGGCCAATTCACCACATCAGAACCCTTTCTGGTCAAATCAGTTAATGGTTTAACAATAACCGAGAAATTACCAATAAATTTACGATAAAAATTGGCAAAACCCAAAAATCTCTGAAGAGCCTTTAATGAAGTAGGTTGGACCCAATCACAGATGGCCTGAACCTTGACCGGGTCCATTTCAATAACAATGGGGACAAATGAATCCCAGAAATGAGATCCTCTGTACGCCAAAAAGACACTTTGATCCCTTCACATACAGAGCATTCTCTCTCAAAATCTGGAATACAGTTCGAACATGTTTCACATGAGAGTCCCAGTCATTAGAAAAAATCAAGATATCATCCAAATAAACAATCAGAAATTTGTCCACAAAATCCCTGAAAATGTCATTCATGAAGGACTGGAAGACGGAAGGAGCATTAGTGAGCCCAAAGGGCATCACTAGGTACTCAAAATGCCCTTCAGTGGTATTGAATGCCGTCTTCCATTCATCCCCGTGCTTAATGCGAATAAGGTTATACGCCCCCCTGAGGTCAAGCTTGGTAAACCAAGTAGCGTTTTTCACCCTGGAAAACAGGTCAGAAATCAAGGGTAACGGGTATTGATATTTCACAGTAATATTGTTCAAGAGACGATAATCAATACACGGCCTTAATGAACCATCTTTTTTGGCCACAAAAAAAAAACCGGCACCTAAGGGTGAAGAGGATGGTCTGATATGACCCTTCTCCAATGATTCCTTGATATAAGACCGCATAGCGTCATGTTCAGGTACAGACAAGTTAAAAAGGCGACCTTTAGGGAATTTACTACCCGGCACTAATTCAATAGCGCAGTCATAGTTCCTATGGGGAGGCAAGGATGCAGATTTACTTTCGCTAAACACATCAGAAAAATCAAACAAAAAGTCAGGAACATCCTGAGCCTGGGGGGAGGCAGAAAAAACAGGAGTGTTGGTATTAACACATTGGCAGCCCCAACTGGTTACAGACACAGATTTCCAATCCAAAACAGGATTATGAGACTGTAACCAAGGGAAACCCAGCACGATAATGTCATGCAGATTATATAGAACCAAAAATTTGCAGCACTCCTGGTGATCAGGTTCAACCCTCATTATCACCTGAGTAGAAAACTGGGGTTTATTCTCAGCCAAAGGGGTAGAATCGATCCCCAGTAGGGGAATAGACTTCTGTAGGGTATCAAGGGAAACCCACAACGTTTAGCAAAATCATAATCCATCAGGTTAATAGCTGCTCCAGAATCAATGAAAGCCTGAGCAGAAAATGAGGATAGAGAGCATATCAGAGTGACAGTTAATAAAAACTTAGTCTGAACACTACCCAAGACAACTGAGCGTGCAAAAACGTCTTCCCCGCTTAGGGCAGACTGAAATAGCATGAGAGGCATCACCACAGTAGAAACATAACCCATTGCGCTTTCGAAACTCATGACGCTGTGCCCCAGACACCACTCTATCACACTGCATGGGTTCAGAAGCTGGTTCACAAGGCAACACCATTCCACGCATACTTCTCCGCTCACGCAAACGTCTGTCAATTTGAATCGCTAATGACATAGAATCATTGAGACCAGAGGGGACAGGGAATCCCACCATAACATCCTTTACATTATCTGACAGACCCTTCCGGAAAAGGGCCGCCAAAGCGTCGTCATTCCATTTGGTCAGGACTGCCCACCTACGGAATCTCTGACAGTATAACTCAGCGTCATCAAGCCCCTGATTTAATGCCAAGAAGGTTTTTTCAGCTTGATCAGTGACATTAGGCTCATCGTACAATAACCCCCAAAACCTGAAAAAAACGCATCAACATCACTCAAAACAGGATCCCAGGTATCAGGGAAAAAGCCAATCCTGAGGATCGCCGCGCAGGAGAGAGATGATAATTTGAACCTGCTGCGCTGCGTTTCCTGAGGACTTAGATTTTAAGGCAAAAAAACAATTTACAATTATTTTTGAAATTCTGAAACTTAGCTCGATCCCCTAAAAACAAATC
Source organism: Oophaga sylvatica (assembly GCA_033576555.1). Lineage (NCBI taxonomy): Eukaryota > Metazoa > Chordata > Amphibia > Anura > Dendrobatidae > Oophaga > Oophaga sylvatica. Next base: position 501,249,510 of record JARQOD010000005.1, read on the forward strand.
TGGCATGGGAATCCTAGGTTCCACAACAGGCAACCTAGCAAGATATGCAGCAATACTCTGAACCTCAGTGCAAGCTGATCCACACGGCCAGACAACCGTGCAAACTCCATTGGGAGAAAAGATCCTCCCCAGCACCCAGAGATACAGAAGGGAAAAAAAAAAAAATGCAACAAACAGAAAAATATCTCTGACAACTCTGACAACTTTTTTTCTTTCACAATATTTTTCCCTTCTGTGAGTCCATACAATTTTTCAATTTTTTAGGCCGGTGATACTGTTATGTTTCGGTAGCTGAGGAGTGCAGGTAAAAAAGGCAATACACCAGAGCAGTTGGAATCTATGAGATTGCAGTACCCTGACTAACCACCACAACTAGAGGCAGCCGTGGTAGCGTTCCTACGTTGGTCCTAGATGCCTCGTCACAGCCTGAGAAAACTAACTACACCTAAAGACAGAAAACAGGAAAGCTATCTGCCCCGGAGCAGAACCCCAAAGATAATAGAAAGCCCCCAACTGTAATGGCGGTTAGACAAGAGGAAATACTGACACAGAAAGAAAATTTTATGAGCAAACGTGGGGCCCAACTATCTAAATAGAAAAGGAAGGAAGGGTACTTACTGCAATCCCAGAAAACCTGAAAAGCACCAACTCTACTAATTTCAAAATAACCTGAATCACAACGACCTCTACCACCTAAATTTAGTTCTCTGGTGTAACAAAATCAAAAACGCAGCCACTGAAAAAAACTGGAAAAAGCAAAAAACAAAAACTCAGTGGCTGAACTAAACTGAGAGGGGAGAAGCCCCCAGAGGGGACCCTGAAGGCCCCCCAAAAAAGTGCAGTACAAAATGCAAAAATATAGCAAAAACACAAAAGAAACAAAGTCTTATCTGTTAGCAGAGATGCAGACACGACACAGCAGGCTACAAGGGAAACTGGAATGAAGGATTCAGACCAGAACAATTGATCACCGGCAACCCTGATGGGAAAATGACTCCCCCATATAAGACCTCAGCAACACCTGATTCCCAGTCCTCACAATCTTCACCAGCACGCTTGTAACCACCAGAGGGAGCCCGCCCAGAACTCATCTCAAACCCATTCACAACACTAAGCGCCAGAAAAGGCGCATCTAAAATAGATGTGCCTTTCCTGGGTGGCTGGGGCCATGTGTTAGTAGCCGGGGGGGGAGCAAAACAATTGTC
>JARQOD010000005.1:501250814-501405082 GCA_033576555.1 Oophaga sylvatica
GGGCATAACGTACCAGTGACTGCAACGTACTGGTCCCTACAGCGGCAGTTCGCAATTTTCACTCAGCAACATCCATTGCTGCCTTTCATGGAGTCAATTGTGACTACATCTGTAGATAAATTCCCAAAGGGTTGTAATTTCCAAAATGGTGTCACTTGAGAGGGGATTCTGCTTTTCTAGCACTTTGTGGAGGCAAATAGCGCTCTGTCCCTCCCGAGTCACTCCATATGGCAAAGTAGTACTGTACAGACACATATGGGGTATTTCTACATTCAACAGAAATTTGTGGGACATATTCTGGTGCCATTTTTACACATTTCCCAGTGTGAAAATGTAAAACTTGGGGTTAACACACAATCTTGGTGGTAAAAATGTAAATAATTTTTTCTTAACTGCCCAATGTTATAAAAGTTTGACACACCTGTGGTGTCCATATAATCACTGCACCCCTAGATGAATTTGAGAGGATTAACTGGTAAAATGGGGTCACTTATGGGGGGCTTTGCTGTTCTGGCACCTCAAGGTCTCTGCCAATGTAACATGGCACCCTCAAACAAGTGCAGCAAAATCTGCACTGTAATATGGCGCTACTTCCCTTCTGAGCTTTGCACTGTGCCTCAAAAGTAGTTTTCGACCACATATGGGGTTTCGGTGAACTCGGCAGAAATCGCTCAACAACCGTTGGGGTTCATTTTTTCCTTTTGCCCTTGTGAAAATACAAAATTTGCAGCTAAAGATTTTTGTGGGGAAAATTTGTATTTATTTTTTATTTTTTTATTTTCACGGCTTAACGTTATAAACTTCTGTGAATCACCTGGGGGTTCAAGTTACTCAATGCGAGAAGTTCCGTAAGGGGTCTAGTTTCCAAAATGGTAACACTTGTTGGAGGTTTCCACTGTTTAGGCACATCAGGCGCTCTCCAAACATGACATGGCAACCGCTAATTATTCCAGCATATTTTACATTCAAAAAGTCAAATGGCGCTCCTTCCCTTCCAAGCCTTGCTGTGCACCCAAACAGTAGATTTCCCCCCACATATGGGGTATCGGCATGCTCAGGAGAAATTGCACAACAAAATGGATTGTCCATTTTCTCATGTTACCCTTACAAAAGTAAAAAAAAAAAAAAGGTCTAAAGGAAAATTTTTGTGAATGAAAAGTTCCGTGAATGTGTTTTTTTTTTTTTTTTTTTTTTCCTTTCACATTCCACTAATTCCTGTGAAGCACCTGAGGGGTTAATAAACTTCTTGAATGTGGTTTTGAGTACCTTGAGGGGTGCAGTTTTTAGACTGGTGTCACTTTTGGGTAATTTCTGTCATATAGGCCCCTCAGTCACTAGAAGCGAGATGTGGTCCCTTTAAAAAAAAAAAAAAAAAAAGGGTTTTGCAAATGTCATAAAGATGAGAAATCGCTGGTCAAATTTTAACCCTTAACTTCCTACCAACAAAAAATGTTTTTCAAAATTGTGCTGATGTAATGTAGACATGTGGGAAATGTTATTTATTAACTATTTTGTGCGATGTGACTCTGATTTTAAGGGCATAAAAATTAAGTTTGAGAATTGCAAAATTTTTGCCACATTTCGGTTTTTTTTCACAAACGCAAGTCATACCAAAAATTTTTACCACTAACATGAAGTACAATATGTCACAAAGTCTCAGAATCTCCGAGATCCGTTGAAGCTTTCCAGAGTTATGACCTCAAAGTGACACCGGTCAGAATTGGGAAAAAAAAAAAGAAATGGCCTGGTCAGGAAGGTGAAAACAGGCTCAGGACTGAAGGTGTTAATCTTTATTTTCAGTTAATCACATGCTCCTGCTCTGGGGCGGCCTGTGTGGGGGGGTCCTTCATGTGGTGCTCTGCTTATGTATTCATAATGAAGACTGCTGACAGGTCACTGATCCCTCAGTGACCTGCCCACTAGTTTGCAGAATGAATATATGCACATACTTCTAAAAGAATGTGAAAGAAAAAAATAAATTAATAAATTTTAGAATGACATCTGCGCAGTAGCAGTTATCGGTGTGTGTATACAGAAGTGATCCGATAGCTGCTACTGCGCCACTTTAAAATGTCGTTTTTGTTTTTTTTATTCCCCTCAGGAAACATAAAGCACTTTTATTAACTGCACATTAATATGCATTTATACTGCAGCATTGGTGCCACGGCTGGCACCTGCCTGCAGAATTTTTTAATTTTTTTATAAAGGGAACCTGTCGCCGTGTTTTGCCGCTATAAGATGTGGCCACTGCCTTTTGGGGCTTATCTACAGCTTTTATTATACTCATCCGGAGGGTTGGGGCGGTCCAATCCGGTCCGATGGGTGTCGCAGGTGCGGGTCCGGCACCTTCCATCTTCATGCGATGTCATCATCCTGCTTGCTTCGTGTCGCGCTCCTTACTGATCTGCCCTGTTGAGGGCAGAGGAAAGTACTGCAGTGCGCAGGCGCTGGGAAAGTTGAGAGGCCCAGCGCATGCGCACTGCAGTACTTTGCTCTGCCCTCAACAGGACAGATCAGTACGCCTGCACAGGAACGCAACACTAAACAAGGAGGAAGGCGACATCGCTTGAAGATGGGAGGACCCGACCTGCGACACCTATCGGACCGGACTGCATCAGACCTCCCCCGCAAGTCAGTATAATCTTTTTTTTTTATATTTTTATATAGCGCTAACATATTCCGCAGCGCTTTACAGTTTTTACACACATTATCGTCACTGTCCCCGATGGGGCTCACAATCTAGATTCCCTATCAGTATGTTTTTGGAGTGTGGGAGGAAACCGGAGAACCCGGAGGAAACCCACGCAAACACGGGGAGAACATACAAACTCCTTGCAGATGTTGTCCTAGGTGGGATTCGAACCCAGGACTCCAGCGCTGCAAGGCTGTAGTGCTATCCACTGAGCCACCGTGCTGCCCACTAGTCAGTATAATAAAACCTCTTTTTCTTATCTTTCAGGTCAGACAGGGAGCTTATCTACGGCATTACAGATAAGCCCCGAAAGGCAGTGGCCGCATCGTATAGCGGCAAAACGAGTTGACAGGTTCGCTTTAAGTATGTGCTGTACTAGGCACAGACAGCTGCAGGCTGATATTAATAGCCTAGGAAGGGGCCATGGATATTCTCCCTCCCCCCCAGACTTAAAACATCAGCTCTCAGCCGCTCCAGAAATCTGGCACTTAGCCTCGCTCCTCCCACTTGCCACGTGGCAAGTAGGGTTGATGTCACTTTTGTATTGTCAGGTGACATCAAGCCCACAGGCTAATAATGGAGAGGTTTCTGACACCTATCCGTTAGTAACCCCATAGTGATATTTGTATAAAAAAAATACACCCCCAGAATAAAGTCCTTTATTTGAAATAATGACACACTCCTTTAGTGAATCTAAATTAAACCATACTTAACAAACGCCTAATCCACTTACGCCATCTCCTGCAACAAAGATAAAATAAACCACAAGATTACTCACCTGTCCGCAGAGAAGATAATCCTTAATGTCCCACAACGATCCTGATGATTTTGAGAGCAGTCACTGATGTGACTGTTCTCAAAGACAGCCGCCGATACACTGACAGGAGGTAATCGCTCCCGCAGTGTATAGCACTGAGCTGCATTGAGAAAGTTCTCATGCAGCGGTGCTGTAAGTGAGAGCCCCAGAGTTAATAAGCTGATGAACTCCAGTGAACTCTCACAGCAGCTCAGGGATGCACTGCAGGTGTGATTACCTACTGTCAGTATATCGCCAGCGGGTAGTTGAATATATGTTGGTTTATTTTACTTTTTTTTGTTTGTTTTTTGTTTTTTTTTCTCTAGAAGACGAGGGCATCGGGGATTTGGTGGTAGGTGAATATAATGGGTTTCTTATTTGAATATATATGTAACATTTTTTTTTTTTTTTGAGCACAGGCGTCGGCAAATAAGACTACGTCCCCCATCAGCGGCACCTGCTGTCTCTGTTATTGGTGACAGCAGACATAGGCTGATGGGAGGAGTAGTCTCATGAGCCCACGCCTGCTGACCTGCGGCAAGCGTTTTACCGATGGTCTTACCGGTGGCAATGTTACTGCCTATGGGAACCACCGTGCCGGTATTTCCCACACTGTCACACAGATGACAGTGTGGGAAGCACCATAGGAAGTACATGAAAATGCAAACAAAAACTCAGCAAATCTGCAAACATTTTTATACCTGCGTTTTTGCTGCGGATTTGACTGACTCAATTGAACTCGTGGGTGAAAAAAGCTGCAGAAACGCACAAAGAATTGACATGCTGCGAAAAAACCCACACTGCAAATACTTAAGGAAAATTACTAATCATGTGCACAACACTTAAGGATTGTCATTGAATTAGCTTTTATAAGAATTCCATAGCATTTTGGCCCATTTCCGCACGGAAAAAACGCACCGTGTGCACACAGCCTTATTCTGCATTTGGTTTGGGCAGTGTAAATCGAGAGACGGGTTCACTTTTTATTCATTTGAATTCAGTTTTTCACTGTCCTTTTGTGACATGTGTGTTTAAAACCCAGGACCTATCCATACACTGCCTTTTACTAACATTTGTGAAAGAATGGGTTGTTGTATTGAGCTCACTGAATTCATGTTACTGTTATAGGAGGTCACCATTGTAACAAGTTGACTCATGAAATTCTCATGAAACTTCTAACCACCTGAATATTCCATTATATCACTTGTGATTGGTGCAGAAGACACTTTAAAGTACATAGCAGTGACAAATGTGGCAGCAAATGACTTTCACAAATTGTGATGATTATAGTTGTCAAATGTTCGGGAGTCCTTTTTATGCATATGTTGCTGAGCTGACATGTAATCTTGTGCAATATGTTTCAGCCATGTGCTAGGGAACCCTCCTTAGGAGGAGACAAAGCTTCAGGAGGAATTATCTTCTGCCACATTTGAAGTGTTGTGGTCAAGGTGGTATTAACACTAACAACCTTCACAATCCCAATAAAACAAAGCTTATACTCTACTCTCGTCTGATGCTGGCTTCGTTCCAGCGGGTGTCTGCACTCGCGGTCCCGGTGTCTGCACTCGCGGTCCCGGTGTCTGCACTCGCGGTCCCGGTGTCTGCACTCGCGGTCCCGGTGTCTGCACTCGCGGTCCCGGTGTCTGCACTCGCGGTCCCCGGTGTCTGCACTCGCGGTCCCGGTGCTCTCGTGCGGTTCTTATGACGTGAGCCCAGCACCTAATCCTTGCTGGCGTCGAAGTCGCCACCTTCACACAAATTGAACATGAAGAGGAAGTCAGATCAGCTGCGACGCTGCCTCTCCTCTTCATGTTCGACTTATATGAAGGTGGGGAGAGTGACGCCAGCGCTTATCGGGCACTACGTGTCCTAACCCCATGAGAGCCCCGGGTACGTGAGTGCCGACACCTATGGAACGTCACGCCAGGTGAGCATAAGCTTTTTTTTTTTTTCTTTTTAATCTGGGCAAAGCGTGGTGTATAAGGGGTTGTCTTAGTAGTGGATCACCTCTTATTAAAGGTAATCTGTCACCAGATTTTTGCTCCCCCCCACCCTCATCATCTGATGGGTATAATACAAGGATAGATATCCTGATTCCAGTGATTTTGCTTGCTTTACTGGTTGCTGCAGTTTTGATTTAAAAACTGTTTTTTGTCTGCTGGAAATCTAGCAGCTTTGAATGTTGAGTGCTGTCACAACTGACCGCTTTGTGCATGCTCTGCATATGTAGAAAGTTACCAGTCAGTGGTGTGGTGGAACTGCCTCGCAGTTGTACTAGTCTTCTGGCGATCTGCTATTAGTAATTTTATAAAATCTATACTAAGCAATCATGCAACTGATCCCACTGCTGGAATTGGGGTTTCTGTCCCTACATCATGCTGCTGCCACAATGGGTAGCAAAAATCAACTGACAGAATAACTTTAAAGAGAATTGGTCAGCAGGTTTTTGCTATTTGATCTGAGGGCACAAAATTTAGGAGCAAGAGACCCTGAGATGTCACTTAATGGGCTGTTTTGCTATTTGAATACAATCAGTGTTTTATCAGCAGGAGACTGCTACAGGACAACTGGCCTCGTGCCTCCTTGTCCAATCATGCCCCCAGCACTGATTTGCAGCTCTCCCACTATATAGTGTACACCAGGCTCAGACTGGCCCGTTGGGGAACCCCCCGGTGGGCCCCTGTGCGGATCTGGGCCCCAACCCCACTGTATGGGCAGTGCTTGGCATAATCACTTGATTCACTCTGTACAGAAAAAAGAAGCAACTCCTCATTCACTAACCAAACTACCCAGTTTATTATATAAAGAGAGGTAAATCTGTGAATGAGGGTAGTGTAATATTTGTATGCAGGGGAAAAACACTACCACCACCCCCACCATCCCAGTCCGACACTGCACAGAAAGCTGTGGTGTGGGTGGATTATCCACATCTCAACAACTGAGATCTGCAACAAAGACAACTGGATGTGAGTCGCCTGTAGCAGGATCGTGGGGTACTCTGCACCGAGCCCGTTCACTTCAATGGGGGATGTCACGGGTAGCACAGCTCGGTCCGTGGCCCTGGGGCTCACCTCAATAAAAGGGGGATATTTACAGGGGATTATAGGTTTGTAGAAATGTTCGTGACGCCACCTGTGGTACCTGGTCAGGGTGACCAGCGCTGCAGGGTAAATCCACTGAGGGGTTGTTACTGAGCAGCAAGGTGTTAAGTCTTCCACAGGCAAGACTGGATCCCTCAGGGTATATGGTGGTGTTGGGGTGCAGGACGGAGAAGGGGTGCTTTCAGCCGCAGGAGCAATAAGACAGACACACACACGAAAGTCTCTTTCTGTACCTTTACTGATGGTATAGTTGCAGGCACGTCCCGGGAAGCTGGCAGGGTGGAGGATGCACATCCAGTATTCCCACTGAGTAGGTATAGGGCCTCCGTACTCCTGTTTGTGTGAGTTTCTGACCTGTATGAAACGAAGTCTAACTGTCTTCAGTTATACGCCCGGCTGACTTTGTGGTGAGGCCTTCTCTTGGATAGAACAGTGTCTCTGTATGCAGCGTCCTGCTAGACCCCCGTCTTCCTGTCCCTGGTTACGTATCAGCACTTGTGGGCCCCTGCGACTTGAAGTCCCACAGGGTCTCCGGTATCTCCTACTAGTCGTGTAGATGCTAGCAAGCTCAGACCCGGTGTCCGGTATTCAGAGTAGAGGTAAGCTATCAATGCTGTTTCAACCTCCGTTACTCTTATTATCTTCCACTCGCCTTTCGTCCTACTCCGACCCTTAACATAAGCACACTAGCAGTAGATAGCTGATTCTTCCTTCTCTTCACCGCTCTCTAAGCGTCGGCACGCTTGCTCGCTGAAACTACACTCAGTTGACTCAGTTATGACCAGGCTGAAGTGGCTATCTTCCTCCACTATTACTGGCCTCCACACAGTGAACTAAGCTCAAGCTGTAGTCTTCAGTCTTTCAATCACTGCTGTTCCCTTCCCCTCTTCTCCTTCTAATGCCCTGTCTGAAGCAGCTATCAGGACCTTCCGTCTAACTGATCTGTGCACACTTCAAGAGCTAACGTTCCACGCTCCAAGGGAACAGTCTTTCAACGTTCTGAGGTAATCTGATCTTACTGCCGTCTAAACTCAGACTGACTACTCCCTCTCAGCTCATCTGAGGAAAAAACACTAACTGCTGTGCCCTCACTACCCTTATAATATATACATACTCTTCAAGGGCTCGATCTGGTGGCTCCAGGGAATAGTGAAGGTGTGAATGAATATCAGGTGCGTGTGGGTTTACCTTCGGTGCATCCTCCTGGGAACATGTGGCTCCAAGCGCAGCTGGGCTACACAGATGTCATAACCGCAGCACCCTGTAAACTAAGTGGCACATCACAGGGATTGGGGTGTCTGACCCTACATGATGATGCTGTCAGATTACATGGCAAAAACCTGCAGACAAATTCCCATTTAACCATTGTATAGAACTTAGTTATGTAATCTTTGTCTACAATTGATTGGCGAATTCCATCCAAAAGATTTCCAGTGTCTTGTGATTCGTGTATTAAGAGGTGCAGGTTGCTTAATAAATATGTTGGCTTGTTGCATGTGAGGGCACCAAGAAGTGAAATCTACAACAGCTATGAGCTGGCACGTTTCTGATATAATTTATGGAAATTTCTAGTGTGAACTAATAAATCTGACCGTATTTGCCCATCCTCCTCTAAGCTCTGAACAAGTTGCAAAACCGTTCCAAAATCTACCTGTACAGCAGATTTTTGTTTTTTTTTCTTTTTTGGTGAGAAGAATAAACTAATGTGCAGACTTTGATAACCGCTCCCACCAACCCTGTTTTGTGCCATGTAATGAAGTAAATTATCTCCGCAGAACATATCAACTGTATTATCCACTAAAGTGCTCTATTCATTGTCTAAGCTGTGTACAAACTGTTCAGAAAGTAGAAAATGGATGTTCAGTTATGTCTCAAATATAATAGGGATATGAACCACAGGGAGATTGCTTTTAATACAGAAATGTAAAGTATTTACCTTAAGCATCTCCTAGCCATATTGTTCCTGACTGTACAGCTTCTACCAAATGTTAACTACAAATCCTAAAAACTTAAAGTAGAGGATTAAAAAACAAACAAACTGAATTTGTGACTGACATTTACTCATCCATCCTTAAGCCCCCGTCTCACACAGCGATCTCGCTAGCGAGATCGCTGCCGAGTCACTAGTTTTGTGACGCAACAGCGATCTCCCCTGCGATATCGCTGTGTGTGACATTCCGCGACAATCAGCCCCCCTGCCGGGTATCGCTGATCGTCGCTGAATGTCCTGGACATTTTTTTTGATCGCTGGTCTCCCGCTGGCCAGCACGCATCGCTGCGTGTGACAGGCGGGAGACCAGCGTTCCGCTGGTAACCAAGGTACACAGCGGGTTTCCAGGCGTGGGGTTGTGCCTGGAAACCCGATGTGTTCCTTGGATACCAGCGCTCTGATGCAGGGAGCTGGTAACCAAGGTACACAGCGGGTTTCCAGGCACCGCGCAGCGCCTGGAAACCCGCTGTGTACCTTGGTTACCAGCTCCCTGCATCAGGGCGCTGGTATCCAACGTACACTGCGGGTAACTAAGCGACGCTACCCACAGTGTTGCTGTGCTGATCGCAGCCTGAGCTACCTGTTTGGCAGCTCAGCAGCGATCATGTAGCGACACACCAGCGATCCTGATCGTTGTCGGGATCGCTGGTGTATCGCTATGTGAGACTGAGGCTTTAGATCAAAATCTGTAGTTTCCTTAATTTGTCACTGTTCACCCATGCAAGTCTAGTTTTTCAATGTTCATGTTCTAATTAGCTGGAGAAGCTTTGGGAATGTGTTTATTGCATTTGAGAAACTTGCTAATGAAACAATGATGATAAAAACTGGAGCTGATTTTTCTATAACCTGTCCTTCCAATAACTGAAGTTTGTTTTTTGTTTTTTTTTCATGTGCACATTGCTACTGTTAAAATTGTGTTGCAATAATCGTGACGTTATTGTTTCCTCTGCAGAACGGCTTCTCAGTATGACGCAGACTGAAAGGCGCAAAGAGCTGTGCAGGGATTATAACCGCTGGACAACATTCAGTCGCTGCTGAAAGAGCAACAGAGTTCTGCATGTGAAGGTATGTAAAATATAGTTTTCACTTTAGAAGTTTTCAAGTCATTTAACAGTACATAAACCTTACCCCTTAGACCTCAGTCCAGAGCCTCTCACCCAGCCTAATCAGATCTCTTACTTTGCACTGACGAGGACCAATAGTCCGAAACACCATGTCTGCAAATTGAGATACTGATTTGGCTTTTATCCCAAGTCATATTACAAGACTCGTTAAAGGGTTGATTGTGACTTGTAGGATCGCTACTTCCAACAGGTGGCACTATAGAGTTCAAGTCCTCTTTTTCTCTTAAGAGGCAATTTCCATATTAACAGTACATAATCATTTTAGCAATTTACTAAAAATAGTTATTTTAAAATAAAATGGCTGTTAAGGCATTAAAGTTGTGGTCCAGGACTACAATATATGTGTGGATTCAACACCCCCACAAATCATTTACCAGGTTTTGAGACCGATGTAAAGTTTCAAACTTGAATGTCACAGCTCTGTGTGCTGAGTTGTGGACATTCTTGGGTACTGCAGCTGAGTACCTATTAATCCATTGATGACCTTGCGATTATTTTATGTTTTGTTTTTTTCCCCTTTCAGTCTTCTCAGAGCCATAACTTTTTAACTAATTTTTTTTTTCGACAATATGGCCATATGAGAGCTTGTTTTTTCCAGGACGAATTCTACTTTTGAATGACTCCATTGATTTTACAATATAATGTACTGCAGAAGGGTAGAAAAAATTCCAGGTGCTGTAAAACTGCAAAAAGTGCAATTCCACAGTTGTATTTTGTTTTTGCTTTTGTACTAGGTTCACTAAATGTTAAAACTGACCTGCCAGTATGATTTTCCAGGTCATTGAGTTCATAGACACAATGTATATCTAGTTTCTTTTTTTTTTTTATCTAAATGGTGAAAAAAATTCCAAACTTTGTTTAAAGAAACTAAAAAAAATGCACAATTTTCCAATATCCGTAGCTTCTCCATTTTTCGTGATCTCTGGTCGGGTGGTCGGGTGAAGGTTTTTTTTTTTTTTTTTGTGCGCCGAGCTAATGTTTTTAGCTCCCGATATCACGCCTGCCTTTTTAGAAAACACCAGTGATTGTCTTATCGCTGTCTCCAACATCATGTCATCCCTCTATCTCAAACTGAACCTGTCAAAAACGGAACTCCTCGTGTTTCCTACCTCTACTAACCTACCTTTGCCCGACATTGCCATCTTGTGTGGTTCCACCATTACTCCCCAGCAACATGCCCGCTGTCTTGGGGTCATACTTGATTCCAAGCTTTAATTCACCCCCCACATCCAATCACTGGCTCGCTCTTGTTATCTCCACTTCAAAAACATCTCTAGAATTCAACCTTTTCTTATTTGGACTCCCCTAAAACCCTTACTGTTTCTCTTATTCATTCTCGTCTGGACTATTGTAACTCTCTACTAATCGGTCTCCCTCTTACCAAACTCTCCCTTCTCCAATCTGTCTTGAATGCTGCCTCCAGGATCATGTTCCTCACAAATCGTTATATCGATGCCTCTACCTTGTGCCAGTCATTACACTGGCTACCCATCCACTACAGAATCCAGTACAAACTTATTACCTCACCCACAAAACACTCCATGACTCAGCACCACCCTACATCTCCTCCCTTGTCTCGGCCTACCATCCTACCTGTGCCCTCTGTTCTGCTAATGACCTGAGGTTAGCATCCTCAATAATCAGAACCTCCCACTCAGGGCTGCCACTAGGAATTCTGGGGCCCCATACTGGCTAAATTTACGGGGCCCCCTAGAGACTCCGCCCAGGCTCCACCCCTAGCTCCACCTCCACCCTTGCTCTTCCTCCACCACCCGAACTTTCCATAGTCCCTCTGCCCTTTCTTAGAAAAACTCCATTTCTGCACCACGCCCTCACCAATTACACATGTGAGGAGTGACAGCCTCAGCTCTGCTACATGTGAGTAGTAACACCCTCAGCTCTGCTGCATGTGATGAGTAACCACCTCAGCTCTGCTACATGTGATGAGTAACCACCTCAGCTCTGCTACATGTGACGAGTAACACCCTCAGCTCTGCTGCATGTGACATGTAACACCCTCAGCTCTGCTACATGTGAGGACGGACAGCCTCAGCTCTGCTACATGTGACAAGTGACAGCCTCAGCTCTGCTACATGTGAGGAGGGACAGCCTCAGCTCTGCTACATGTGAGGAGGGACAGCCTCAGCTCTGCTACATGTGAGGGGGGACAGCCTCAGCTCTGCTACATGTGAGGTGCTACATGTGAGAAGTGACAGCCTCAGCTCTGCTACATGTGAGGAGGGACAGCCTCAGCTCTGCTACATGTGAGAATGACAGCCTCAGCTCTGCTACATGTGAGGAGTGACAGCCTTAGCTCTGCTACATGTGAGGAGTGACAGCCTTAGCTCTGCTACATGTGAGGAGTGACAGCCTTAGCTCTGCTACATGCGAGGAGTGACAGCCTCAGCTACTTGAGGTTGCTACTTGTCACAAGTAGCAGAGCTGAGGTTACTTGTCACACGTAGCAGAGCTGAGGTTACTTGTCACATGTAGCAGAGCTGAGGTTGTTACTTGTCACATGTAGCAGAGCTGAGGTTACTTGTCACATGTAGCAGAACTGAGGTTGTTACTTGTCACATGTAGCAGTGCTGAGGTTGTTACTTGTCACAAGTAGCAGAGCTGAGGTTGTTATATGTACCTCGTTTTGATGTTTTACTAGTAGCGGTATACTGATATCCTGGTCGCATGCTTAATTATTGGCAGTGCTGATCATATCAGCTTTTCTCTGGTGAATAGTGTCCAGGGTATAATCTTTGGTGGTGTCACAGCCCACATACACTTGTTTTGTATACTTGTTTATTCATACTAATTGTGGGTTTATATTTATCATTGTGTCTATCTTGAAGGAATGTTCATGCGGTATCGCATTTTAAAGTTCCTCTGTTATTCTGTGATGTTCACATACATATAAGCACATAGGCACTTTATGATTCACTTGTGTTATTAAGTGACTCTTAGATATTCTTTTGCACCGTGATTACACTCCGTGATTTTGTGATATATTTTTGCATACATGCACATCAGCACTTTTTTGTCTTTCTTGCATTTTTTTACGTATTATTCAGTTTTTTGTGATACTGTGCCACCCACTGATTGTGCTATTTAGGACACACACTGTGAGATATTTATTTATGTAAAAATATCATCTTGCATGCAGTAACCCTTATGCAATCACTCTTGTTGTTATTTTAAACATGTATACTGTAGCGGATTTTTTAATTCCATAATATCTAATTTTCATTAATAAAATATTCTATTGGACTTATGGTCGTTTTCTTGTTCTTCTTGTTTTGCTGCATGTGATGAGTAACACCTCAGCTCTGCTACATGTGAGGAGGACAGCCCTCAGCTCTGTACATGTGAGGACGAACAGCCTCAGCTCTGCTACATGTGAGGAGGACAGCCTCAGCTCTGCTACATGTGACAAGGGACAGCCTCAGCTCTGCTACATGTGACAAGGGACAGCCTCAGCTCTGCTACATGTGACAAGTGACAGCCTCAGCTCTGCTACATGTGAGGAGGACAGCCTCAGCTCTGCTACATGTGAGGAGGGACAGCCTCAGCTCTGCTACATGTGAGGAGGAACAGTCTCAGCTCTGCTACATGTGAGGAGGAACAGCCTCAGCTCTGCTACATGTGAGGAGGAACAGCCTCAGCTCTGCTACATGTGAGGAGGAACAGCCTCAGCTCTGCTACATGTGAGGAGTGACAGCCTCAGCTCTGCTACATGTGAGGAGTGACAGCCTCAGCTCTGCTACATGTGAAGAGTGACAGCCTCAGCTCTGCTACATGTGAGGAGGGACAGCCTCAGCTCTGCTATATGTGAGAGTGACAGCCTCAGCTACTTGAGGTTGCTACCTGTCACCTGTAGCAGAGCGGAGGTTACTTGTCACATGTAACAGAGCTGAGGTGCACTCAGCTGGTACTGTAGAGCAGGCTGATTGTTACTTGTCTGTAGAGAGCTAGACTGATGCGCTGAGTTGTTACTGTACAAGTGCAGCTAGCTCTGCTACTTGTCTAAGTGCAGAGCTGACAGCTCAGCTCTGTCTACATGTGAGAGGAGATGCCTACTCTGTAATGTAGATGACGGGCCCCTACGAGGTTGCTTGTCACCTGTAGCAGAGCGGAGGTTACTTGTCACATGTAACAGAGCTGAGGTGTACATGTAGCAAGCTGAGGTTACTTGTTAACATGTAGCAGTGCTGAGGTTGTTACTTGTACAATGTAGCAGGCTGAGGTTGTTACTTGTCAAATGTAGCAGAGCTGAGGTTGTTACTTGTCACATGTAGCAGAGCTGAGGTTGTTATTGTCACATGTAGCAGAGCTGAGTGTTACTTGTCATGTACAGAGCGAGTTACTTGTCACAGTAGCAGAGCTGAGGTTGTTACTTGTCACATGTAGCAGAGCTGAGGTTGTTACTTGTCACATGTAGCAGAGCTGAGGTTGTTACTTGTAAATGTAGCAGGCTGAGGTTGTTACTGTCACTGTAGCAGAGCTGAGGTGTTACTAGCCAGTGGAGGCTAGGTGTTATTGTCCAGTGCGACCAGGGCAGGGAGGTATGGTGACTGAGCTTGCGCAACAGGTCCCAGAGGAGGGTGTTACTTGTCACAAGTAGCAGAGCTGGCGGCTGTTTAATTGGTCCCACTGTAGCTGGGCCTGAGGTGTACTGTGCCCTGTGCAGGGCTGGGCTGTGCACCGTCACTGTGAGCGACCTCCTGTCTGCCAGGGACCTACTGGGCTGGGTCCCCGCCCACTGGGCCCAGGGGGAAGGCTTGGTGACTGGCTTGCCCACTGCGCTGGCCCCCTGCTGCCGGGCCTTGTTGAATGGGGCCCCCTGCTGCCTGGGCCTGTTGAATGTCGGGCCCCCTGCTGCCTGGCCCTGTGGGCTGGGCCCCCTGCTGCCTGGGCCCCTTTGCTGCTGGGCCCCCTGCTGCCTGGGCCCTGAATGCGGGCCCCCTGCTGCCTGGGCCCCTTTGATGCGGGCCCCCTGCTGCCTGGGCCCTGTTGCTGGCGTGCGGGCCCCCTGCTGCCTGGGCCCTGTTGAATGCGGGCCCCCTGCTGCCTGGGCCCTGTTGAATGCGGGCCCCCTGCTGCCTGGGCCCTGTTGAATGCGGGCCCCCTGCTGCCTGGGCCCTGTTGAATGCGGGCCCCCTGCTGCCTGGGCCCTGTTGAATGCGGGCCCCCTGCTGCCTGGGCCCTGTTGAATGCGGGCCCCCTGCTGCCTGGGCCCTGTTGAATGCGGGCCCCCTGCTGCCTGGGCCCTGTTGAATGCGGGCCCCCTGCTGCCTGGGCCCTGTTGAATGCGGGCCCCCTGCTGCCTGGGCCCTGTTGAATGCGGGCCCCCTGCTGCCTGGGCCCTGTTGAATGCGGGCCCCCTGCTGCCTGGGCCCTGTTGAATGCGGGCCCCCTGCTGCCTGGGCCCTGTTGAATGCGGGCCCCCTGCTGCCTGGGCCCTGTTGAATGCGGGCCCCCTGCTGCCTGGGCCCTGTTGAATGCGGGCCCCCTGCTGCCTGGGCCCTGTTGAATGCGGGCCCCCTGCTGCCTGGGCCCTGTTGAATGCGGGCCCCCTGCTGCCTGGGCCCTGTTGAATGCGGGCCCCCTGCTGCCTGGGCCCTGTTGAATGCGGGCCCCCTGCTGCCTGGGCCCTGTTGAATGCGGGCCCCCTGCTGCCTGGGCCCTGTTGAATGCGGGCCCCCTGCTGCCTGGGCCGTAAGCGCCCTTGCGATGGGCCCGACGGGCCCCCTGCTGCCTGGGCCCCTGTTGTAATGCGGGCCCCCTGCTGCCTGGGCCCTGTTGAATGCGGGCCCCCTGCTGCCTGGGCCCTGTTGAATGCGGGCCCCCTGCTGCCTGGGCCCTGTTGAATGCGGGCCCCCTGCTGCCTGGGCCCTGTTGAATGCGGGCCCCCTGCTGCCTGGGCCCTGTTGAATGCGGGCCCCCTGCCCCCCTAGTCACCATTGAGCCAAGCCTCTTCTCACTGGAGAGAGACTCACGGTACTCACCCTGCTCGCCTGGGGCCTCCACCTGCTCATCCAGTCAGCCTGCCCTGCTGCCTCACATGTCTGCCTGGCCGTCTGCTGTCCACCCACACATGGCACACACACGCTGCTCTGCTCCGGAATGAGGAAGTGGAGCAGCATGTGTTGTCATGTCAGGACTGACCATAATGCACCGGCCAGCAGCTTAAAGCTACAGTGCTCATTTCTGTTCACCGTCTGCATTTACAACACTGTAAACGCCACAGTGTTGTTATGCATCAGCGTTCAGAATCAGAAGCCTGAACAAAATGTCGGGAGGGGCCCGAGCGCGGATCCGTTTGCCAGTGTGCTCGGGCCCCCCTTTTTTGCTCCTAATCACCGGGCCCCATACAGTAGTAAGGGCTGTAATGCCCTGATGGCGGCCCTGCTCCCACTCCCATCTCCAAGACTTTTCATGTGCTGCGCCAATTCTTTGGAATGCACTACCCAGGTTAATACGATTAATCCCCAATCCCCACAGTTTTAAGCGTGCCCTAAAAACACATTTGTTCATACTGGCCTACCTCCTCAACGCATTAACCTAACTATCCCTCTTGGCCCATTCAAAAAAATTTTTATTTTATTTTTTTACCATAATCAGGTACCTCGTATTATGTTCTCACCCGCTTTATGCATTTAATAGCACTCTGTGTCTGTACTGTTAAATACTTTGGCTGTTAACTGGTTCATGCAGAATTACATGAACACCCGATTCTTACACTATGGCTGGTCCAAACAATGAAAGCAACTGTTACCATCTACCTTTCGTGTCTCCCCTTTTTCCTCATAGATTGTAAGCTTGCGAGCAGGGCCCTCATTCCTCTTGGTATCTACTGTATATACTCGTGTATAAGCCGACCCGTGTATAAGCCGACCCCCCTAATTTTGCCACAAAAAACTTGGAAAACTTATTGACTCGCGTATAAGCCGGGTGTATAAGTTGCCGTCCTGCTCTGTGCTCCCCATCCAGCTCTGTGCGCCCACATTCTCCTCTGTGCTCCCCTCCTGCTCCATTATCCTGTCCTGCTCCGTGCTTTCCATCCTCCCCCATCCTGCTCCGTGCTCCCCATCCAGCTCTGCACTCCCCCATTCTCCTCTGTGCCCACCCCGTCCTGCTCCGTGCTCTCCGTCCTCCCACTGTCCTGCTCCGTGCTCTCCGTCCTCCCACCGTCCTGCTCCGTGCTCTCCGTCCTCCCACCGTCCTGCTCCGTGCTCTCCGTCCTCCCACCGTCCTGCTCCGTGCTCTCCGTCCTCCCACCGTCCTGCTCCGTGCTCTCCGTCCTCCCACCGTCCTGCTCCGTGCTCTCCGTCCTCCCTCCCGTCCTGCTCCGTGCTCCTTGTCCTCCTCCATGCTCCCCCCATCCTCCTCCATCATACTCACCCTCCCCGTGCCATCGCTGAACGTTCCAGCCGGCAATCCTGCGTTCTCCCCGGCTTCCTGCAGCTCTCCAGCGCTGAGCGGTGACGTAATACCGCTCATTAAGGCCATGAATATGGAGGCCACGTCCATGGGAGTGGTGTCGCGTCCATATTACATGACCTTAATGAGCGGGTATTACGTCACCACTCAGCGCTGGAGAGCTGCAGGAAGCCGGGGAGAATGCAAGATTGCAGGGACGTTCAGCGATGGCACGGGGAGGGCGAGTATGATGTCCCAGCCACCGGCTCCTGCCGCCGCATCCCCTCCCCCGCTGGTTTCTGCCCTATGACTCGTGTATAAGCCGAGGGGGCATTTTCAGCACAAAAAAAGGTGCTGAAAATCTCGGCTTATACACGAGTATATACGGTACTTTGATCTGTGTCAATTGTTTTGCTGTAATGTCTATTATCTATACCAGTCCCCTCTATAATGTAAAGTGCTGCTGAATATGTTGGCACTGTTGGGGGAGGATCTGAAGTGACCCTTCACGGTTGACCAAGTGATTTCCAAATTAATCCACAGAACGTTGCTAGCAACTGAAAATGACCAGACGGAGACAACGTGTCTCAGTTTGGGAGGATCAAGGCAGATTCCTACCCCGTTTATTACGTCATCTCTTTTATAGTATTTAGCAAGTTGTACTTCAACCAATAGTATAAAAACACACTTGTAGCATTTAACCTATGAAAATACAGAAAGACCGGAAACTAAATATATGGCCGTATCTACGTGACATAGAAGGAACAATAGCATATTCATTCTTCAGAGTATTATACAATGATACACCCCAAGGTCTCATATCTTGTCCAAACTAGAACAATCTGGTTTTATTACAACCGTGACCTTTACTCTAGTTACAGAAGAACAATTTGGCTTTATAACAGCCAGGAACTATAGCCTAGTAACAGAATTTATCTCATAAACGACAAGATGGAATTACAAGCACAAAATGGTTTTGATCTTGGTTTAACCCTTCACAGCGCTATAGAAATAAAATTATTATTGTTATTAATTGTTGCAAATACGTCGCCCGTTATTGTATTCTAATGCAATGACGCGGCAACTAAAAAAATTTATTTTGGCGCTTTGACTTTTCTCGCTACGCCGTTAAGCGATCAGGATTAGGTTACTCCTTTTTTTTTTTTTTTTACTTTTTTATTTTTTCTTTATTCATCGGGTATGTGTTTTTTTTTTTTTTGTTTTTTTTGGGGCGAAAGGGGGGTGATTTGAAGCATACATACATACATACACATACATACATACAGTACATACATACATACAGTACATACTGTGATCGACTCTGCTACAACATACAGGCGATGATCAGATCACCTGTATGTAGCAGAATACCTCACTTGCTATGAGAACTGACCACTGGGCGGCGCTCACAGCAATCCGGCAGTGACAACCATAGAGGTCTCCAGGAGACCTCTGGTTGTCATGCCGACCGTCGATGACCCGCAATCACATGTCAGGGGTCACGGATGGGCGGATTTCAGGCACAATTGCCAGAATTGCATGTTAAATGTTCAAAACACCTGACGTGCTGAGAAAGATGTGGGCTCCGGTGGTGAGGGATGCCGATGCGGGTGTACTATTTTGCCCAACGTCGGACAAGGGTTAATCAGCCACTAAACTTTATCAACATGCACAAGAGACAGCAAAATGCAGAAAAAAAAAACACCAGCAAAACTTGTTTTTGTTAGTGGCTTAAAATTTGCATTAAAAAAATGCAGCAAAAGCGCAGCGTGTGAACATAGCCAAATACTGTGAAAAATTAACCCCATGACCGGCCTGCCTAAGTACATATTTGTACTAAAATATCAATTCTGGAGCATCTTTCCTTAAGTGTGGTGTGCTGTTATTTTATTCTTCCTAGAAATGTATAGATAATTGGTTTTCTAGTCAAAGCAGTGTGTCCCCACTGTGTGTGATAATGACAGCAGATTGGGCAATGTCTCTGTGTAGAGACCCACCTCAAGGTGGTAACACCTAGTTGTCATTTTATTAAAAAAAATTTAGAAGGCATTCTAAAGGAAAAAAAAAAGTGTACTTCAGAGAAAAGATATTCCATGATTATTAATTTAGGGGGATCGGTACATTTAGTAAAACGAAAATGTCAGGATAGCTCTTGGGTAATACACGGCGGATCTTTTATAAGTTGATTATTTGGTTTATCCAGAATATCCTTTTACAAACAAAATATTTACTTTTTTCCAGTTTACAATGTGGTCTTTTAAGTTAAATGTTTGTGGCTTTCCTTTAATTTATCCAGTAGTCTAAAAAGTGCTTATTTGTTTGTTTCTAAAGTATTAAGATGTATGTAGCAAATTACAGAGAATTGTCCAATAATTAATGTTTTAGCTGAAGGACTAAACTAAATCCATTAGTTTTCTGGCACAGTGATCGCAATGAAAAGTTAATTTTAGAATTGCAGACTTTCACCCTTTCTCTTGCATGTTAATTTTTGTCTATAAAAGTCCCTAGAAGCTAAGTAAAACCTTTCATAACAAGATGGTGTTGATGGTGAAACTGAAAATCCTCGTAATTGGTGACTGTGTTCTGTGACTTTACATTTCCATATTGCTGCAATATACAGTGGGTACGGAAAGTTATCAGAACCCTTTAAATTTTTCACTCTGTTTCATTGCAGCCATTTGGTAAATTCAAAACCGTTCATTTTTTTTCTCATTAATGTACACTCTGCACCCCATCTTGACTGGAAAAAAAAAACAAATGTAGACATTTTTGCAAATTTATTAAATAAGAAAAACTGAAATATCACGTGGTCATAAGTATTCAGACCCTTTGCTCAGTATTGAGTAGAAGCATCTTTTTGAGCTAGTACAGCCATGAGTCTTCTTGGGAATGATGCAACAAGTTTTTCCCACCTGGATTTGGGAATCCTCTGCCATTCTTCCTTGCAGATCCTCTCCAGTTCCATCAGGTTGGATGGTGAACGTTGGTGAACAGCCATTTTCAGGTCTCTCCAGAGATGCTCAATTGAGTTTAGGTCAGGGCTCTGGCTGGGCCAGTCAAGAATGGTCACAGAGGTGTGGGGTCACCTTCCCACTCACACCACAGTGGGATATTCTTAATATCCTGGAAGAATCTCAGGGTAAATAACCCAAACGTATTAAACCCTTAATGACCCTAGATTTTTTTTCGGTTTTGCGTTTTTGTTTTTCACTCCCCTAATTCCCAGAGCCATAACTTTTTTTTTTCTTTCTGTCAATATGGCCATATGAGGGCTTATTTTTTGCTGGACGAGTTGTACTTTTCAAAGACATCATTGATTTTAGCATGTTGTGTACTTGAAAATAAGAGAAAAATTCCAAGTGCGGTGAAATTGCAAAATAAAGTGCAATCCCACACTTATTTTTTTGTTTGGCTTTTTTGATTCACTAAATGCTAAAACTGACCTGTCATTATGATTCTCCAGGTCATTACAAGTTCATAGACACCAAACATGTCTAGGTTCTTTTTTTTTATCTAAGTGGTGAAAAAAAATTCCAAAGTTTACTTAAAAAAATAAATAAATAAATTTTGCTCCTCTTTTCGTGATCTGGGGTCGTGTGAGGGCTTATTTTTTGCGTGCATGCTGAGCTGACATTTTTAGGGATACAATTTATGTGCAAATACGATCTTTTGATCTCCAGTTGTTGCATTTTAATGCAATGTCGCAGTGACTACAAAACCGTAATTCTGGAGTTTTTTTTTTTTTTCCGCTAGCTGTTTAGCGATCGGGTAAATCCTTTTTTATTACTCTATTGTTTTATTTTGAATTGGGCAAAAGGGGGTGATTTATTAAAACTTTTATATTTTTATTTTTTCATATTTTTTAAAACATTTTTTTTACTTTTGGCATGCTTCAATAGTCTCCATGGGAGGCTAGAAGCATCTACTACTTGATCCGGCTCTGCTACTTATAGGCGATGAGCAGATCTTGTATGTAGCAGAATTACAACATTGCTATGAGCGCCGACCACCGGATGGTGCTCATAGCAATTCCTCATCAACAACCATAGAGGTCTCTGAGACCTCAGGTTGTTATGGCACCGCATCGCTGACCCTGATCATGTGACTTGGATTGGCGATGCGTATATTTCCGGCCCAGGGGCCCGAAGTGCTAGTTAAAACCCGCTGTCAGCGTTTGACAGCAGTGTTTAACTAGTTAATAGGCGCAGTTGGATCGCGATTGCGGGCACGTCCGCTGTTCATAACAACTGACATGTCCCGGCTTTGATGTAGGCTCACCGCCGGAGCCCTCATCAAAGCGGGTGATCTGACCTTGGACGTACTATTCCGTCCAAGGTCAGAAAGGGGTTAAAGCTACTTCAACTATTTGGGCCTCGGCTACTAGAAAAAGCATATTGCATCACTGGTTGAGTCAGACTGTGCCATCCCAGTCCCTTATACACACCAAGATTATGTTCCTTTTCAAAATGGACTGGTTGGATACCCTTACCAGTAAAGAAAGATTATCGGGGAAATTTCTAAACACGTGGTCCCTATTTATTCCATCTCTTACCTCAGGGATCAAAGACAAGTTACGAGCTCAATTTGAGAATACTCAGTGGTATATACTACTGCAAGTAAGTGGATAATAACCAATTCCATAATTTTAACCTACATAATAGGTGCACGCAGAGAAGGGTGGTGAGGGAGTGGGTCAGATAGGGATTTTTGGGGAAATCTGAAGTCATATTCTTTAGTCATTGTTATGGCTACCATTCTTGATCATGTGTACTGTTTTACTTGAAATTCAATAAACAATTTAAAAAAAATGGTCACAGAGTTGTTCTGAAGCCACTCCTTTGTTATTTTAGCTGAGTGCTTAGGGTCATTGTCTTGTTGGAAGGTGAACCTTTGGCCAAGTCTGAGGTCCAGAGCACTCTGGAAGAGGTTTTCATCCAGGATATCTCAGTACTTGGCCACATTCATCTTTCCTTCAATTGCAACCAGTCGTCCTGTCCTTGCAGCTGAAAACACCCCCATAGCGTGATGCTGCCACTACCATGTTTCACTGTTGGGATTGTATTCAGCAGGTGATGAACAGTGCCTGGTTTTCTCCACACATACTGCTTAGAATGATCACCAGAAAGCTCTATCTTCGTCTCATCGGACCAGAGAATCTTGTTTCTCAAAGCCTGGGTGTCCTTCATGTGTTTTTTAGCAAACTCTCTGCGGACTTAGATGTCTTGCGCTGAGGAGAGGCTTCCGTCGGGCCACTCTGCAATAAAGGCCTGACTTGTGGAGGGCTGCAGTGATAGTTGACTTTGTGGCAATTTCTTCCATCTCCCTACTGCATTTGTGGAGCTCAGCCACAGTGATCTTGGAGTTCTTTACCTCTCACCAAAGCTCTTCTTTCACGATTGCTCAGTTTGGCTGGACGGCCACGTCTAGGAAAACTTCTGGTGGTCCCAAACTAATTCCATTTAAGGATTTTGGAGGCCACTGTGCTCTTTGGAACCATGAGTACTGCAGAAATTCTTTTGTAACCTTGGCAAGATGTGTGCCTTGGCACAATTCTGTCTCTGAGCTCCTTGGCCAGTTCATTTGAACTCATGATTCTCATTTGGTCCGACATGCACTGTGAGCTGTGAGGTCTTTTGTAGAGAGGTGTGTGCCTTTACATATTAAGTCCTATCCGTTTAATTAAAAACAGCTGGACTCCAATGAAGGAGTAGAACCATCTCAAGGAGGATCACAAGGAAATGGACCGCATGTGACTTAAATATGAGTGTCTGAGCAAATGGTCTGAATATTTATGACCATGTGATGGTTCAGATTTTCTTTTTTAATAAATTTGCAAAAACTGTACATTTGTCTTTTTTCAGTCAAGATGGGGTGCAGTGTACATTAATGAGGAAAAAAATGAACTTTTTTTGAATTTACCAAATGACTGCAATTTAAACAGAGTGAAACTTAACTTTTTTTTTTTTTGTATCTTTATTTTTTGTATGTGTAAGGAGGTCAAGGGTATTAACCATTTAAATGTTTCATTCCCTTTAAGTGCGTTAATAACTGTGTAAATGTATGCAAATTGCCTCTTCAAAAAAAGAGGACTTGTACTCTATAGCGCTACCTATTGGAAGTAGCGATCCTACAAGTCACAATCAACCCTTTAACGAGTCTTGTAATATGACTTGGGATAAAAGCCAAATCAGTATCTCCATTTGCAGACACGGTGTTTCGGACTATTGGTCCTCGTCAGTGCAAAGTAGGAGAGATCTGATTTGGCTAGATGAGAGGCTCTGGACTGAGGTCTAAGGGGTAAGGTCTCTCCTTGTGGAGAGTGACATACCAGCTCTGGCGTGTCAAGGTAAGGAGGCTTATTCGCCGTGCAATGCTCCTCTGGGAAATTTAATATGCAAATTGCCTCTTCAAAAAAAGAGGACTTGTACTCTATAGCGCCACCTATTGGAAGTAGCGATCCTACAAGTCACAATCATATTACAAGACTCGTTAAAGGGTTGACTGTGACTTGTAGGATCGTTACTTCCAATAGGTGTGCTATAGAGTACAAGTCCTCTTTTTTTTGAAGAGGCAATTTGCATATTAAATTTCCCAGAGGAGCATTGCACGGCGAATAAGCCTCCTTACCTTGACACGCCAGAGCTGGTATGTCACTCTCCACAAGGAGAGACCTTACCCCTTAGACCTGTGTAAATGTATGCATTTTATGTAGTGTATGATGTCAGGTTTTCAGTGTTATGTAAGAGAATGGAAGGTATAGATATAGGTAGGTAGTGCATCCTAGAGGTCACTAGAGGAGGGCGCTAGTAGGGTAGTGTGTATATATGGGTATAGATGTAGTGTGCGAGGGATCTCTAATGGGGGCTGTAATGAATGGAAGCGGAGGCAGAGGTGGTGAAGTTCACATTCGTTTTTATTTTTTAATGTGGAACCTCGAGACCGCGGTCCGGGGGGCTCCGAAGGGGGCGTAACTAGTGAGCCCCGGGTACCCGTAGTAAGGCCCCTCGAACAGGACCAGAATAGAATACCCGGAGGACACAGGTGCTACCTCCAGTTAGACCCCGGACACGTGGCAGCTGTCCCAGAGGGACCAAAAGGGTAACAGGTATTAACAGAGTCCGTGGAGGGTTCTTGACGGAGAAGGGTAAGGTCCTGGTCCAGAACGGATGGTAGTAGGCTAGCTCC
This sequence comes from Oophaga sylvatica, assembly GCA_033576555.1. Taxonomy (NCBI): domain Eukaryota; kingdom Metazoa; phylum Chordata; class Amphibia; order Anura; family Dendrobatidae; genus Oophaga; species Oophaga sylvatica. The sequence continues at coordinate 501,275,116 of JARQOD010000005.1, forward strand.
AGTGACCTTGTCACGGTCCACTGGTACGGATGGCTGATGGCGGAATGGGATGACACTTGCGCCAGTAATAGCCGAGATTGTCCAGGTTAGCCAGATACGGGTTAGCAATGATCTGAGGAGACAAACAGTATCAGCGAAGCACAGAGACTGCAGACGCAGCGCAGACAGATCAGGAACAGAACCGGATGTAGCAATGATAGAACACGTTGCTCCGGCACTCCCCTAATGGTGGAGTGACCAGATATAGTACTGAGTGCGCAGCCATTGGTTAATTAGCTATTTCAAAAAATGCACGCTGCCCCTTTAAGAGAGACGTGGGCGCGGCCTCGCGTCCTAAGCAGACTATCTGGAGGCCTGCCAGCAGCGTGCCAGGAAGTGGAGGAGGACACAGGACGCCGAGGAGCAGATGGGACAGGTGAGTGAGCAGAACGGAGTGCAGAGCCAGCGCTGGGACCGAGTGTAACAGGGGCACGTTAGTGACCCAGTTAGGCAGTTATAAAAATGTCAAAGCAGTATTTGGTTTGGTCACTAGAGAGGGGCATTGAGCACATCCAGTCCAATAGGGACAATATGTAAGGGACTTGTTGCTAGGGAAAGATTGCCTCCAAGCGGGAATCTGTCAGGAAGATTTCCTCGTAGCAGAATTCAATCGGGGTGGACCTTGCCAGTGTGAGGACGTCCACGTTCCTGGGCCCTGAGCATAGGGTAGAAGTAAGAGGGGACCAGCAACCCCTGAAGAAGCCGGTGAAGGATTCACCGTGGTAGCGTGAGCCCAAAGAGTGGGTTTACGTAGCAGTAGTCCAGTGGAAGAGCCACTGTGGGGACGCTCAGCAGAAGAGGTCGTGCATGAGCGGAGTAGCGAGTGGGCCACCTGAAGTAATCGGGCAGGATAACCAGAGAGGGGTAGACGACCTAGTAGATCTGTCTTTCTATACTGGATTGAAGTGCCGTTTTCACCGGGCTCCTCGTCCCGTCAATATTTTGTGGTCCATTCTGGTGTAGCAGAGGAGAAGCTGAGTTGTGAAGAACGTATTGCTGGTATCGTATAAGACGTGCTTATGGTGTCTTGGATGTGCTGTGTCCGGAGGAAAATAAAGCAGAACTGTTTGACTGGATTCTGGACTCTGATTTTGATTGTTCTATAAGGTCTATCACTGGGGAAGAACATCCCAGAAGAATAGAGATAACAGGGGTAAAGAATGCAGCAGCTCCCAGTAAGTTAACCACTCGGCCAACCCTTTACATATGAAATGAAACAAACTTGCTATAGTTACCGTAATGTGGAGGAAAGATGTATATCTTTGTACTGTTAGCCAGTAGATAGAAAAATATTTAGAATTGAGAGTCCTCAGTGGTTGATACCTTTTAATGGCTAACTGAAAAGATGGTAACAAATTGTATTAGTCTTTGCCTGATGAAGAGACCTGAGTAGTCTCGAAAGCTTGCAATTTGTTACCATCTTTTCAGTTAGCCATTAAAAGGTATCAACCACTGAGGACTCTCAATTCTAAATATTTTTCATAATGTGGAGGTAATTTCTGAACTTTTCTCTGCAGTCGTTCTTGTGTATTGTGCTTTTTTTTTTTTTACGTTGCTTTCTTTGTAAACGTGTTTAGAATTTCTATAGGGTTTAATGAATTGAGACATACAGCAAGACCTGGAAGTCATAGATCATTTAGTTCAGGATTCGGTTTAGCACATGAGAAAGCTCGGATAACACGATATCCAAGCACGTTTGCTCATCACTACTGGTAATAAGTAAATACTTTTATTATCATTTTAGTGAAATATTTCCTTTATACTAGAGCCATCTTGCAAACCCACGTGATAGAAGTAGCTACAAGAGAAGGTGTGTATCAATTTGCTGGGCCTGGTCTGGTCTATCAGCCACAGAATTAAAAGACCGACAAAAAACAGAACAGTCACATTAGGTTTTCATCCGTTCATTCCGGTTTTCAATGGATCCGTTGTTGAAAAGCCGGCAATTCAGTGCACTGTACAATAAAATCGCACTGACATGTACATATATACACACCGTGTGTCTGTGTATATATCCTTTATACTATGTGTATATATTCTTGTTTTTTTGTTTTTTTTTACTTTTTTCTAGGAGGTCCAGGGATTCGCTATGGAATTAGGAGTATAATAAAGATTTTAAAACTGTGTAGTGTATTCTTTCATTAAAATACTTTATTCTTATTGTGTTTATTTAACCCTTGAATAACTCTAGGGTTAGTAATGAGTAGGTGTCTTAGTGACACCTCTTCATTACTAAGCCTGGCTTAATGTCACCTTACAATAGAAAGGTGACATTAACCCCTTATTAATCCCACTTGCCACCTCTACAGGGCAAGTGGTAAGATCCTGACAAAGCTCCAGAATAGGCGCATCTAATAGATGCGCCTTTTCTGGGCAGTTGCGGGCTGCTGTTTTTAGGCTGGGGGGCCATATTCATGGCCCTTTTCCAGCCTGAGACTAGCAGCCTGCACCTGTATAGTTTTGCTGGGTTGGTTCAAAAACTAAGGGGGACCCCACGTCGGGTTTTCTTTCATTCATATTCTCCCTGCTCGCTGTTGCCGGCAGAGCAGGGAGAATTATGACAGCCGGCTTCAGCACCACAAGCAGGGGGACAGCGCTTACTGTAGCGCTTCTTCCCCTGCGGCCGTTCGTGTGGTCCACATGTGTGCCACACGGATATACCACATATTTACAGGGATATCTCCTGTACCGTTTATTTTTATTCCGGTACTGGAAATATCTGGACGTGTGAAACCGGCCTAAAACTGTAAGCTGGACCCTGTGATCTACCTGTGTGAGTGGCTGTTTGCATCAGTATTTTGCACGTGTGCTGCCACCGAATTATCATGGGGGTCTGCTGCATCCTGCTAGTTGTGCACGGTATGAAACAAAATTTTCTCTTGGCAGGAAAAATGGTTTAAAAACAACAACAAAATTAACAACTTGATGTACGTCCCCAAGATCAGGAAGCAGCCCTTTAGACTCAGCGTATTTTCGCTGCTTCCAAAAAAACGCGTTCAAATCACACAGGTAAATCCGCATATGTTCACTCAATCATGTGGATTTATTGCATCCAATATATTCTATTGTGGAAATTGACATGGTGCGGCTTTTAAACCCGTGCTGCTGGTGAGTTTACTGAACAGTAAATTTAAGCACAGTAAGCATGGGATTTCTATAAATCCCATCCTCTGTTCTAATGTAGAACACAGAGCAGGTGAGCTGCGTCCAAAACGCTACTACTCTGGATCGTGGCCACGTACTCAAAGAATTGAAACCACTTCAAATCTGCAAGGAAAAAATAAGCAACGTGCATTAGATTTCAGAAATCTGTTTTCACTTTGCTGGGACAGTATAATGATGTATGTGTCTCATAACCTAGTGTGATCTGTGAGCATACCCTTAACCCTTTAACCTCTGTGATCGCACTGTTCTGTTCTGAGGGACCCTCCTCCCTGCAGGACCCTGGATCCAAGATGGCTGCGGGTCATTCCAGGTCCTGCAGGGAGGCCGCTTCCTCAGTGCCTGCTGAGAGCAGGCGCTGAGAAAGCCTGCAGCACTGCCTGTGAGATTGCCGACCTGACACAGTGCTGTGCACAGTGTCAGATCAGCGATCTAACTATATACAGTGATGTCCCACCATGGGACAAAGTAAAAAAGTAAAAAAAAAAATAAAAAATAACGTGAAAAAAAAAAAAATCCTCAACAAATTCATTTCTTCATGTAAACGAAACAATAAAAGTACACATTTAGTATCGCCGCGTCCGTCGTGACCCGCCCTATAAACCTGTCCCATTAGTTAACCCCTTTAGTGAAGCCCTTAAATCATTGTTTTTTTGCTTTTTTTTTTTATTATCATCATACCGCCAAACTAATAATGGAATAACATGCGATCAAAAAGACGGATATAAATAAACATGGTACCGCTGAAAACATCATCTTGTCCCGCAGAAAACGAGCCGCCATACAGCATCAACGAAAAAATAAAGTTGGAGCTCGCAGAATAAAGCGATGCAAAAATTATTTTTTATATATAAAAGTTTTTATTGTATAAAAGCACCAAACAAATAAAGATAATTAAATTGAGGTATCGCCGTAATCATACTAACCCGAAGAACAAAACTGCTTTATCATGTTTACCACACGTGGAACAGTATAAACGCCTCCCCCAAAAGAAATTCATGAATTGCTGGTTTTTGTTCATTCTGCCTCCAAAAAATCGTAATAAAAAGCTTTCAAAAAATGTCATGTGCCTGAAAATGGTACCAATAAAAACGTCAACTCGTCCCGCAAAAAAAAAAACTTCGCATGACTATGTGGGCCAAAATATGGAAAAATTATAGCTCTCAAAATGTGGTGATGCAGAAACATTTTTTGCAATAAAAAGTGTCTTTTAGCATGTGACAGCTGCCAAACATAAAAACCCACTATAAATAGTAAATCAAACCCCCCTTTATCACCCCCTTAGTTTAGGGAAAATTAAAAAAATGTATTTATTTCCATTTTCTCATTAGGGTTAGAGTTGGGGCTAAAGATAGGGTTATGATTAGGGTTGGGATTAGGGTTAGGGATGTGTTGGAGTTAGAATTGGGGGGTTTCCACTGTTTAGGCACATCAGGTGCTCTCCAAACGCGACATGACGCCCGCAGACTATTCCATCAAACTATTCCATCAAAGTGTGCAATGCAAAACGTCACTACTTCCTTTCCGAGCCCTGACGTGTGCCCATACAGTAGTTTTCTCCAACATGTAGGGTGTCAGCGTACTCAGGACAAATTGGAGAACAACTTTTGGGGTCCAATTTCTCCCCTTACCCTTGGGAAAAAAAAATTGGTGACTAAAAGATCATTTTTGTGGGAAAAGATATATTTTTTTTCTCGCCCGGGCATTATAAACTTCTGTGAAGCACTTGGGGTTTCAAAGCTCTCCCCACACATCTAGATAAGTTCCTTTGGGGGTCTAGGTTCCAAAATGGGGTCACTTGTGGGGGGTTTCCACTGTTTAGGCATGTCAGGGGCTCTCCAAACGTGACATGACACCGGCAGACCATTCCTTCAAAGTCTGCATTACTAAACGTCACTACTTCTATTCCATGCCCTGACATAGGCCCGTACAGTAGTTTTCTCCCACATGTAGGGTATCGGCGTACTCAGGACAAATTGGAGAACAGCTTTTGGGGTCCAATTTCACCGTTACCCTTGGGAAAATAAAAAAATTGGTGACTAAAAGATCATTTTTGTGGGAAAAAAAATAGGCTTTTTTATTTTCATGCCCGGCCATTATAAACTTGTGTGAAGCACTTGGGAGTTCAAAGTGCTCACCACAGATCTAGATAAGTTCCTTAGGGGGTCTAGTTTCCAAAATGGGGTCACTTGTGGGGGGTTTCCACTGTTTAGGCACATCAGGTGCTCTCCAAACACGACATGGCTTCCAGCCAATTCTGCGTTGAAAAAGTCAAACTGCGCTCCTTCCCTTCCGAGCTCTGCCATGCACCCAAACAGTGGTTTACCCCCACATATTGGGTATTGGCGTACTCAGGACAAATTGCACAATAACTTTTGAGGTCTTGTTACCCTTGGATAAATAAAAATTGGGGTGAAAAGATCATTTTGTGGAAAAAAATGATTTTTTAATTTTACGGCTCTACGTTATAAACCTGTGTGAAGCACTTGGGGGTTCAAAGTGCTCACCACAGATCTAGATAAGTTCCTTGGTGGGTCTAGTTTCCAAATGGTGTCACTTGTGGGGGGTTTCCACTGTTCAGGCACATCAGGGGCTCTCCAAATGCGACATGGCGTCCAATCTCAATTCCAGCCAATTTTGGTTTGAAAAAGTCAAACGGCGCTCCTTCCCTTCCAAGCCCTGCCATGCGCCGAGACAGTGGTTTTCCCGCACATATAGGGTATCGGCGTACTCAGGAGAAATTGCACAACAACTTTTTCTGTCCATTTTCTCCTTTTACCCTTGTTAAAAAAAAAAAAATGTTTGTAAAAGATCGTTTTTGTGGCTAAAGTTAAATGTTCATTTTTTCCTTCCAAGTTGCATCAGCTCCTGTGAAGCACCTGAAGGGTTAAAAACTTCTTGAATGTGGTTTTGAGTACCTTGAGGGGTGCAGGTTTTAGAATGGTGTCACTTTTTGCCATATAGACCGCTCAGTGACTTAAAATGTGAGGTTGTCCCAAAAAAAAAAAAAGGTTTTGTATAATTTGTTGAAAAAATGAGAAATCGCTGGTCAACTTTTAACCCTTAGAACTTCGTAACAAAAATTTTGGTTCCAAAATTGTGCTAATGTAGACATGTGAGAAATGTTATATAGTAACTATTTTGTGTGATATATTTCTCTGTTTTAAGGGAATAAAAATTAAAAGTTTGAAAATTGCTAAATTTTCCAAATTTTCGCCATATTTCCATTTTTTTCAACAATATCCGCAAGTTATATTGAAGAAATTTTATCGCTATCATGAAGTACAATATGTCACGAGAAAACAGTCTCAGAATCGCTAAGTCTCAGAATCGCTAAGATCCATTGAAGCATTCCAGAGTTATAGCCTCCTAAAGAGACAGTGGTCAGAATTGTTAAAATTGGCCCGGTCATTAACTTGCAAACCATCCTTGGGGGTTAAGGGGTTAAATATGTTTATAGCTTAATTTTTTTTTTTCTATTCTTTTTACACATTGTCCAACAATGGGACACTCCTTTTCTGCAGGCTGATTGCTTCTATAGCATGCAGATGAAGCAGCATCTGCATGCTATAGAAGCTTGCAGTACTGCAGCTAATCTGTGCACTAACCTGAGACTTGCTGACATGCACTGTGCGTGTCAGGAAGTCTCTTTGACCTGGAGACCCGGATGTGATCGTGACGACATCCGGGTCTCCATGGGAACGATTGGGACCCCACGTCATGCTGCGGGGTCTCCAATCCAAAAGCAGAGGGGCTGTCAGCACCTCTGCAGCCGCCAGAAGGCTGCGATAATCTTTGATTGCAGTGTGCCGGGGGTTTAAGTGCCAGGAGCGGTCCGTGACTGCTCCTGGCACTTAGTGCTGTGTGTCAGCTGTGAGAATCAGCTGACACCCGGCCGTGCTCACCCCGTGAGCGCGTCCGATCGCTTGTAATAGCATATGATGTACTATTCCGTCCCAGGGACTTAAAGGGAATCTGTCACCCCATTTTTGCCCTATAAGCTGCAGCCACCGCCATCAGGGGCTTATCTACAACATTCTGGAATTCTGTAGATAAGCCCCCGATGTCACCTGAAAGTGAAGAAAAACGAGTTAGAATATACTCACCCAGGGGCGTTCCGCCATCCGGTCGGGTCCGGAGGGAGTCGCGGTCCGGTTCGGCACCTCCCATCTTGTAGCGAAGCCGGCCTCTTTCCGTCCCGTCTCGGCTCCTGCGCAGGCGCTATGCTCTGCCCTGGTGAGGGCAGAGTAGAGTACTACAGTGTGCAGGCGCTGGACCTCTCTGACCTTTCCCGCCGCCTGCGCACTGCAGTACTCTGCTCTGCCCTCACCAGGGCAGAGCAGTGCGCCTGCGCAGGAGCCGTGACAGGACGGAAAGAAGAGGCCGGCTTTGCTACACGATGGGAGGCACCGAACCGGACCGCTACTCCCTCCGGACCCGACAGGACGGCAGAACGCCCCTGGGTGAGTATAATCTAACTCGTTTTTCTTCACTTTCAGGTGACATCTGGGGCTTATCTACAGCATTCCAGAATGCTGTAGATAAGCCCCTGATGGCGGTGGCTGCAGCTTATAGGGAAAAATGGGGTGACAGATTCCCTTTAAGGGCCCAGGTCACGTGGACGGGATAGTACGTCATATGGTAGAAAGTGGTTAAGGACCGAGCCGCCTCACAACACCAACATTTTCAAGAAATCTATATTTTTATTTTTACTTGTGAAAAGTGGTATGTATAATACAGATTGACCGATCACAGCGATCTGGGTGCAGGGACTGCACCTCTTCCCGTGTTTCTCGGCAATCTGTGATGGCTGTCAGCACTGAACTCTCACTGCATATTTACACGCAGTGACAGTTCAAAGTAATGACTGGCATAGCACAAATTGACACCTGCCTATGACGTGCTATGTCTGTCATTGGACTTATAAGGAACCGGTCAGGTGCCAATAGATCTACCAGAAGTTGTCTGCATATATAAAAACGTTTCTGAAAAGACCCTTTATTAGTTTTTCTAAAGATCTATTTGTGTGTATTGTATTTCTGAAGTCTGTTTATGATATGTAAATGAGGGCTTTGACTAATTGAGGGTGTTTTAGTGTCCCCAGACTAGTCCGCCCATTTAGCATATTATGCCACTATGGGCGGCTTCTACTCATTGCATCATGGATCATCTGAAGCTGGGTGTGCATGTGCTGTTTTCAGAGAGGCTCACTGCGTATGATCAGAAGTTGACCTTGCATCACTAACCTGATTGACTGGGCTGTGGGCAGTGTTTCACGCACGGCACAGCCTGATTATCCAGCGTGCGCTGTAGAAGCTTACCTTCTCTCCTCTGCTTTCATTGGCAAAGCCCCGCAAGTGTGCGATTGATACTGTACTGTCAGATTGTAGAGGGAGTTAGTGGACAATATTCTGCGCTGCTGTCAGAATGGAGACATATATCCCAGTATGGTACAGTAAGGTGGTGGTTTATTTAAACGCGCTTCGAAATAAACCACCACCTTACTGTACCATACTGGGATATGTGTCCATTCTGACGGCAGCGCGGAATGTTGTCCACTAACTTCCTCTGTCTGATGGTCACTTGCTGACTCGTGGATCCGCTGCGGCTGATTTTCTATATTATGTGCGTCATTAACAGATTGAACAGGTGCGTTTACTCTTGAGTGCTAAACTAACTGTATTTCTCGGATAAGACCTTATTTGCATTGATCTCTCCTACAGTCTCTGGATTATGACACTGTACTGTGACAGCCCAGTCAATCAGGGGGAGTGTGTGACTGGGTCACGCCTCGGTGATGTAAGGTCAACTTCCAGAGTCTAGAAATTTGTGACATCATTGGATGTCAGCGGTGGTTGCAGCTGGGGGTCACATGATTGGAACGGAGTGAGGAGCAATAGCGCCGCTCAGAGGCAAATATGTGAACAATAAGGTTTAAATCCATGTGCACAATATACATTGTAGTGGACAACCTCTAAGCACTTCTCAACCCATTAAACATAATATGACTGTAAGAGCATTAATTTTAATGCATAAAGATGCATGTTTGCATTGTATTGGCAAATTAAATTGCCACTGCTACTTGGGGTGCTTTCTCCCTTTATATTCATACTCTGGTGAATTAATATTCTAGTAGAGACATACTTGCAGTTTAACGCCAAGCACTGAGCTGGCCACTTCTCAGAATGTAGTTTTTATAAATAAATGATGCCTTTTAAAAGGGGCGAAACAATTGAAGTGATGTTGAAATTAGAAGATATTTAATATTTTATATTCCAGTTATTGCTTACATAACGTTAATTTTTAGTTTAATTTTGTTGTCTGAGCTGACGCTGTACTATGCCTAATTTTGTATTTTTTAAACACATGATTTTTTTTTGTTTTCTTATCAGTTTCTATTCGGTCCCAATATGCAGTGGGTTATCAGCAACAGAGATCAGAAAATTGTTTAGTGGGTCATTCCATTTCAAATAAACCAATGCAATTTTCTACTGTTTTTACTTTTTACATTTTTGTCCTTTGCTAATAGTGTAAAGAAATGCAAAATGTGAAGAAAATTAAATTCTATATACTGATAATTGAAAATTTAGTTTTCTTAAAATTAAAGTTGTGAAAAAATGCGACTTTGTTGTTGCATGCCTTTTTGCGTTTCTCCTCATAACTCGGGCCAGTACCAAGATAAAGAAACAAAAAAACACCATTTCACTCAGAACTGTTCAGATTACAAAGTGTGTCTCAAATAATGTGTCCAGAAAAGAGTTAAAACTGTTAGCTAAATGTCCTCCAGTAATGGCTCTCCAAGAAAAAAATATTTAATAACTTCAAAGGGGCTATGGTAGATAGTATAACTTATAAACAGTGTCGAAAGTCCATCTGTCAACAGACATTCTCTGTTTCTGAAAGTTCAGAACACTATGTAGAACGTTTTTGTGACCAGCTGATGGTCCTTAAAGGGCTAGTCCGAAACCAAAAAGTAAATTTCAATTTATCTTAAATTCCAAAAGCTATTTTTTTTATTTTTTTTTTAGTCATGGTAACATTCTCTACCGTTCACTCTGTACTGCAACTTGGGGCTCTGTTTGTGTTACCCACTTCCTATAGCGATTTGTTTGAGAATCCCCAGTGCATGATGGAATGAATTGTCCTCTGCAATTTGAAGCTGGTGTGTTTTCACTATCGGCCCTGGAACGAAGAGTCATTGAGTGGGGGGGGATTGGGTGGGACATCCCGACACTGCCCTTGCTTCAGTTGCTGCCTTGAAATGACGCGTCCTCAGTGTTGTTCATCTCAGGGGCCGATCCCTGCGGTGCTTTCTCTGTGCACAGTCTCCCCCCTGTGCGATGACCTCAGTGTCTGTTCTGCTTCGACTAGTAGTAAGCAGGTAGCTGAGCAGTGTCGCTATGCCAGGTGTGCAGGAGGACTAGCGCTGCCCCCTGCAGGTGACGTCACTGGTCTCTAATGGGTAGTGACACGGCTCTGCTGCCATCTTATTACTATTCATCTAAGCAGACAACAGACCGGATGCTGCACTCATCGTGCAGGGCACTGTTCCTAACATCCAATTCATGTACTGTACAAACCAGAATTACGAAGAGAGGAGTTTGTTAAAACATCGGATACAGGCAACAGAGCCCATCAAAAATACTCTCCAATCCCACACTTTTTGCTCTATGTAGTAAATCAGAAATAAAAACAAGGATTTTTCAATTCAGCAATAACGGTGGAGTCCATGAAGTGGTTGAAGGATTGGCAATGTATGCTATAACTGATTATGTGCCCTGTGAATATGATCTGTGTTGGTGGTTAGCTAATGTACTCTCCATAGATTACAACAATGAAGTGACTTTTCTGCACCTTCTTTTCAATCACCGTCCTTCGTGTATCCAAGAAAACCAGACATTGCAGTAAACAAAAATCAGATATTAACGATCGTTGATACCAATTAAAACGGTGGTCGTTAAGGGCACTTATTCCCTCATCGCCGCTTTAAATGACGATCGGCAGTTGGGGAATATCGCGGGCAGTGGTGATTCCTGCGGTTGTCAGCTGTATCTGGGCAGATTGACAGCGGTGTTTTTGTTACAAGGAGGTCACAAGACCCCCTTAATAACCATCAGACCCCTGCCATGAGAATTGCGTGTCCTGATGGTTACCATGGTATCCTGAGGTTATGTGATGACCTCAGGGGACGGTGGCCTGTGAGATCCAGCAATAAGCTGGCTCTCACAGGCTGTGTCAGACACTTATAAGCAGAAATAGAAAACGGTTAAGCCATCTCACCAACAACCACCGCAGGTGCACGGAACTCCGTATTGATCAAACGTCAGTCATGTGTAGAAAGAGAAAATGTTCCAGCTCCTTTAAAATCAAAAATCTTCTGTTAATGAATCCATATTAAAAAAAGTGGTAATGTTCTCTCCAAATTAGCAAAACGGGGAAAGAGCGACGCGTTTCGATCAGTAGCGATCTTTGTCAAAGGAAGATTTTTGAATTGTACAGTAGGAGCTGGAACATATTCTCTTTCTACATGTCAGACACTGACAGCCTCACTGCTGTACATGAGTACAGTCGTGTGAGACAAGTGATCCAAGTTAAAAAAAAAATTATACATGTCCCACAGTAAAATTGTGTAAAAGTCCAAAACGTGCAAAAAAAAACCCCCAAAAAAACCCAATCACGAAAATGTTTCGCCATTCAAAATGCAACGTTTTTGATAAAACAAAACGTACCCGGAATTTATATTGCCACATCCGGAATGACCCGCTTTATAAAACTGGCACATTTATTCCGTTTGGCAGACACACGAAAAATTTAGCATTTTCATCATACTGACTCACAATGTGAATAAAAAGCAATCAAAAGCCATATGTTAAAAATAGGTACAAATGAAAACGCCAAGCCATCCACAGAAAACAATCTCTAAAATAGCTGATTAAATAAAATAAGTTACAGCTCTAAGAATATGATGCAAAAAATGAATTTTTTGCTAAGATATTGTTTTTAGTGTGTAAATGGCAAAGACTAAAAAATATACATTTTGTACCGCTGTAATCCTAACACAACGAACAAATCTGTCTTATCGTTTTTACCGCACGGTGAATAGCGCAAAAAGACGGATTTTGGTAAGACCTTACCTGTAAAATCCTTTTCAGCGAAGGAAGGAAGGGAGACATAGTCATTACTAGTGGGTAGGCGGAGCCCACACAGGATAGAACACCTCAGATTAAAAAGAGTGTTGACCGGCCCCTCCAGCTTGGGCTCCTCCTACTCCAGCTCTCCAGTCCGTACACAAGCTAAGGAAGAGCAATTATCACCAGCGGAGCAACATAACCCCTTCTGAATAACTTCAGAGAAAAAAACAAGAAGACAGGTTATGCATATAACAGAAAAAAACACAGTCCCAGGTACTACTCACTGAACCTGACCACTGCGATGAGCTGGCAATGCTGGAACAGAGCCTTAGTGCGCCGACCTCAGCCCAGATAATCGCTATCAGAGAAGGGTCACGCCGCATCTGAAAACACAACAACACACTTCTGCCATGGGAGGGATCTGTGTCTCCCTTCCTTCCTTCGCTGAAAAGGATTTTACGGTAAGGTCTTACCAAAATCCGTCTTTCAGCAGCAGATGGAAGGAAGGGAGACACAGTCATTACTAGTGGGACGTCCCAAAGCAGTCCAGAAATTAAGGGTGGGCAAAAAACCAACAGAGGCAGATTCCCCAAAACTTAGATAAATGCGCAACCAGCGCTAAATACAAGTTAACAAGAACTTTAAACTACAGCCGCCTGCAGGACCCTACGTCCTAAGGCCGCATCAGCGGAAGCACTGACGTCCACCTTATAAAATTTCGTAAACGTGTGGACGGAGCGCCAGGTCGCCGCCCGGCAGAGCTGAGCTGCCGAGGCTCCTTGATGAACCCACAGCCCTCGTGGAGTGAGCTGAATCTTAACCGGGCAAGGTTCTCCCTTAAGTCGATAAGCCTCTAAAATGGCCGACCGAATCCAACGAGCTATAGAGTCCTTGGAAGCTCGTTGACCACGTCGACGACCTGCTGGAATCACAAACAGAGAATCCGACTTCCGAAAACTTTGAGTAATAGACAAATAGAACTTCAAAGCCCGCACTAAATCCAAAGTGTGCAAAGCCCGTTCCTTCGCATTCCTCGGCTCCGGACAGAGCGAGGGCAACACAATATCCTGGTTAACATGAAATTGTGACACCACCTTAGGTAGAGAGTCGCCCCGTGTGCGAAGCACTACTCGATCCGGGTGAAACTCCAGAAAAGGAGGCGAGCAAGAAAGAGCCGCCAACTCAGAAACCCTTCTCAAAGAAGTGACCGCCACTAGGAAGGCAACCTTCCAAGAGAGCAAAGAAAGGCTAACAGAGTCCATAGGCTCAAAAGGCCCATGTTGAAGAGCCTCCAAGACAAGATTGAGCCGCCAAGGAGACACAAACGCCTTCCGTGGCGGAAACTGACGGGTTACTCCGCGAAAAAAGGAACGTACGTCCCTACGCGAAGCGATAGCCTTCCGAAACAGCAAGGACAAAGCAGAAACCTGCCCTTCAGAGTGCTGACTGCCAAACCCTTGTCCAGCCTGTACTGCAAAAAGGCCAACAAATTGGGAATGGAAAAAATCCTCGGGTTCTTTGAAAAACCCGAACACCACGAAAAGAAGGCTTCCCAAGTCTTGTGATAAATTCTAGTAGTAGCCGACCTCTGGCAGCTCGCAGAGTAGCAATGACTTTGGCTGTAAAACCTTGACGGCTCAAGATTTCGGTCTCAAGAGCCACGCCGTCAAACGCAGAGACTTCAGGTCCGGGTGACGAACTGGCCCTTGGGTTAACAGGTCCGGGCGAAGAGGGAGTGGAAGTGGAGGCGCTGCCAGAAGCGACACCAGCGTCGAGAACCACGTCCTCCTCGGTCAATCTGGGGCTATCAACATAGCCGGGTACTCTCTCCAGTCTGATCCGACGCAACACCAGAGGAAGTAAGGATATCGGCGGGAACACATAGATTAGCTCGAATTGGTCCCACGGAGCCACCAGAGCATCCACCGCCACAGCCTTCGGGTCCTTGTACCTGGACATGAACGTTGGTAACTTGGCATTGAACCTGGATGCCATCAAATCCACTTGGGGAGTTCCCCAACGGGAGCACAGCAGTGCAAAAATTTCCGGATGAAGACTCCATTCTCCGGGATCCATCTTTTCGCGACTGAGGAAGTCCGCCGTGACATTCTGAACTCCTGGAATGTGAATCGCAGAGATGGCTGGCACCCTGGCGTCGGCCCATACCAGGATCCGAGACACCTCCATCATGAGCTTGAAGCTCCTCGTCCCACCTTGATGGTTGATATACGCGACCGCCGTCGCGTTGTCTGTCTGCACTCGGACTGGTAGACCGCTTAAAGGGACCGTCCAGTGTTGGAGGCAAAGGAAAATTGCCCTCAATTCCAGAATGTTGATCGGCAGGACAGACTCTTCCGACGACCATACTCCCTGAATCCAGAGATCGTTCCAGACACCCCCCCCAGCCCGTCAGGTTGGCATCGGTGATTATGACCGACCACCTCGGAGGGAGGAAGGACTTCCCCAGGGATAACACTTTCGGACGTAACCACCATCCTAGAGACTCTCGCACCCTGTGAGAGATGATGACACTGCAATCCAGCGAAACCTGCGATCGATCCCAACGGTTCAAAATGAGCATTTGGAGAGCCTGGAATGAAATTGGGCAAACGAAATTGCCTCCATTGACGCCACCATCAAACCCAGAAGGCGCATACACCTTCGAAGGGACATTGCTGTCGAAGACTTCATAACCTGTACATGTCGAAAAAGACTTGTTTGCTTGTCTGGGGGCAGAGACACCACTGCTCGTACTGTGTCGAAATGCATCCCCAAAAAAAGTATTGACTGCGACGGTTCCAGAGACGACTTCTCCCAATTGACCAGCCACCCGAAGTCCTCCAGGAGCTGAAGGGATAGGTTGCGAGCCGTCACCGCCTCCTCCTTTGAGGACGTCTCAATCAAAAGGTCGTCCAGGTAGGGAAGAATCGTAACCCCCTGTCTTCGAAGGATCGCCATGAGAGGTGCCAGAATCTTCGTGAAAACTCTGGGAGCTGAGGCCAACCCGAATGGCAGGGCCACAAACTGGTAATGGTCCTGACCTATGGCAAAACGAAGGAAGCGTTGGTGGGCCCTTCCGACGGGAACATGCAAATAAGCGTCGCGAATGTCGATTGACACCAAAAAGTCGTTCTGCGACAGGGCCTCCACCACGGAGCGAAGCGACTCCATGCGGAATTTCCGGGTGCGGACATGCCGATTCAATCTTTTGAGATCCAGAATGGGGCGAAATTTGTCCTCCTTTTTGGGGACCACAGAGGTTGGAATAAAACCCTCTTCCCCGGTCCTCTGGTGGAACCGGTACCACCACACCCTTCTGCAGAAGGGAATCTACCTCCCGCAGCAGAGCGGCAAATAGTTTGGGCTCTGACGGAATGTGAGAGTGACAAAAACTGTCTGGGGTTCGAGAAAGAAACTCTTTGAAGTAGCCTGCCGATACAACCCGCGTCACCCAGGCGTCCGACACGCGGGAAGCCCAAGTCGGTTCGAATTGGAGTAAATGACCCCCCACTCGAGAGCCCTCGAGTGAGACCCTGGCGTCAGTCCGCCTTAGTGGGCTTTTTGTCAGCTTCCCGCTTGTCTTGACGGAAGCTCTGTTTCCAGGGAGTGCGGGATTTCTGAGAGTTCTTTTTTCCTGAAAAAGAGGGACGACCCGATCCTCAAGAGGGCTGACCGAACCGTCCCCTGGACCGAAAGGACCGTCGACTACTACCGGCACTAGGCCTGCCAGACGCAGAAGTCACAGCTCTTCGCTGCGGTAACGCCGTTTCTTTTGCCTTTGCCTTGGCAATCAGCTCTTTGAGGTCAGATCCAAATAGCTGACCACCCTTGTAAGCTAAAGATAGCAAACCTTGCTTGGAAACCGCGTCCCCGGTCCACTGTCTAAGCCACAGTGCTCTTCTGACTGTGACCGCCGAGGATTGCTCCCTGGACAGCAGTGAGGCAGTATCCAAACCTGCATCACTGCCATATCGGGCTGCATCCTCCAACAACTTGAAAAGTTCATCTACCTCGGATAGCGGGGATCCATCTTGCCACGCCGTCCGTAGACGGTCCAACCAGCTCAGGGAAGCCTTACAAGCACACATGGATCCTAGCACGCTCTGAATCCATGACCCGCGGCCTCGTAGATGGATTTCGCCGCCATCTCCGTTTTTCTGTCCAGCGGATCCTGCAGACTCGCCTTCCCTTTAACAGGAAGTAAAGAGGATTTGCTAAGCTGGGATAAAGGGACATCCACTTCAGGAGAAGGAATCCAATTATCAATCAACTCCGTCGAACACTGATAGAGTCTCAAAAATCCGTGTCCCCTGAAAACGCTTATCTGGACACAGGCGTTCCTTCTCCACTGCCCCATTAAGCTCATCCAGAGATGGCAATGCTGATCGCGACCTATGCGACTCCTGAAACATCCGGGCCGACTTACCAGGACGTCTAGTTACCTCCTCCGGTAACTGCAACGCCTCTCTCATGGCTCCAATAAAAGGCTCTGTATGGCCCAAAAGAGAGGCAGAGTGTCCCTGCCGATCCTCCTTATCCGAATCGGACATCTCCCCATCCGAGCTTGAAGGGGAACTGTAACGCCTCCCTTCCATACCAGAGATCTCCGAGTCGCTACGCGGGAAGGATAGTACCGGCCTGTGGCGCTTCCTGCCATGAGAGGATCTAGCTGACACCCAATAACCTAGAAGGTCAGACAGGCCATCAATAGAACGAGTGAGGGCCTCCATTTTGACATCACTGAGACCTCCGACCGCTGCGCTTGACGCCGTCGAGGACTCCTGCGTGTCAGATACGCGAGACTGATCCTGTAGCGGACCTGGGAGACGGTCCGCACCTCCTGGGCCCTGATCTGACATGCCCTCACACAGTATATGGCAGGTTAAACCTGTCAGTAACTGGAACAGTGTGGCTTCTTAAGGGAAAGGAAAACGAACGCTGAAGGTTAAAGCTCTTAAGGAGAGAGCTGCCCCAGCTGTCCCCCAATTAAAGATTAACCTCCTATCAAGGGGTTAATGTCGCAGACTCCCTACAACCTCTGTTAAATGAACAGGGTGTGCGAGCCCCAGACTGAAAAAGGACCTCTATATGAGGTAACAGCTGCAGGACAGCGCAGTCTGCCACCAAATTGTGCCTCAGAAAGGTGCCCTGCGCTGTGAGGGTGAGGGGGTTAAGCTTCTGCCCTGACAGACAGAAGCGACTCACCCAGCTGGCCGCGGTGCAGTGTTCCTTCGGTTGTTGAGAGGAGAGTGAGGAGCCCGAGGCAGCCTTCAGTAATGGCCGCTGCGCTGGAGATGGCAGGGAGAAATCGCGCGCTCTGAGCGCTTCCTGCCCGCGAAGGACCGGGAAGGCGCGAAGCCACGCCCCCCGCCGGCTTCAAAAAAAGCGCGCGCGACTCCTCCGCTCTCCCCCGTCCCATGTCCTGCAGGCATCCACCTGCGGACAAAAAACACACATCACCAACATGAAAAATGTAGCAGCGGCTACCGCAGCAGTCGCTGAAGCACTCAAAACACATATTAAAATGTTGAGTACTCACCCAGCTGAGCGCCACAGGGACCCCCAGGGATTTGTGGCGCT
Source organism: Oophaga sylvatica (assembly GCA_033576555.1). Lineage (NCBI taxonomy): Eukaryota > Metazoa > Chordata > Amphibia > Anura > Dendrobatidae > Oophaga > Oophaga sylvatica. The sequence goes on from JARQOD010000005.1 coordinate 501,293,028, forward strand.
GTGCCCGTAGGTTCCCCCCAGGGCGGAGAACGCAGTGACCCCAGAAGCGCGGTTTGCGTCCCCGCCAGGGAAGCAACCCTCATCCCCCGGGGCCGGCAGGGTTCTGCAGGGACCTCCTTAAAGGGTGATACAGATCTGCCAAGGGAGAGGTGGGGGTCCAGCAGCGCTGAGACCTCTAGACCACGGGGGTCCAAGTCTCTGTCCGATAAAAGTAAAAAAAATTTCTGAGGAGTTGCTCCTGCAGCAACTATCCTCTGTGACCTCAAATTTTAGACTGGAGAGCTGGAGCAGGAGGAGCCCAAGCTGGAGGGGCCGGTCAACACTTTTTAATCTGAGGTGTTCTATCCTGTTTGGGCTCCGCCTACCCACTAGTAATGACTGTGTCTCCCTTCCTTCCATCTGCTGCTGAAAAATAATAAACGGAACTAAATTATTGATTTTGTTAATTGTATATGAAAAATCTGAATAAAAAGCGATCAAAAATATTATGTATCAAAAAATCTGCACCTCGTCCCGCAAAAAGTAAGCCCTTGTATAGCTCTGTTTGCCAAAATATAAATGTTACAGCTCTCAGAATGTGGTGACAAAGCACTTTTTATATAAAGCACTTTTACTGTACCGCTGTAATCGCACTGACCCAAAGAATAATTCCGCCTGATCACTTATACTGCACAGTGAACCATGCAAAAATAAAAAGAACTGCTCTTGAACTGCTGTCTATTTGTTCATTCTACCTCCCAAAAATCGGAATAAGGCTTGGCTCACATTTATCCTGCGCTCTCCGCTGACCGCTTACATAGGGGTTTTTGTGTAAATTCCCCAAAACAACGATTCAGACGGAAACACTCACTTATGAGGCAGATGCAGTCTTAATGGACTGGTCTGTGATCTGGCATTGTCCCATCAATTTAGGCTTTTTAGTGTACAAGTGTGGGCGACCACAGATTTGTGCACACCTAAAAAGATGGATACCACACCAAACAACCAAACGTAGTACGAAGTGTCTCCATCTGCCTCATTATGGTGGGTCTGAATCGCATATTTGTTGGACTTACATGGAAACCCTGACGTAAATGCTAGGCGTAGAACACAATGTGATCCTCGCCTTTTTCTGCAAGTGATTGGTAACATTTTCGGGTACGTAATATTTGTCAATGAAAACCCTAATTTATCCTGCACAAAAGCAGCCCCCACTCTGGTTTGTCACTGGACCTCTAGGGGTTCCAACGTTACTGCTAGAACAAAGACTCTGGAAAAGCAACATGGCTCCCGACCCCTCAAATAACATCCAGTGAATTTTTCGCTCCCAAATAAAAAATGCCCCACTGTGCCTAAACCACAGAAAGCAGCCACATATTTGCCATTATTGCAATGGAGAGAAGGCACTTAATATACGGGTGTGTATCGCCATAAGCACAAGCTGGGCACAATGTATGGGTACATTGGCAGGTTTGCAATTCTCCAGGAAAAAAAAAAAAAGCCTGGCTTGGATGTTACAGCATAGTCACTGCAGCAGTAGATAAATTCATTTAGAGTTTCTACGATGGGGTCACTTTGGGGGTTTTCTGCTATTCTTGCACCTTCAGGGCTCTGCAAATGTCGCCAGATAACTATTCTAGCAAAATCTGTGCTCCAAAAGCCAAATAAACACTCTTTCCTTCTCAGCCCTGATATGTGGCCTAAGGCTGGAATCACACATGCGAGAAAGTTGCACGATTCTCGTGCGAGTCTCTCGCATGAACACCCGGCACTGCTGCCGGCACTCGGACTGGAGCGTGTGGCTGCATGTATTTCTATGCAGCCGCACGCTTCAGTCTGAGTGCCGGCAGTATTGCCCGGGTGTTCATGTGAGAGACTCGCACGAGAATCGTGAGTTTCTCGCATTTGAAACCAGCCTAACAGTAATCTTTGACAACATATGGGGCAGCACCTATGAGATCAAAATAACCATAAAAAAAAAAATGTCAAGTCCGCTTACCAGCATGTGTGTGCATTTTCCCCTGTGCCAACCAATGCCCTGCACGGATCGAGGTGAGCAGCCATAAGAATTTGGTGGGGGGGGGGAAGGAAGGATCCCAGCGATGGGAGGAGGTGGCTAAAAAATCAAGTCTATTGAAAATTTATAAAAATAAATAACAAACATATTGTCGGGTTCTAACACACTGTTAGGAACGTTCGACGTGTTTTGACCTAAATCTTAGTCAAAATCGTCACTACGCCTGTAGTTGAAAGTGTAATCGTAGTTGAGTAATCTGCTAGCTCTTCTCAAGAGTACTTTGCCCCAGAAGAATAAAAATTGGTATAAAAACTATATAGTGTTTGTACATTTACAGAAGTTTGAGTGTTTAACCTCTCTTCTCTATCTTTTGACCAATGTTTAAAAGCATTGTCTCTGAGCTTGTGCGGTTTTGGCTAGTATATGCATATATGCAGTATGGTAAATAGCAAGGTAGTGGTGAAAAACTAAATTTAAAATATATAACTATTAATAATCCTTTTTAAAATGGACCCTTGGTCACAGTAAAAAATGGCAAACAATAAAAAATTAGTCTGGGACCCAGAATTGCATAGATCCTCGCTCCACTAAGGGGAACTATACAATCATTTTTTAGCGGTCTACCCTTTTAATGCCCAATTAGGTCTACTGAGCCCAAATATATAAGACCATACTCCTGTGTTCCCTTGCCATCCACATTCACTGCCCCATCCCCCCTCCATCACGACTCATATACATCAGCCCCTCCATACTTCCCTCTCCCATGTACAGTTCCCATGCACTCCTCACCTTCCTAAGAAAACTCAGCCCATCTTGCCCAAACATATCTCAGAAAAAACATATTTATAAATCCAACAACTACCTGCTCTTTATCTTCCTACTCCTACTGATTTCAGGGGACATCTCCCCCAACCCTGGTCCATCCCCCAACCTCAATCCCTACCCTACCTCATTTCGAAACCATAATAATCTTGTTAATATTACTTGCACTCCCTCATCTCCTTCTTTCAACTGTGCCCTCTGGAATCCAAGGTCTGCATGCAATAAACTATCTTTCCTGCACAACTACTTTCTGAACAACTCTCTTCATCTGTTGGCCCTCACTGAAACCTGGATTCAGGATTCTGACACGGTCTCCCCTGCTGCCATTTCCTATGGTGGCTTACAGTTCTCCCATTCCCCGAGACCCACAAACAGACATGGTGGTGGAGTTGGCATACTCCTGTCCCCACAATGCACTTTCCAGGTCATCCCCCCAATTCCATCACTCTCATTCCCTTCTTTTGAGGTCCACACAATCAGGCTCTTTCATCCCCTCTCCTCAGAATAGCGGTCATATATCGGCCCCCAGGCTCATCCACCCAGTTCCTTGACCACTTCTCAGCCTGGCTGCCGCACTTCATGTCCTCAGAACTACCAACCCTTATCCTTGGAGACTTCAACATCCCCATTAACAGTCCTACTTCCACATCTGCATCTCAGCTTCTATCACTAACCACTTCTCTAGGCCTCTCACAGCTTTCAACCTCTGAGACACACAAGGATGGCAACACCCTTGACCTGGTCTTTGTCCGCCTGTGTTCAATTTCCCACCTAAATAACTCACCGCTTCCACTCTCTGACCACAACATTCTCTCCTTCACGCTCACAAATCCTCCACCACCCCAGCGAACTCCTACCTACCGCACATTCAGAAATCTGCAAGCCATTAACCCTCAGACACTTTCAGACTCCCTACACTCTTCGCTGTCCCCAATCTCCTCTTTTTCTTGTCCTAATCTGGCTGTTCAGCACTACAATGACACTCTTAGAAGCACCCTTGACCAAGTAGCACCGCTCACCCTCAGAACTTCCAAACACACAGTAAAACAGCCCTGGCTCACATCGCAAACTCACCTTCTCCAGCGATGCTCTAGGAGTGCTGAACGCCTATGGAGAAAAACCCGCACACCAGAAGGCTTCATCCACTTTAAATTCATGTTAAGAACTTATAATGCTGCCCTTCACCTCGCCAAACAGACCTACTTCACCACACTGATCTCCTCACTAGCCAACAACCCCAAGAAGCTTTTTGACACTTTTCACTCCCTCCTCAGGCCAAAAGCACAAGTCCCTATCACAGACATTTGTGCTGATGACCTGGCCTCCCACTTTATAGAAAAAATAGATACTATCCGTCAGGAAATCTGCTCTCAACCACCAAGTGCTGTGACTCCCATCCCACCCTGCATTTCCCCTGGCTCAATTTCCACATTTGATCCCATCACAGAAGAAGAAGTCTCCAGACTCCTCTCTTCCTCTCGTCCGACTACATGCACTACCGACCCCATCCCCTCACATCTCCTCCAGTCTCTTTCTCCTGTTGTCACAACTCACCTAACTACAATCTTCAATCTCTCACTCTCCTCTGGCATTTTCCCATCCTCCTTCAAACACTCCATCATTACTCCACTACTAAAGAAACCCGCTCTTGACCCTTCCTGCACAAACAACTACAGACCGGTCTCCAATCTCCCCTTCATCTCCAAACTTTTGGAGCGCCTAGTCTACTCCCGCCTCACCCGTTACCTCTCCACTCACTCCCTCCTAGACCCTTCACAGTCCGGCTTCCGACCTCTACATTCGACTGAAACTGCACTCATCAAAGTGACCAATGACCTTCTGACAGCAAAACGTAATGGCGACCACTCTCTGCTCATTCTACTCGACCTTTCTGCAGCTTTCGACACGGTTGACCACCGTCTCCTACTGTCCAGGCTCCACTCTCTAGGTATTAAGGACACTGTTCTCTCCTGGCTCTCCTCCTATCTTTCTGACCGCTCCTTCAGTGTTTCGTTCTCTGGCTCCACTTCATCTCCTCTCCCTCTCACTGTCGGTGTACCCCAGGGCTCAGTCCTTGGCCCCCTTCTCTTCTCTCTCTACACCGCCCCAATTGGACAGACCATCAGCAGATTTGGCTTTCAGTACCATCTTTATGCTGATGACACACAATTATACACGTCATCCCCCGACCTTACCCCCGCTGTACTACAGAACGCCACCGACTGTCTGTCCGCAGTCTCCAACATCATGTCTGCTCTCTATCTGAAACTCAACCTCTCCAAAACTGAACTTCTTCTGCTCCCGCCGTCTACTAACCTCCCTAAATCTGACATTTCCCTCTCAGTGGGCGGCACCATAATAACACCCCGGCAGCAGGCTCGCTGTCTGGGTGTTATGTTTGATACCAATCTCTCCTTCACCTCCCATATACAATCTCTTGCCGCCTACACCTAAAGAACATCTCTAGAATCCGCCCTTTTCTCACCATGGAAACAACAAAAACCCTCACTGTAGCATTGATCCACTCCTGCCTGGACTACTGTAAGGCCGGCGTCACACTGGCGACAGAATCGGACGACTGCAATGCGATGAAAAATCGCATTGCAGTCGGACCTATGTTAATCTATGGAGCAGCTCCCAGTATCAGATTTTTTGTGGTCCGTTTTAAACGTCCGTGTACAATCGCAGCATGCTGCGATTGTCACCGATTGTCGGTCGACAATCGCCAATGCAAGTCTATGGGAGCGATGAAAAATCGGATTACAAACGGACCACACTGTGTGACTTGCGATGAAATCGCATCGGTGTCCTTTAGAAAAGCCGGCAATTCATCCCCGGCTATACTGTAAAATCACACTGACAGCTTTAATAAAGAATAGAAAGAATAGATATACACACATAGAATACATATATATACATGTCATTGTGACATGTATATATACATATATTTATAGTTCCTACACTTCTACATACTGTTATAGCCGCTAATTCAATTGCCGGGTTTTGTGAAATCACAGAAGCCGACATGAAATGATACATTGTTTCCACACAGTTAACCATGTCATTTCCTGTATTTTGATATTTGTTTAGAACTTACAATTACATGAGTGTATTTGTGCAAAATTTCAGACATGTAGGGGTTAATTAAAGGTGTAATTTCGTTGAAAAAAAATGCGTGGGCTCCCGCTGTATTTTCTCCACCAGACAGACAAAGCAAGCGAGTGGGGGCAGATAATAACAGCCTAGGGAGGGTACATTTTTTGTGCCCCCCCTGGCTACTAGCATCTGCCCCCAGACACCCCAGAAAGGGCAAATCTATAATTAGATTCGCCCTTTCTGGCACTTTGCCCGTCTATTCCCATTGCCCTGTAGCGGTGGCGAATGGGTTAATAATCTCACCTTAGTGTTACCTTACTATTGAAAGGTGACCTTAAGGTAGGTTAATAATTGAGAGCTGTCAATTAGACAACTATAAATTATTAATCCTATTGTATGAAAGAAAAATCAAACACACACACTTTAATAAAAATGAAGTTTAATGAAATAATCACACAGTTTTTGACCATATTTTATTTTCCTGCTAAAACCATTTCCTGTAATAAAAAAAAAGAAAAAAACAAAATTATACTTACCAATCCGAAGTACAGTCAGGTCCCACGGTGTAATCCATCAGAAAGGGTTAACAGGTTACAGGTCGCAGAGAGCTAATAATGCTGTCTCAGACCTGTATTCCCCTGAATGAATAAGTTCCTCTCCCAGCGAAAGTAGAGGAATAGATTCATAAATGGAGCTTAATTGATTTATTGGCAATTTAACTTTAGTGACCTGACCTAAAGGGAAAGTGGACACAATCAATTAAGCTTCATTCATGAAACACATCCTCTCCTCTCGCTAGGAGAGGAACTTATTCATTCATGAGCTTTGAGCTGAGCATGCAGGATTACTTGCACTGCTTGGCTCAAAGCTAGTTAACCCTTTGTGAAGGATTACAGCGTGGGACGTGACAGATCGGCGGAATAGGTAAGAATAATGTTGTTTTATTTTTTTTCTTTATTTTAGGAGATCAATGGCTTCGCACGGATTAAGTGTAAAATAAAATATGGTCAAAGAAATGTGTTTTTATTTCATTAAAATTATTTATTCTTAAAGTGTGTGTGTGTTTTTTTATTTACTTCAATAGGATTAATAATTGATAGTTGTCTAATTGACAGCTCTCAATTATTAACCTACCTTAAGGTCACCTTTCAATAGTAAGGTGACACTAAGGTGAGATTATTAACCCATTCGCCACCGCTACAGGGCAATGGGAATAGACGGGCAAAGTGCCAGAAAGGGCAAATCTAATTATAGATTTGCCCTTTCTGGGGTGTCTGGGGGCAGATGTTAGTAGCCAGGGGGGGCACAAAAAATGTACCCTCCCTAGGCTGTTATTATCTGCCCCCACTCGCTTGCTTTGTCTGTCTGGTGGAGAAAATACAGCGGGAGCCCACGCATTTTTTTTCAACGAAATTACACCTTTAATTAACCCCTACATGTCTGAAATTTTGCACAAATACACTCATGTAATTGTAAGTTCTAAACAAATATAAAAATACAGGAAATGACATGGTTAACTGTGTGGAAACAATGTATCATTTCATGTCGGCTTCTGTGATTTCACAAAACCCGGCAATTGAATTAGCGGCTATAACAGTATGTAGAAGTGTAGGAACTATAAATATATGTATATATACATGTCACAATGACATGTGTTATATATATATATATATATATATATATATAATATATATATATATATATATGTGTGTTCTATGTGTATATATCTATTTTTTTTTTTGTGATTGAAATACTATTCTTTTAGATCTATTATATGTCAGTTTTGCAAGCCTGCGAGAAAATCTCGCAAGTCGGATGAAAATCGGATGTTACAAGGTACACACACATGCGATTAAATCGCACCTTTGAAGGAAAATCGGATGCCAGAAGGATGTGTGATGTTTGCATTTTGATCCGACAATCGACCGTCTAAAACGGACCGATTTTTTTTGTGGTTGTGTGTGACTCCAGCCTAACGCTCTATTACTTGGCCTCCCCATTACTCGACTATCCCCTCTCCAGTCCATCCTTAATGCAGCAGCCAGGGTTATCCATCTGGCTAATCGGTACTCGGACGCGTCCGCTCTTCGCCAGTCCTTACACTTGCTGCCCATTCATTATAGGATCCAATTCAAAGTACTTGTTCTCACCCACAAAGCTCTCCACAGTGCAGCACCCCCCTACATCTCCTCCCTCATTTCTATCGGCCTAACCGACTGCTGCGCTCTGCAAACGACTTTCGACTAACCTCTGCACTAATCTGTACCTCCCACTCCCGACTCCAAGACTTCTCCCGCGCTGCGCCAATCCTCTGGAATGCTCTACCCCAAGAAATTAGGACTATCCACAATTTGCATGGTTTCAGGCGCTCCCTCAAAACACATCTGTTCAGAGCGGCCTATCACATTCACTAATCAAAGTCATTCTATGTGTAAGTGTGTGTGTGTGTGTAGCCCATTCACTATCTCCATCCATCCCTCACTCCCTTAAGATGGCTGGACCATCATTGTAAATGCACCATTGTATATACACACCTGTATTTTGTATCCTCATTGTAGATTGTAAGCTCTCACGAGCAGGGCCGTCTTATTTTGCTTTAATTACTGTATTGTTAACGTTGTGACTTATGACTTGTGTTTTGAAACTGTTAAACTGTAAAGCGCTGCGGAATATGATGGCGCTATATAAATAAAGATTATTATTATTATTATTGATGAGCACCAATAAGGAAGCCAATACTCAAAATGGTTCAACCGCTACTATTTCTATAGCTGTATAATAGAAAAATATAATCTAATCTATCATAGTAAATTTTAGTACATTCCTATATAGTAACAAAGAAACCTTGTATAATTTATGGAATAGGCTCACCCAGTTTGTTCATAGATGTGGCCAGGCTGTGTTCCAAACTTTTCAGTGAGGTCCTTGGTGTCCAAAGGAGGGAGGGAAAACCCATTTACATCATCCCCCCCCCCCCCCCCCCCCGCTACGACAGCTTCCAGGTATCTCTTAGGCTAAGTTCACATTAGCGTTCGGGGACTGTGCGGAGGGCTGCGTACTTCCTCTGTTAAGCTCCGCATACTTCTGCATGCGGCCTGCGTACCTGTCTTTAACATTGGATACGCAGGACATGTGGATGTATGCGGATGCGTCGATTTGACGTGCCCCGCCGAACCTACGGGAATGCAGCATGTTGCATTTTGTGCGCTCGGCGGGCGTGTCAAAACGACGCATCCGCTTATCGGAGGAAGTACGCAGCCCTCCAAACAGCCCCTGAATGCTAATGTGAAACCAGCCTTAGTGATCATATTATCAGAGACTCCTGATGCATTTCACTTTAAAAAAAAAAAAAATTATCGGGAGAAAAGCGGAAAAAAAAGGGGTAGGGAAAAGAGGTTCCTTCATGCAGGGACCCGGAGAGTATGCAATAAAACATCGTATAGTACTCAGCCCAGTGTTATTCTGTGGGACATCTCAGATCTGCGATTATTTACTCATGCCGATTCGGCATGAGAACAATCAAAGCTTGCTGCAATAGGCAGCCAGACTCCGCTCACTCGCACTCATACAAGTCTATGGGTGCAGGTGACACATTGGACTATACTTCTGATATCGCCTGAATGCAGTGAGATATACTCAGATGCCGGCAGCAGAGGAGATGGAGAAATTACTTTCTCCGTCTCCTCAGCAGCTGTGCTCTGATTTTGTAATACGAGAGGATCGGAGCAGAGTCGCATGACACTCGGCTCCTAGATACTATACGCTAGTGTGACTTTGGCCTAATTCTGACATGCAGAGCCTCTGCGTAGATAAGTGTGCCAGACAAATCACTAGGTCAGAACTAAGAATTGGAAGCCAAGTCAGAGCTCATAAATGTTACATTTTTCCTTGTCCCTACTAGTCCTGGGGACACATGTTCAGTAAATTGTGATTACTACAGATTAATGGCTCTAACGTCTGTAGGAAACAATGGCAGGTAATAAAGTGTGCAGGTGCACCTGACAGGTGTGTGTTAAAGTAACTTTCCAAATCGCCAGTCACAGCGTGGACTAGCAGATTTTTCTATTAAGCGCTCGTTTGATGCTGTAGATTTTGTGGCAAGCAGAATGGCAGAATACATAAAGCAAGACGTGTTTAGCACCTCAGGTCGCGAACACAATGTTCCTTTACTGCCAAAGAGGCTTGCAACACATTGATTAAACTGTCCTTACTGCTTTACCACAGAATTGAAATAGACATGTACTATTTCACAATGTAATAATAAAAAAAAATCTTTCCACCCGTTCAGCTCCCAAGAACCTGCTGTTTTTGATGAGATATTAAGTTTTCCTGTTTCGCCTGACATGCTGCGGTAGACTTTCATGCTGCTTTGCTTTTGTTTGTCTGACTGGCCAAACCCCCTGCCTAGACCCACTACATTAATAAGTAATACTGGTCAAAGCAATCTCTCAGTATACAGCTGATGCTGAGCAGTCATCGGCTTAAAAGCCGCAAGACCTTTCATTAGTAGTGTAAACCTACTTGGTAAACACTGAATTTTTTTTATTTTTATTTTTTTAAATATATACAGTAGTTCACATATACCAGAAAATGTGGTAATAAACCGCACAAAAAGTGTCATGTTTTTCTTCTTTACAACTGATCTACGCTCATACCTTTGTACCCTTATACCGTATATCAAAGGGGATGTCCTGGATTAGAAAAATTATTACGGTAGTTCTTTCTTTCTCTCAGCTCCACATGTGCCCATGTCTGTTGTTCAAGCTCCATGAAACAATGGCACAGTTAATGGGAGAAGTTAATGTTGGGTGCTACTTACCATGTGCTAGAGCTGTAAATGTATGGCAGATGGCACCAGGGCTTAATTAGAGTTTAGCGAATTTGTACGGGTCCCCGCTTATTCGGCAAGCTATAGATCTTACCGAATAAGTTAAAGCGGGAACCCGGAAATATGGAGCATGCTGGCTGATCGGCGCCACAGCTGCATGTGTTGCGGCCGTGTCAGTCACAGCACATGCATGGAGAGCATGTGTATCGGGCTCCATGCATGTGCTGTGACTGTGACACAGCTGCGGCGCTGAAGAGCTGGCTCACTCCATGTATCTGGGTTCCTGCTGTAGCTTATTCGGTAAGCTCTATACCTTGCCGAATAAGCGGGGACCCGAACAAATTCACTCAATTCTATTAATGATCAATACGGTTAGTTTGTTAAATGCGTTTTCACATGACTTGTGAACACAATCAAACATTTTGTTTTAGCTCAACTTGTATACACAGTACTTCCATATAAAAAGTCACAATCCACATGTCTAGCAGTGTTGGGAGAGACCTTCCTGCAGGCACCAGAGCCTGGACAAAGAATTTTGGTGCCCTAGGCAGATGAAGTCAATGGACCCACCCAGCCCAAATCCAAGTAATGACTCAGGGGCTAAGGTAATAGAACCCCTAATGCACATCTCCCCCTCCCTCCCCACCCCCACACACACCTTCCTTTCCGATTGGTTAGGTGGCAGACTCTGATGACCACCTCCATTAGAATGGTAACCTTTTTCACAAAAAAAGTCAAAAGTAAAAAAAAATTAAGTGCCCTTTTTAGGGGTGTGACTTATAAGTCGTTTTTTGAGGTCCATTTACACGGGGGAAAAATGGTGATATTAATCACTGACGTCTTATATTTTCATTGAAGAATCCAAGGATAGTTATGGAAACATAGAAATAAAGTGTAACTATAAACGGGCCTGTTTTGGTTTCATGAAGGTGTCCAGCATTTGGCAGATACCCTAATGGAAAATAAACAGACCCCCATTTTTAACCCTTTAATAACAGGGACAAATTTTTTAAATTTGACCATTGTCACTTTATGTAGTAATAACTGTGGAATGCTTCAACATATCCCATTGACATGGAGATATGTTTTTCGTGACACATTATACTTTATGATAATGGTAAGCTTTGCTTTATCGTATGAGCAGAGTTTTTGAGCACATTATTTTTTGTGCTGAGAACTCCTGCCTCTGCTTATACTCGAGGGAGGGTCCAGAAGATGGAGGGGCAGTGGGTCAAAGGAGGCCAAAGCTAGCTGCTGCAGCTAAAACCTGTGCCTCCTGCTAAGGAGAAATGAATATTCACAGCGCTGGCAGTGAATATTAATTTTTCTGTAATAGCGCGCACAGTGTCAGCCGCAGCCGTCGGCTTCCTGCAGCAGCCGGGTGGTCATGTGTGCACACTACTTAAGCGAAAATGAATATTCACTTCTCTCAGCTGATTGTGGCTGATGCAGCAAGTTAACTATAGTGTACAGTTGACAGCTACTGGATTGTCACCCGTAGGGGATGCTATTCTTATATCGAAGGTCAAAGTCATATTGGTGGTCATTAAGGGGTTAAAGGGTTACATCTGATATTTTTTGCATCCATCATGCAACAAATACAGCTTGAACTCAACTGATTGTGGTTCTGATGTATTCCCATTCTGGTAACACATTCATATAGTGATGATGATTCTGGTGATATATTACATAGTATAGTACATAAATACAAAGTCAAAATCCTCATCCGTACCTAATTAGAACACCAGAGCCATTAATAGTATATGAGTATGGCACCAGAAACGGGAATATGTACAATAAATACGTCACCAGAACCACCATTGGTACACGAATGCATGACTAGATCCACCATCAGTACATGACTATATCAACATACCCACCATCAGTACTTGACTAAGTCACCAGAACCACCATGTACATGACCAGAACCAAGAGTGCTTGAATACAAGAACCAAGCTTAGTACAACAATTAATTGTATTTCAGCCCCATAAACAATATACATACATACGGGAAAGTATTTGTTACAAGTAGCAAGTTTTCCCACCTACGAAGAGTAGAGAGGGCTGTAGTTTTTATCATAGGTACACTTCAACTGCGAGAGACAGAATCTTAAAATAAAAAAACAGACAATCACATAATTTAATCATTTATGAAATGGGTATTTGATCACCTATCAACCAGCAAGAATTCTGGCGAACAGACCTGGTAGTTTTTCTTTAAGAAGCCCTTCTACTCTGCATTCATTACCTGTATTAAGTGCTCCTGTTTGAACGTGGTACCTGTATAAAAGACACCTGTCCACACACTCCATCACACACCAACCTCTCCACAATGGTCAAGACCAAAGAGCTCTCTAAGACATCAGGAGCAAAATTATAGACCTGCGCAAGGCTGCGATGGGCTACAAGACAATAGGCAAGCAGCTTGGTGAAAAAGCAACAACTGTTGGCACAGTTAGAAAATGGAATGAGCTCAAGATGACTGTGAATCTTACTTTGTTAGGTGCTCTATGTGAGATCTCACATCATGGGGCTAAGGATGATTCAGAGAGGACAGGAACTGGTCAATGACTTGAAGAGAGCTGGGACCACAGTCTGAAACATTACCGATAGTAACACACTACACTGTCATGGATTAAAATCCTGCAGGGCATGCAAGTCCCCCTGCTCACGCCAGCACAAGTCCAGGCCAGTTTGAAGTTTGCCAATGATCATCAGGATGATGCAGAGGAGCCATGGGGGAAGGTCATATGGTCAGGTAAGACCAAAATAAAACTTTTTGGTATTAACTCCACTCACTGTGTTTGGAGGAAGATGGATGAGTACGACCCCAAGAACACCGTCCCAACCGTGAAGCATGGTGAGGGAAACCTCATACTTTGGGGATGCTTTACTGCAAAGGGGACAGGGTGACTGCACCGTATTGAGCGTAACGTATCGTGAGAATTTTTTGGTGTCTGGGTCTGTCAGCATGACAATGACCTGACACACAGGCAGAGCAACTAAGGAATGGCTCCGTAAGGTGCATTTTCAGGTTCTGGAGTGGCCTAGCCAGTCTCCCTCCAGACTTGAACAAAATAGAAACTCTTTGGAGGGAGCTGAAACTCGATGTTGTCCAGCAACAGCCCGAAACCTGAAGGATTTGGAGATCTGTATGGATGAGTTTGCCAAAATCCCTGCTGCAGTGTGTGCAGTCTTGTCAAGAACTGCAGGAGACGTCTGATCTCTGTAATTGCAAAGAAAGGTTTCTGTACCAAATATTAAGTTTTGGTTTTTCTGTTGTATCAATACTTATTTCATGCAACAAAATGTATGATTTAAATAATTTGCAATGTGATGATCTGCGTTTTTTTAAATTTTTTTTTAAGATTCTGGTCTCTGTCGAAGTATATAGCTATGATAAAAATTGCAGACCTCTTCATTCTTTGTAGGTGGAACACTGTGATTTATTCGAACGTCCATGACAGCACTACAGAGAGAGGGGATCCGCCCCTTAGGAACAGGAAACCTACAGATATAAAAGGGCGGCACCTCTCCCACACATCAGTTGGTTTCCTGTTCCTAAAGGACGGGTTTCCTACAGATGAAGATCTTCAGGAGGACCCAGGCCGGCCGGTCGACCCAGGTAGCGGGGGAATCTCCTACCTCGGCCGTTGCGGAGCCCCTGGAAGCGCCACGGTGGGTCCGGGTAGGATTCCACGGCAGTGTGCGGAGCAGGTGGAGCAGTATCCAGAGGATCTCTGTCTCCCAGCCAGCGCCGGTAGGTAAGTATTCCCCCCCTGGTCCCGATGCCTTCTCCCTGTCCTCTCCTGTGGTCCTGTCATGGTGGGGGCCTCTTGAGGGTGCAGCCGTGTTTTTTTTAAAAAAAATTTTTAAAATTTGAATTTCCCGCCGCGTCACTGTTATGGACGGCGCGGCGGGCGGTTTTGAATTTCCCGCCACGCGTCACGGCTATGGACGGCGCGGCGGGCGGTTTTGAATTTCCCGCCGCGCGTCACTGCTATGGACGGCGCGGCGGGGTTTTTGAAAATTCAGTCGTGCGCCGCTGTTGCAGCAGCGCGGCTGGGGTCGGGGGAGATCTCCGCTTGGGGGGCGATGCAGCGGGGGATTGTGCTTACCTCCGTCGGTCCGTGCGAGCGGGGGAAAAAAGGGGGCGGAGTCTCCACCACCGGAACCGGAAGTGAGACGCCGGCCGGCGTTTTTGAAAATTTTGGCGGCTGCATCATCGGACGGCGCCTGCTGTGGGGACGGCGGGGAGGTGCAGGGGGGGCCGTGGGGCGGGGAGTAGGAGGGGTGGACCCCTGGCCAGACCTGCTGATCCGGATATCCGGGGGAGGATATAAGGAGCCTAGGAAAGAGGTAAAGCGCTTCTGCCCCATTTTTTTACGATGGACACTGCAGAGGCTCCCTCGGTGCAACAGGAGAGCCAGCAGCAGCAGCAGACAGAGCTCTCCTCTTCAATGGCCAGGAGCACCAGCCGCAGAAGTTCCGCAGCTGGGAAAAAGCCCCCTCCCCGTGATCCGGTACCTACTGCTGTACAATCTGGGTAAGAGATCGTCAGATTTAGAATACCCAGTAATAGTTTTTTCCCCATTTTGTCTGTTACTAGGGGAAGAAGTGTTCGGTGAAAAGCAAGCACAGGGAATGTGCCTTTTGCGCTTGCCCTCTGCCTGACGCTTGCCCTAAGAGGTTGTGCCAGCCGTGCATGCAACAGACGGTAGGGCATTTTTAAGGGGAAGGGCAGGGGCATGGGATGACATAGTAAACCCCCCCATGCCCTTCCCTTTTTAGATAGCGGAGGAGACTCCAGATTTCACCGAAAGCCTGAAGGAGATAATAAGAGCAGAGTTGAAAGCGTCCTCAAGACACGGAGAATTTTCCAGGCGTAGAAATGTACCAGTTTTGTCTGATTCAGAGTGGCCTGCCGCCCATGATAGGGGTGAAGTTGTGTCAAGACCCTCCTCGCCTTCCTCTTCGGCTTCCTCCTCGTCTTCTACGGAAGACGCTACCCGTTTTTGTTTTCCCTTGGACCAGATGGACAAATTTGTCAAATCAGTTAGGTCCACCATGGGGGTAGAAGAGGCGAAACCAGAGCCCTCAGTACAGGATCTGATGTTTGGTGGTCTAGATCCAAAAAAACGGAGATCCTTTCCACTAAACAGTAGCATCCAAGGCCTTATAGACAGAGAGTGGAAGAAGCCTGAAAAAAGAGGCTCCTTACCCCAAGCGTTTAAACGGAGATATCCCTTTGAAGATCCCCTGACGGGTAAATGGGATAAGGCCCCGAAGCTGGATGCAGCAGTGGCGAAGGCTTCTAAAAAATCCTCCATCCCTTTGATGATATGGGGTCTTTGAAAGATCCACTAGACAGGAAGGCAGATTCCTTCTTGAAAGGCACATGGGAGATGTCGGCAGGTGCCCTGAGGCCGGCAGTTGCAGCCACTTGCGCAGCCAGGTCATTGATGGTCTGGCTAGACCAGTTAGCTTCCCAGTTAACAGATGGAACCTCCAGGGGGACAATTCGGAAGACCTTGCCAATAATTCAGAATGCGGCGGCTTTCCTGGCTGATTCCTCAGCGGACTCAGTAAGAATGGCTGCCAGAGCGGCAGGGCTGTCTAATGCAGCACGAAGGGCATTATGGCTGAAATGTTGGCCGGGCGATATTCAAGCCAGATCTCGCCTCTGTTCCATTCCGTGTGACGGCGAATATCTTTTTGGCCCGGTCCTGGACGAACTTTTAGAAAAGGCAGGGGACGACAAGAAAAAGTTTCCCAGTCTATCAACTCCTTCCTATAAAAGACCTTTCAGCAGAAGGAGGTTCAGCTACCGAAGGTCGTCCAGGGAACGAGCCAAATGGGATGAAAAGAGGCGAAGAGGTACAGGGTTTATGTTTAGAGGTCCACCTAGGGAAACAAAAAAAACCCTCGCAATGACTAGCGATGCCGGTAGGAGGCAGATTGAGAGCCTTCTACCCGGCCTGGTCGGAAATCTCAAACAGTAGCTGGATCCTTAACATCATAGCTACAGGGCTGCAGTTAGAATTCTCCTCGGTACCTTGGGATAACTTTAAAATTACCCCACTCAGATCATCCCCATCGGAGCAGGCCGCTCTAGAGTTGGAGGTTCAGGAGCTTTGCGCTAAGAATGTCTTAGTGGAGGTGCCAGAAGCAGAGCGGGGTAAGGGGTTTTACTCCCCTCTGTTTTTGATCCATAAACTGGATGGGTCTTTTAGAACACTTATTAATTTGAAAGCCCTCAATAAATTCCTGATTATTCACCCATTTAAAATGGAAACTGTCAGCTCAGCAATAAAGCTTCTGTTTGAAAATTGCTTTATGGTGGTGTTAGATCTGAAAGACGCTTATTACCACATACCGATCCATATGGAGCATCAGCGTTTCCTCAGAGTAGCAATCCAGATGGGGGAATCACTGTGACATTTTCAATTTAGCGCCCTTCCCTTTGGCTTGGCGGTGGCCCCACGAGTATTCACTAAGGTTATGTCGGAGGTCATGGCCCACTTACGTGAATCAAATATGCTTATAGTCCCCTACCTTGACGACTTTCTTATTATAGGAAAGACGGCAGAGCATTGCCTAGAGCAACTGAAAAGAGCGATTTCTACCTTAGAGCGGCTGGGATGGCTAATAAATACCAAAAAGTCTCGTTTGAATCCGATGAGGGTTCAGCAATTTCTAGGGCTAATTCTGGATTCACAAAATCAGAACTGTAGTTTACCGTCAGACAAGTTAATTCGTTTACGGTACCAGGTCCTAAACGCTTCCAGTAACCCCTCCATGTCGCTTAGGAAGGCTATGTCTCTTTTGGGCTCCCTCTCGTCCTGCATTCCCGCGGTTCGGTGGGCCCAATTTCACACAAGGGCACTGCAAGCTGAGGTCTTGCTGTGTCAAAATTTGCTAGGTGGTTACCTGGAAGGCCAGCTATCCTTGTCCCAGGCTGCTATAAGATCCCTGGATTGGTGGAAGAATGAGACAAACCTGTCTAAGGGGGTTCCCTGGGAATATGAGATCCCGAATAGTCACAACAGATGCTAGCCCCTCTGGGTGGGGGGCTCACATGGGGGACGTTATGGTTCAGGGCTTATGGGAGCAGAATCAAATTCATATGTCTTCTAATATGAAGGAATTAACAGCGGTAGAGCTAGCAATTAAAAAGCTCCTTGTCTATCTACAGGGTCACCACTTCGAGTGCTCTCCGACAATCGGGTCACAGTCGCATACATCAACCACCAGGGTGGTACTCGTTCCGGTCCTCTCATGGAAGTGGCAAGGCGCCTACTTCAGATAGCAGAACGACACTTTCTTTCTCTAACGGCTCTACATATAAGGGGAGAAGAAAATACCAAGGCGGACTTCTTAAGCCGCAATCTCCTGAGCCAAGGAGAGTGGTCATTAAAGACTTCCATCTTCGACCTAATTGTGCGGAAATGGGGTCTACCGGAAGTAGATCTCTTTGCTACCAAAAGCAACAGAAAAGTGAGACAGTTCTGCTCTCTGAATCCCAAAGAACGCCCTCTGGCAGTGGACGCTCTTCTATTACAGTGGGATTTCAATCTAGCCTACGCCTTCCCTCCCCTGTCCTTACTCCCCCTAGTATTGAGGAAGGTCAGGAAGGACAGGGCAAGGATAATATTAATCGCTCCTTTTTGGCCCAGGAGGGCATGGTTTTCATGTCTCAGAAACATGTCGATAGCCGACCCGTGGGTCCTGCCGGACATTCCCGATCTGCTCTCCCAGGGTCCAGTCTACCATCCTCGAGTAGCGGGCCTCCACCTGACGGCGTGGATTTTGAACGGTCGCTGCTGACAGATAAGGGGTTTTCTGCTAATGTAATTAATACTCTCCTTAAAAGCAGAAAAGAGGTTACAACTAGGATCTACGCTAGGATTTGGAAGAAATTTCTTCAGAGCTCGGCGGTTGTAGCAGGGGACACAACACCGATAACCCAGATTCTAGAATTCCTACAAAAGGGTCTGGACTTAGGTCTCTCCACAAGCACCCTTAAGGTGCAAGTTTCAGCTTTGGGGGCACTCTTTAGTTGCAACATCGCAAATAATTACTGGGTCAGTAGATTCATTAAAGCTGCGGGTAGGTCGAGACCCATAGTGAAGGTGAGAATCATGCCATGGGACTTAAATCTTGTTCTCACTGCTTTAACAGAGCCCCCTTTTGAACCTATATCAGCAGCATCAATAAAAACTCTTTCCCTTAAGACCGCTTTCCTGGTAGCATTAACCTCGGCTAGGAGGGTAAGTGACATCCAGGCACTATCTAGACTGTCTCCTTACACTCAGGTCCTGAATGACAGGATAATACTTAGACCGGATCCAGCATACCTACCTAAGGTGTCTTCCGCTTTCCACAGAACACAGGAAATTATTCTCCCTTCGTTCATCCCTAATCCATCTAATCAAAAAGAGATGAAACTTCATACTTTAGATGTTAGAAGATGTCTGCTGCAATATTTGGCAGTCACTGATCCCTGAAAACGGGACAATGCATTGTTTGTCTCTTTTCAAGGAATTAACAAAGGCCGTAGATTAACAAAGAGCTCATTGGCCAGATGGATTAGGGAAGCAATTTCTCTGGCATACACCTCGAGGGGCAAGCAGCCACCTGAGAGGCTAAGGGCGTATTCCACTCGAGCTGTGGCGACTTCATGGGCAGAAAGGGCAGAAGTCTCGATTGACCAGATATGTAAGGCAGCTACGTGGTCTTCTCCACACAAGTTTTACACTCATTATAGATTAGATTTGGGTGCTTCTGTCTCGACCACGCACCACAATTGTGGGTTACCAGGGCAATGGGGTACTCAGAGCCGAGCCCGTAGAAGTCTATGGGGTTGTCACAGGTAGCGGTGGCTCGGTCTGTGGCCCTGGCGGTCAGGCGTATGTTGGGGGGTATATTTACAGGGGATAGATTTATATACAGTTCGTGACGCCACCTGTAGTTCTCTGGTAATTTGTACCAGCGATGCTGTAGAGCTCTGAGGGGATGGTGAGGCAGCTAGATGTCGGGTCCCCTACAGGTGGGACTCTTCCCTCAGGTCGATAGTTATGGTGGGGTTGTGCAGGGATGCAATTGAATAACACAGTCTCACACATCAGCGTCTTTCCATACCTTTTACTTCAAGTTGTTCAGGCAGGTCCCAGGGAGGCTGATGGGGTTGATGGAGGATGAGTTTCGAGGCAACGGCTGAGCAAGTTAGGGGCCTCCTTAACTTTCCAATCAGGATGAGTCCAACTGGCATAAAGCGTAGTTCACTCCTTAAACTCCAGCTATTTCAACGCTGTACTGCCCGGTCAGTATAGTGGTCGAAGCCTTCCAATGATGGAACTAGGTTCTTTCTGTTGCTGATCAGGCTCAAAGTTCCTATTCCAACTGACCTCTATTACGTACTGACACTCCAGGGGCTGCTTGCTGCCACCTAAGGTCCAGTAAGCCTCTGGTTCTTTTATCACTATGCCTGGAGCTATAGTGACACTTCGGTCCCCAGTGACCGGTGACAATGTGCAGGACTTCTCCAATCCTATAGCACTCTGAATTCCTTCCACTGTGCCCTTCGACTTACTCACACTCTCAATCTCAGCACTAAATCTCACTCCCTCCACCTCAGGAGACGCTTTCAGAC
The DNA here is from genome assembly GCA_033576555.1 of Oophaga sylvatica. Lineage (NCBI taxonomy): Eukaryota > Metazoa > Chordata > Amphibia > Anura > Dendrobatidae > Oophaga > Oophaga sylvatica. The sequence continues at coordinate 501,313,422 of JARQOD010000005.1, forward strand.
TCTCTTGTGCTAAAAACCACACCACTCTACACCCCTGCTGGGTGTGTCCCAAGTGTCTGTGATGTCATGTAGAGCCCTTAACCGTTGCCTCTCCACTCATCCTCCTGGTATTGTGTACCTTAAATACCAGGGCTACACATTCCCCCATGGTAAAAGACAGCACTCCCAGGCTGTGAAATACAAAAGACAGAAATTTTGTTTATGCATTAACATTAACTCTTCCCATCCGGGAGGTAAGGATTTCTTGAACGTTGCGATAAAACATTAAATATAGAAAAATACAAAAGGTATTAAGGCATCAAAACATTCAATAAATACACAGTATTCTTGTGAAGGACCCGCACCAAACCTTCAACGTGGGTCCTGGGTGGGCTGCAGGACATATGAATGCAGACCTCACTCAGTGCCACACCACACGGGTTTTGTATTCAGAGGTAGTTGAGGTGGTTTCATGTAAAAACCAAAATAATGCACAAGTGCAACTATATACAGGATACAGTTTTTGGGCTGGCTCAGTCCTCAGCCTCTGAGTCCATTATAAGACACAATAAGGAAAAAGACACATATATATATACACATTTTACAATATTCACATTAGTTTGTTATAATTACTGCTGGTATCGAATGGGTATCTTCCCTTTTGTGGTTCGCTCTGATCTACGTGGAGTAGCTTCAGGTATATTAAGTTGCGATCTGTCTGCACTGCGTAACGGCAAACTATAGAACTGCCTCAATCTTTCTATGGATCTGGCAAGCGTACTGATGGCTGGGCGGTGTGAGTCAGCTTCACCAGGGGATCCCATAGCATGGGGCGCTGCTTCTGATGGTCCTTCTTGAGATTCTGTAGGTTGAGGTGTTGCTGGAATTGGTAACTCTTGAACTGGCTCAACTGGCACCACGGGCACAACTGGAGGTAGAACTTCCTCTTGTGGCTGATAAAACTGCAACACCGGAATTATTACAGCATCTCCCAGTCTCGGCCAATCAGCAGGGAAATCTCCCAGATCCGTGTGTATGACCTCTTCTTTTCTTTCTTCTTGATTGATGACAGGATTCTTTTCACAAAGCTTTAAGGGTTCTGGACACAATTTCAAATGGTCTCTGGACACAGTGGTTATTGTTCTTCCTCCGTCCTTACTGATGATACAAACTTTTCTGTTGTCATATTTGGAATCTTGTACGACGTAGGGTTCTTGCTCCCACTGGTTATCCAGTTTGTGCACCTTCCTTTTCCTTTTCAATACCACTTCTCCAGGCATCAAAGGCTTGGCAGGAGCATTCCGGTTGTAAATATCTTCCTGTTTTTCCCGTGCCTTGTTGAGACTTTCTTCTACGCAGACTTGCACTCTTCTATATTGCTCTTGCCGATTGATGTCCCAGTTTTCAACGGCGTCATCTGCCTCCGGTTCTACCACTCCAAGTTCTAAATCCATTGGTAGTCTTCCGGGCCTTGCTCTCATAAGATAGGCGGGAGTGCAGTTAGTAGAACTTACAGGTATATGGTTATACAAGTCAACCAAATCAGGAAGTAAGTCCGGCCACCGATTTCTGTCTTCCAACGGTATGGATTTCAACAAATCAAGGACAATATGATTCATTTTCTCGCAAAGGCCGTTGGTTTGAGGATGGTATGGCGTTGTTCTAATTTTCTTGCACCCATACATGTGACAGAATTCCTTGAATAGGTCAGCCTCGAAAGCAGGTCCTTGATCAGTTAAGACCTGCTCCGGATACCCATGCGGTCTGCAGAAGCTTGCTTGAAAGGTTCTTGCTGCGTCACTGCTGTCTGGTCCTTAACTGGAACAACCACCAGAAATCTAGAGTAATGGTCCACCATGGTCAAGGCATATGAGTATCCAGATCTACTTGGCGACAATTTGACGTGGTCCAGGGCCACAATCTCCAGGGGACGAGTCGTCCGGATAGGTTGCAGGGGTGCCTTCTGACTACCGTAGTCCTTTCTTCTGAGACCACAGGGTCCACAGTTCCGACACCACCTCTCGATGGAGCTGCGCATCCCTACCCAGTAGAACCGGCATCTCAACAGGGTCTCCAGCTTTCTCCAGCCAAAGTGTCCTGCTTGATCGTGGTATGCTTCCAACACCATTGGAACGTCTGCCTTGGGGACCACTATCTGCCAGACCATCTCGTGGGTCCTGGGGTTGACGTATCTCCTGCACAACTTCTCACGGTATAGGAATAACTGCTTCTCTCGTTCCACAGGAGCTTTGCTGACATAGGTGCATCTTTTTCCAAGGAGGAACCTTCCTGCCTTAACAACTCCTTGATGCGGCTGACCACTGGATCACTGTCCTGAGTCTCTTTCCAGCTGTGATGGGGTAAAGGATTTAATGTTGCACCATTCTGCTTTCTGTAGACTCGATGCTCATGGACTACCCCATTTCGATGGAACGCAGGTAGCTCAATTTCCTCCAGGTCGTCCGATTCGTCTTCCGTGTCAGAGTCATGCGGCCTTCGGGACAATGCGTCAGCATTAGCATTCTTTCGACCTGCCCGGTACTTGATAGTAAACTGGTAATTGGACAACCGAGCCATCCATCGCTGCTCCATGGCGCCCAGCTTGGCGGTTTCCAGGTGCGTTAACGGGTTGTTGTCTGTAAACGCAGTGAACTTGTTGGAAGCCAGATAGTGCTTAAATCTTTCAGTAATGGCCCAGACCAACGCCAGAAACTCCAGCTTGAAGCTGCTATAATTTTCCGGATTTCTCTCAGTTGGCCTGACGTTTCTGCTAGCATAAGCGATGACTTTTTCTTGGCCATTCTGCTTTTGACTGAGAACTGCTCCCAAACCTTCATTACTGGCGTCGGTGTACAACAGGAACGGTTGGCTGTAATCAGGATAGGTTAAGATCTCATCACCGGTAAGGATCTCTTTCGTCTTTTGAAATGCTTCCGCCTGTTCTTTACCCCAATTAAAGGGAGGGTTTCTGCTCTTTAGGGATTGTCCTACTAGGAGGTCCTGTAAAGGGGCTGCCTTCTTCGTGTAATCTTTCACGAACCTCCTGTAGTAACCCGTTAGTCCCAGGAACTGTCGCACTTCCTTAAGGTTCTTCGGCTCCGGCCACTTCTGGATGGCAGTGACTTTCTCTGGGTCCGGCGCTACTCCTTCCGAACTGACGATGTGCCCCAAGTATTGTACCTTCTGTTTGAGTAGATGGCATTTTGAGGGTTTCAACTTCATCCCGTACCTGGACAGGGACTCAAATACTTCTGCCAGGTGCTTCAGATGGTCCTCATAAGTCTTGGAATACACGATGACGTCGTCAAGGTATAGCAGCACGGTTTCAAAATTGAGATGTCCCAGGCAATTTTCCATCACTCTCTGAAATGTTCCTGGGGCACTGCTGAGCCCAAACGGCATTCTGTCAAACTCACAGAGCCCCATTGGGGTGGTGAAAGCCGTTTTCTCACGATCCTCCTCAGCCACAGCCACTTGCCAGTAACCACTAGTCAGATCGAGGGTAGAAAAGTAGTTAGCCGTTTTCAGAGCAGCTAATGATTCCTCTATACGTGGTAACGGGTATGCATCCTTGTGTGTTATGCGGTTCACCTGCCTGTAATCCACACACATTCTCATACTACCATCTTTCTTTTTAACCAGAACTAGAGGGGCTGCCCAGGGGCTACAACTATCCCTTATCACCCCGGCTTTCTTCATATCATGCAACATTTCTTTAGCCTTCTGATAATGGGCTGGAGGTATGGGCCTATACCGCTCTTTGATGGGAGAATGACTGCCTGTAGGGATATGATGTTGTACTCCCTTAATTATCCCAAAATCAAGTGGATTCTTGCTAAACACTTGGGCGTACTCTTGCACCACCCGTAATACCCCTTGCTTCTGGTGAGCGGGAGTGGTGTCCGTCCCAACATGGAGTTGCTGACACCATTCCGCCACCTGGGTTGCCGGGTCATTGTCCTCCGCTATTTGGCGGGAGTCTAAGGACTCAGCCGGGAGAATAGAATTATTGTCAACAGCATGTAGTTTAGCAATGGTTGCATAACGGGGTAAGTTTACCTCATCATCTCCCCAATTGAGAAGCCGTACCGGTACTCTTCCATTCACCACTTCCACTACTCCCCTAGCAGTCATAAGTGTAGGTCTATGTTCTGAATGGTGGGGTTCTACTACAGCTTGGTAATTCTGTCCTCTCAGACCTATGGCTGCCCTGCACCAGATGATCATTTCACTCATTGGGGATATCACAATAGGATCCGAGTCAGTGACCCGTACATTACCAATTTCGCCGTCTGTAAGCTTCGCTTGCTGCTGACACACCAGGGCCCGGATCTCTCTTTGGATTACTCCTTTCTGCCTTGGTTGGGCAATCTCAGCGAGCTGTTGGAGCAAGAACACAACTTCTCCCAAACAATTACCGATAATGTTAGTACCCAAAATTATATTTAAACCGTTCTCCTCATTTGCAGTCTTCACTACCAGAAGCCCCTGGTCTTTCAACTCCTCTCTGCCCACCTTCACATCTACACATTTTGTCCCGAGTACTTCTACAGGAAGACCATTAGAAGCATACACGGTAAAGTCAGGGCTCGGGGTTTAAGACTGTCCATCGACCAGTACTTAGTATATAGGGCATCAGGTATTAGGGTCACCTGGGACCCAGTGTCCAACAATGCCGGAACTGCTATACCATCTAGGATGATAGACAGGTAGGGTCGCCCACCCACATACCTGCGGTTCCAGTCTAGGGGGCCTGACGGGTATTCTCCTGGGTGTTGGCCCTCGGACCCAGGTTCTGCTCGTTTAAAGGACACTGTGGAGATATATGACCTTTCCGGTTGCATCGGTAACAGGTGATCTCTCGACGAGGAGGGTGTTGATCGGAGGTCGCTCCTGGGGTGGCGTTGTCCTCCTCCGGGGGGGCGACGTCTTCCTTCTTCTCCGGTGCATCCACGGGACGTCTTCTGGGCAGTCAGCTAACAAGATTTTCCCTTCTTCCTCTTTCCGCAGTTGCAGGGCACTCATCACAGCAGCCAGATTTTTAGTCAGCTGGCGCACCTCTGAGCGCAGACAATCCAATTCACTGGGAGGTGTCACCTGCGCTTTGGCTTCGGCCACTAACGGGGAACAGGGGGTTACTGCCGGTTCCAGAGTGACTTCAGCCTGATGATGTTGGGTTGCCACCTCAGGTTTGCCCAGGGGCCGCAGCCCTTTTATTGCCATGTCCTTTAGGGCATCAAAGGTAGCATCCGGATGGTCTAAGGACCACCAGTTTACAGTTCTGCGTTCCTCTTGGGATCTCAATCCCTGTATAAATTGCTCTTTCAGCATCTTATTCTCGTCGATAGCATTTAAATTGTTAATCTGTTTAAGGGCTCTCAGGGCTCCCTGTAGTCGGCAAGCGTAGTCCCTGATGCTGTCACCTGGCTGTTGTGAACAGTGGTAGAAGGCCATCCGGAGATCCGTTTCTGTGCGGTCTTCAAATATGGCATGCAGCTTAAGGAAGATCGCAGGTACCGACTCCTGATCAACGGTATCCCAAGTCTCCACTTCCCTCTCAGCAGCGCCAGTTAGCTGCCCTACCAGCACAGCAGCTTTTTGTCTCTCCGGCATGGAGTACATTTCTAGGATGCTGCATAACTTCCGCTTGAAGCCTGCTAATGTGCCTGGCTCACCGCTGTACTGGGGAAGCCATTTCGCCCCTGGCATATAGGGGAGCGTTAGTGGCATGATCGGGACTACCGGACTGGGTGCTGGACCTGCGCCCTCATCTGGCGCTACAATGCCAGGCGGTGCGGGATTGGGGCCTCCGGCTGGGGCTGCACTGTCGGCTGGTTGCTGTGACATCTTAGCGCCCCCTTGGTTAAACGGAGCCTACCGGTTTCAGACGCTGCTATTTCACAGGCACCGCAGTGGGAACAGGACCTTCGTCGCAGGCGCTCTGATGTCAGAGCGTTCACTTCCTGTCGCAGACCTGCGCAGGACCTGCCGATGAGTCAGAACCGGGGGTGTGTCCAAGACTCTGCGCGCTCTTTCAGGTACGCCCACCTTCTTCTCCAGCGCTTCAGGGCGCGAATATGGCGGCAAAGATGGCGGTATTTGGCGCCAAAAAGTGCAAACAGTCTTTTTCACTAAAACACTCCACAGGCACACAGGGCTCGCAATCCTGCAAGTTTCGTATCCTGTTCGTGACGCCAAGTTTTTTTGTCTCGACCACGCACCACAATTGTGGGTTACCAGGGCAATGGGGTACTCAGAGCCGAGCCCGTAGAAGTCTATGGGGTTGTCACAGGTAGCGGTGGCTCGGTCTGTGGCCCTGGCGGTCAGGCGTATGTTGGGGGTATATTTACAGGGGATAGATTTATATACAGTTCGTGACGCCACCTGTAGTTCTCTGGTAATTTGTACCAGCGCTGCTGTAGAGCTCTGAGGGGATGGTGAGGCAGCTAGATGTCGGGTCCCCTACAGGTGGGACTCTTCCCTCAGGTCGATAGTTATGGTGGGGTTGTGCAGGGATGCAATTGAATAACACAGTCTCACACATCAGCGTCTTTCCATACCTTTTACTTCAAGTTGTTCAGGCAGGTCCCAGGGAGGCTGATAGGGTTGATGGAGGATGAGTTTCGAGGCAACGGCTGAGCAAGTTAGGGGCCTCCTTAACTTTCCAATCAGGATGAGTCCAACTGGCATAAAGCGTAGTTCACTCCTTAAACTCCAGCTATTTCAACGCTGTACTGCCCGGTCAGTATAGTGGTCGAAGCCTTCCAATGATGGAACTAGGTTCTTTCTGTTGCTGATCAGGCTCAAAGTTCCTATTCCAACTGACCTCTATTACGTACTGACACTCCAGGGGCTGCTTGCTGCCACCTAAGGTCCAGTAAGCCTCTGGTTCTTTTATCACTATGCCTGGAGCTATAGTGACACTTCGGTCCCCAGTGACCGGTGACAATGTGCAGGACTTCTCCAATCCTATAGCACTCTGAATTCCTTCCACTGTGCCCTTCGACTTACTCACACTCTCAATCTCAGCACTAAATCTCCACTCCCTCCACCTCAGGAGACGCTTTCAGACTCTCTTGTGCTAAAAACCACACCCCTCTACACCCCTGCTGGGTGTGTCCCAAGTGTCTGTGATGTCATGTAGAGCCCTTAACCGTTGCCTCTCCACTCATCCTCCTGGTATTGTGTACCTTAAATACCAGGGCTACACACTTCCTCAGACCTTTCTTTCGGACTAAGGGTGCTGCAGGCAGTAGTCCCTCCCTAAGTAGTTATTACTCTCTGTAATTCTCTCTGTAGTGCTGTCATGGACGTTCGAATAAAGTCTAAGTTACTTACCGTTAACGGTATTTTTCGAAGTCCATGACAGCACCCTTACATTCCCACCCAGGTTTTATGTGCACTTCTTCCGCTTATGTAATCCACATGTAATAAACAATTGATTAATGTTACTGTGTGATGCATGAAATTTTTTTGCTGTATACCATTTAACCTTGATGTCCTCTTATGCTCTGTAATCCAACTGATGTGTGGGAGAGGTGCCGCCCTTTTATATCTGTAGGTTTCCTGTTCCTAAGGGGCGGATCCCCTCTCTCTGTAGTGCTGTCATGGACTTCGAAAAATACCGTTAACGGTAAGTAACTTAGACTTTTTGCAAGTGGTATCAAATACTTATTTTTCCCCACTGTGTGTTTAATGTATAATAGAATAAATATATATAGTCATGTTGTAATATCTATCGCACCCATTCTATGCCAGGGTAATGAGCATTTTTATTAATACATTTCCGGCGCCGATAGATGCGACTGCGCAGGGGCAGTCTACACCATTTTGAGATGGAGATTTTTTTTCTGAGTACATTTATCACCAAATAAAATAATTAAATGAATGTTGTAGATGCGGTCATGCTACAGCACAGCGCCGCCGTCTGACTGCTGAATGTGATTTTTTTTTTTTTAAAAACGTACTATATTCAGCATGTAAAAGAGGGGGCAGGTCACTGAAAAATCAGTTAAACTTCTTGAATGTAGCTTTGAGCTGTCCAGTTTTGAAAATGGTATAACCTTTTGGGTATTTTCTGTCACATAAACCTCAGTCACTTCAAACATGCTGTGGTCTATAAAAATAAAAATGTGTTGTAAATTTTGTTGGAGAAATGTTCCTAACAAAAAAGTTGTTTAAAAAAAAATGATGCTGATGTAAAGTAGACAGTGGTATGTTATCCATTTTGTTCGATAGAACTCTCATTTTTAAGGGCACAAAAATGAAATTTGAAAATTAAGATCTTTTTGCCTAATTTCTGATATTTAAGCAAAACGCATAAAATATTGACCTAAATTTACTGCTACCATATAAAGTACAATGTGGCGCAAAAACTTTCTTTGTATCTTCAGAGTTACCACATAAATTGGAAAATTTTGGCTTGGTCTGGAAGGTGAAAACAGGCTAGGGATTAAGGGATTAAAGTCTGGACAAGAAAGACTGTGGACACCAGAAAAAAAGTACTGCTGTCACCCAAATCCCTTCACCCCACCCCTCCCCCAACCAACGCCCCCCAAAAAAAGAAAAGAGAAAATAATTTTTCTGAGACGCCACCTGCATGTTCTAATATGTTTCTGGGAAAAACTATATGGATAATTGATGCAAAAAGGTTCCACTGAATCTAGTAACATAAACGGAGGGAAATCTCTGCAAATCAACATCAAATCTTCATCTCAACTGTGAAGCATGGAAGAAACATTATAGCTTGGTGCCTCAGGGTCTGGACCTTTTGAGATTGAGGAAAGATGGGATTTAAAAGGGTTGTCCAGACATAAGTCCTCAATATTAGATTTGTGGGGGTCTGGCACCCCCACAAATTAGTTTTAATGCAGCTCTGGTTCTCAAAACTGACACCTGGGGGCTGCAACCAGTCCCGGCTCCAGGATTTCGTGGGTCCCAAGCAAAAGCATCTTATTGGGCCCGTTTAACACACAGAACAATTTATGATTCACAGATATTTCAGAGAAATATAGGTATGGTACAATGCCAAAGATTTCACTTCTTGCATTACATGAGTGATATCTATTGTAAATTCTACAATAGGTGAAAAAGGACAGTATAGTCCTCCATACAGTATTATGGGCACCACATAGTGCTCCATACAGAATTATGAGCCCAATATATTGCTTCATACATAATGGGTCCATCTATAATGCTCTATACAGTATTATGGGCAGCATATAATGCTCCATTATATAATGGGCCCCGTTTATGATGCTTCATTTCTAATGGGCCCCATATATGATGCTCAAAAAAAAAAACACCTTTCCTCTCGTCGCTGGCTGCTGCCCTGCTCCGGACTCCTCAGCTTTGCCGTCTTATGACTCTGCACTGTGACTGCTCAGGTAGAGGCGCACAGATATGACGTAATCTCTCCTTTTGACCTGAATGTCAGTCAGGAGATGCGGAAGACGCTGGAGTGGAGAGAAGTCAAGTGATGTGATTGCAAGTGATGGGGCACTAGCCGGGTGCGGACACTGGCCCTGGCTGCAACCCTCAGCTGTCAGCTTAAGCAGGGCTGGTTATTAAGAATACAGAAGTCCCCCACTCTGTTTTTTTTTTTTATTTAAATTTAAAAAAGCAGCGTGGGTCCTCTCCCATTTATGACAACCAGCCTTGCTAAGGCAGACAGCTGGGGCTGGTATTCTCAGGCTGGTAAGGGGCCATTTTGTATTGGCTTAAAATAGTAGAGCCCGCATCTGCCCAGAAAAGTCACATCTATTAGCCTGGTTTATGATTTATTTAAATAATTTAAAACACAACCCAAAAAAGCCAGCATGGGACCCCTCTATCCTTGCTGAGGGTTGCAGCCCTCAGCTGTCAGTTTTGGCTGGCTAGTTATTAAAAATGCAGGGGAACCCACTTCATTATCTTTTTAATTATTTTAGAGCTCCGGCATCGGCTGATGAATCCTCCCATCAGCCGCCTTGCTCTCATTGTTATTAGCGGCAGCAGGCGTAGTCTGATGGGAGCAGTAGTCCCATCAACAGCGCTAGTGACTGAAGGTGAACTTTATACCTCCCATCACAACTGCGGGCTCTCTGACCGGCGGCAATGATTTTACCACTGATCAAAAGCAGTGTTTGCCACGCTGTCATACACATGACAGTGTGGCAAACACTGTATGTTTTGGCCCCACAATCAAATGAATGTGGTCTGGGTACTGTGCTGGTATCCAGATATTTTTTTTTTTTCTTTATTTTTTTTTAACTTGCCGACATGGACATTCAGGGGGTCTGCCTATCTCTACTTGTAACCCTACATACCATCTTTAAAAGGGTACCAAAATATTTTGCAAATAATGTAGGGCCATATGAAAAACAAAAAAAAACACCTCAATCCATTCAAGTTAACCCCTTCCCGACCCATGATGCCTACGTCGGCGTCATGAAAACTTGTGCCATTATGACCCATGATGCCTATGTAGGCATCATGGTATAAATCGCGTTCCTGCAGGTCGGGTGACCGGGTCACTGAAAGGTCACCCGAAACGCAGGCACAAGACCCTTTGTGCATCACCACAGGGGGGTTGGCTTAACCCCCACATGGCTACGATCGCTCTGATTGGCTGTTTCACTTTTAACAGCCAATCAGAGCGATTTGCAATATTTCACCAATTAAATTTGGTGAAATACTACAATCCAGCCATGACCGATGCTGCAATTGCATCTGCCATGGCTGGAGACCGAGATCCGACCCCCACCTACACCGAGTGACGGCGGCGATCGGTCGCCGCCATCACTATTTGCTCCCCTTCACTTCGCTCCGCTCCCCCTCGCCTTCCGATTTCCCCCCCCCCCCTCACTTCACCCCGTGTCTCCGAAGTCCCTGTGGTCGTCCCGGTGTCCTTCTGGGATGCTTCATGGGCGCTGCCAACTTGGAAAATGGCGGGCGCATGCGCAGTGTGCCTGCTTGCCGGCAGATTCCATTCATTTATTTTGATCACTGTGATAAACTCACAGTGATCAGAATAAAAAAAAAAAGTAAATAACCCCCCCTTTATCACCCCCATAGGTAGGGACAAGTAATAAAATAAAGAAAATATTTTTTATTTTTACGTTAGGGTTAGGGTTAGAACTAGGGTTAGGGTTGGAATTGGGGTTAGGGTTGGAATTGGGGTTAGGATTGGAATTAGGGTTAGGATTGGAATTAGGGTTAGGTTTGGAATTAGGGTTAGGGTTGGAATTAGGGTTAGGGTTGGAATTAGGGTTATGGTTGGATTTAGGTTAGGGTTGGAATTAGGGTTAGCCTTGTGGTTAGGGTTAGAGTTGGGATTAGGGTTAGGTTTGTGGTTAGGGTTAGAGTTGGGTTAGGGTTAGGGGTGTGTTGGGGTTAGGGTTGGGATTAGGGTTAGGGGTGTGTTGGGGTTAGGGTTGTGGTTTGGGGTGTGTTGCGGGTAGGGTTGGAGTTAGAATTGAGGGGTTTCCACTATTTGGGCACATCAGGTTGTCTCCAAACGTGACATAGCGCCACCATTTATTCTATTCAATTTTAAGTTCAAAAAGTCAAACAGTGCTCCCTCCATTCCGAGCCCCGACATGCGCCCAAACAGTGGTTTGCCCCCACATATGGGGTATCAGCGTACTCAGGAATCATAGAATGGTAGAGTTGGAAGGGACCTTCTGGGTCATCTGGTCCAACCCCCTGCTCAAAGCAGGATTCACTAAATCATCCCAGACAGATGTATGTCCAGCCTCTGTTTGAAGACTTCCATTGAAGGAGAACTCACCACCTCTCGTGGCAGCCTGTTCCACTCATTGATCACTCTGTCAAAAAAAAAATTTCTAATATCTAATTGCACAACAATTTTGGGGATCTAATTTCTCCTGTTACCCTTGGGAAAATAAAAAAATTGGGGACTAAATTATTTTTGTGGAAAAAAAATTATTTTTTATTTTCACGGCTCTGCGTTATAAACTTCTGTGAAGAACTTGGAGATTCAAAGTGCTCACCACACATCTAGATGAGTTACTTGGGTGATCTAGTTTTCAAAATGGGCTCTCTTGTGGGGGTTTCTACTGTTTAGGCACATCATGGGCTCTGCAAACGTAACATGACGCCCACAGACGATTCCATCAAGTCGGTATTTCAGAACGTCACTACTTCCCTTCCGAGCCCCGACGTGTGCCCATACAGTAGTTTTTCTCTTCGCCACGACAGCACCCACTGAGAGAGGGGATCCGCCCCTAGGAACAGGAAACCTACAGAGAGATAAAAGGGGCGGCCCCCCTCGCTCCTCAGTTGTTTCCTGTTCCTAGCAGAGGAACCTACGTGAGAAGAGGATTCCTGGGCTGGATAGCCGCCTGTGCGGTTTCTTTTGGAGCGGCAGGGGCTCCAGCACCAGAAGCAGCGTCGGGGGTTTATCCCTCCTCAGCTGGGACAAAAAAGACACCGCACATGCCTGGAGGTAACGGGTCGGAGGACGGCAGCGGCAGGGGTCGCAGCCCACCGTCACAGGAATATTCCCAGGTGCGAGGCCAGGAGCAGGATTGCTCTGGCTCGCATATAATACGGGTGTCACATACTGAGCCGAGGCTGCCCTACCTGATAACGCGGGGAGCCTCGCAGGAAAGGTCCCATCGCCGCTCTTGCCGGGTAGGGATGGGACCGCAGCGGTCAGGAACGCGAGCGCGTGGTCAGGAGAGGTCCCGGCAAATTGCTTGATAAAAAATCATGGAGCGCTGCTGGAGGAGGCGGCTGCGTAGGTGCAGGAAGGCAGAGAACCCGGAAGTGAACCTAGCACTTCCGGGTCAGCGCTGAGATGAAAAAAAAAAAAAAAAAAAAAGAGAATGGGGAAACTGCATAAAAGCACCGATCATGTGCATAGCGGTGCGCAGCAATGTCGTCCCCAAGTGATCCTGCGTTGCGCCCACCTGAGGAACTGGTGGCGCCACATCACAGCGGCAGCAGCAGCGGCAGAAAAAGTGGAAGTGACACTCTAAGCAGAGTGGTTCCACAAGCAGATCTGGAGGGAAATCAAGTCGCTCCATACCGCAGCCGGACCCTCCATCCTTAAGACCGGTACCATCTTGATAAAAAGCTTCACTGGTGAGTGTTATATTTCACACCTGTCAAGCTGATGGCCCTTTCCCCTCCCCCCCTGATTTGTGTGTTCCTAGCCAAAAAGACGGAAAAGACCAAACATAAAGAATGTGCCTTATGCTCCCAACCTCTTCCGGACACTTATCCCAAAAGATTGTGTCAGGATTGTATTAGCCATACGCTGCAGGAGGAAAGTTCTGTGAGAGCAGAAGATATCCGCCTGATGATCAAGAGGAGTTACAGGCCCTAGGGGAGCCAGTAGTATTACGGGAAGGAAATCCCTTAGTGAGATAACCCCACCTAGGGTGGGATCCTCCACGGACAGCGGGGAACTCAATTCAGACGCTTCATGTGAATCGGGTTCATCAGAGGAGGAGAGCACACCTGTTTTCCGACAGATAGTATTAATAATCTGATTAAGTCTGTTCGGAACACTATGGGATTATCGGATACAAAAGACCCTAAAACTCCTCAGGAGATCATGTTCGCGGTATCTCCCAACGCAAACGGCGAGTGTTCCCAATAGAATCCGGCTATTAAGGAATTAGTAAAGAAAGAGTGGGAAAAACAAGGGCAGAAAGGTTATATGCCGGCCGCGTCAAAACGACGATACCCCTTGATGATAAGGACCTGGCCTCCTGGGAGAAAGCACCCAAGGTGGATGCTGCTGTAGCGTCAACCTCCCGCAAGTCATCATTACCAGTAGAGGATGCTGGAATTTTGTCAGATCCCCTAGACCGTAAAGCAGATGCACTCCTAAAAAGGTCCTGGGAGTCATGTATAGGGGCATTTAAACCCGCAATATCGCCACTTGTACAGGCAGGGCCATGTTAGTATGGTTAGATCAGCTGGAGGAAAATATAAAGAAGGGCCTTTCCAGAGACAAGCTAAAGGTCCTCCATTCCTTTAATTAGAGTGCAGCAGCATTTCTTTCAGACACCTCAGTAGATTCTCTCCGCCTAGCGCAAGAACAGCAGGACTAACCAATGCAGCCCGAAGGGCGTTGTGGTTGAAAGGATGGAAGGGGGATACGCAGGCTAAATCAAAACTCTGCGCTATACCCTGTCAGGGTGAGTACCTTTTGGTGCAGTTTTGGATGATATCTTAACCAAAGCAGGAGAAAGGAAAAAAGGCTTCCCTAATCCATACGTTCCATCCTACAGGAGGGCATTCAGGAGACCATCGTTTAACAGAAGGAAGGATTATAAGTCCCAGAATTCTTGGAAAGCAGGATTTCAAACAAAAGGGAAACCTATTCGGTAAACGTCCCTTCAGATCGGAGATAAGTTCCGCTAGTACCAACTTACCGGTGGTGGCAGACTATTACACTTCAGTTATCAGTGGGAGCAAATTACATCTAACCCCTGGCCATTAACAGTATAAAATCAGGACTAATATTAGAATTTGTCCGGAATCCTCCGACTCCTTTCTATTGACTTCTCTAAAATCCCAGCTCAACAAGAGGCGTTAGAATTAGAGATTAAAAGGCCTACTATCCAAGAAAGTGTTAGTAGAGGTTCCGGTAAATCAAAGAGAGAAAGGCTTTTACTCTCCTTTATTTCTGGTAACTAAACCAGACGGTTCATTTAGAACCATAGTTAAATCTAAAAAAACTGAATACCTTTTTGAAAACCCGAACCTTCAAAATGGAGTCCATAAGATCAGCGATAAAACTCTTATTTCCCAGATGCTACATGGGTGTCGTGGATCTCAAAGATGCATATTATCATCTACCAATACATGTCTCGCATCAACGCTTTCTCCGAGTGGCGGTCACATTAGAAGGCCAAATCTGTCATCTGCAGTTTGCGGCAATGCCATTCGGGCTATCTATGGCACCACGCGTCTTCACAAAACTGATGCTGGAGGTGATGTCGTATTTACGAGTAAGAGACACACTAATAATTCCGTACCTGGATGATCTGCTAATAGTAGGAAATTCATTCCAACAATGTGAGCACAGGCTGTCTGATGTAATTTCATCCCTACAGAACTTAGGTTGGCTGATCAACTGGGAAAAATCAAGGCTACGGCCGGTAACCTGTCAGACGTTCCTAGGCCTTCATCTAGACTCAGTAAGTCAGAAATGTCGGCTACCAGAGGCAAAGAAATTAACGTAATTAATAAGGTACAAACGGTAATACAGAATCCTATTCTATCTCTAAGAGAAGGCATGTCTTTGCTGGGCTCTTTGTCCTCATGTATTCCGGCAGTTCGTGGGCCCAATTTCATACCAGGAAACTGCAAAGATTAATCCTGCAGCAAGAAGAAGATTACAGAACAGTTAGAAAATAAAATATCCCTGACCCCGGAGGTAATCAGTTCCCTAACTTGGTGGCTAGATTCAGATAATCTGTCGGGAGGTGTTCCGTGGATAGTGGTTCCCTCAAATATAGTAACCACAGATGCCAGCCCTTTGGGTGGGGGGCTCATTGGGAGGATAATGGCACAGGGACAGTGGTCTAGGTCAGAGTCAAGGATTCATCAAACATGAAGAGCTAAAAGCTATATATCATGCCATATGTAATTTCCTTCCGCAGCTGCAAGGGACTCATACAAGGATCTTGTCGACAACAGCACCTCAGTACGTACCTAAACCACCAAGGAGTACACGATCAATGCCACTCATGTTATTGCAGAAAAAATTTTAAACATTGGCAGAAAGTCATCTCCTATCCCTGTCGGCCCTGCACGTCAGAGGAATAGACAATGTCAAGGCAGATTTTCTAAGTCGTCATAACCCTACATCAAGGGAATGATACTCAATCATTGCATCTTTCAAAGAATAACATCAAATGGGGCACACCAAATATAGACCTGTTTGCTACACGAAACAACAGCAGTAAAAAAGGTTCGCCTCCTTATTCAAGCAGGACAATCCGGACATTCTCGACGCCTTGCAGATCCCGTGGACATTCCACTTGGCCTATGCCTTTCCTCCAATGATTCTGTTACCAATTGTCATCCGAAAATAAGAGAGGAAAGAGCGAGAGTAATCCTGATAGCCCCGTTCTGGCCCAAAAGGCCAGGTTCTCGTGGCTGAGAGCCATGTCGATTTCGATCCATGGATCCTCCCTTGGGACCGGGACCTTCTCTCACAGGGGCCCTTCTATCACCCTCAGGTCAAAGGATTGCGCCTCACGGCCTGGAATTTGAAAGGCAGTTATTAAAACTAAGAGGTTTTTCGAACGGACTGATTAATACGCTCCTAAATAGCAGGAAGGAGTCCACTACTAATATATATGCCAGAGTCTGGAGGAAATTTCTGTCTTTTCATTCAGTACGTCTATCTAGTGAAGTACCTATCCCAGCTATTCTAGAATTTTACAAAAGGCATGAATTAGGCCTATCGGTAAATACTCTTAAGGTCCAGGTATCGCCCGGGGTGCCCTATATAGTCATGACATAGCAGGCAATAAATGAGTAGCTCGGTTTATACTCAGCATGCCATCGAGCAGAACCAGTCCATATACTTCAAATGCCATCTTGGGACTTAAACTTAGTCCTAGACGCCTTAACAGAAAGTCCATTGAACCCATTCAGTCAGTTCCAATAAAATATGCCTCATTAAAAACCGTTTTAACTAGTAGCCTTGACCTCAGCAAGAAGAGTGAGTGATCTCCACGCCTTATCAATAGATCCTCCTTTCTTATCATATATTCTGACAGGATAGTATTAAAAACTGACCCGTCTTATCTTCCTAAAGTATCAACTAAATTTCATAGATCTCAGAAATGTATCTTCCTTCCTTTTATGACAACCCCTCATCACCACAGGAAGAGAAATTCCACACCTTAGATGTTAAAAGATCAATCTTAGCATATCTAGATAGGACTAGCCCCTGGAGGAAGAGCAGGCTCTCTTTGTTTCTTTCCAGGGCAGCCGCAAAGGTGCAGGAGTAACGAAAAGCACGCTATCTCGATGGATAGAGACGCAATAGCATTGGCGTATGTGGCAAAAAAGAAAATTCCACCACAAGGCGTGAAGGCACATTCCGCACGAGCCATATCGTCTTCTTGGGCAGAAAGAGCAGATGTCCCGATAGACCTTATATGTAAGGCCGCAACCTGGGCTTCACCTTCTACCTTCTATGAACACTATAGATTAGATCTATCCTCCTCATCAGATCTAGTGTTTGGTAGATCAATCCTTGACACGGTGGTCCCTCCCAGATAATTGTCTCTGAAAATCTCTCAGTGGGTGCTGTCGTGGCGAAGAGAAAAAACCGGATTACTTACCGGTAATGCTCTTTTATAGAGCCCACGACAGCACCCACTCACTTCCCTCCCCTACTTGTGGTATACACGGTGCATCCTGTTTGGTGAAGGATTGATTATATTGGCTATATATAGTCTAGCAGTGTAAATATGTATATATATGTTAAACATTTATGGTGCAAATTAACTGAAACTTGTGTGGCGGTTCCTCTCATTCTCTGTAAACCAACTGAGGAGCGAGGGGGGCCGCCCCTTTTATCTCTCTGTAGGTTTCCTGTTCCTAGGGGCGGATCCCCTCTCTCAGTGGGTGCTGTCGTGGGCTCTATAAAAGAGCATTACCGGTAAGTAATCCGGTTTTTCTCCAACATATGGGATATCGGCGTAACTCGGGACAAATTGGACACCAACTTTTGGGGTCCAATTTCTCCTGTTCCCCTTGGAAAATAAGCATGATCTTTTAGTCCCCAAATTTTTATTTCATGCCCAGGCATTATAAACTTCTGTGAAGCCCTTGGGGGTTCAAAGTGCTCACCACACATCTAGATAAGTTCCTTGGAGGGTTTAGTTTCCAAAATGGGGTCACTTGTTGTGAGTTTCTACTGTTTAGGCACATCAGGGCTCTGCAAACGTAACATGACGTCTGCAGAGCATTCCATCAAAGTCTGCATTTCAAAACGTCACTACTTCCATTACGAGCCCCGACGTGTGCCCGAGCCGTGTTTTCCCCCCCTCATATGGGGTACCTGCGTACTCAGGACAAACTGTACAACAACTTTTGGGGTCCAATTTCTCCTGTTACCCTTGTGAAAATAAAAAATTGCGGGATAAAAAATCATTTTTTGAGAAAAAAATGATTTTTTTTTATTTTCACGGCTCTGCATTATAAACTTATGTGAAGCACGTGGGGGTTCAAGATGCTCACCACACATCAAGATAAGTTCCTTGGGGGGTCTAGTTTCCAAAATGGTGTCACTGGTGGGGGAGCTTCAAAGTTTAGGCACACAGGGTCTCTCCAAACACGACATGGTGTCCGCTAACGATTGGAGCTAATTTTCCATTCAAAGTTAAATGGCGCTCCCTCCCTTCTGAGCCCTGCCGTGCGCCCAAACAGTGGTTCCCCCCCACATATGGGGTACCAGCGTGCTCAGAACAAACTGGACAACAACTTTTGGGGTCCCATTTATCCTGTTACCCTTGAGAAAATAAAATATAGCCGGCTAAAAAATAATTTTTGAGGAAAAAAAAGATTTTTTTATATTTTCACTGCTTTGCGTTAATAAACTTCTGTGAAGCATTTTGGGGTTCAAAGTGCTCACTACACATCTAGATAAACCCCTTTGGGGGGTCTAGTTTCCAAAATGGGGTCACCTGTGGGGGTTTCTACTGTTTAGGCACATCAGGTGCTCTGCAAACGTAACGTGACGCCCGCAGAACATTCCATCAAGTCTGCATTCCAAAATGGCGCTCCTTCCCTTATGAGCTCTCCCATGCGCCAAAACAGTGGTTCCTCCCACATATAGGATATGGGTGTACTCGGGATAAATTGCACAACAACTTTTGTGGTCCAATTTCTCCTGTTACCCTTGGAAAATAAAAAAATAGCGGGCTAAAAAATCATTCTTGAGGAAAAAAATGTTTGTTTTTTTTCACTGCTCTTCGTTATAAACTTCTGTGAAGCACTTGGGGGTTTAGAGTGCTCACAACACATCTAGATAAGTTCCTTAAGGGGTCTAGTTTCCAAAATGGTGTCACTTGTGGGTTTTTTTCACTTTTTAGGCACACAGGGGCTCTCCAAACGCTTCATGGTGTCCGCTAACGATTGGAGCTAATTTTCCATTCAAAAAGTCAAATGGCGCTCCTTCCCTTCTGGGCCCTGTCGTGCGCCCAAACAGTGGTTTATGACCACATATGAGGTATCGGTGTACTCAGGAGAAATTGCCCAACAAATTTTAGGATCCATTTTATCCTGTTGCCCATGTGAAAATGAAAAAATTGAGGCTAAAAGAAAATTTTTATCAAAAAAAAGTTTTCTTTTTTTTACGGATCAATTTGTGAAGCACCTGAAGGGTTAATAAATTTCCTGAATGTAGTTTTGAGTAGCTTGATGGGTGCAGTTTTTAGAATGGTGTCACTTTTGGGTATTTTCTGCCATATAGAGCCCTCAAAGTAACTTCAAATGTGAGGTGGTCCCTAAAGAAAATGGTTTTGTAAATTTTGTTGTAAAAATGAGAAATCGCTGTCAACTTTTAACCCTTATAACTTCCTAACAAAAAAAAAAATTTGTTTCCAAAATTGTACTGATGTAAAGTAGACATGTAGGAAATGTTATTTATTAACTGTTTTGTGTCACATAACTCTCTAGTTCAACAGAAAAAAATTCAAAATTTGAAAATTGGGAAATTTTCAAAATTTTCACCAAATTTCCATTTTTTTTTCACAAACGCGAAAATATCAACCTAAATTTACCACTAACATGAAGCCCAATATGTCACGAAAAAACATTTTAAGAATGCCAGTTTGTGCACTGCTCACCTGGTTGTGCGTAGAAAGTACCACACTGGAGAGAGCATGTGCGTTCACTAGAGACAGCTGCAGCTCCGACCTGCTGGTTCCTAGGCGTATATTGCAGGAACTGCAATGAATGTTTGTGAATCAGAAAAAAACTTGCAGGATTTTTGGGGCAAAGCTGTGGAGTCTGTAAGCCAAACCTCCGACTGACTCCTTAATTTCCCTGACTCCTTAGACCAGGAACAGAACAGACCTTTATAGGACATTTCATAACTTTACCAACTCCACCAAAATGGACACTTACTCCACAGCCCTGGTTCTGGGTGCTGTCAGTGGATGAAGGATGTTCAAAGTCAGGTAGATCAAGAGTTTGCAGTATTTTACTTCAGTATTTGTCAACCAAAACCAGGAGTGGGTGATAAATACAGAAGTGGGATGTGTTTCTTCTATACTTTTCCTCTGATTGTTACTCTTGGTTTTGGCTTACAATCAGAGGAAAAGTATAATAGAAACATGTGCATCACTTCAGTACTGTCACCCACTCCTGGCTTAGGGTTACAAATACTGATGTTAAATGGAACCTTTATCCCCCCCCTTCCCCCTGGGGTGTATATGACCTATTATTATGGGCATACAGGTGTTAGAAATGTTAAACTAGTCCTATTGTATGCCTCATATTAGCGGTCTTGTTGTTGAGAAAAGTTATATTCTTTCCTTATGCTAATGAATTCTTCCAGGCTCTAGGGCGTGCGGTGCCTGGAAGAAGTCCCTGCCTCCTCTTTTTCATTATAAAACTCCCCCTCCCCCCCCATGCACGTCCGTTTTGGCGCTGGAATCCTGCACTCCCTCAACAATAAGTATGTTTTCCTTCCGTCTATATGCACTGCATTCAGGAATCTTCTGCGCCAGCGAGTCACTGTGACCTCTGTTGTGTGCGCCAATAAGGTGCTCATCACTTCCTGCATAGTCATCGCTAGGAACCATGTGTACATAGCGATGACTATGCAGAGAGGAAGTGGGGGGCAGGAGGACCTTATCGTCGTGCATGCAGGAGCTCCCTGCAGTGGGAGTCGCCGGTGTCTGTGCAGAAGATCTCTCAATGCAGTGTCCATAGAAGGGAGGCAAAGGTACGTATTGTGGAGTGAGTGCGGGCACAGGTGTGAAATACCAGCACCAGAGTGGACTTGCATGGGAGAGAGGTAGTATTAAAATTAAGATAGGAGGCAGGGATTTCTTCCAGGCACCACATACCTCAGAGCCTGGAAGAAATCATTAGCATAAGGAAAGAATATAAAATTTCTCAAAAAGACTGAGGTCTAAGGGGTAAGGTTTCCCCTTGTGGAGAGTGACATACCAGCTCTGGCGTGTCGAGGTAAGGAGGCTTATTCGCCGTGCAATGCTCCTCTGGGAAATGTAATATGCAAATTGCCTCTTCAAAAAAAGAGGACTTGTACTCTATAGCGCCACCTATTGGAAGTAGCGATCCTACAAGTCACAATCAACCCTTTAACGAGTCTTGTAATATGACTTAGGATAAAAGCCAAATCAGTATCTCCATTTGCAGACACGGTGTTTCGGACTATTGGTCCTTGTCAGTGCAAAGTAGGAGAGATCTGATTTGGCTAGATGAGAGGCTCTGGACTAGGGTCTAAGGCAGGGGTGGGCAATTAATTTTGCCAGGGGGCCGCATGAGAAATTGGGATGGTTTTAGAGGGCCGGACTAATATAATTAACTCCGTTCTACCCAATACTGTATATATATATATATATATATATATATATACATATACATATATATATATATATATATATATATACATATACATATATATATATATATATATATATATATAAAACTGTATATATACATACCTGCCCATTATCATCATCTTCTCCCCATCATCATCAATGCCTCCCCATTATCAGCAATGCCTGCCCATCATCATCTTCTCCCCATCATCAATGCCTGCCCATTATCATCATCTTCTCCCCATCATCATCAATGCCTCCCCATTATCAGCAATGCCTGCCCATCATCATCTTCTCCCCATCATCAATGCCTGCCCATTATCATCAATACCTGCCCATTATCATCATCTTCTCCCCATCATCATCAATGCCTGCCCATCATCATCATCATCTTCTCCCCATCATCAATGCCTGCCCATTATCATCAATACCTGCCCATTATCATCATCTTCTCCCCATCATCATCAATGCCTGCCCATCATCATCATCATCTTCTCCCCATCATCAATGCCTGCCCATTATCATCAATACCTGCCCATTATCATCATCTTCTCCCCATCATCATCAATGCCTCCCCATTATCAGCAATGCCTGCCCATCATCATCTTCTCCCCATCATCAATGCCTGCCCATTATCATCAATACCTGCCCATTATCATCATCTTCTCCCCATCATCATCAATGCCTGCCCATCATCATCATCATCTTCTCCCATCATCAATGCCTGCCCATTATCATCAATACCTGCCCATTATCATCATCTTCTCCCCATCATCATCAATGCCTGCCCATCATCATCATCATCTTCTCCCCATCATCAATGCCTGCCCATTATCATCAATACCTGCCCATTATCATAATCTTCTCCCCATCATCATCAATGCCTCCCCATTATCAGCAATGCCTGCCCATCATCATCTTCTCCCCATCATCAATGCCTGCCCATTATCATCATCTTCTCCCCATCATCATCAATGCCTCCCCATTATCAGCAATGCCTGCCCATCATCATCTTCTCCCCATCATCAATGCCTGCCCATTATCATCAATACCTGCCCATTATCATCATCTTCTCCTCATCATCATCAATGCCTGCCCATCATCATCATCATCTTCTCCCCATCATCAATGCCTGCCCATTATCATCAATACCTGCCCATTATCATCATCATCTCCCCATCATCATCAATACCTGCCCATTATCATCATCTTCTCCCCATCATCATCAATGCCTGCCCATCATCATCATCATCATCTTCTCCCCATCATCAATGCCTGCCCATTATCATCAATACCTGCCCATTATCATCATCTTCTCCCCATCATCATCAATGCCTCCCCATTATCAGCAATGCCTGCCCATCATCATCTTCTCCCCATCATCAATGCCTGCCCATTATCATCAATACCTGCCCATTATCATCATCTTCTCCCCATCATCATCAATGCCTGCCCATCATCATCATCTTCTCCCCATCATCAATGCCTGCCCATTATCATCAATACCTGCCCATTATCATCATCTTCTCCCCATCATCATCAATGCCTGCCCATCATCATCATCATCATCATCATCTTCTCCCCATCATCAATGCCTGCCCATTATCATCAATACCTGCCCATTATCATCATCTTCTCCCCATCATCATCAATGCCTCCCCATTATCATCAATGCCTGCCCATTATCATCATCTTCTCCCCATCATCATCAATGCCTGCCCATCATCACACACAGACAGCACATAAGCACTCTCTCACATACATACACACACACACACACACACACACACACACACACAAAGCACCGCACTACATAGACACAGACACACACACACGTCTTACCTGTCCAGCGTCCCCGCTCTCTGACACAGCCGGCCGCTGAATGATGACGTCATTCAGCTGCCGGCTGTGAGAGGAAGCGCCGGTGGAGCCCGGAGCTGCGGCAGCGGAGGCACGGGAGAGGTAAGTATTGTGCCAGCTGATGCCGGGGCCCTGAGACTGCCGGAGCGCCTCCGCGGGCCGGTCACTGACAGCCGGCGGGCCGGATGCAGCCCGCGGGCCGCCCCTTGCCCGGGTCTGGTCTAAGGGGTAAGGTTTCCCCTTGTGGAAAGTGACATACCAGCTCTGGCGTGTTGAGGTAAGGAGGCTTATTCGCCGTGCAATGCTTCTCTGGGAAATTTAATATGCAAATTGCCTCTTCAAAAAAAGGGTTAAAGGGTTGATTGTGACTTGTAGGATCGCTACTTACAATAGGTGGCGCTATAGAGTACAAGTCCTCTTTTTTTGAAGAGGCAATTTGCATATTAAAAAGACCGAGGCATTCAGGTAGGACTAGTGTAACATTTCTATTACCATAATCCCAGAATAATACGTCATATACATCCTGGGAGGTGACAGATTCCCTTTAAATACTGAACGTGTGCTTGTGACCTCACATGTCTACTGCTGGTGCTCAACTGCATTAAGAACCGTTCCAATAGCCCAAACACTCTCCAAAAGGCAGAAATATGTCAGCATATTTCTGTGTTTTGCAGGAGGAAATGGCCTCCAGTGGACAAGTAAATCGATGAAAGAATAGTTAAAGGTAATTTGTATTTTGGAATGGTTGTCTAAATCTAAACCATATCTGGATGCTGCAGAGGGCTGAGCAATGAAGGTATCTCAGATGTTGATGTGATGAAGTGTACACCTAAGGGAGAGGTCCAGAATTCCTCCTCAATGTTGTGCAAATCTTAGTTGCAGCCAGAGGAAACATTTGACTGCTGATCAGCCAGGATCTTCAAATTTATTAAATTAAAGGGTTCACATTGGTTTCCTTTCTGCAGTGTGACGACTTGATATGCATGATAAGGCTCGAACTGTACAGCTGTCTGCTATTACTATTGTTATACTCTATATAAATGTGACTCCACAGTTAATTAACTTCGATATATGCACCAATTGCTATCTTAAAGGGGTTCACTTCCTTTTTTTCCACTGTATTGTGTGCATTGTATGCTTCATTTGCTTTCAAAGGTTTTTTGAATTCTTTTCTTTTTCTAGAGTATTAACCATGAAATAATGGGAGATTAAAATGAACACTCTGAATATATTTTTCTTTAATCTTTGTGCAACAACCTTGATGGCCTCTACACAATAAACCCGACTAGAAGCCAATTTGAGGCAAATCTGTTATTTTGTTCTTGGCTTGAGCGCCCTCTTGGGGACAGCGATAGTATTGCCTTTTAAAATAGTCAACATCCAGTTTATTTACTAGTAATGTTCATTTGTACACTAAGGTAACAAATTATTTGGAAGGCTTTAGTATGTAATTCTGTTTATTATGCATTGGTAGAGACACTGTTCATATGGCTTTACTCTGTCGCTTTATTTATTTTTTTTCTTGTATTCTCGGAAAAGAATGCACAGTTGTTTCTAAAAAATATTTAGACTTGAGAGTCCTCAGTGGTTGATACCTTTTAATGGCTAACTGAAAAGATGGTAACAAATTGCAATTTGTTACCATCTTTTCAGTTAGCCATTAAAAGGTATCAACCACTGAGGACTCTCAAGTCTAAATATTTTTCTATCTACTGGCTAACACGGTACGAAGATACACATCTTTCCTATATCAGTTGTTTCTAGAAAGAAGTAAATGCTCTTTCAGATGGGAAGGCTAATGTGAGAAGAAAGTCATTATCTGTTAAACCATGCATCTTCCAACAACCTAGTGTGCCGGAGATCCCAGCACGGATGGCACTGTTGACCCAATGAAGGCAAACAATGAAATAGCTTTACGTTAAACCTTGACCATTTTTGACTTTGAACTTTGTACTTCATTGGCTCTTTTGTGCCCTATGTTTGGGTGTTCATAGATGGCACAAAGGTCAGATCAAAATGTGCTGCAAATGCAAAAACCTCACAGGTTTTTATGAACTAATGCTTTGAATCTGTTAAATGATTTCTGTAAAGACAAACTTTGTCATATCAGACTGTACTAGATTTTACTAATGCTATTTTATGTAATGAGTGGTTTTGGCTGTTTGCTCAAATTTTGGACCTAGAAAGAGAAAATGTAATAATTAAAATGTAACAGAAGATTTCTAGCACAAGACAGACACACTTTTTGCATCTCTCACAGCTCTGCTGTATTGTAACACTGCCTGTGAGATAAAAGCTGAGATAAACCTGCAGATGTCGGATATAATCACAAACAGCTCTACAGTGAGATCAGGAGTTCGGCTATCACACCAGTAATATCATGATTGACCGCTTTCTCTCCCTGCTGTTAAACTGCGTAGAGCTGGCTGTCAATCAGTAAAACATCTGCCATGATGCCCTATCAGCAGAGTCAAGAAGAGCTGCTCTATTGATGTGATATAGACATAGATTTACAGAATTACTTTTTTTCCTAGTTCCCCACAACAGCACCATGGAGAGAGAGTATCTGCCTCAAGGACAGGAAACACTACAGCTTTAAAAGGCGGAGCCCTCTAGTATGCTTCAGTGGTTTCCGGTCCTTGAGGAATATTCTATAGCTCCTCAGTGCTGCTGGATGAATGAAGATATAACCTGTGGCTGAGGTCCCAGCATCGCGTGGATGTCCCTGGACGGAACATGCAGGAACATCTTCTCCAGAGGCACAAGGCCGGCGCAGTGCTTGACTGAGAGCCGGCAGCAGTGCTTGACTGAGAGCCGGCAGCGAATCAATGAAGTCAGTTCCGGGCGCACGGCCAGAATCCAGGAAAAGTGTCCAATGTCACTTCCGGTGGCGCCGCACATTCCTTGGAGCCAGCATATGGGGGTTCTGTTCAGGGGGCACGGCCTGGTATTGTATGGTGTGCCCCCGGAACAAGGCTGAGTGTCTTCCGGGGTCACAACCTACTAAGGTGTAGTGCGTCCCCATGTGGCAGCTGCGGCTTCAGTAGTCCCCCACTCCTGACCCGATCTGAAGTCAGACCCGGCAGATGGTAGAGGATAAAAACCTCCCTCTACCTCAAGACAATTCTGGAAGACGGTGTTCTAGATGGAGGACAGCAGCCAGCCTGGAGTGCCTACGGAATCAGCCCCTCCAATCTTGGTACTTTTGCGTCAGGTGGGATGAGTTAAGGTCAATTCCTAGAGAAAAAATAATCCTAAAATGTCTATTTTTTTTTTCTTTGATATGTTGTGTGGCAGGCCTAGGAAGGTGCATGACTAATACTAGTCTAAGACTAAACACTGGGTTTGTGCCCCATGCAAACCTAGATTATCGGCTGCCTACACTGAAAAGCTTTGTAAGGAATGCATAGAAAAAAACCTGTCTGAAGAGTCCCCCTCACCCATGGACAATATCAAAACCATGATTAGCCCCTTAACCCCCAAGGGTGGTTTGCACGTTAATGACCTGGCCAATTTTTTACAATTCTGACCACTGTATCTTTATGAGGCTATAACTCAGGAACGTTTCAACGGATCTTCACGATTCTGAGATTGTTTTTTCGTGACATATTGTACTTCATGATAGTGGTAAAATTTCTTCGATATAACTTGTGGTTATTTATGAAAAAAATGGAAATATGGTGAAAATGTTGAAAATTTTGCAAGTTTCAAACTTTGAATTTTTATTCCTTAAAACAGAGAAATATGTCACACAAAATAGTTACTAAATAACATTTCCCACATGTCTACTTTACATCAGCACAATTTTGAAGCCAACATTTTTTTTGTTACAAAGTTATAAGGGTTAAAAGTTGAACAGCGATTTCTCATTTTTACAACACATTGTACAAAACCATTTTTTTTTAGGGACCACCTCACATTTGAAGTCCCTTTGAGGGGTCTATATGGCAGAAAATACCCAAAAGTGACACCATTCTAAAAACTGCACCCCTGAAGGTACTCAAAGCCACATTCAAGAAGTTTATTAACCCTTCAGGTGCTTCACAGGAGCTGAGGCAACTTGGAAAGAAAAAATGAACATTTAACTTTTTAGTCACAAAAATGAATTTTTTTATTTTAACACTGGTAAAAGGAGAAAATGGACAGAAAAACTTCTGCAATTTCTTCTGAGTACGCGATACCCCATATGTGGGGGAAAAACACTGTCTGGGCGCACGGCAGGGCCTGGAAGAGAAGGAGCGCCGTTTGACTTTTACAAACCAAAATTGGCTATAATTGAGATTGGACGCCATGTCGCGTTTGGAGAGCCCCTGATGCGCCTAAACAGTGGAAACCCCCCTCATGTGACACAATTTTGGAAACTATACCCTCAAGGAACTTATCTAGATCTGTTGTGAGCTCTTTGAACTCCCAAGTGTTTCACTAAAGTTTATAATGCCTGGGTGTGAAAAAAAAAACACAAAAATTATTTTTTAGTCCCCAGTTTTTGATTTTTCCCAAGGAAATTGGACCCCAAAAGTTGTTGTCCAATTTGTCTTGAGTACGCTGCTACCCCATATGTGGGGGGGGATACTGTTTGGGCGCACGACAGGGTTTTGAAAGGAAGTAATGACATTTTGGAATGCAGACTTTGATGGGTGTCATGTTCAGTTTGCAGAGCCCCTGATGTGCCTAAGCAGTGGAAACCCTCCACAAGTGACCCCATTTTGGAAACTAGACCCCAAAGGAACTTATCTAGATGTGTGGTGAGAACTTTGAACCCCCATGTGCTTCACAGAAGTTTATAAAGCCCGGGCGTGAAAATAAAAAAATCATACTTTTTCCACAATCATGATCTTTTAGTCCCCAGTTTTTTATGTTCCCAATGGTAACAGGAGAATTTGGACCCAAAAAGTTGTTGTCCAATTTGTCCGGAGTACGCTGATACCCTATATGTGGGAGAAAACTACTGTATGGGCACACGTCGGGGCTCGGAAGTGAAGTAGTGACGTTTTGCATTGCAGACTTTGGTGGAATGGTCTGCCGATGTCATGTCGTGTTTGGAGAGCCCCTGATGTGCCTAAACAGTGGAAACCCCCCACAAGTGACACCATTATGGAAACTAGACCCCCAAATGAACTTTTCTAGATGTGTGGTGAGAACTTTGAACCCTCAAGTGCTTAACAGAAGTTTATAACGTAGAGCCATAAAAATAAAAAAATCATATTTTTTTCCATAAAAATGATATTTTTGCTCCCAATTTTTTATTTTCCAAGGGTAACAGAAGAAATTGGACCCCAAGAGTTATTGTGCAATTTGTCCTGAGTATGCTGATACCCCATATGTGGGGGTAAACTACTATTTGGGCACATGGCAGAGCTTAGAAGGGAAGGAGCACCGTTTGACTTATTCAATGCCGAATTGGCTAGAATTGAGATCAGACGCCATGTCACGTTTGGCGAGCCCCTGATGTGCCTAAACAGTGGAAACCGCCCAATTCTAACTCCAACCCTAACCCCAACACACACCTAACCCTAATCCCAACCCTAATCATAACCATAACCACAAACCTAACCCTAACACACCCGTAACCCTAGTCCCAACCCTAACTTTAGCCCCAACTCTAACACTAACTTTAGCCCCAACCCTAATCCTAATGGGAAAATGGAAATACATTTTTTTAATTTTATTATTTTTCCCTAACTAAGGGGTTGATAAAAGGGGTTTTTATTTACAATTTATAGCGGGTTTTTATATCGGGTTTTTATGATTGGCAGCTGTCACACACTAAAAGATGCTTTTTATTGCAAAAAATAGTTTTTAAAATAAAAATGGCAAACTCTCTATACAGATGCCTCATAATCCTCCTCTTCTGATAGCGGAAGCGTTTCCTGTTTCCCAGTAGAATATGCAAGTAAACTAGGGAAGGCGGTTAGGGCAACCATGAAGGTGGAGAAAATTAAAGAGCCCAAATCTATGCAAGATATGATGTTTGGGGGACTCGAGGTCAGTTAATAGAACAGATTAGGAATAAGCACCCAAGGGTCAACTACTCGCCAGCCTTCTGAACATGGCAAATGCAGCAAATTTCCTTGCAGATGTTTCTGCAGATGCAGTCTGGTTAACAGTGTGTACCTGTGCATTCTCAATAAAGCCAGAAGAGCCCTCCTGGTGGGAGACATCGTTCAAAGTCTAAACTCTACAGCATACCCTTTTGAGAGTGAACCCCTCTTTGGGTCATCCCTAGATGAGATCTTGGATAAAGCTGCTTAATCAAAGAAAGGGTTCCTACAAACTAATGCCATAAAATTCGAAAGGCCTTTTCGTACAGCAAGGAAGAATTTCCAGGGGGTTCTGAGATAAAGGGACGCAAAATGGAAAGGGTCTAGAAGTAAAGGAAAGACCATACAAGGGGACAGTTGTTGTTTTTTTTCTTTTTTTCTTTTTTAACCAGTTCCCTAGGTAAAAAAAGCAAATGACTCAAGTGCCCAGGTAGCTTGAAGACTGAGTCACTTTCTCCCTGCCTGGGAACAGATTTCCCTAAGCCCATGATATCAAAGGGCCCTAGAAGGAGAGATTGTGTCTGATAAGAAAAGTGATGTTGCTTCATGTACCAAAAAATGTTAGAGCAGAGGCGAGTTTACTACCCTATGCTAAGGGAAAAAACTTTTTCAGCACTATCTAAATCTTAAAGGTCTAAATCAGTTACTGGCCCCCAAGCATTTCAGGATGGAGGTGATCGAGTCAACAGTAAAGCTGCAGTTCCCAGGGTATTTGATGGCCACCATAGACCTCAGATGCTTACTACCATGTACCTATCTTTCGAAACCACCGAAAATACCTCACAGTAGCAGTTAGCATTCAGGGACACCTAATACACCTACAGTTTTCCTAGTCCTCCCCTTTAGCCTATCTATGGCCCCAAGAACATTTACAAAAATAGTGGCAGAAATGTTGGCCATTTATAACAGAGGAAGCTATTCTATTTATGCCCTATTTTATGACTCCTTGATTGTGGGAAAATCAGATGAAGGGTGCTGTAGTGCAGCGTTATCCACACTGTGCAGTGATGAGGCAGGGACCTCGGAAAAGTTCAAATTAAGTCTCTCTTTTTTTTTTTTCAATATTCAGTATACTCACAAATAGAAAATAACTCGAATCCTCCGGATCACAGCTGGGAAAACAAAGATAGTCCGTGACTGTTGCCGTGGGTGACTGCACTGCCATGTATGCTAAGGGTGCCAGGCCTTTTGTCTCTGCTTGGCCCTGTGTTGTCCCACACAGGTTGAGCTCTGCAGAGCCTCCTGCTCTGCCTGCTTCCAAGACCAAACTGACACACCTCAACCTCTGCTGCAGGGGCCTTTACAAAAGAATCTGTGACCGTCGGCCACATGGAAAACCCTGGGCCGGGCAGAGAACTGACTGCTCCATTGCCATCCTGTAGTCCTTTACAAAAATAAGCCCCCCAGAACAGGTTTTCTTAGGTCTGCCCTGGACACATAGCATGCCCAGGACCAATTCTCATTCTTTTGCATTGCAATCACAGATATGCCTGTGACTGCAATGCACTCCCACGGCCTCCATATGCTAATTTGCACATCCTGGGGGACACATAGCGACCCTCGCATACAACATCAGTCACTGCTTCACAGTGCGCAAAAGCGGTAAAGTGAGGCCGGAGTCACACTATCGTACATCATGGCCGAGTGCTATGTGATCAAACATCTCATAACACTCGACCTGGTGTTAATCTATGGGACAGCTCAGATCTGCAATTATTTACTCTTGAGAACAATCACAGTTGGCTGCTATTGGCAGCGAGACTCGGCTTACTCGCACTCGTACAAGTCTATGGGTGTGAGTGAAACATCGGACTGTACTTGGCTATCACCCGAGTGCCGTGCGATTTACTCGGATGCCGGCAGCAGAGGAGATTGAGAAATTACTTTCTCAGTCTCCTCCGCAGCTGTGCTCCGATCCTGTCATGCGAGAGGATCGGCTCTCCGTAGCATACTAGGCTCCTACTCGCAGCAGATCAGGAGCTGAGGGTCATTGGCATATCGCATCCAATGCTATGAAATTTCTCCTCCTGTGCAGCTGTGCACTGATCTTCTGTGCTCTCACATCAGATGCCCTACGCTCGTGTGACTCCAGCCTAAGATGCTAGAATGCATCGGAACTGCTACGGGCAGCAAAATGGCACCCCGGTATGCCAACCTTTTCATGGCTAAACTGGAAAATGACTTATTAGCATCCTGCTCCATCAAACCCTTGGCTTATTCCCATTATATCAATGACATTTTAATAATCTGGACTGTCTGCTCAAGAACTTTTAAAATTCCATGACAAATTCAATACATTTCATCTCACAAACTTTGACACTGGACCACTCAAAAATGGAAATCCACTTTCTGGATACCACCATATGGCCTCTGATCTTTTTGGATATTGGGACTATAAAACTTTTACACCACTAATCAAATCCAATTAAGGATTCATTCTCTGAGCTCAATGTTTATTTAACCCCTTTACCCTTGAGGGTGGTTTGCATGTTAATGACAAGGCCAATTTTTACAATTCTGACCACTGTCCCTTTATGAGGTAATAACTCTGGAACGCTTCAACGGATCCCGCTGATTCTGAGATTTTTTTTCATGACCTATTATGGTAAAATTTCTTTGTTATAACTTGTTTATTTGTGAAAAGGAAATTTGGTGAATATTTTAAAAGTTTTGCAATTTTCCAACTTTGAATTTTCATGCCCAGAGATATGACACACAAAATACTTAATAAGTAACAATTCCCACATGTCTGCTTTACATCAGCACAATTTTGTAACCAAAATTTTTTATTTGTTAGGAAGTTATAAGGGTTAAAAGTTGACCAGTGATTTCTCATTTTTACAACACTTTTTTTTTTTTTTTATTTTAGGGACCACATCACATTTGAATTCACTTTGAGGGGTCAATATGACAGAAAATACCCAAAAGTGACACCATTCTAAAAACTGCACCCCCTCAAGGTGCTCAAAACCACATTCAAGAAGTTTATTAACCCTTCATGTGCTTAACAGGAATTTTTGGAATGTTTAGGAAATTAAACATTTCACTTTTTTTTTTCACAAATTTACTTAAGATCCAAATCTTTTTCTTACCAAGGGTAACAAAAGAAATTGGACCCCAAAAGTTGTTCAATGTTTTGTTCGTAAGCTGATACCCCATATGTGCAGGTAAACCACTGTTTGGGCGCACGGCAGAGCTCGGAAGGGAAGGAACGCCGTTTGACTTTTAAATGCAAAATTGGCTGGAATTGAGATCGGATGCCATGTCGCGTTTGGAGAGCCCCTGATGTGCCTAAACAGTGCAAATACCCCAAAAGTGACCCCATTTTGGAAACTAGACCACCCCCGGAACTTAGATATGTGGTGAGCATTTTGAACCCCCAAGTGCTTCAGAAGTTTATAACGTAGAGCCGTAAAAATAAAAAATAATTTCTTTTCCACAAAGATCTTTTCGCCCCCAATTTTTTATTTTACCAGGTTAACAGGAGAAATTGGACCCCAAAAGTTGTGCAATTTGTCCTGAGTATGCCAATACTACTTTTGAGGCACAGTGCAAAGCTCTGAAGGAAAGAGGCACCATATTGGAGTTCAGATTTTGCTGGAATGGTTTGAGGGTGCCATGTCACATTGGCAGAGCCCCTGAGGTGCCAGAACAATGGAATCACCTCGATGTGAACTCATTTTACAAACTACAGTCCCCAATGAATTCATCTAGAATGCAGTGATCATATTAACACCACATGTGCCTCACATATTTTTTTTTTTTTTTTACCACTGAAATGTTTTAGCCCCAAGTTTTTATATTTTCTAAGGGTTAATACGATTTTTTTTTTTTACAATCAAACTGAGGTCCACTTTTTCCTGAGTGTGCCAATACCCTACATGTAACTGGGAAATATTTTTCAGGCACAGTGCAAAGCTCAGTCTCAACACTAAGAACAGGAAGCAGTCAAAAGGTAATATAAAAATTAACATTTATTGCAAAAATAGTTAAAACCTGAAATAAGGCACAACGGGAATGCAAACTAACAGTGTGCGCAATGTAATAGGGCCATATGAACAAGCAGCGATAAACAAAAGGGTAGACAAAGTCAACAGATAATCACAGCATTACTGAGTGACAATATAATGCAAGGATATGAGAACAGTATACATGTCCCTAGAAATGTAACGGTAAGTACCAGGACATATAAAGCATACCCACAAGGTGGCTCATAGCAAACATAATGAAATTGTAAATCATACCCAGAAATGTGAATACGCCGCTGGACAGATGGCCGCCCCTTCGGAGTTTCAAAAAACTCCTTCCTCAGGGGGCGCATGGACACATACCGCAGAAAAGAGCTCTATTTATCCAGAAGGTAGCGATTCACAGGCGCCGCTGCAGCACCGCCCACACCTGACAATCACCGCCCACGCCAGAGCCGGAAACACGTGGGGCCCACGTGGTCCGGCGTCTGACGTCACGGGAAATGACGTCAGTGCTGGAAGGCAGCAGACGGCGCATGCGTCAACAAACCTAAAGGTGGAAGCCAACACTAAAAATGGAGAATGCGGAATATATAGATATAGACCCACAGGTACACAAAGGGTGGCAAAAACCAAAAAAACACAATGTATATATATATATATATATATGTACATAAACAACAAAAACAAAAGCATGTAAGCAAATCACAATAGAAAAATCACAGTGAGAAATAACAATATATACAGCAGTAGTAATTAACAACATATTACCGCATATAGCATAACATATAATAATATATATAAAAAATTATATATAAAGCCAACAACTGTACACATAGGGATATACAAAAAACCTTTTTACAAAAATAAACAAACATAACTGCAAAAATAAACAGAAATACATAACAATATGAAGAAATAAAGAAAAAGAATTATATATAAACGCAATTCATCCAGATGGTCCTTAATCGTAGAAAATGTCTATGGACACATAGAGGAAACAGGAATGGATAAATAGCTTCAATCTAAAAGATAAATAGAAGATAGATTAAAATTCATTGCGACAATATTTAAAACAACATTGAGCAAACCAGAAGCTGCATATTGGTGACATGAACAGGAGATTTTAAAGAAATGGGACAAAAGAATTGTTCTCATTTAGTCCATACGGCTGGATGGTTTTAAGTGTCCAAATCCACCTTGTTTCAACCTGTGCCAGCCTTCTAGACAGATCCCCCCCACGTATATTGATAGTGAGCGCATCAATCCCCTTAACTTTAAGGAGAGAGGCATCACACTGATGATATTCAAAAAAATGGCGGGGTAAAGTTTTCAAAGAAGTTACGTCCGTACTTGTGGAAGCCGCGGCAATGCCGAGCACATGCTCTCTCACCCTTACTTTGAGTTGCCTTGTGGTTAATCCTATATAAAATAGTCCACAAGGACAACTGGCACAATAAATCACATACCTCGAAAGGCAAGTGATATGATGCCGTATATCATAGCTTTTGGTGCCTGATGAATTAGTAAAAGAGGAACTGCGCTCAATATTAGGGCACGCCACGCACTTCCCACAAGGGGCACAGCCAATATTCCGTTGAAACCTGTCAAGAAAGGTCGGGACATGTGAGACAGCATAGTGGCTGGTGGTTAGATGGTCACGTAAATTTCTAGCCCGTCTAAATGTAAAAGATGGTCTATCCGGGAGAAATTTACCCATAATTGGATCAGTTTTGAGAATGGGCCACGCCCTTTCAACAGCCCCACGCATTCTATGATGTTGCGAGTGATAGGTGGTAATAAACCTAATATCACAAGATGTACGCAGATCTGACGAATTATGGTATAACAGCCTATTACGTGGTGAGTGTTTAGCTCTTAAATAGGCTTTTTTAATCGATCTGCGACTATAGCCTCTAGCGAGAAATCTTGCTTTTAATTCATCAGACCTCCTCTCAAAATCCACGTCTGTCGAACAATTACGTCGCAGTCGTAGAAACTGTCCCACAGGGATAGCCTTTACAATGTGGGAAGGGTGACATGACGTGGCATGTAGAACTGTATTAGTCGATGTCTCTTTACGATATATGTCTGTCTGTATAGCACCAGAGCTATCCCTCTTAATAGTTACATCCAGAAAATTAATCATTTTTGGATCCCAAACCAAAGTAAGATGTATATTTATGTCGTTGTCGTTCAAAGAGGCAATGAACTGCACAAGGTCGATGGAGGTGCCCTGCCAGATGAAGAAGATATCGTCAATGTAACGCGCCCAAAATGGGACACGATTCATTAACCCCTCATCATCGGACAGAAAGAGATTTCTTTCCCACAGCCCCAGGAAGAGATTGGCATAGGATGGTGCGAAAGCAGCACCCATTGCCATCCCCTGGAGCTGTAGGAAAAAAGACCCCTTAAACACAAAAAAGTTGTGAGTGAGGGTGAACTCTAGAAGCTCCAGGATGAGGTCCCTCAAGGCACCAGGTAACATAGTCATATCCAGAAAAAATTTGACTGCCAATAGTCCATCAGAATGCCTGATGTTGGTGTACAGTGACTCAACATCAACCGAAGCCAAAAGAGAATCACCCTCTAAGCACAGTCCATCAACCTTGCGCAATAGTTCACCTGTATCCCTCAAAAAGGAAGGAAGGTTAGCAACTAAAGGTTGCAAATAATGGTCAATCCATTTATTGATATTCTCCAAGAAATTCCCCCTACCTGATACAATAGGCCTGCCGGGTGGTGGCGAAATACCTTTATGTATTTTGGGCAAAAGGTATAAAGTGGCGATGGTAGGTTCCTTGACCTTTAATGCTGAAGCCAGCTCACTGGTAACAACGCCGCCATCTACTGCATGCTTGAGAATATCCTCAAGCTTTGCACTGTAAGCTGAAAGAGGATTGTAGGTTAGTTTTTTATAACACACATTGTTATTTAATTGGCGAAACGCCTCCCTTTCATACATCATTTTAGGCCAGATGACGACGTTGCCACCCTTGTCAGCCGGCTTCAGCACCACATCAGGTAAGCCACGAAGATATTTCAGCCGAATACGTTCATCCCTAGTGAGGTTGTCGCAAGACCAACCTAGGGGAATACGTGAAAATTCATCAGCCACCACCCGGACAAAGAGGTCTATGCTGGGACAAGAGGTGAATGGAGGGAATTTCTTGGAGCGAGGACGGATGTTAGGAGGAATCTTACCTCCAGTACTATTGTGTTCTAGAGCTAGTTCCTCCAATATCCTCACCGCTTCTTGTTCTTCCTCTGTGGGGAACAGATTAGCAATATCGCCATTAAAGAAATGCCTCTTGAAAAACAGTGACCTAGCAAATATATTAAGATCTTTAATGCCAGTGAACGGATCGTATCTGGAAGTAGGTGAGAAGGATAGCCCTTTGCCAAGGAGAGAGACATCAGTATCAGACAAAACATGCTCACTCAAATTAATCACCTTATTATCATTGAAATTTGCTCCAGATGTAAATGATGGACGTCTTTTATAGGGATGAAAAGCATGGTCACGTAGCCTATGCAAATCACCCATCCCATGTGAGGTTGTAGAGACAGAGGAAGAATCAGACAGATCACTCAGGGATGAAGCAGAGGTCAAGCCCTTCTGCATGTTGGACTGAGTCATTTTTCTCCAAAAATAAACTCTTTTAGCTTGATAGTCTTTAGTGTCCCTAGTGTATTTTTTCGTCTGATTCTCCTGAATCTTTTTGACCAATTGATCCATACATTTCTCGATATCTTGTTCAGACCGTGTAATACGTTCTGAAGAACAACCCTCACGGATCTCAGCCTGTATAGTATCAATCTTTTTATCTAATTCAGAGATATTTTTAGAATTTAGATCAATGAGTAATTGCATAATAGTAAATGAACAAAGATCACATGCTTCTTCCCATTTCTTAATAAATAGTTCATCATTGACGGAGAAGGTAGGTATCACTCTAACTCGAAGACCACGTGGGACCATTCTGGTGGTGGTATATTTTTCAAGAAAAAGTCTATTCCAGAAATATTTGGACCTTTGTAAGAGCATAGTTTTCATTTCACCAAATTTAGCATCCCAAATAGCATCTCCTGAAGCATGAGCAACCACCCCACTTGTGCCATAAACCTGGTCTAGTTGAGAAAGCCAGGTTTTATCCTTAGCACGAAAATCCATATTGTTCCAAAACGAGAAACCTGTGCATAACACAGCAAAAGTTAGACAAAGGATGATATTGGAACCAATGTTATACATGAAAATTGATAGATGTAGATTATATATATATAATCTCTATATAATAAAAATAGCATGTATATAGTATTGGATATAGATATACCAACTGCAATAGATAAATCTCAACACTAAGAACAGGAAGCAGTCAAAAGGTAATATAAAAATTAACATTTATTGCAAAAATAGTTAAAACCTGAAATAAGGCACAACGGGAATGCAAACTAACAGTGTGCGCAATGTAATAGGGCCATATGAACAAGCAGCGATAAACAAAAGGGTAGACAAAGTCAACAGATAATCACAGCATTACTGAGTGACAATATAATGCAAGGATATGAGAACAGTATACATGTCCCTAGAAATGTAACGGTAAGTACCAGGACATATAAAGCATACCCACAAGGTGGCTCATAGCAAACATAATGAAATTGTAAATCATACCCAGAAATGTGAATACGCCGCTGGACAGATGGCCGCCCCCACAGGGTAGACACAGGGGCGGCCATCTGTCCAGCGGCGTATTCACATTTCTGGGTATGATTTACAATTTCATTATGTTTGCTATGAGCCACCTTGTGGGTATGCTTTATATGTCCTGGTACTTACCGTTACATTTCTAGGGACATGTATACTGTTCTCATATCCTTGCATTATATTGTCACTCAGTAATGCTGTGATTATCTGTTGACTTTGTCTACCCTTTTGTTTATCGCTGCTTGTTCATATGGCCCTATTACATTGCGCACACTGTTAGTTTGCATTCCCGTTGTGCCTTATTTCAGGTTTTAACTATTTTTGCAATAAATGTTAATTTTTATATTACCTTTTGACTGCTTCCTGTTCTTAGTGTTGAGATTTATCTATTGCAGTTGGTATATCTATATCCAATACTATATACATGCTATTTTTATTATATAGAGATTATATATATATAATCTACATCTATCAATTTTCATGTATAACATTGGTTCCAATATCATCCTTTGTCTAACAGTGCAAAGCTCAGAAGACAAAGAGCGCCAGAGTTTACGGTTATGATTTGCAAGAGCCATGACCCTCCGGGAGAGCCCATGAGGTAACAGAACTACAAAATACACCTCTCAATGAACTCATCTACGGGTGCAGTGATCATATTGACAGCATAGGTGTGTCACAGAATCATATAACATTGTGCAATGTAGACAAAATAACTACATTTTTTACCACCAAAATTTTGTTCTAGCAAAAGATTTTACATTTTCACACAAGTGGGTAAAATGGCCCCAAAATTTGTCCCGCAATTTCTTCTGAACAAGACCATACCCCATATGTGGCTGTACAGTACTACTTAGCCATACAGAGAGACTCCGGAGGAATGGAGCGCAATTTGCCTATTCAAGTGAATGGGTCTGTGAACATGTCAGTGGGTTTCCATGGACCGTGTGTCCGTGAGCAAAATGCGCTGACATGTCCATTTTTAATGTCAGCAAGGGCCACAAAACGTCCCGCACACGTCACGCCACGGGGTCTCCTATCCAAAGGTAGAGGGGCTGTCAGCCCTGTGCTGGCTTTTGGAATGTGATCGTGTTCGATCGCAGCATTTCGGGGGTTAAAGTGCCGGGATCGGTCTGTGGCAGCTCCTGGCACCTAGTGCTGGATGTCAGCTGTCAGAATCAGCTGACACCCGGCAGCGACATGCGGAATCACCTGCATACAAAAGCCTGTTTTCTTTGGACGCCGTAGACATATGCTGCGTTCAAAGCACTGCTGAATACTGAACGTGTGCACCTACCCTAAGAAGTCTCAAAAGCTTGCCTTGTAACATCATTTATTTTATTATTGTCAGCCAGTAAAAGGTATCATAACTACAAGATTCTTTTTACAACTGGCTAACACTGTGCCAAACTCCTTTTTGTCTATTAACTAAATGTTTTAGTTTGTCACTTGGTGGCGCTG
This sequence comes from Oophaga sylvatica, assembly GCA_033576555.1. Lineage (NCBI taxonomy): Eukaryota > Metazoa > Chordata > Amphibia > Anura > Dendrobatidae > Oophaga > Oophaga sylvatica. The sequence continues at coordinate 501,352,996 of JARQOD010000005.1, forward strand.
TATTGCATCAAACTGGTGCATGTATGACTAGCTACTAACACGGAGGCTTTAAGAGTTATGATGGATTGATCGAAGTGTAATCTTCAAGCCGGGCTCTCCTAATAATAAACTGTGCTAATAGTAGCTTGGTACTTATGTAATGAAGTACTTGGTATTTATAGGGCATGGGATTTACACTTGAGGGCTAATTCTGATTAATGGGTGCTTGTACATAAATCTAATGTGTGTGTATATAAAAATTAATCTGATTTAGTGACTGCATATATCGGTGTACACACAAGATCTATTATGCCTATAATACTGTATGTAATGTGCATAAAAGATACACATGTACTGGGTAATTACATAATGTACACTATTTTATGTAATACTACATGGATTTTACCCTCTTCCCCCTGCACAATAAGAGGCAGCATCAGTGATACTGACTGTAAATAGCTCATTGGTTTTATTGCATCTTGTTTTGTGAAGACGTTACACCCCAGTTCTCCTTTTATTGTTCCTGAGATTTACAGATTTTGACTGTCCACCCCCTCTCATACAGTACAGGACTGCACCGCCCTTTCAGTTTCCCTGTGGCGGAAACCATAGGTTTCAATTCACATGAGCCCACTGCTGTGACGGGATTACAGGCATTACTCCGTCCGCCTCCCTGATCCCAGCCCCAAACCCAGTCTGTGATTTGTAATGGCTGGCATCAAGTAGATTGGCAGGTTTATTCATAAGGTTAGATATACCTCTCACGCCATAAATCTCTGCAGGGTATTACATAGAAATCTAGACACAGCTGCTGCCTCCAGATAGTGGCAGCTCAGACCTCGCAGTTCTTTGTCCCTCTGGTTTTAAGACTGATTGTAATTTTTTTTTTTGTGTGTGTCTTTACTAGATGAAATTGCCTGTCAGCCTTTTCCCAGAGGGAAGTTTTGTAAAGAAGATAAAGGCTTCAGGGTTAGCAGAATTAAATGTAAGGAACATAGTATCACATTGCCAGGATGCTCTTTTACTAATAGTGATGTTTAATCTGTGCATATGATATATATTGTAAGCCCTTAGACAGCGACTTCCCAGTTAATGGAAGTAAGGACTGATAGATGAGCAAACTTAGCCAGCGTTCTTAGTTACGGTTCATGAAAAACATTGTGTGACACTCATACCACCGGCAAAGTTAATATTTTAAGGGAACCTATTGGGAGATTTAGGGCCATCAAACTGTTTATGGGAAGGGTACTTAAAGACTTGTTCACCCATACATACCTGGCCGCAAATGGATATTTCATTGTCGAGATCATCAACGTTGAGGCTGCAAATGCACTAGAGATTGTCAGGTTACTGGATAATGTACGGATTTGCTGCATTCTCTCCCCCCCCCACCCAACCTGGCACCACTGCTGTGTGCTTGATTACCATCTATTTAGTACCACTCCATTACTGTTAGCATTTTTAGATAGTTCACTGTTGTGAGTAGGCTTGGGATGAGTTCTGAGCAGAGGCTCCCTCTGGTGGTTACAAGCGGTGCTGGTCTGTCCAGTGAGGATTGGGAATCAGGTGTTACTGACTGGTCTTATATAAGGGAGTCACCTTCCCATCAGGGTTGCCGGTGATCAATTGTTCTGGTCTGAATCCTTTATTCCTGTTTCCTTTGTAGCCTGCTGTGTCGTGTCTGCATCTCCTGCTAACAGATAAGACATTTTCTTCTTTTTGTTTTTGTGCTTGATTTTTGCATATATTCCTGCACTTCTGTGGGGGCCTTCAGGGTCCCCTCCGGGGGCTTTTGCCCTCTCAGTTTAGTTCAGCCACTGATGTTTGTACTTTTGCTTTTTCCAGTTTTTTCAGTGGCTGCTGTTTTGATTTTGTTACACCAGAGAACTAATTTAGGTGGTAGAGGTCGTGTGATCTCAGGTGTTTTTGAAATTAGTAGAGTTGGTGCTTTTCAGGGTTTTCTGGGATTGCAGTAAGTACCCTTCCTATCCTTTTCTATTTAGTTAGTTTGGGCCCCAGCGTTTGCTCATACTATTTTCTGTCTGTGTCTGTATTTCTTCTTGTCTAACCGCCATTACATGTTTGGGGGCTTTCTATTATCTTTGGGGTTCTGCTCCGGGGCAGATAGCTTTCCTATTTCTATCTTTAGGTGTAGTTAGTTTCTCAGGCTGTGACGAGGCGTCTAGGACCAACGTAGGAACGCTCCACGGCTGCCTCTAGTTGTTGTGGTTAGTCAGGGTACTGCAATCTCATAGATTCCAACTGCTCTGGTGTATTGTCTTTTTTGCCTGCACTCCTCAGCTACCGAAACATAACAGTTCACAATCAAGCTCATGATGCTAGGTGAGGGAAAAGGCAAGGTTTGATGTTCTGGCTGGGATTCAGCCCGAACAGCTTTTTGAGCTTCAGTTGCATGATTCAAAGTTACTTACCCAGTGATGGAAGATAGGGTTGAACTTGTAATCTACTAAACTACCCAGCAATGTAATTTGTATGGAGTGGAGACCATAAAGGTTCTTTCTAAAGGGAATCTGTCAGGTTTTCACTTTATAAACTGCTGCCACCTGATTGTTAAAAGGGGTTTTCCCCACAGTTAATTTTAATCATCAGATCTTTGAATAATAATTTCTACATTTGGATGTGTTCAAATAAATGTTCCTTTGCTGAGAGAATTTTATAAATGTGCCCCTGTTGTGTACTGTGTAATGGCTGTGTCTCACCGTGCAGGTACATGGTTTGATCATACCACAGCTCCTGTGCAGGGGGGGGGAAAGGCAAAAGAGAGTTAACAGACATTACAGCACAGGAACACAGCTGATTCTTTGAGGTAAAATATTCCTTTGTGAGGCAAAACCTTTCACTGCCTGTTTATACAACCGTTTGAGATGCCATTTTGTAATGAATGTATACTGTTTTGTGTCTTCCCCTGCCCAGAGCTGTGGTATGTTTAGACCAGGGGTCTCAAACACGCGGTCCACAAGGCTCTATTGTACTGTCCTTGGGCCCCTGAGCTGATCGCAGCCCGGTCCTGGGGCCGCTGATGTAAGCGTTACTTTTTTAAACTGAATGTGTGTTCTCAGACACGCATTCAGTTGAAGTGTATTGTGGTGCAGAGACCGATGCTCTGCACCGCAATAACAGTACCAGTCACCGGCCAATCAGAGGCTGGGAGCTGATGGCATCTCTGGCATGGCCGCACATTACGTCACTGCCATTAGTCTGCGTGGCTGTGGAGGAGGAGGACACTGTTCTGAGGGGGAGCCTGGTCAGGTGAGAAGGATTTTTTTGTGTGTGTAAAGAGTGACAGAATGTGGGACCTTGATACAAATAAAAGAAGGGGCATTACTACAAATAGGGACCTGGATGGAGACATTACTATGTGATGGCAACAAAGTTTGGGACATTATTACATGATGGTGACCAGGATGGGGACAATGGTATATGATGGAAACCAGAATTGGGACAATGGTTTATGATGGAAACCAGGATTGGGATGGTACTATATGAAGTATGTTTAAATATTAACCCTAGGGTAACAAATATTGGAGAGGAATCGTATAGAAACCTTAACTTAAAAAGATAAATCTTTATTATCTAAAACCTACCAAGAGGTGGTTTGTGCACACCACAAAAAGTGTGCATAAAACAAACAAAAAACCCCAAAAACCTTGGACATATTTTCTGCTGATCCCTGGTGTAATGGTGGAGGTTGGCAAATTACCTATGCTTCTTGCCTAGTGGCGGTGGTTGGCACCCTGGGCGGTAGTGTTGTGGAGCTCCCGCTCACCGATGACTGCCCCTATTATTCCTAGATGCACCCTATAACTGATATTGACCCCCATACCCTCTATAGGGAACCACTATTGCTAGACATACCGTAGGTCATACCTGTAAATAAAGGGTGTGGGGATTTTTTTTTTTCTCCATTTCTCTATGATGAAATTAAAGGAAAAAATATATATCCTTTCTGCCTTAGGTCTGCAGCTGAGAACTATAAACTTTTTTTTTTTTTTCTCCCCATCAAATGGATACCTTCAAACAATGTAGACGCCTGTGATACTGCATGTTTTGTGTTCACGGTCAAGGACTATTGCTGATTCTTTTCCATGCCGTTCAGTGTAAAAAGAAGCATTCTTTTTTTATGATCCAGTCAGTGATAATACACCTTCCTAATAAAATACCTGCGGCATCAACCTCCTATTAAACGAGCTTCTCACAATCCCCAGCCTCAACTTCCTACATTACAGTAGCATTACCGTTACAAAAGTGCGTCAGTGAGTGGGAAGGGGTTCTTATTAGTCATTTGAAATTTTTGTACACTGTATTAGACCAGCATGTATTCCAATATCCTACATGTGATTGTTATAGAAATGAAAGGAGAAAAGTCAGCCCAGAGATGACCTTACGATCTGTAGAGGAAACGGAGATACAAAACGTAAGCGGTGTATTAGCATGAGCATAGGCTTTAACAAAACTCTATTGAATGCGCGACATTTGCACATTGCATACTTCAATCTAACGATAGTATTAGTTTACTTTCTCAAACAACTTTATTCATAACTTTGTTAGCATTCATCTCATGTCATGTGCTCACCTCCTCAAACAACTTTATTTACAACTGTTTGCCAACACTGCACATACCTAGGGAATTTGATCATGTTGCACTGCATATCTGGCAATTAGCATCTATTATAATTATGATTTTTTTAAGGGGCTGTGTTTGCACTTGATCCTTGCTTTCACCCCTGAAGAAGCCACACATTGGTGGAAATGCACATGGGGATTATTTCCTAATTTGTCTGCCTAACTGCACAGGTTTATTTATTCTCATTCTTACTTTTTCATATTCATTTTTTTTGTCATCTAACTAGCCAATCCATTTTGAGGCCTTGGTTATAACATTGAATTTATTTTTTTCACTATTTTCACTTGTTTTTTTTTTTGTATTATCTCAGACGAATCTCAGTATCAGGTGGCATAGACTTTGTATTATATATTGTTTGTTTTTTTACGCAATATATAATATGGTTTTTATAGGACTGTATAGTACCGCATTATTGCCAACTCTGGGTCATCTTATAGGGTATTTGTATTTTTATTGGGCCATGTATACTTATAGCCATTGCTAATCTTCCTGTGCATTTGTATGGTCAGGGTATTGAGGATAGGTGGTGCTCTTATTATGGACACATCTTATTACTGTCTTTATCACTTGGTGGTTTTTAAATGTTTGTATACATTTGTTCCATGTCCTCTGTGTTTCTTATAATAAAGCAATTTTTTTTATACTGTGATAGTATAGCTTTTGCATACTACTTTTTACGTTGTTAGTCACTTTCTAAGTATATGCTTGGTTGGTTTCAAACACATTGGTGGTGCCCTCAGCTATCGGATTTGCTGGCATGAACATAGCTCACATTTCGGTAGAAGTGCAGTATATCCATCTGCTCAGCTCCTCCTCCTCCATAAGCTCATGCCTGCAGCTTGCACTGCATTTTATGGCGACACATTCCCTCTAAGACTAGTGAATGGAACTGAGCTGCAATACCAATCACATCACTACCAATTGTGTACGGAGCTGTGCCTAGCACACTGTGTAGAGTTTGTACCCAAATCACCGCAGCTCATTAACATGGCCTTCTCATCAATTGCACCAGGACTTGGACCCTACCAATATAATATTGATGAAGTTTTCTAAGGATAGCACATCAATACCAAAATCCTGCAAAATGTTTTAATTGGTGTTTCATCCCCTTGTAATAGATATTATACTAATAACATTATTAGTTAGGGAAATTGCTTTGAATACTTTTAGAGGATAAATACAGTGGAGATTTAAATCTACTGGCATTTCCTATATTTTTGACAAAAATAACCAGAATTTGCCCTTTTAACTTTACTGAAGTTTAAACAGAAACATAATGCACTTAATGTAATAAATATAAACTAAAGCCTTGGTTTGAATAGAGCCCTACAAAGTGAGCACATTGTGACACCAGCTACCCAGCAGTGGATATCACTTGGAAGCAACATTCTGTTTTGTTCGTGTTTGGTTGCTTGCGTTTTTTATATTTTTGTTTGCTTTTTTTAAAGATGTTGACAAGAATATATCACCTTTTTTTTTTCCAGATGAAAATAAAAAAATAAGCATTTTGTGTGACAAAGTGTCGCTTTACAAAGGAGACATCACTCAGCTGGAAGTTGACGCCATCGTGAATGCTGGTAAGTCAGTTTACTTTATCTTTATTTTCTGCAGCTTTTTTTTTTTCTTTTTTTCCTTCGACTGCAAATAGAGTGGACATTTTTTGTTATATCCCTTAGCACTACTTATCCCAGGTTAAAATTTTTTGATTGCCTTAAAAAAGATATACCGTAATTTATCTTCTATAATTGGATAATTTCCTTTTCTTTTTAATGGCTTTAAGTCCGAAATATATATACAGGGTGGTCCAAAAGTAGGTGGACAGTATGTGTAATAGGGTTATGAAGGGAGAGATTTATCAAACATGGTATAAAGTGAAACTGACTCAGTTGCCCTTAGCAACCAGTCAGATTCCACTTTACATTCTTCAGACTCTTTGGAAAATGAAAGGTGGAATCTGATTGGTTGCTAAGGGCAACTGAGTCAGTTTCACAGATCAAGTTTTCACAGACAAATCTCCCCCAAAATGGCAAATAATTTAAATACAGATCAAAGAAAATGGATTTTAAAGTATTGGAAATCTCAAAATTCTGAAACAGAGCAAATTGGGTTGAAACATTTGGTACTCAAGCCCCAAAGAGACAAACCATTTACCGCATTCGTGACAAATTCGATGCCACTGGCTCAATCATTAATGCTCCAAAAACTGGTCTACCCAAAACAGCCTGTACAGAAAATTATAAACAACTTGTTGCTGAAACATTTGTTCAGAGTCCAAAAAAGTCCATCAGAAGAGTCTCTTTAGAATTGGGAATTTCACGAGCTTCCATCATGCGAATTCTGAAATCTATTGGGTGGAAAGCTTATCGTCCACGTCTAATTCATGGTTTATTGGAGGATGATCCAGAAAGGCGGCTGCTATTTAGTGAGATTATGCTTAACGAAATCGAAGAAAATCCAGTAATTTTAGATAACATTATTGGAGTGATGAGCTTCTTTCAAATTATCTGGCCATATTAACAGACATAATTGTGTTTACTGGTATAATGAGAACATGCATTTAACATTAGAGCAACAAGTAAATGAGCCTGGTGTCAATGTTTGTGGTGGTATTTCAAGTTTTGGTGTATTTGGACCATTTTTTTTTTTTTTTTTTGATGGAACAGTCACAGGAGAAAAGTATCTCGAAATTCTAAAGAATCAAGGTGTTCCCCAGTTACAGCAACAGCCTAATTCAAATGACCTTTATTTCTAACAAGATGGGGCCCCTCCACATTATTCAAGAGTAGTCCACGAGTATCTTGATGAAATATTTCCTAATAAATGGATTGGCCAACGAGACCCACTTGATTGGCCAGCACATTCACCAGACTAGACCCCAATGGATTTTTTCATTTGGGGAGTCCTCAAGGACAAAGTTTATAGTCGAAAACCAAAAAGTGTCAGTGATTTGAAAAATTACATAAGAGATGAATTTCAAGAAATTAATACCCAAAGAGACTTGTGCAAAAATGTTCGTCAAAGCGTAAGAGGCAGACTTCAAAGCTGAAGAAATTGTGATGGAAAACAGTTTGAGCACCTGCGTTGATAAAATTTAAGGGCTTTTGTATTATTGTTCAGAATAAAATTTAATTGTCAATGTTATGCTTGTGTTAGTAAATATAATTTTATATGTAAATCAAAATAAATGTTATTTTCTGTCCACCTACTATGGACCACCCTGTGTGTGTGTGTGTATATATAGGATAGCCAAAAAAAAAAAATGCATGTATTGCTGTGCAGCCGCACACTCCGGTACGAGTGCCGGCAGCGGTGCCGGATATTAATGTGAGTTTCTCGCATGACACCCGCAAGTGTGACCCCGGACTTACTCTGTAAAATATGTTTTATAAAATGTGCTCTGTTTACATGCAAAATTATCTTATCCCAAGGAAATGGCAATGCAAAGGTTTTATAGTTTCAATTTGATCAAGTAGCTCTATTTTCTAGATTTTAGAAATTATGGTTCCCTTGACTCCATGGATTTTGTGTTTTTATAAAATGCTTTTACTTTACAGGTGTACGCGTCTTGGAGCGCCTTACTGTAATTTTGATAAAAACAGCATACCTTCATACCAATGATGGGTATACAACATCATATCAATGCTGTTACAGAGTTCAGCTTAGGGCAAAACTGTACAACGTAATACTTTTATGCTCATAGGTGTTTCATGTGCGCTTCAGACGTGGTAGCTTTGACTTGGAATGTCAGATCCTTTTGCTCTACTATTGAATAACTTCCTCTAGAAGGGTGTGCCTGCGTTTTATTTTCCTGCGCCTGAGCATTGTATGTATGGCAAAGTTTAGAGCAATAAATGCCTACTGAATGAGCCTTTCGACAGCTGCTGTCTCATCTGTATCACCAGATTATTTGCTGCCAAATAATATAAGGTAATTTATATTCTCATGACGAGATTATAGTTTTGCCTCTATACAAGTCACTGGTATGACCGCACTTAGAATACTTTGTACAATTTTGGTCTCCGGTGTATGAGGACATAACTGTACTAGAGTGAGTGCAGAGAAGACAACCAAGGTTATTTAAGCAAACCTGTCGCCTTTTTTTGTATATGGGAATAATACGACCACCATCATCCGCAGCATCTGTGCTACATACCACTCAAAAAAGACTTTCTAATTTGCTCCCTAGTGGTAAGCAGATAGACTTTCCCATGATCATCGCTGCTGCATCATCTGTCCTTCCTCCCGCTGTGATTGATGTGGATTATGCATCCTGTATCCACATAGCCAAACAAAATGTTGTGCCTGCACAGGGACCACATCTGCTCACGCAGGCTCACTTTGCTGTGGCCTACTGCGGGCAGAGCATAAAACATAACTGCACATGCCTTCTCTTGTACCTTTTCTGATCTGACACATTAGATGACATGTGCAATCAACCGACTCCACTGACTTATTTGGGGGTCTATCAAGTTCAGCCGTATGTGTTCATTGTTTTTGATGGGAAGAATATCGATGCATGCAGCACTATGCAACATGTGTTTTGATGATTTCCACTATGGCTGAAAAAGCATGATTAAGTTGCACCTTTCCCACTGTGCTCTTTTTCATGGCATGATTTATGACTCCATATGACAGCTCTTCATACTGTACTGGTTGTCAGCTGTACACATGGCTCAGCTGCAAGAAGTACCATGACCTGTGCCAAGTACTTTACTTTGCTTATTAAACACAAGCAAACCAAGCATTTGACAGCCAAGTGTAAAGCCCATTAAATAGCCATGTGGCACAAATTTAAAGGGGTTCTCCAGGAGCCAGAAATGTTCTCATTAGTCTCTGCAAATGATTGACTTGCTAATTTTACTACGAGAAGCATTTTATTTTTAATTTCAATGACTTCAAGATTGCTGTGTACAGAGATTCTGTGAACCAGTTGCATGCTTATAGTCCATTGCTGCAGCTGTTGTAGGGATTCCTATATGCATGTATGATTCATGAAGTGACTGTAGGCCTTATATAGCCCCTGTGTCACAATGTATATTGCTAAGTGCAGAGTGGGGAAATGGAGTATCATCAATGAGATCATTTTGACAACCCAGTGGGAGTGTTTCCGAACAAGCGTGTGTATATACACTGCTCAAAAAAAAAAGGGAACACTGAAATAACACATCCTAGATCTGAATGAAATATTCTAATTGAATAATTTGTTCTGTACAAAGTTGAATGTGCTGGCAACAAAATCACACTAAAATCATAAATTGATATCAAATTTATTAAACAATGGAGGCCCGGATTTGGAGTCCCACACAAAATTAAAGTGTAATGTAATGTCCTTAAAACGAGTCAAAATGATGCTCAGTAGTGTGTGTGGCCTCCACGTGCCTGTATGACCTTCCTGTGCCTGTATGACCTCTCTACAACGTCTGGGCATGCTCCTGATAAGGCGCGGATGGTCTCCTGAGGGATCTCCTCCAGACCTGTCAACCTGTCAACTCCTGGACAGTCTGTGGTGCAACATGATGTTGGTGGATGGAGCGAGACATGATGTCCCAGATGTAATCAATCGGATTCAGGTCTGGGGAATGGGCGGGCCAGTCCATAGATTCAGTGCCTTCATCTTGCAGGAACTGCTGAAACACTCCAGCCACATGAGGTCTGACATTGTCCTGCATTAGGAGGAACCCAGGGTTAACTGCACCAGCATATGGTCTCACAAGAGGTCTGAGGATCTCATCTCGGTAACTAATGGCAGTCAGGCTACCTCTGGCGAGCACATGGAGGGCTGTGCGGCCCTCCAAAGAAATGCCACCCCACACCATTACTGACCCACTGCCAAACCAGTCATGCTGAAGGATGTTGCAGGCAGCAGATCGCTCTCCATGTCGTCTCCAGACTGTCACGTCTGTCACGTGCTCAGTGTGAACCTACTTTCATCTGTGAAGAGCACAGGGCGCCAGTGGCGAATTTGCCAATCCTGGTGTTCTGTGGCAAATGCCAAGCGTCCTGCACGGTGTTGAGCTGTGAGCACAACCCCCATCTGTGGATGTCTGGCACTCAGACCATCCTCATGGAGTCGGTTTCTAAGCGTTTGTGCAGACATGTACACATTTGTGGCCTGCTGGAGGTCATTTTGCAGGGCTTTGTGCAAGGAGGAACAAGAGGAGCACTGCCAAAGGTGAAGGTAGCGGCCCTGCTGCTGGGTTGTTGCCCTACTACGGCCCCTCCACGTCTCCTGGTGTACTGGCCTGTCTCCTGGTAGCGCCTCTGGACACTACGCTCACAGACACAGTGAACCTTCTTGCCACAGCTCACATTGATGTGCCATCCTGGATGAGCTGCAGTACCTGAGCCACTTGTGTGGGTTGTAGAGTCCGTCTCATGCTACCACGAGTGTGAAAGCACAACCAACTTTCAAAAGTGACCAAAATATCAGCCAGAAATCATTGGTACTGAGATGTGGTCCCCACCTGCAGAACCACTCCTTTATTTAGTGTCTTGATAATTGCCAATAATTTCCATCTGTTGTCTATTCCATTTGCACGACAGCATGTGAAATTGATTGTCAATCAGTGTTGCTTCCTAAGTAGACAGTTAAATTTCACAGAAGTTTGACTTACTTGACGTTATATTCTGTTGTTTAACTGTTCCCTTTATGTTTTTGAGCAGTGTATTAAAAACTCATCTCTGTTGAATTAGGACTACAGACCACATGAGTGTGCAGGGAAACAAAAAGCCTGTCAAAATCTAGTCATACATTTTTCGCAACTTCATGTGTGTGAACAAACGGTCAGACTGATGGGATGCAGCTAATAACACTTCTAATGACCTCATAATTACCTAATTGAATGAAATAATAGTTTAAAGGGGTTGTCCAGTCCAAATCAATAAGTTTGCAGTCACTCTGAGTGACTGCAGACTTATGAATCCCCTCAGAGCACGCACTGTGCATTGCGAGGATTTGACGGTTTCTAACCCAGGACCGGAGGGTAAGTATGCGTTATACATACTCCCGGACAGCACCCTGTTTAGTGACGTGGCCAGCCAGAAGAGTGTATGGAGAGCGAGCCTCTGCCCACTGGCGTTGGTATGTATAACTCATACATACCCTCTGATCCTGGGTATGAAGCCGGCAAATGGCCGCAGTGCACAGTGCGAGCGCTGGGGAGATTCATAAGTCTGCAGTCACTCAGAGTGACTGCAAACTTATTGATTTGGACTTGACAACCCCTTTAAACTATTAAGTTTGCAGTCACTCTGAGTGACTGCAGACTTATGAATCTCCCCAGCGCTCGCACTGTGCACTGCGGCCATTTGCCGGCTTCATACCCAGGATCAGAGGGTATGTATGAGTTATACATACCGACGCCAGTGGGCAGAGGCTCGCTCTCCATACACTCTTCTGGCTGGCCACGTCACTAAACAGGGTGCTGTCCGGGAGTATGTATAACGCATACTTACCCTCCGGTCCGGGTTAGAAACCGTCAAATCCTCGCAATGCACAGTGCGTGCTCTGAAGGGATTCATAAGTCTGCAGTCATATAGTGACTGCAGACTTATTGATTTGGACCTGGCAACCCCTTTTAAATAAAGTTGAAGGTGAGTAACGCAGCTGTGCATAATGGCTTACATCCAACTGTTCTTAAAGTACTTGGCTGGGTAAATTTAAAACAATTGTTATATATAAGGGTCATTTACGTGACGTTAAAATATTGATGGACTGCTGAAAAGTGATCAGAAGGCTACGTTCCCATGATGAGCTTTTAGTGTGGTTTTCATTATGCAGATTTTCTGCACCATTTCTTCTGCACCTATATGGTAATTTGGGTTACTTTTTTTTTTTTTTTAATGCATTTTTGACGCTGCAGTTTTTTATGTGTGATGTAACATGTTATAAACCGAACTAGTTTTTGTATTTGATACTTCCTGGCACTTGGCTTTGTTAAAGCTTTTGATATAGTCATGTGCATTTTACATGCGTCTTTGATACATTTCACACGGAAACCCACTATGATAACGCACTAATGAAAGTTTGAGGGAACAATTTGCGCATTAAACTCTGTGTACCTGCAAAATAAATTGACATTCTGTGCATTTGAAATGCGCACCCCAGCTCAGTTTACAGAGTTTAAAAAAAAAAATAAATGGTGGTCATGATCTTTCTATAGATCCCACCAGCGCACAGAAAATTTGCAGTATCAGAAGTTTACCAAAATCTTATCATGGGTACACAGCTTAAATCTAGCCTTACTAAGATCCAGCTTCATTACTTTTGGTGGTAAGGCTTTTTTCCTGCATGTCATGGTTAATGTATTACAGTTGGCAGTGATCAATAAATTACCAGTCTGAATAACATACTGTATAGATTTTTTTTTTCCCTAATGTCTTTACTCGGCTCTTTCCAAAAGCATTTTGATTTTGACTTAAGAAACTCCTTTCTTTATTAACTTCTTTCTACCCTTCTTATTGAATCTTAACGCTGCATTGTCTCTCATCCTTTTTATTCCACTTCTTCATATTATGCGCTACACACAATGCTTTCTATTGAAATCTGTTGGGCTCTGAAACGTTACCACAGATACAATACATAGACAAGATGCATCTTATTAAATAAAAAGACAAGACTCGTAGTGCTAAGAACATGATAGAAAAATATTAAGCCATCCAGCTGTCAGCTGTTTGAACCATAACCTCACAGGGCTCTTCAACAGAATACACGTTCTATACAAATGCAATTTGTTTAGTTCTTTACCACTTCTCCAAAGTTCCAGTGTATCCTCCAGATGTCTCAGAAAAGTGTTTGTCCCATTTGGTTCTGTGAATGATTAGGCGGCATAATCATTGTGTTGCCATGTTATTGTCTGATAACTGTTACACCTGCTCTCTATTCTCATAATTTAAGAAGTAGCAAAGTTAATCAATTTGTTTGTTATGAGATTTGTCACTGCGTACAGCGTTGGAGTGGTATCTAACACCTCCCTCTTTAACATGCGGGAATCCAATCTATTAGTCAACTCTTCAGCCGAGTATGCTCGTAGTTATTCTATCCAGTACCAGGAGAATTGGCATGTCCTTTTAATAGAAGTTTTGTTCAACACATGCTGCATCAGATAGCAACTATAGTCTTCTCTTCTGATTGGGATATAGTAAGTGGTTAGTGAGTGGACAAGGATTCTGGCATGAAAATAACTCTTCCCAAAAAACATTCCCTTAGTAATTATTCGTTATTAATTACAAAATATAACGAAAACTGTCAGCAGAAGAGCCAGCCACATACCGTTTATACTCGTGTATAAGCCGAGATTTTCAGCACCTTTTTTCGTGCTGAAAATGTCCCCTCGGCTTATACACGAGTCATAGGGCAGAAACCAGCGGGGAGGGGATGCCGCGGCAGGAGCCGGTGGCTGGGACATCATACTCACCCCTCCCCGTGCCATCGCTGAGCGTCCCTGCAATCCTGCGTTCTCCCCGGCTTCCTGCAGCTCTCCAGCACTGAGCGGTGATGTAATACCCGCTCATTAAGGTCATGTAATATGGACGCGACGCCACTCCCATGGGCGTGGCCTCCATATTCATGGCCTTAATGAGCGGTATTACGTCACTGCTCCGTGCTGGAGAGCTGCAGGAAGCTGGGGAGAACGCAGGATTGCAGGGACGCTCAGCGATGGCACGGGGAGGGGTGAGTATGATGGAGTAGAGGACAAGGAGCACGGAGCAGGACGGGGGGGAGAACGGTGGATGGGGGAAGCATGGGGGAGGACGGGGGAAGCATGGAGCAGGACGGGGGGAGAACGGTGGACGGGGGAAGCATGGAGGACGGGGGAGAACGGAGGACGGGGGAAGCATGGAGCAGGACGGGGGAAGCATGGAGGAGGACGAGGGGGAGAACGGAGGACGGGGGAAGCATGGAGGAGGACAATGAGCACGGAGCAGGACGGGGGAGGATGGAGGGCACAGAGGAGCACGGAGCAGGACGGGGGGAGAGGATGGAGGGCACAGAGGAGCACGGAGCAGGACGGGGGGGCACAGGAGGACGGAGAAGGAATGGGGGAGCACAGCGGAGGACGGAGCAGGAGGGGGGAGTACAGAGGAGAATGGGGGAGCACAGAGCTGGATGGGGGAGCAAGGAGCAGGACGGGGCAGCACAGAGCAGGGGGGCAGTTTATACACCCGGCTTATACACGAGTCAATACGTTTTCCCAGTTTTTTGTGGCAAAATTAGGGGGGTCGGCTTATACACGGATCGGCTTATACACGAGTATATACGGTACATTTTAGTTTATTGGCTATAGGCTGTAAAGAGTCAAAGTGACAGCGTCAAATAGTTCCATTATCTTTGTGATGTGAAGGTAACTTTCATTGATACAAGGGGTGTTCATGTTCTGTCACTGTTCGAGAGCTGAGCTCTTGTGTGCATGTTGAGACATGTCTGAGCATGCAACAGACACTGAAGTTCAGTCTGATAAACGCACTGGAAGTGACAGGATGGCAAGTGCAGTACAATGCAGTTATACAAAAAAGTGACGGAATGGTAGTTTTGGTCCGTGATTAAATTCCTCACAAATGAAGAAAATAAGCCTAAAGAAATCCATGAAATGAGAACTGCTGTATATGGTCCTACCACCAAAGCAAAGTATTGGGTAAAGCAGTTAAAGAGTGGTAGGGAAGCAATTGAAGATGACTCCCAATAAGAGCGACCTTTCAAAGCGTTTTCAGAGGAAATGTGCTATAAAGTGGAGGGCATGATTTTGATCGGTCAAAGTCGCTGTTATAGCTCATGAATTAAGCATTTCAGTTGGCATGGTTTCCAGCATCATTCATGATGCTTTAGATTTAGAAGGCAAGTTAATGGTGGGTGCCACGAATGATGACGCCTGAACAAAAAAACATGTCTCCATCAATTAAGCCAAGAGAAAATTTAGAAATCCATGTGACTTTTACTCTCCAATTAATACCGGTAATGAAACCTATCCATCACCATGATCCTGAGACCAAACAAGAGTCCATGAAATGGAAGCACAAGGTGTCACTAACTCCAAATAAATAGTGTCCAGCAGTCAGCTGGAAAGATCATTGCTACAGGTTTTTGGGATGCAGAAGGGGTGTTTGTTGTCTTGTGTGGCATAAATTCAAGTACTGGAGACACCTGTGCTTTAACAATGTAGGCGTTAATGCAATCAAAGAGAGACATGGGACGTTGTCGGCAGGTGTTATGTTGCTTCACGACAATGCGCCAGCTATGCGCACGTTGAGGATTTTTAGTAGAATGCATTCTGCAATTTTTGTGCACATGCTGCGTTTTTTTCCGCGAAAAGTCCTGCAAATCACAATCGGTTATCGGGCAATGCGTCTTTATGGAGCTTACCCATCCACCCTCCACCCTCCAGCAGGGTGGATTGATTTAAATCACGCCGATTTAAATCAACGATTTAAATCATGATTTAAATCAAATGATTTTTTTCTATTTAAATCAGATCGATTTAAATCGTGATTTTAATCATGATTTAAATCACTGATTTAAATCAAAAGATTTTTTTAATATAAATCACAATTAAAATCTAAAACTTTCAATCATTGTTCAATTAACTCCACACTTCTAGCTTGGTTTCACTTTCTGTAGCTTGGTTTCAGTTTCTTTTTCCATTCAGTTGACATGCCCAAACTTGTTGGATAGTCAGTCAGCAGTACTTGGCTGTAGTAACAATCAAACTTCAGAAGTGATCTGCGTGAGCCATGGCAGGTCGTAAGAGAGACCCTATTTGGGTTCATTTTGTTGAGATGCCAGCAGAGCTTGGAAAGAAAGGTGGGAGAGCAAAGTGCAAATACTGTCAAAAGGATATCCAATGACTTGTTTGCCGTTTGAAATCACATTATGAAAACTGCAACCAGAAGGGAAATGAAGATGTTGATAGTGATACAACTAATGTCAATGAACCCCCACAGCTTCTTATGCACCAGAACCCTAGCACTAGTGGTAAGTCTGGCAATTACAACCTATTTTAACAGACGTTTTACTGGGATGGTTAAAGTCTATGAAAAGAAAAATTTCTAGCACTAGTTCTGGAGTATAGAATTTAAATTTATGTTAAGGCAATATTTCACAAAAGATTAACGTTAAGTAAAAATAAAAGAGTGTGTATAGGCCTATTTTTTTTTTTATTGTAGGCCAAATTGACCATTTTTTTAAAAAAACATTTTTAAAACTTTTGTGACATAATTTTTTTCAGTTGCTCTGATATTACTAGTATTACAGCAACTTCACCGGAAACTTGAGTAGCATAACTTTTGAGACAGCCCTTATAGGACGAGGACCATTACATTGTTCAAAAAGTTTGTTTCAAAATATTTTCGTTATATTTCTTCAAATACGCAGTCGAATTATATTTTTAATTACTGTGCTTTCAGGGTCAAATATAGCTTGTGCTGCACGTGACAATCAATATCTGGGTACAACTTCAACAAAGCAGCCCAACAAAAAACTTTGCGTGCAAAGTGTAGAAAAATTCCTCTTAAAGACTACGACGAGCCAGAAAGAACATTTTGATGAATTAATTGCTAAATTCATATTTGCAACCAATTCTTCTTTCCGACTAGTTGAACACCCATTGTTTGCACAAATGATCGAAGGAATAAGACCAGGCTACAAACCACCAAGTAGATTTGATATCTCAGGAAAACATCTTCAGGCTGTATATGACAAAGAAAGAGCGGCTTGTACAAAATATTTGAAAGACAAAGTTGTTAACATGAGCTTGGATGGTTGGAGCAACATCCACAACGACCCCATAATTTGCACTTGTGTCACAACAGAAGATGGTGAAACTTACCTTACAGACACAATCGACACATCTGGAAATTCACATACTGCTGAATATTTACTTGAAATTGCTAAGAACTCAATTCACCAATGCCAAGAACAGTTTGGATGTAAAGTAAGGAGCTTAGTTACTGATAACGCAAGCAATGTGGCAAAAATGCGAGCGGAACTGGCACATGAGGATGACACAAATGTCATTACATACGGTTGTTCTGCCCATTTGTTGCATCTTTTGGCAAAAGACCTGCATATTTCGGGTGTCAAGGAACATGTTGTAGAAATTGTTAAATATTTCCGCAATAATCATTTTGCACATGCAACCTACAAGGAAATGGGAGGACTGAAGTTGGTTCTACCACAAGATGTTAGATGGAATACCTTGGCTGAATGCTTGGAACTGTTTATTAACAACTGGTCAAAATTAGTGTCCATTTGCGAAACACATCGGGATAAAATTGATGCTAATATACGAAGCAAAGTATTAAATCTTGGTGTGAAGAGAAATGCCGAGGACCTTTTGGAAAGGTTAAAGCCAATATCTATTGCGTTGGATAAAATGCAGAAAGATACTGCAACCATAGCTGATGCCACAGAAGTTTGGAAAGATTTAGAAGGTTCGCTAGATCGCTTGAACCTCTCAAACAATGTAAAGGTTGCAATACACCACCGCAAGGACCAAGCATTAAAAGAAGAACACTATTTAGCCAATATCTTGCATCCCATCTACAGAGGGAAAAAACTATCTGAGGCGGAAATCAACTCTGCAATGGAGTGGCTCGCCAATACTAACCATGACATTGTGGCAACTGTGCTGAAATTGAAGTGTGAATCTGCACCATTTCAAAAATACATGTTTGCAGATAACGTCGTTAATGAACTAAAACCACTGGACTGGTGGAAGTCGCAATCACTTGTTCTTCTAGCGAAGATAATAAATGTAGCTACTCAGCTACTGACTGCATCGGCTTCATCGGCAGGAGTAGAGAGATTGTTTTCTTCATTTGGTTTTGTGCACACAACAGTCCGAAACCGCTTAGGAACTGCTAAAGCAGGACAACTAGTTTTCCTATTAAAAGTCCTAAATAAACAGTAGGCTTAAAGGACTGATGTATTCACTGAAGATGTTTGCTTACTTCAAACGTTAGAGATAGGCTATTGTTAAAAAGTACTTAAGGGCCCGTCTCACATAGCGATATCGCTACCGAGATCGCTGCTGAGTCACTAGTTTTGTGACGCAGCAGCGAGCTCACCAGCGATATCGCTGTGTGTGACATTCAGCGACGATCATCCCCCCTGCTGAGTATCGCTGATCGTCGCTGAAATGTCAGGACATTTTTTTGATCGCTGGTCTCCCGCTGACAGGCACGCATCGCTGCGTGTGACAGGCGGGAGACCAGCGATCCGCTGGTAACCAAGGTACACAGCGGTTTCCAGGCGAGGGGCTGTGCCTAGAAACCCGCTGTGTACGTTGGATACCAGCGCCCTGATGCAGGGAGCTGGTATCCAAGGTAAACAGCGGGTTTCCAGGCACCGCGCAGCGCTTGGAAACCCGCTGTGTACCTTGGATACCAGCTCCCTGCATCAGGGCGCTGGTATCCAACGTACACTGCGGGTAACTAAGCGATGTTACCCGCAGTGTCGCTGTCCCAGATCGCTGCCTGAGCTGCCTGTTTGGCAGCTCAGCAGCGATCATGTAGCGATACACCAGCGATCCTGACAAGTGCATATCGTTGTCGGGATCGCTGGTGTATCGTTATGTGAGACCCAGCCTTTACTCTCTGTAGTTCAATTCTGATTGTTTAATAGTGCAAATAAAAATTATTAGGTTTCATAATCATCAACTGTTTTAATATTTTTATTTGTGTAAAATAATTTGATTTGCAAAAAGACAAAGTTTTGCTTGTGTACAACTTGATTAAAAAATCCTATTTAAATCAAAAAAATCCGATTTAAATCAAAAAAATCCAATTTAAATCAAAAAAATCCGATTTTTTTGATTTTTTTAAAAAAAATCATGATTTTTATCCACCCTGCCCTCCAGTCCAGACTTGGTTCCCAGTGACTACTTTCTATTTCTGAACCTGAAGAGATTTCTTCATGGCCAATGATTTCCTGATCATACAGTCAGACAGTAATGGGGTTCTTGCAGCTGCAAGAAGTATTCTATTCTGAGGGCATCTGATCACTGGAGGTGAATTGGTTTAAATGTTGACGTCAAGAGGGATTACATTGAAAGGTAGCAAGTTAAATTTTCTCAAAAACTTAATTTTCGGGTAGATAAATAATACACCCCATGTACAGTCATGGCCAAAAGTTTTGAGAATGACACAAATATTAATTTTTACAAAGTCTACTGCTTCACTTTTTCTAATGGCAATTTGCATATACTCCAGAATGTTATAAAGAGTGATCAGCTTAACCGCAATTACTTTCAATGTCAATATTTGGCTAGAAAATGAACTTTATCCCCCAAAACACATTTCAACATCATTGCAGCCCAGCCTTAAAAGGACCAGCTAACCTCTTTTCAGTGATTGCTCCATTAACACAGATGTGGGTGTTGATGAGGACATGGCTGGAGATCAATCTGTCATGATTAAGTAAGAATGACACCACTGGACACTTTAAAAGGAGGCTGGTGCTTGGCATCATTTTTTTCTCTTCTGTTAACCATGGTTATCTCTAAAGAAACACGTGCAGTCATCATTGCAATGCACAAAAATGGCCTAACAGGGAAGAGTATCGCAGCTAGAAAGATTGCACCTCAGTCAACAATCTATCGCATCATCAAGAACTTCAAGGAGAGATGTTCCATTGTTGCCAAAAAGGCTTAAGGGCACCCAAGAAAGACCAGCAAGCACCAAGACCGTCTCTTAAAAGTGTTTCAGCTGCGGGATAGGGCTACCAGCAGTGCAGAGCTTGCTCAGGAATGGCAGCAGGCAGGTGTGAGTGCATCTGCATGCACTGTGAGGCGGAGACTCTTGGAGCAAGGCCTGGTCTCAAGGAGGGCAGCAAAGAAGCCACTTCTCTCCAGATAAAACATCATGGACAGACTGATATTCTGCAAAAGGTACAGGCAGTAGACTTCTGAGGACTGGGGTAAAGTTATTTTCTCTGATGAATCCCATTTTCGATTGTTTGGGACATCAGGAAAACGCCTCATTCGGAGAAGACAAGGTGAGCGCTACCACCAGTCTTGTCTCATGCCAACTGTTAAGCATCCTGAAACCATTCATGTGTGGGGTTGCTTCTCAGCCAAGGGAATCGGCTCTCTCACAGTCTTGCCTAAAAACACAGCCATGAATAAAGAATGGTACCAGAATGTCCTCCAAGAGCAACTTCTCCCAACCCTCCAAGAGCAGTTTGGCGATCACAATGCCTTTTCCAGCATGATGGAGCACCTTGCCATAAAGCAAAGGTGATAACTAAATGGCTCAGGGAACAAAACATAGAGATTTTGGGTCCATGGCCTGGAAACTCTCCAGATCTTAATCCCATTGAGAACTTGTGGTAAATCATCAAGAGATGGGTGGACAAACAAAAACCTAAAAATTCTGACAAAATGAAAGCCTTGATTGTGCAAGAATGGACTGCTATCAGTCAGGATTTGGTCCAGAAGTTGATTGAGAGCATGCCAGGGAGAATTGCAGAGGTCCTGAAGAAGAAGGGTCAACACTGCAAATATTGACTTGCTGCATTAACTCATTCTAACTGTCAATATAAGCTTTTGTTACTCATATGTTTGCAATCATTATATTTCTGTCTGTAATAAAAACATCTGTCAAACACACATAAAAACCAGAGGGCAGCAGATCATGTGAAAATATAATATTTGTGTCATTCTCAAAACTTTTGGCCATGACTGTAAGTCTCATCCCATTGTTTTGACACTAAGCAAGGTATGGCAGTGGACTTATCTGCTGTGGATTTTGTTTCTAAAATGCTGTGGATTTGCCGCACGTTCTACCCTTTGCATTGTGGCTGCTGGATAAACGACAAAATTCCCAGTATAAATTGGAAACATCTCGTGGTTGAAATTTAATAAAACCTAAATCACAATGCTGCTTTTGTAATGCCCCATTTTATGCTTGAAAAATCTTAATGGAAAATCTTCTGTTTCTCCCATGTATACAAATACTGTCTTAAAACCTGTACAAAAACTAACATCTGAATGAGGCCTAGCCCATGGTTTAGTTTTTTTATTTTTTATTTGCAAAAGCAGCAGTTCAAAAAAAAAAATTTAGACCATGCCTGATTTTTTTTTTCTAAATCAGCCTGTTTTTTCCCTACCTAATCGATAGGTTATTTACCTTAACCAAATTTAATGAAAAAATTTAGTTTCTCATTTAAAAAATAACTGGCGTATTTATTAAAGAACCACTCCATTGGTGGTTTTTTTTGTTTTGTTTTTTTTTTTTTTACCACTGGAGTGGTTTCCTGTTTCTAGTATTAAACTTAGCCGCTGTCTTCATCTGTATTTTTCGTCACTCTTCTTGGTGTCCATGCAGTTTGTGAGCTGCTGAATAGCTCCAGTGTTGGCTGTTTGATCCAAAGTCACAACTCAATGTAAGTTTCAGAGAGCCAGAATGAGGCCAGAGCGAGACTCCCATAGACGAACACTGAGAGCTGAAGACTACAGTGGCCACGTATATGACTAGGGACCGGAAACATGCTTAGTAGCACTACTCAAGTGTTGGAATGAAAAAAAAAAATGCTGGAATGGTTAGGCCATCTTCACATGTACAAGTTTCATTGTGTGTGTTCCAAACCAGATGCTGGTCTAAAATGTAAAGCCTCACATTTGCCTATGTGGTTGTTGAGTTATTGTCAATCTGGTCCAGAAATCTCAGTCCAAACACTGCCTGTGAAACTCTCATGTGAAGCCAGCCTTAACGATGAGAAGACATTGACCCGTTTCCAGAGCCGGATTTATAATAATCATAAGTCTCTGTTCACATTGGCAACATTGCTTCTGCTTACAACATTGTGCTGGTTAAGTCTTGCAAGCAATCGAAGGTTTTTAATGGTTTGTATTTTTTTGTGAAATAATGCAGTATAAAAACAAGAGACTTTTTTTTTTTTTTAAGGTAAAACCTTGACAGCCTCAATACAAGTGTTGACCTGTCCTTGGGCATACTAGAACTTGTGAGCAGCAAACTCCGCTGACTTGGGTAATTTTTAAATGTGACTCCGTAGTAACGAAATTATCAGGCTAGTCCTAGATTTATTGTGGTCTTTTGAGGAGCAGGAAGTTGATCTGGATTACAGCTCCTAGGCAGTCAATTGTGGTCAAGACCTGAATAACGAGGGAATTAAAATGGGGTTCATCTCAAATATATGGAAAGGCATCTCATCCATCCACTTAAACCCTTAATCACTTTTTTTTAAACCACAAGAGCAGTCTGAAGGCCTAAATATCTAGACTAGGACCAATATCACAAGTGGAAGCAAAAGCTCATAATTCATGGCAAGTCCTAGTTCATGAATAGATGTTAAATAAGCTGTACTGAAGTCACTGATGAGAATTATTATATTATGAGGATTATTATGAGGACATTGTTCAAAATTTGGTTCAGATTGATTGGCGGTCAATATTGTTTTTGCCATATTTGCAGAACACAACCGAACGTCATTGGACTCAATGGGGATATAAATGAACGAATGTTCGGAACCGATCATCAAACATAAATTTGTCTCGAATAGCGTAACAATATGGCAAATTCAGATTTGGCGACAAATTCCAAACATAATCGCTCAACTCTAATGAGGATAAGCATCTGTCAATGTTTAATGTTCTTGTAGAATTGTTTATAGAGTAATAGGATGGATTTTCTAATAGTGGTGAACTCTTCCTGACTACCTGTTAGATTATCCAACTGTTCATTTCAATCCTGCACTTTCTGCTGATGCATTCATTCTATTTCACTTTCCTATCTTCATAAGTTCTCATGGCCAGGGAGATGTATCTGACTCGCTTTGTTAAATTTTAATTTTGCATGGTGTCTTATCTCTGTCATTCTTAAAATTAAACTTCAGAGCAGAGGTATTTATTTTACATATTGTGGACGTGCATGGAATACATATCTGCCTTGGCCCTAAATTAATGTGCGAGTATAAACGTGTTGACTGGGCTAGCTGCACCTCCCCATATAAACAGCTTGTTAACGTGCAATCAGTCACTGGCGTTGCCATGAACTTGGCTCTTAATGAACAGGTGGGGAGAGGATGAATTCTAATCTGAACCGGATCTGACAGCCTATCAGGCAATTTCACTGATCGCTAATCCATTTCGTTTGGCAGCTTAATTTATCACACAGTTAGGATTTTCATCTTGTAGCTTTCTAGGTGGAAATTAATTCAGAAGCGTGTCCAATAATACTGGATTGTACAGGCCTGCTTGTCTATAATAAATGCATTTTTAAAGAATCTGATGTAAATGTGTAATGGTATGCAGCGAGAAAGATCTCTCATTTGCTTCTCTGTTCAAAGTCTGCAGTACTCGAGGGGGCAAGGTGATCTTTCTGGGAGATACTTCAGGGCAGATGAATCAATAATTAGTAAGAAAAGGTGACAAGTGATATTATGGAAGCTCAGATTACAGAATTTTAAGTATGGATTAAAAAAAGTGCACAATCCTATCCTGTGATAGATGTGTGGAGAGTTCATCTGAGTGTCACATTTCCACGATCATAGACTTCAATAATTTTTTTCACTTTTATAGAATTGCAGGTTTGTTTGTTTTTTTCACTATACAATGTACACTGATGCTAGGGTACAATCGCATTTATATGTTTTTCATTGCACTGGGATGGTTTGTAAGTCTGCAGTCACGCAGAGTAACCGCAGACTTACCGGTTTTAGACCGGACAACCCCTTTAAAATTCATGGTCAGTAGTTCTAAACTGATGGTACAGAAGATGTTCTCGAACTCGTATCTGTGGTTCCAAGGTAATTTTAACAAACTTTACCAGCAAATCCTCACAGATGGTGATTCTTTACTGTTTGAGCAGTGAAACTGTGGAATGCTCCTTGAGCAGACACACAGAAGGGGCCTATGATAAAAGAAGATATGGGCCTTTTGCAGTCCAATATTTCATCATAATGCACAATTTCACCACATCTGGAGGTGGCAGTGTGCTCCTTTAACTTTTGGGGTCCTGTGCAACTGCCCATGTTTCACCAGCAGTATGTTTACCCAGAATGCTCTGCCACACTATGTTGTAATGGTTGAGCTACAAATCATTTTTTTTTCTTTTCATGGGTCTGAATGCCGTTCTTGACAAATCTTTAATTATGCGATATGGGTATTAAATTCTGTGATGGAACTTTGTACCAGGAAAGAATGCATATATTACTAGAATTTGTGTAGATGACATTTCTGCCCACCAAGGCCAAGTTCCCACATTGAGTATTTGGTGTTTGTTACACTGCATTTTCATTACGCAAAAAAAGCAGTGTGTTACACTTCAAGTAAAGTCTATGGGATTTCTCAAGTTAACTGTTTAATAAAAATTATGCATAAAACTTACCAGTGTGTTTTTTTAATTATGCAACCGGTCAGTTTTTCATGTTGTCAATATGCATTTTATTTGCAGATTTATCTCATAAACCTGAATGAGAGGAGTAAAATCCAGAGATTTATAAAGAACATTTTTTTTGCCTTGTAGCTAATAGGTGCGGTTCATCTGCAGCATCAAAAACGCACCATACGCTCATTGTGGGAACTCTGCCTAGGGAATCCTAGATTACGTGCTGCATACAGTTGTTTTTGAAGAGTGAAGAAATGGGTTGGAGGAAGCGCCAACAGCAGAATTTTTTTTTTTTCCATTACCTCAGTGCTGGATTCACAGCTACACTACTGATAATGAGGCTTTTCAGTAGATGGGAAGGGGAGCTGGATCTTCTCTCTTCAGCGTGTGGAGATGTGTCCCATACACCATCTCGGGGACAACTGAAAATCGAAGCGAGTCTGCCGAAAGGGAATGTGACAAATGCAATATTCAAGTCCTATGTAACTGTTCTAACCCTCATGTACACACGATGGTTTATTCTGAAACAAACTTTTGGAACATGGGTACCTTTTTTCCATAGCGAATTCAGATTATGCCTGAAGCCGGATTAAACTAAAAGATTTAAAATGTAGGTTTCACTGCAATTTTTAAATCCTTATTCCATTGCCCCTCTTCACTAACTGGGGCCCAGCTTCTTTTTTATGCTCAGAGTACTAGCTCTAAGAAGCTGACTGGGTAGCTATTTAGTGAGTCCTACATTCTCATGTTTTCTTAATTTTGTGAGGGGGAAAAAATGTTTTCCTTCATCATCTGTGCCACAAACTGGTACAGTATGTTGCTATAGAATTCTATAGTCTGTATTAAAGACCGCACTTTCCAGACCAGTAGTTCAATGATATACACAAGACCTTCAAGAATTGGTCACATTTATAACTTAAAGTTCTTTATCACACCAATGCTGCTAAAAATTATGGTACCATTGAGGATTAATTCCCAGACCATGGTCAATAAAATTGCATTGAGTATGGGATATTACTTCATTAGATTTTAGCCGTACAAAGGGGGAGGTAAAATACTGCCAAAACTGTAAAGTTGAAAGAAATGTAGCCAAATTTTTGCACAACTTAAAGGGGTTGTTCACTACTAGGACAATCTCTTCTTAATCTAAACCTTTGGCCACCCGATAAAAAAAAAAAAAAAAGCTGTACTTTCCTCCTGTTCAGGCACCGTTCCAGCAGTGTCAGCACTTGTTGTACCAGGGCTCTCGTGCGGTTGCTGACATGTGACCCTCCCACACCACCAATTGGTGCCAGCGTCTGTTCCTGTCTTCCGACAAATCGAACTTGAAGAGGAAGGTCGGGCTGCAGCTGCTCTCCCTTCATGTTCAATTCAACAGGAGGCAATGACTGTAGCGCTAATTGGGCACCTGGGTCACGTGTCACAAAAGCACAGGAGCCCTGGGGAGAGCGAGTGCCGAACGGCGTCGGCACAGGAGGAGAGTAAGCTTTTTCTTATTTTACCTGGGCCAAGCGTGGGGTATGAAGTTGTCCAAGTAGTGAGCAATTTTTGTTGCACAAAATGTTTGAGAATTTTGCTGTTTATTATGCCATGCTTGGCCAGCTCCCCCCACTGTTTTTGGGAGCTTGGACAAGGGTGGTGGCAAAGTGCACCTGATAAATTCATCAGCTACAATCTGAATGGTATACATTTCTGGTGGTGCCACACAGAAGCTGAATGAGGCACACTTCTCTTAATGAAGCGATGGATGAAGTAAAGGCTGCTCCATACTTCTGTGCAAATGGGTCCGAGCACAGACCACAATGCTTGGACTCGGTGTGACTCTCCTGACCTGAGCTTCAATGCCTCATAGAGATGTATGAAGGTATCACACTCTGGTCAAGAGACTTGTCAAGTCCATGCATTGCAGTCTGAACTCGGATTCATTTGCACAGAAGTCTGAAGCAGCCGCAAGAGGTGCCAAATTCTTTAAGATTGGCATACAAAAGAATCCAGGCCTAATACAATTTAAGCATGCATGATTCTAACTTTTTATTTTTTAAAACAAATAACTGCATTTTGAAAAGTTTACACATCATGAACCAAAACTCTGTATATGACTTAAATATCTTGCTCGAGACATGACAGTAACATGGCTGCACTGGATTGCAAAGCCTACAGGGTCATTAACGATAAACAAAAGATTAGCAATGAATCTGTAATAATACAGTAGAGCTCCACAGAAACTTGAAGTTTAGGAAGAGGTTTCTTAGAAGCAGCACTTTGGATGTGCATTACATGTGCGCCGGGCACTGAGAGATCCATGTGGAAGGTTTGTGCACCCGAACAAAAAGTAAGTAAAAATGCAGTTATGGAGTGGATAGTGCCTTTTATGAGGAATTTAGGTCATTTATTTTGATAAAGGTTTTTAAAGAATTTTTTTTTCTCTTTTCACACATTTGTAATGTTCCAAGAAAAGCTAATTTGGGTTGAGATATAAACTATCTCCACATCTGCCATTATTTGTCCAAGATAAATACGAAATCCTTAATAATATAAGGGCATTAATAACAAAATCATAGAAAAGGCCCTATAGGCAATACTTTATTAATACAATTATCACAATGGATAAACACCCAACCAAGTGAACATGTAAACACAATTTATAAACAAACAAAAAGTGTATCCCACTAAAATGGGTACCACTGAGCTGTCCCTAGGGTGATCCTATATTCACTCCTACCTAACTGCGGAGGTTAGCACCCTAGGGGGGAACGTTGTGGCGCCCCCGCTCCTCGATGGCTGACCCTAGGGGCCCTATTGCACCTTCACTTGGTTGGGTGTTTATCCATTGTGATAATTTTATTAATAAAGTATTGCCTATAGGGCCTTTTCTATGATTTTGTTATTAATGCCCTTATATTATTAAAGATTTTGAGTTTTTTGAATTCGAAAATTGACATGGCCAGCTTCCTGGCAGGTCCCATTAACTCAGATATTTGGCTAGAGGATGCAAATCAGGCTTTCAGTGTAGGAGGATCACAGAGCAGTTTTACTGGCCCTCTGACTCTCAAGAATTTATTTGGTGAGGTTTATGGTGCATATAAGAATTATCTGAAGTCCTGGTGGGAGATCAGGACCTTAGAGAATTACCTGAAAAATAGAATTGTACCTAGGGGACTGAGGATTAATTTAAATCCATCACCCAGGATTGCCTCTCCTGAATTTGAGTCTATGGCAGAAGGAATCCATTGAATCATCAATGAGATTTATGCAGATCCTGTTAACAGAAGAAAAGAAAATATTCGAAAAAACTACTACGCAATTGAATAAACATATTGAGGGGATCCTCAAGTTTAAGACAGATCCAGATTTCAATAGGAGGGAGGGCCTTTTACAAACCTCAGTTGAAAGATATCAAAATCTGTTGAAGGAACGTAAACAGCTACAGTTCCAACGAGATCTGAGGGATTTAAGGAGAATCAGATTTTCAATTTTCAAAGTGAGAGACAATTTGAAGCGTCATCAGATATAGACACTTCTGATACAGAGAGGACTGACGTTAATATAGGATGTCCATCTCAATTTAGAGGTTCCTTTCAGAGGCAGAGATGGCAGATCAGGGAGAAATGGAAGAAGGGGGAAGGCTCCATCAAGAGGAGGTTATCAGATGCCATTCCCCATGGCTCCATGTCAACAGGGATCTGCGGCCGCTTCTTCCTCCTCCTCCTCAGTATCTTTTTTGGAGCAGGGGGCGAGGACGGGTTACCATCTAAGAACCCGGTTTCAATAACTAGGGGTCGGGTAATCAACCTGTCTTCGCATACCCTAACAAGAGAGGAACTAGATGTCTTATTAAGAGGTCTGAACTTTGTTCCAACAAATAACTTTAACTGCTTTGAATGGGTGAAGGATCTGAATCTGTTTTGCAGGAATTTAAAATTGAGGAAATTTTTCAGGAACAATAGTTGTGAAGAGTGCCAATGACAAGGGCTTAGTGATGAGGATGCTGAGGGTTATCAAGCACTTCTCGGTCTCCTGAGGGAAAATGACACTAGACGAGGGGAGGGTGAAGGACCCTTTACAAATCTAAAAAACAACAGTGTGAAAATGCCACCAATAAATAATACAAGTAATATTGACATCTTTTTGTCATTAGTTGAGAGAGACCTTAAGAGAATAGGCCTGCATAATTTGGAATCAGAGGACAATCTATCTGACATAGAACGGAGGGCTTTGGAGACTCTACGGAAGAATGACCAATTGGTCATTAAGTCTTCGGATAAGGGAGGGAATTTGGTTCATGAACCATACTGAATACCGGACAATGTGTTCCAATATATTAATGGATAGTTGCACCTATGAGATTCTCCCAAATGATCCTCTGGCTGTCTTTAAGGAGGAATTGAAAATAATTTTGGAGGAGGCCTTGACAACAAAACTTATCTCAAAATCTTAATTTGAATTTTTGCTTCCAAAATTTCCGGTGTTGGCTACTTTTTATGCATTGCCAAAAATACATAAGGGGCTAGTCCCCCTTAAAGGGAGACCTATTGTCTCAGGGGTGGACTCCTGACACAAAATTGTGGCATTTATATTGATGAGATCTTGCGCCCCTTTGTAACCTCGTTACCATCCTATCTGAGGGATATATCGGATTTACTTACCAAAATAGAGGGGATCCATCTGGAGGGTGATTTCTGGCTTGCATCAATAGACATCGAGGCATTGTATAGTAGCATTCCACATCAGTTGGGAATTGAAGGTGTAGCGTATTTTTTACAGCAGAGATCTATACCATGCAGGGAACACACGGGATTTGTGCTGTCCCTTCTTGATTTTGTCCTTACCCATAATTTCTTCAGTTTTGATGGCAAACACTACCACCAGCTCAGGGGCACCGCGATGGGGAGTCCCTGTGCCCCATCGTATGCAAATTTGTTCCTGGGCTGGTGGGAGGAGACTGTGGTCTTTGGAGGGGATGTTGGATGGTGGCAAGAGAACATCGCTATGTGGTATAGATATATAGACGATGTCTTTATTATCTGGACAGGGCCAAAGGATACTTTTGAATCATTCATTGAAGTTTTGAACCATAATGACATCAATTTGAGTTTTACTGTTGAGATTCATAGTGATCAATTATCGTTTCTTGATCTTTCAATCAGCAAAGAAAAAGATGGGGGCCTCTCAACCAACATCTTCCGTAAACCCACCAGTACTAATAGTCTTCTCCATTGGCAGAGTCATCATCCTGTTCCACTCAAAAGAGGGATTCCTAAGGGCCAATTTTTAAGGTTAAGAAGGAACTGTTCGAGAAGTGATTCCTTTCGGAACCAAGCTGGTGACATGTTCACAAGGTTTAAAGAGAGAGGCTACCCTACCCATGTGCTCAATACGGCCCTTGATTTTGCCAGAAAATCAGACAGACAGGAACTGTTGCAAAAATGTCCTAAGAAGGATCCTTCTGAAATAGTCAGGGTCATTGGTACTTTTGACCGGGGACATCAGGAGGTCAGGAATATCCTGACAAAACACTTAGAAATTCTTAGGATGGATCCTGACTTGAAAGATGTGGTGGGAATGCGCCCCAACATCACTTTTAGGAAGGGTCGATCCCTGAAGGATTTACTTGTCCACAGTCAATATAAAAGACCTCTCAATAAAGGGACTTGGCTGGACAGGAAACCTCAGGGGTTTTTCAAATGCGGTAATTGCAGTTTTTGCAAATGGATGCTACCTTCAAAATCATTTTCTAGTGCATCTATGGGCAAGAGGTTCTACAGGTCCTTCTCAAAAAATTAGCATATAGTGCTAAATTTCATTATTTTCCATAATGTAATGATTACAATTAAACTTTCATATATTTTAGATTCATTACACACCAACTGAAATTTGTCAGGTCTTTTATTGTTTTAATACTGATGATTTTGGCATACAACTCCTGATAACCAAAAAACCTGTCTCAAAAAATTAACATATTTCAACCATCCAATAAAATAAAAGTGTTTTTTAAAAACAAAACAAAAAAACCATCAAATAATAAAGTTCAGTTATGCACTCAATACTTGGTCGGGAATCCTTTTGCAGAAATGACTGCTTCAATGCGGCGTGGCATGGAGGCAATCAGCCTGTGACACTGCTGAGGTGTTATGGAGGCCCAGGATGCTTCGATAGCGGCCTTAAGCTCATCCAGAGTGTTGGGTCTTGCGTCTCTCAACTTTCTCTTCACAATATCCCACAGATTCTCTATGGGGTTCAGGTCAGGAGAGTTGGCAGGCCAATTGAGCACAGTAATACCATGGTCAGTAAACCATTTACCAGTGGTTTTGGCACTGTGAGCAGGTGCCAGGTCGTGCTGAAAAATGAAATCTTTATCTCCATAAAGCATTTCAGCCGATGGAAGCATGAAGTGCTCCAAAATCTCCTGATAGCTAGCTGCATTGACCCTGCCCTTGATGAAACACAGTGGACCAACACCAGCAGCTGACATGGCACCCCACACCATCACTGACTGTGGGTACTTGACACTGGACTTCAGGCATTTTGGCATTTCCTTCTCCCCAGTCTTCCTCCAGACTCTGGCACCTTGATTTCCGAATGACATGCAAAATTTGCTTTCATCAGAAAAAAGTACTTGGGACCACTTAGCAACAGTCCAGTGCTGCTTCTCTGTAGCCCAGGTCAGGCGCTTCTGCCGCTGTTTATGGTTCAAAAGTGGCTTTACCTGGGGAATGCGGCACCTGTAGCCCATTTCCTGCACACGCCTGTGCACGGTGGCTCTGGATATTTCTACACCAGACTCAGTCCACTGCTTCCTCAGGTCCCCAAGGTCTGGAATCGGTCTTTCTCCACAATCTTCCTCAGGGTCCGGTCAACTCTTCTCGTTGTACAGCGTTTTCTGCCACATTGTTTCCTCCCAACAGACTTCCCATTGAGGTGCCTTGATACAGCACTCTGGGAACAGCCTATTTGTTGAGAAATTTCTTTCTGGGTCTTACCCTCTTGCTTGAGGGTGTCAATGATGGCCTTCTTGACATCAGTCAGGTCGCTAGTCTTACCCATGATGGGGGTTTTGAGTAATGAACCAGGCAGGGAGTTTTTAAAAGCCTCAGGAATCTTTTGCATGTGTTTAGAGTTAATTAGTTGATTCAGAAGATTAGGGTAATAGGTCGTTTAGAGAACCTTTTCTTGATATGCTAATTTTTTGAGACAGGTTTTTTGGGTTATCAGGAGTTGTATGCCAAAATCATCAGTATTAAAACAATAAAAGACCTGACAAATTTCAGTTGGTGTGTAATGAATCTAAAATATATGAAAGTTTAATTGTAATCATTACATTATGGAAAATAATGAAATTTAGCACTATATGCTAATTTTTTGAGAAGGACCTGTATATACGGGATTTCTCAAATTGCAAAACGATTGGAGTTGTGTATAAAGCAACATGTTCCTGTCCTAAAGACTATATAGGCAAGACTGGACGAGAGTTCAGAAAGAGGGTAGGAGAGCACTTGGGAGATATCCGGAATAGGAGGGAGACTCCTCTAGCGAATCATATGCTCTCCTGTCATAGTAACAACCCTAGTGACATTAAATTCATGATCATTGAGGTCGTACATATCATCCCAAGGGGAGGTAATACTGATAAAAATATCCTAAAGAGAGAGTGTGAGTGGATTTTCAGACTAAACTCTCAAGAACCGTTTGGTCTGAATGAGCAACTCTCATTTGCCTGTTTTCTTTGAATTTATTCTACCTTAGCCTGTTTCTTATAGCCAATACGATGTTAGGGTCTTAATGAAAGGCAGCTCGGCTGTCAATTTTTTGAGAAGACATTCCCCTTTAAGAGGGAGTCATATATATTTATATATACATTTAGTTATCTGATGATCGCTCTTCCTTTTGATTGTATATCCTTTTATATTTGTTGTCCCCTATTTCTGATAAACAATGATAGTTCTGAGAAGGAAATTACTTGACATACTATTTGGGATTTAGAGATTTGAACTATTACCAATATGAGAAATATAATATCATGATTGGATGATGAATTGAAATTGGGGGCTGTTTATACACAAAAAATGAAAGACCATAGGACACATCCCCGTGTGAGTACCATTAACATGGACACATTTTCGCCATTATGATGCGATGAGCATCATGATTATACTTACCACGTGGAGGTGAGTCATATGACGTTGTTTTCGCCACCTGAGAATTTAATACTCTGTGGTTTTTGTTGCGATATGGAATATGAGAGGGAACGCTCCTGTATTGTGCAGTAAGCATCAATGTGGTAAATTCACCACAGTGCTGGAAATCATATGACGTGATCCATTGGAATAAATGTTCATGTAAATGCGAGAATAATTATTGCCTTGATACCCCTTCTGAGAAAAAGGGGAGAGTTACACCACATAAGAGCAAAAAATGAGCGCTCCGATCATTAAGGTGACATTTAGAGCGAAGGGGCGATTTGAAGTCATGTGACAGGCAGGCGGCGTCCATACGAGATATGGGAGGTACCATCACAGAGACGCTCAAGGGAATGAGATGAGTCACCGTGACGTGACACTGCAGAGGGTGTGTCTTCTGATGATGCGAATTGCATCACCACGGGGATGTCCAGCGATAGGTGGTGAGTCAGAAATGGGGGCGGTGACGTTACTTGAAAAGGAGAGCGGTATCTATGCATCGGCTTGTCATTACACCATTTTGGAAGACACATATCATCGGCGTATCGAGCCTCCTGATGAGCCCGGTGGGCGAAACGCGTTGAGGCGTATGGAGAGGGGTGACGGGTGTGAATATTCTGTCAGATAAGTATGGCAGATGTGAACCGCTGAACGATTAAGCCATATGATTGGGTGACGGTCTGTTAATTGTTGTTGCCATTACCAAATAGTCACGACTTCGTGCTGTATCTATCTATGAGGCCATTAGGCTAGGCACAATGTATATTTTCTGAGTGGGCAACAATTTATTTTTGGGACATGATTCACGATCGTGTCCATACTCTCTAACTAAATGATATAGCTGTCATTGTTCAGCAATTGCTATATAAAGTGTGCTCTGTGGATACAAACTTGATTCAACAAAGGAAAGTGCAGATATTATATATATTGATTTTACCTTTTGTTAAGAGGTCAGTTTTTCTGCAACAGGCAACACAACTATGATATTCATTGCGATTATATCATCGGTTTAAACACCCACATACTGTAAGACAGGTCACATTCATCAGAAACCTGTATGAAATTATTGAATTCACTAGGATCAATCGGACTTTGTTGTCCATAAATTAATAAGAAATAATCTTTATATGAGATATGTGAATTATTAATAATGGCTGTTCAGATATACACACACCTTTTATAATGGGACCGGTGTTTATTAATGTTTCACTGATAAATGATAGGAAGTGAATGATGTTTTTGGGGAAATTACCCCTTGATGTATATACCTCATTTGGAGTGAGGAAAACATGTTCTTTTTGATGAGGTCCTTAATCTCAATACCTTTGTGAATTATTGTATCATATGATCTATTTTGTAGCCAAAGGTCGACCCTCTATAATGAAGGTGTGAATTAAGACACCATTTATTTCATTCACTGAATAGTCTTGGATAGGAGACAATGTGCTACTCTGAATATGACTACGTTGATATAACGGTGTAGTAATATATATCAAGACACCGTATGTTCATACTTGACCATATTTACCGTATATACCCATGTATAAGCCGAGATTTTCAGCCCATTTTTTAGGGCTGAAAGTCCCCCTCTCGGCTTATACGCGGGTCATATAGGGGGTCGGCGGGGAGGGGAGCGGGGGTTGTCGGATCATACTCACCTCCACCGGCGCGGTCTCTGCAGCTCCCCTGCTTCTCCCACAATCTCCGGCTCCTTCCTGCAGCGGTCACATGGCACCGCTCATTAAAGTCATGAATATGCACATATTCATGACTTTAATGAGCGGTAGCACGTGACCGCTGCAGGACTGAAGCGCTGCGGAGAGCGCCGGGAGAAGAGAGGCTGCAGGGATGCGCGGCAGAGGGGTGAGTATAGCGATATTTACCTGTCCCCATGCCACCGTTGCGCGCTGCTCGCTCGGTCCTGGCTGTGACTGTTCAGGCAGAGGGCGCGATGACGTCATTAGTGAGCGCCGCGCCCCCTGCCTGATCATTCACAGCCAGAGTCAGACCGAGGGAGTAGAGCTGCGGTGCAGAGAGGACAGGTAAATATCTCAGATGCCGGGGTCCTGAGCGAGCGGTCACCGCCTGCTCAGGACACCGGCACCTGGCCCCCAGCGACGAGAGGTGAGTATGTAATTTTTTTTTTTTTTTGCAGCACAGCATATGAGGCCTATACTATGGGGCATAATTGTGCAGCATATGGGGCATAATATGGAGCATATGGGGGCATAATGTGGAGCATATGGGGGAATAATATGGAGCATATGGGGGCATAAGCTGTGGAACATATGGGGGCATAAGCTGTGGAACATATGGGGGCATAATGTGGAGCATATGGGGGCATAATATGGAGCATATGGGGCATAAGCTGTGGAACATATGGGGCATAATCTGGAGCATATGGGGGCATAAACTGTGGAACATATGGGGCATAATGGAGCATATGGGGCAAATGGAACATATGGGGCATAATCTGGAGCATATGGGGGCATAATCTGTGGAACATATGGGGCATAATCTGGAGCATATTGGGCATAATCTGTGCAGCATATGGGGGCATAATCTGTGGAGCATCATATGGGGGCATAATCATTTTTCACCCTAGGCTTATACGCGAGTCTAGTTTTCCCAGTTTTTTGTGGCAAAATTAGGGGGGTCGGCTTATACACGGGTCGGCTTATACATGAGTATATACTGTAATTCAGAAATAATTATCATTGGTCCCTTTAACAGACATCTTTTGATATCACCCCATCATTGTGTGTTCACTTGTTTTTAGAATTTATTTGGGGCTTAGGGCTGTCTTTAGACATAGTTGACCTTTGTCTATTGTTAGGGGTCCCCTTAATTATCGGGTAGTGGGATTCCTTATACGCGGTAGGGTGCAATAGGGCCCCTAGGGTCAGCCATCGAGGAGCGGGGGCGCCACAACGTTCCCCCTAGGGTGCCAACCTCCGCGGTTAGGTAGGAGTGAATATAGGATCACCCTAGGGACAGCTCAGTGGTACCCATTTTAGTGGGATACACTTTTTGTTTGTTTATAAATTGTGTTTACATGTTCACTTGGTTGGGTGTTTATCCATTGTGATAATTTTATTAATAAAGTATTGCCTATAGGGCCTTTTCTATGATTTTGTTGCAAGATAAATACGATGCATCTGAGATAAGAAAATACACAGTCCATGTCTGTCCTTGGTCAATTCTTGTCTGAATCTCAGACAACCAGTTACAAGACTTTATTACAACCACAAAGATAAGAAAAGTGGGAATGGCTTAATACATTACCTAAGAAAGAAGATATTGGAGTTGGGAATAAGTCCTAAATGATGGAGTCTGCCAAATTCCTTTCAAACTGGCTCTGTCCAGTTTACTATACTTTCAGAAACAAAGGACATCAGAAACGACGCCCTGTTGCTTTTATGAATAACACTTATCAAGGTAATACTAAAAAAGATCAAAGATATTTATGTATATTTGTCTAAATCAAAACAAAGTATAAATATTTATCATAACAGTACTAATGCACATATTGAAAAGTATGACTTGTGTAGACATGTTAGTGCTCTACAATAAATAGAAGGAAAATTACCATGATGAAGTGATAAACTGTTAAGAAAAAACAAAACAAAAAAAACCCTGAATAAATTATGCCTAAAATTATACAAACGTCGTCAGCATGCTCTCACTGGCCCATAGGGGAACAGGAGAAGCCCCCGGTGGGCCCCTGTGCAAATCTTTACCCCCAACCTTACTGTATGGGCAGTACTTGTCATAATTCACTCTGTACAGAAAAAAGCAGCATCTCATTCATTAGCTAAACTTCCCAGTTTATTATTATATAGCGATATAGGTAAATTTGTGAACCAGGGTAGTGTAATATTTGTGTACAGGTAAAAAGTGGGCGCCCAAAGTCGTGTTACTGGTGGGCCCTTGACACCCCAGTCCGACACAGATCGTAAGTGTTTAATAAGAACAGTTACCAATGAGGCAGCAACTAATAAACCTGGCATTTCAGAATTAAAATGTGTGTACTTCAGAGGGGGATTTTAAATGATCATTAAAGTATAATTTCCTGAAAAATCTCAACTCATTAGGATTTTTGGAGCAGGAACAGTAGCTTACATATGGGGATTGTCTTGGATAAATCGAGCAGTCTGGGGAAAATGCTTGAGCTGGAGGGGCTTCCTGCTATGAGACAAACTGTAAGAAGTTAATAATCCAGCTCCTCCCATCACTAAATTCTAGGTAGCGCCATTAAACAGGGTGACTATGCCAGCATGATCTCAAATTCCATTGTGGCAGTTTCTCACTGCTTTTCTGTTTTCTAGCAAAGATGTTTGTGGCACACATGAGTGGTACCTGCACTAACATTATAGGTCCTAAAAATTTGTATGTAAAAGAAAGTGGTTTTATACAGCATTTTTTTTTAACTTGGTCACCTAAGCACTGTAGCACTTGCCATTATTTTTAGTGTAATTCCTTATATGTGGTTATTTTGCATTTATGTCCCTACTCTATTTTCAATGTATTTTCTATTTTGTTTCAATACATTTTTGCTATTTTATGGTACATGCTTCCTATATTTTGTTTTCTTGTGTTCAATAATCTTTAGTCCATGCCTATCCCCTCACATATAAGCTTATTGGTGAGTTAAAGGGAATCTGTCACCACATTTGACCTCATCTATTAATATGGTCAGCCTATCAGCTGTGTTGCTGAGAAATCATCTTTTATCACTTTATGTAATGACGACTTCAGGGCGGATAGTGC
The DNA here is from genome assembly GCA_033576555.1 of Oophaga sylvatica. Lineage (NCBI taxonomy): Eukaryota > Metazoa > Chordata > Amphibia > Anura > Dendrobatidae > Oophaga > Oophaga sylvatica. Next base: position 501,390,907 of record JARQOD010000005.1, read on the forward strand.
CTGGAGTTAACTCTGCCCCCAGAGCTTGTTTTAAGTATAAGGGGGAGGTGCTAGTGTGATGTGTAATGGCTCTCTACTCTCCTGATATCCGAGAACTTGCAGATTCCTCTGAGCTTTAGCCTCCAGTTTATAGGCAGACAAGTCTGCAATATTGTTGTAATATAGCAGAGCTGAGAGGGAAGCAATAATGTGTTTGCAGGAAGAAATTTATTTTCTCCAGTTCTGTGTTGGTTACTTGTCTCGCACTGGGAACACCTCCTAAATGTAAAACAACCTCTGGGGGCAGAGTTATCTCCAGGCAGCGTCCTCCCCGGACCCTGGAAGAGGTCACTTATATAAAGTGATAAAAGCTGATTTCTGAGCATCAGCACAACTGATGTGCGATGCACAAGGACTGTTTTCAGCATTCTATAGCCTGTATGACCATAATATTTCAGATAGGTCAAATGTGGTGACCGATTCCTTTTAATGATGCAGAACTGCAAAAGCCACCGCTGTCCCTGGTACAGAAACATACCACACCTGGAGTTGGTCATGTGTGAAGGCTAATGGGTTGGATAGAAAGGGCAAATATATAATTTAAGAGCACTAAGAATTCAAGAATGATTGTCTATCAGTACCTAAAATTATCACCGAGACCGAATGTTGGGTGGAGGAGTCTGAACGTTCTTTAATTCATGCCCTAGTCAGGCAAAGAAGAAAGACTCACTAATGGAATTTGTTCCATTTCTGCCAATGTTGCACATGGTGTTTACTCAAAATTAAATGTGAATGTGACGTACAAACAGCAGGAATTCTTGAAGGTGAATGCCAATCTGCTTTGCAATTTGGACCAAACTGATTGTATGTTTGTCTTTGTTTAAGATACAGGTTTAATGTAAATCGCTGGAATTGCGTGATGCAACTTCTCTTGTGTATGTGAAACTTTTGATATTTGCCATCTAATTTTCAGCTAAAAAAAGGCATAAGGGTAAATCATCCAAATGATTCTCAATAAATTAGTCAAACAGCTTTATCCAGACGAACGTTACTGTGACAAGGTTTTAATCGCTTGAAAAGTTGCAGAAGGAAATTTTTCTAATCCTAAGGGAGTTCTATCTCCATATTAGAGTGTGTACCATGTACTATTTACATTATTATTAATCCTAATCTTCAAATGAATGTCTTGAATGGAAATCCTGGATGTACGCGGTAATTCAGGACAGGATAAAGCATTATATCCCAGTTTCAAAGGCATTTCTGATACCGCTTTTATCTATGCATAACACATTGTGCATGATCCCGGGGTGAATTCTATTACTTTTGTAATGGTGACAAGAAAAGACTGTACATCAGGTTTAATGGAAACATTATGAATTTTGAATAATAAGTGTCTAAAATTAAATAGCTTATTAACCCATCAGTGCCTGGGGCCTGCAGCAGTAATGCAAGCTAACGTAGTCAGAGGCAAGTTGGGTACATGTATTTAGAGATAGTTGTGCATGTATGTATGCATGTATTTCTAAATGCATGTTACCAACTTTCCCGGACTACGTGTGTGTATAATATATATACCGTCAAAAAGTTTAATTTATTTCAGTTCTTCAAAGCAAAAAGTGAAACTCCTATATTTTATATTAGTCATTACAAACAGTGATCCTTTTCAAGGGTTTATTTCTGTTAATGAGATGATTATCGCCTGCAGCTAATGAAAACCCAAATTATTTATTAAATAACCCAAGTTATTACCTCAGTGAATTAGAATAATTAACAATAAAACACCTGCAAAGACTTCCTAAGCGTTTAATAAGGTCCCTTAGTCTGTTTCAGTAGGCTCCACAATCATGGGGAAGACTACTGACTTGACAGATGTCCAGAATGCAGTCATTGACACACACCACAAGGAGGGTAAGCCACAAAAGGTCATGGTCACAATAATATAATTATAATGTACTGCTTTCTTTATCGTCACATCTCTTGAACGATTCATGGCTTAACTGACATTCTCCACAGACACTCTGTTTGCTTTTTGACCCCCCCACCCAGCTCCTTCTCACTACACACTGTGTAATGTGATACTAGTTTGCTAGCAGCCCCTACTGAGTAGTTTATGGCCCTAAGCTGGCTGAAAGCAGTTGGGGAAACGTGCTCTTTTGTCAAAGATAGTTCACTTAAGATCTAAATATTAGGGCATTTCTTGACCCCAGTTAGTGTTATAGGTATGAAACTTACATATTTGGAATGTACAATGTTAGATCTATACACTGTTGAAATTTCCAAGCTCCAAACCCAGCAGAATGGGTGGAATGGAATTCTTCTGAACCAGGTTATGCAATGGCTCCGTGTTTGGATTTAAATGAATGCCCATGTCATACTGAGAAAAATGATAATTTTGTCTTCCTTCTACGAGCTTCCCTCCCCGAGATATGATATTTGAGTTTTTGGTCATTTCTCAAAAGGAGATTGCTTCCATAGCTCTGCTGTCACGACGTATAACAGATATATTCTATGATAGTCACATATATCTAATGTGACAACATTCTATATTTCATATAATAGAAAATATCAACATGTATACATAGTATCTGCCAGCAATGTCTTACCTGACATAATATCCTATGTATTGTGGGTCTATACTGTGTACGTGTCACGCTGTCTCAGGATAGAGGTGGACCGGGGTCTATGCTGACCCTGAACTGGGGTCCTGACTAGTCCCTCTACCTGGAGGTACTGTTAATGGTACAGAGGTCCAGGCCGCCAGCGTAACCCTGTCTCCTGTAGATCCCTGACCACTGTAATCTAGTCCTGAGAAGGACCCTGATTACCACCACAGGGAATGGGCAGGTCACAGCTTACACACAGTCTAAGACAAACGAGACAGACAAGGGGTAAAGAAAACACTGCCTTGCATACAAAACGTTCCACTACAGAGGAACTCAAAAGGTTAAGGAGATAAACAATAAGCGAGGAGAGGAAAAACCACAACAGGCACTCTTAGCTTAAGTCTTCTCAGAAACGATCCGCTCTGCTGGTCTGAATGAATGCTTTCACCGACAACTTCCCCAGCAGACCAGCAGGTATATGAAGGAAGCTAATTAACAAAACATCAATCGCAGCTGGGCGAGGCTGGTCAGTCCAGCACCGAGAGAGAAAGAATTAACTCCCTCAGTGCCGAAAAACACCCAGCACCAGAAACTCAGCTGTGCGAAGTCAGGGTGTGCAATCGCGACGATCTTCGCCGCGACACACCCGTGACATCTGCCCACTCAAGTGATGTCATGAGCAGAGGGCATATGATTGTGAAGCGCAGTTAGATGATGTCTTTTGCCTGGGGGATACAGCTATGTGAGGCTGTTAAACTGGACCCTGGTGAATTGGGGTGGTCCATCCCTCTCCTCTGCATGGCTAACCATTGTCTGAGATACTGGAAGTGTTCTTTTCATCTTTCATCCCTCTTTATTTTGTGATTGTTTGTACATATTGTAATTTGTCTTATTTTTATAACATCTTTTTGCACTTTTGTAAACACTGCCTTTACTTTTTGGAGTAAGATTATTAAACTTTACTAGCTTTGTTCTCCTTGCTCTAAATGTATCCCCACGACCTCTGTGCTAAATTAAGCCAATGCTACTGATTGGGTTGGCTCCTGACCCGATATTAATTAAAATCAGGAGCTGGTGGCAGCAAAGTGCGTGCTGGTCTTTTGGGGACATCTGGCAGTGACGGACTGGGTTTGATAAGTGTATAACCTGCCTGGGACGGGAATAAGTTATCGCCCTCACTGCAGAGTGCCTAATAGCCAGTACACATCCAGGCGGCCTGTCTGGTGACTACTTATCCTAGGTGCAGTTCCTTGACTTACCTGTGGGTAAGGGGGGCGCCAGAGAGCTGCAAGTTCGGAACCGGAATTTGAAGGCGGTATAAACAAATAGATCCCCCTGTAATTTGTCACATATTGGAAGCAGCAGCGGGATAATAAAATTCCCCCCTGAAACTAAACTGGGGGCAACCAAACACCCCCAGTTCGTCAGTCATTGCTAAAGAGGCTGGCTCTTCAGAGTGCTGTATCCAAGCATATTAATGGGACACTGAGTGGAAGGAAAAGTGTGGTAGAAAAAGGTGCTCTAGCAACTGGGATAACTGCAGCCTTAAAAGGATTGTTTAAAAGGCCATTCAAAAATTTGGGAGAGATTCACACGGTGTGGACTACTTCTGGAGTCAATGCTTCAAGAGCCACCACATCCAGAACATGGGCTACAAGTGTCACATTCCTTGTCAAGCCACTCATGACCAATAGACAACGCCAGAAGCGTCTTACCTGGGCCAAGGAGAAAGCAACTGGACTGTTGCTCAGTGGTCCAAGGTATTTTCAGATGAAAGTACATTTTGTTTTCATTTGGAAATCAAGGTCCCAGAGTCTGGAGGAAGAGTGGAGAGCCACACTATCAAAGCTGCTTGAGGTCTAGTGTGAAGTTTACACAATCAGTAATGGTTTGGGGAGCCATGTCATCTGCTGGTGAAGGTCCACTGTGTTTTAGCAAGACCAAAGTCAGCACAGCCGTCTACCACAAAAGCTCTTAATTTCTTCCATCTGCTGACAAGCTTGTTGGAGATGGAAATTTTGTTCTCCAGCAGGACTTGGCACCTGTTCACACTGCCAAAAGTACCAATACCTGGTTTAAAAACAACAGTATCACTGTGCTTGATTGGTCAGCATACTCGCCTAACCTTAACCCTATAGAGAATCTATGGGGTACTGTTGAGAGGAAGATGAGACACCAGACCCAACAATGCAGATGAGCTGAAGGCTGCTATCAAAGCAACCTGGTCTTCCATAACACCTGAGCAGTGCCGCATGCTGATCGCCTCCATGCCACGCCGCATTGATGCAGTAATTGATGCAAAAGGAGCCCAACTAAGTATTGAATGCATTTACTGAACATAATTTCAGTAGGCCAACATTTCTGATTTTTAAAATCACTTTTAAAGCTGGTGTTATAAAGTATTCTAATTTACTGAGATAATGACTTTTGGGTATCATTGGCTTTAAGCCATAATCATCAACATTAACAGAAACAAACACATGAAATGGATCACTCTGTAATGACTTTCTATGAGTTTCACTTTTTGTATTGAAGAACTGAAATATTTAAAACTTTGAAAGATTAAAGCAAACGCAAATTATTTCATTCTTAAAGCCTTTATATCAGAGTAGCACAGTTGCAGGATGGATAGAATTAATATACATATATATATTTTATTAGCCCATTGCATGGCTCGGCCTAATGAGAGAGGCTGCCACAGATGGATTTTCTCGGACAGCAGAAATGGGCGGCTTGTTATAAATTCATTCGACCTCTAAACCCATTTTAACATGTATAAGGTTTTCAGCTATCAGTAATGGTGTGGAATTGCCTTTCACCTTATTGCAGTTTATACTTTTCCAAGTCTATAATTTTCGCTCTTTATGATACGCTTCTCTCTCATGAAAATGGCACTTACGGGATCACGGGTTGGAGTTTTATTACTTCTATGGAAAATGAGTCTATTTCCCTTATCTGAAAATGAAGATGGGGGAAAAAATAAATAAAAAAATGAAAGCTTCTCTTTTGGAATGAATCTGGCCACCATTCCAGTGCCAATCCCTTCTCTCCCCCTTCTTTCCTGTCGCTTTTCATTATGCGACTTTCAAATGAAACTGTAATTTGCAAGAATAATCTGGTTTATTTGCTGGAAGGCTGATATTGGAAGCTATTGCATTTCACCTCTGATTTGGAGGATGACAGCTGATGACGATTGTGCCTTTTTGATGCCTTTCTAAATTGTTTTAAGTTTGTGTTGCATTCTGAAGGGGCTGTCATTCTTGTCGGGAATTGCTGGTTAGCTAGATAACCAGATGGAGTTAGGATAAAATAGAATAAGTGTACTCAGAGGCGGCATTATTTAGCAAGAATTGGCACCAAATTATAAATTTAAATCAGCTCCGTGGATCCCCTTTGATATATAAGCAAATGTACTGACTGAGAAAAGGAGCACTTAACCGCAGTACCAGGCAGTCGCCGCTAAACAAGGTGCTGTGGCTCTGGTTTTCTGCTCCATGCATGATTTACATATGGTCATATGGTAATACTAGTTGATCATTGGTGGGGGTCTGTCATCCCCAATCTTAACCCCTTAATGACCGCCGATACGCCTTTTTCCGACTGCAGTTAAGGGTACTCATTGTCACGTCGCCGTTGGATTCAGTGGCTGGTGTTCCTGCCTCGGCCACTCGGAGGCGCCGGACTCCTTCGTCTGGTGGTGCCGGTGATAGGAGAGCTGTATCCTCATATGGTTCCGCTCCTTTGACGCAGGCCTCTGTCGCTGCTCATCGTCATGTTTCGCCTGTGGGTAATGTTGGCGACAGAGAAGGGGTCCCTGCGCAGGCGTCTGGTGGGCGTAGGCTTCGCTCTTTTGTCAGAGGTGAAGTGGTTGGTGTCAGTCATGCATCACCATCTGGCCTGGTTCTGGGGGCAATCCAGATGAGGTCATCAGACTGTGAGCCTGTGAGAGGTAGCAATGCCCTTCAAATGCCTTGGAACCTGGCTTGTAGGCCACCAGATATAGTCTTGGTTTCCCCAGTGTGCTAGTTTGTTTTGCTATTGTATTTCTGACCTTTGCCTGGATTTCTGACCCTTCTACTGCCTGCCGATTTTGTACCTTTGCTCCCACCTGGTTTTGACCCTTGGACTTCTGACCACGCATTTGGTCTAGCTTTTTATTCCCTTCCTAGCATCCTTCCTACTCCGGTCCACTGCTCTCATAGACAGCTACCCCTGGGCTTCGCTATAATTCCAGATCCCTGTATAGGGGTAAAGGGTCTCAGGGTTTCTAGGGTGCTGTCTTACCTGCAGTTCAGACCTGCAGTGGCGGACGTCACACTCATGCCTTAGCGCTGCTTTTTAACGACACTGAGAAATAAGTGCATAGTGCCCCCCAGAGTTGGAATTTCTCCAGGGTCTCGGCTCCCGGGGTAGCTAAGACCCCAGAGAACATGATTTCAGGTTGGTTTATACCAACCCCCGGTGTTGCAATTGCCGTTATTCACGGAATAATGGCGACCGCAAAAAAAGGTCCAATGGCACATCAGAGGAGAGAGAATTGGGTTCCCCCGATTACCCTTCCCCCGGTACCTTCGGCAGAGTCCCTGCATCCCCCTGTGAAGTCCGCCTGCCATCGGCGCCTTTCGGGAAGGAAATGGTGGGCGCATGCTCAGTGTGCCCGCCGAGATCTGCCAGCCGACACCCGGGAACAATAGGAAATTTTTCCTATTGGTTCATTTTGATCACTGTGATGGACCCTATCACAGTGATCAAAATAAAAAAAAAAAAAGTAACTCAAACCTTCTTATCACCCCTTAGGTAAAAATAATAAAATGTATTTATTTCCATTTTTCTGTTAGGGTTGGGGCTGTTAGGTTTGGGGGGGTCTCCATACGTGACATGGCGCCATCATTGATTCCAGCCAATTTTGTATTCAAAAAGTCAAACAGTGCTCCTCCCTTTTAAGCCCTGCCATGCACCCAAACAGTGGCTTTCCCCCACATATGGAGTATTGGCGTACTCAGGAGAAATTGCACAACAAAATTTTGTGGTCCATTTTTTCTCCTGATACCCTTGTGAAAAAAAAAATTGATTCCAAAGTAAATTTTTTCCTTCCACATTGCTTTAGTTCTAGTGAAACACCTGAAGGGTTAATAAACTTCATGAATGTGGTTTTGCGCACCTTGAGGGGTGCAGTTTTTATAATGGGTCACTTTTGGGTATTTTCTGTTCTATTAACCCCCCAAACTCAATTCAAATGTGAGGTGGTCTCTAAAAAAAAAAAAAGTTTTGTAAATTTTGTTGGAAAAATGAGAAATCGCTGATCAACTTTTAACCCTTATAACGTCCTAACAAAAAAAAAATAGTTTCCAAAATTGTGCTGGTGTAAAGTTGACATGTGGGAAATGTTAACTATTTTGTGTAACACAACTCTCTGATTTAAGGGTTTATTTTAAAATTGCAAAATTTTCCAAATTTTTGCCAAATTTCCTTTTTCTCATAAACGCAAGTTATATCGAAAATTTTTTACCACTAACATGAAGTACAGTGTCACAAAAAACAATCTCAGAATCAATGGAAAACATTTAAGCATTCTATGCTATAACTCCATAAAGTGACAGTGGTTAGAACTGTAATAATTGGCATTAAGTACAAAATTGGCTCTGTCATGAAGGGGTTAAGATGTGATAGGTCATCAATATAATGGTCATACAAAAACACCTTTTTAATGTTTTTTGTTTCACAACAGTTAGTCTAAACAGGAAGTGCTGCATTCACAGCATTTAACATTCATATTATGAATTTGTAGCTAAATTAGATTCTCAAAATATAAAGGTGTTTTGTATTGAATTTCATGATCTGTTGTATTACAGGTGGTGGCCCTTCATATATTGACCAAATTTGTGCTGAAAGGAATATGAGAATATTGGATTTTTAAACCTAATTCTTGATTTTGCTTTAAATTGCCATTGTCTTTCTTTGTGTCCTCCCACAATTTTTATACACAGGAGAAGTTTTATATGTGGGAGTGGCACATTGTCATGTTAACCCACTCATGCTGTGTATACAGGGTAAGGATATGTTTCCACAGTCAGGAAACGCTGCGGATTGGACGCTGCATACAGCCGCAGCGTCCAGTCCGAAGCGGTCAGATGTTACAGCATAGTGGATGGGGTTTTATGAAATCCCATCTCCACTATGCATTCAAACATGCAGGTGGCAGACCTGCGTATACACACATGCGGCGCGTCTTTCTAGACCGCAGCACGTCTATTTATTTATCTTGCGACGACGCACAGTCTCCGCAAGATAAATAGCACTGTTCTATGTATAGGATGCAGTGATTCCGCATGTGTTCAATGAACACATGCTGAATCACCGCACGTCCAAAAGCCGGCAGTGCTTTGGACAGAGCGGGCATGTGCTGCGTCCAAGTGCTGCGTCCAAAGCGCTGCCATTCCGGACGTGGAAACATACCCTAATGTGCCCACTAGATTCTTAGCTGCTTCTGTATTTCACAGCACGTGATCACAAGTATGCAGATTGCATACATACAGTCACCTCACCACCCACTTGCACTGCAAACTCTTAGGATTCATGACTTTTGGGCTGGAGTCACATTAGCGTATCACAAGCGATGCGAGCCATCCGATGCAATATGGTGATGACCCTCTGCTACTGCCCTGCTGCTAGCGGGAACAGAGTGTCATGTTACTGTGCCCAATACTCTTGCAGGAGGAGCTCAGCTGTCGAGGAGACTGAGAAATTAATTTCTCCATTGAGAACACAAGCATAGATTAAACTTGTACGAATGCAATCCGATTTTTTTTTTTTTTTTAATCTTATTTAATTCGATTTAATTGCAAGTGGGAGCGAGCCCTTACTGACCACAGATGATTCAAGAAAGGGATTCTGAGAAATTTTGGAAAGGACAATGGTAATAGTTAAATTAGTGAGGTGATGTTTCTGTATGAAGAGATGTGGTTTTAGAGCACACTTAAAACTGTTAATTGTGGAAATGAACTGGATTGTCTGGGGTTGTGCATTCCAAAGGTCTGGCGCAGCATGAGAAATCAAGACTTAGGGTTTTTAATGTAATGTGTTGTATGTAAGTATTTTAAGACTATGCACCCCGTCATAAAATTTTATGCATTATTCATTTTCCTCCTAAATGGAAAGTTAAGTGGGTTGTCCATCTAAGGTGAAGTATTCTGCAAGCACTGCGTTTTGACAAGTCTAATGCTGTATTATCATAGAATGATAGAGTTGGAAGGGACCTCCAGGGTCATCGTGTCCAACCCCCCTGCTCAATGCAGGATTCACTAAACCATCTCACAGATGTCTGTCCAGCCTCTGTTTGAAGACTTCCAATGTTCAAGAACCGTCACCTCTTGTGGCAGCCTGTTCCACTCATTGATCACCTCACTGTCAAAGTTTTTTTTCTAATATCTAAACTGTATCTTCTCCCTCTCAGTTTCATTCCATTGCTTCTCGTGTTTCCATGTGCAAGTGAGAGTCATGATCCTCTACACCAGAGGTCTCAAACTGCATTCCTCAAGGGCTGCAAACAGGTCAAGTTTTCATAATTTCCTTGTATTGCACAGGTGATAATTTAATCACCTGCACAGATAATGATTCCAGCACTAGTGCAATGCTAAGGAAATCTTGAAAATGCTCACGGTTTGCGGCCCTCGAGGAATGCAGTTTGAGACCCCTGCTCTGCACTGTAACATCCCTTCAGATGTTTGTAAACCGCTATTAAGTCTCCTCTTAGCCTTCTTTTTTGCAACTGTGGGATTGCATGTTTATGCAATTTCACCACACTTGGAATTATTTTCCGTTTTCTAGTACACGACATGGTAAAACCAATGGTGTCGTTCAAAAGTACAACTCGTCCACAATAAAAAAGCCCTCACACAGCCATATTGACTTAAAAATAAAAAAAAATTATGGCTCTAAGAAGGGGAGCAAAAAAAACAAAAACGCAAAACCGAAAATACTTCCGGTAAAGAAGGGGTTATTAGTGTTCTGAACCTTCCTGGCGACTGCACTCTGAGCCCACTGCCGGGAGAAATGAATGTTTCTCCGGCATCATTTGGGTTTCGGGTACAAGGGTGGTGCTGGTGACTGTCCAGTCAATGCTCTGTGTATAGAGAACGGTGGCTGTAACGGCACCCCCAGCACTGACTAACAGCCGCCCTAACGCTGAGCTGCTGTCAGTTGGTCAAAGGACACAGTATAGTTGTCGCTCTCTTACACAGAGCTGTGACTGAACCCATGCCGGTGTCACCCCCGTGACCGAAACCCGATCGCTGCCAGGAGGATAATTTTCATTCCCTCCTGGCAGTAGGGCTCAAAAGTGCAGGTGCCAGGCAGGCACAAACGCTATTAACCAGCAGATTAACCCATGTCTGCAGGGTAAATAGTGTTTTTTTTTTTTTTTTCTGGACTGGTTCCCTTTAAAGATGACCGCAGTGTTCCGCATACACATCGACCTCATATCCAGCTTATATATTGGGAGAGACCTTCACAAGAGCAAGTTTTAAACTTGTTTTCACTCTGAAATCAAGAGGTCCGAGAATGAATGAATGAAATTGTAGACTGGCAATAAGTTTGCAATTTTCAGCTAAATGTAATCCTGAACATTTAAAAAATTTGTTTTAGTTTCAAACAGTCCATGGTTTTTAATGTATGCAAGTACTTCTGTCGCTGTTTCTGGGTGTTAATAGTTTGTGGATTTATTGTTCATGTATTATCAGCTTGCAGCAATGTTAGTCCTACTTAAATCTGCTCAGCAGATGCCGATATTGTAAGTGCAGTATCCCATTGTGACATCTTTGTGAATGCTGGCATTTTTCATCTTTTTGTCCGGTTCATAAGGATTTATTGCAGGCTCATATTAAAACCTTTTGAATAGTTTTCTGATTTTTGGCGAGTTCCCAGAAGATTTTCAGACTGGCAGCTTAGAAATCACAAGGACAAATTGTTCAGTTCTTGATGTCGGCTCTGATTTCTCTCATGAAAACTTTTATTTTTGTTTGTAAGCTAATACAGTCTAGTATGTACGGTAAGTGTTTAATTAATGCAGTGCTTAGATATAGCTTTAATTAATCTAATTTCTTTTAAAAAGAATAAAATAAATTTTGAACTTTTTCATTTGCTGTAAATATATTATGTTTAATGGATATTTAGTCTGTTAAAACATTTAAGGAGCAATAAAATATAGAAATCTGTAATTTAAGGCATACATGCAAACACTGAGAAACAGCTGGCTGCAATAATGAATACAGGTATTCCTTTTATTGTTACACGTTAAACCCACCCCACCCGAAAAAACGGGGTACTTAGTTTGCTATTTTGAAAAAAATTGCATGTCATCCATAAGCAACAATGTAAATATTGATTCACATCTGTATGTGCCTAACCTGGTCGGAAATTTAATTCAGTAAGAGATATAAAATGCAGCTTACCTCTGAATAAAACCATTATAATTGCACATGGCTTGGGGGTGGCATAAAGCAGAAAATGTATAAATGTCCTTAAAAATTAAAGCTTTTGCTAAATAAAATACTTACTTTTTTAAGCAAAATATTCTGTATAGAATGTAATTTTGCATGAAACACATTTCTCTTGTGGATATTTTCTATAAGTAGTTACATATTAGATGGCCACTAGAGTCAAGCAAAGAGTCCTAGTCGTCTGTGGTCATCGAGACCAGAGCCCTGCAAAACACTTATATCTGCTGTCATTATGATGCCTGTTCTTATTAGTAGCCTGACGCAATGTTGTATATGTGGGTAATACCACATTGATATATTGGTCTAAGCTTGCGTATCAGAAGGGGTTTATAGGGTTTTGGTCCTATAGATGCGGACTACTGATGTGGCTGGTGGAACAAGGTCCTGCTAATCTTCGGCTTCACTCTACAATCAATCCATACAACTGTAACCACTTACCGTCATTTGATGTATGGTACAACATGTGTTGACTTCCTGAATTTTATGCTGGCCTAGTAACTGAACCTGCTTCTTTCTACTGCAGATGAGTTATGTTATTCAGCCATCATCTACCTCAAATTAGCTGTGAATGGAATGACAATAAGTTGCCACGATAGCAGAGGGTCTGCTGAAGACCCTTAGTCTGTCATAACTGTGCTGCTATGAAATGTAGATAAGAAATGCATGGCGCTCCTGCTTTAAGTCATGATGTTTGAGGATTACTTTTTCAGTTGTCAGATTTTCATTTGAAACTAATTGCACTGAAAGACAGAGAAAGAAGATGCTGGCATACATGCACTAAAGGAAAAGCAAATCCTTGCTGGTGTGTAGCACTGACTTCAACGTTTGTTTTTTTTTTTGTTTTTTTGTTCTTGTTTTGTGGCTAGCTTTTACTAAAACAATGATTTATGCTATAGAAAGCAATACTGTGCTGTGTATATAGCGATCAAACAATCTCACAGGTTCAAGTCCATAAGGGGACTAGTAAAAAGTGGAAAAAAGGTATGTATAAGATGTTTCAAATCATCTTTCCCCAAAAAAATAAACTAAATATAGAAATGTGCGATTTTTGAAGTCCAAAAAATTCAGATCTATCAGAACATAAATATATTAACTCCATCGTTTAAAGCTGTACTGATTTTAAACAATCTAATCTCCAGAATTGCGTTTTTCAGGCTCTGCAACGCCACAAAAAAAAATTGCACTAAGAGGCAATGAAAACATGTGTCTAGCCAAAATTACATAAAAAAAAAAAGCCTCAGCCCTAGGGCAAAAAAAGAAGCCCTCACACATCTCCTTTGACCAAAAATTGAGAACATTGAGTCTCGTAAAATGGTCAGACAAGCAACTTTTTTCAAAGCAACTTTAAAAAGAAAATGGTACTGTTGGGAAGGGTTATAAATCTTAAGAACTAATTTGTTCAGTGTAGTAGAAAACATTGTTCTTTAAGCACCACAAATGAATGAAAATTACAGTAATTTGTAATTTCAAAATCTGCTAAAAAAAAATTCTATCAGAAGGCCACGTGCAGTCACGTCGTTAAAGAAAAAAAAATAATTATTTTATTTTTTCGTTTTAGATCTAACTACTAGAATGCAGAGACTAAACGGGTGGGGGGGAATCGAATCGCTAAAACAGACATTTTTCATAAAATTCGTACTCCACGGAAATTACAAAGGATACACTGGAAAATCATTTTGATAAGGCTTTAATGCATAATTCTAAGTAAGAAAAGCTATATACATAAGAATCGATCAGAGCAAAAAAAAAAAAAACTCCATCTACCAAGTTTTGAGCAAGTGTTTGCCCAATGTGACATCTCGAAACCAAACAGTAACTCAATTAATAAATTTGTGCTGGAGCAGAAGTTGTGGCGATAGGTGTGGTCATATGTTTGCAAATTTGAAGCCAGAGGGTTCAGCAACAAGGCTCATCAGAGGAGGAGCACATGAGCGGTTCTGTGTTAGATCTGTAGTTATTTGAGGATCAGGTCTGGGGCCTGCAGTTATTTAGTTAGATAGAAGGTAATCCATTGCTGCAAATATGAGCAGAGCCATAACCACTCAAAAATGATCCATTCAATCCTGATGCGGAGCATGACCCAATTTTCTGCTTTAT